>CM060250.1:20119461-21319461 GCA_030684275.1 Acipenser oxyrinchus oxyrinchus
CCCGACAGATACACCCGACCTCACCTGAGCATAGACATTCCAGGATCAGCTCAAATACACTAAGCAACAGTCTTACACTAAGCAAGCTCTCCTGTGTTCATCTCACTAGGTTAATGACTAGAGGAGCAACAATTCAATAGCATTGATGAATTGCTATTCTTTCTTTACACGCTACATCATACAGTAATAGGGGTATGTATCATTTGTATTGCGATACAAGACCAAAAGCACAACAAAGCTCATTGTAGTTCATCAAATCATTCTTGTATTAAGTGGGTTCTATAGTTGGTATATGAATATCTCATCTCATTTAAATGTTTGTTGTTTAACACAGTCCATCATCAAATGATCATTTTATCTTATGCGTCATACAAGTAGCCCATCTGGACCAACATAAGTATCAGGATATGTATCGTCACATTAGTGTATCGTTCCCCACCCCCACCAGTAATGACCTATGTGGTCTGTGATATCTTTCTCAATCTTCCCAGTAAATTAACACTCTGTGTGCCAGCGATATCTTTTTCATTAGAGCACAAAGAACAGTGTCTCGAGCAAGCTCTCCTGTGTTCATCCCAGCAGGTTAAGGACCAATGCGAGGACAGCAAAACCTTTCTCTTGAAAGCACAGTACAGAGAGGGTCTGGTGTGAAGCAGTGTCTTGAAGAGCTGTGGAGTTACATCAGGTAGCAGCAGCGCTGCTTTTCTGGCGGGGGCTCCTCTTCAGGAGCTCTCAGTTTGAGCAGGGGGGGGTCTGTGCTGGAGGGGGTGTAGTAGACTGTGCTGGGCTCAGTGCTTGCCTGGGGGGGCTCCAGGGGAGGCAGGTCCTGACTCTTGTCCCCGGTGGTAGAGGGGTGTTTGTACAGCTTGGCAGCGACGCGTTGCCGTTTCAGGTCTGCCAGGGTGTGGTGGGATTTCTCCCGGCTCAGGTTCCCCTCCGCTGGCTCCTCCGTGGCCAGCTGGTAGGAGGCGCTGTGGTCCAGCCGGCTCCCTCGCGGCTCCATGGGCAAGGCAGATGTAGATCCGTTCCCCACGCTCGGCCCTCTGTTCCCTCCATCGCTCTCCCTCTGTGCTTGCTCAACTTGAGGGTCTGGACATGAACTCTGCAGGAAAAACAAAGAGACAGCGTCTCAGTATTGCAAACCCAGGCTGAAAATTGAACAAACTAACAAGCAGGCAAACTAAGACACACAAATTTATTATAATGCTAAAACGTCTTCAGGATTTTTGTCTTTATGGACGGGTGACTGCAGCTGTAAAATGCTTAAAATCAATACATCACACAATATTCCACCAAAACCCACAGTATAATACTGCTTTCTATTGCCATATTTTAATAAGGGAAGGACACCGATTATGTAAACGAGCCCCTGTCCTTAAAGTATTAATGAAACAAATCCACCACAGCCATGCTTTTTGACAGATACTGAGTGTGCACTTTCTTCACCCAGGAATTAGAATATGCATTACTAATTCCCTAACAATTTCCCTCCCTCCCTCCCTCCCGGCCTCCCTGGTTGAGAGTTGCAATCTTATTGTGTCCGTTTGCCTCCCCATCTCCCTGTCTGTCTGTCTGTCTCAGTGCATGGCTGAGAGTGGCAATCATGCTGCTTCAGCTCTGTATCCATCTGACTGCCTCCCCGGATGCCTGTCTGTCAGTCTATCTGAATGGTTAAGAGGTAGTCTTACTGGAGAGTGCTGCTTGCCTGCCTCCCTACTTCCCTGCATGCTTGCCTCCCTGTCTCCCTGCATGGTTGACGATTAGTCTTACTGAGATGTGCTGCCGGAGCTCTGCGTCCGTCTGTCTGTCCTCATCATCGTCCGGCGGTTCCGACTGTCGGCCACGCTCCTGCCACACGATGGCTTCCTTCTCATGCTCACGGCGGTACAGATTTGAACGTTCGTTCACACTGACGCGACGGACCACCTTCCTGAACGGGACACCAGAACAACCACATTAAAGGACCCGCATTTGAACCAAGTACACTGTCCACCGCTCCTGAAAGTTTGCGACATGAATTTGCATAGTAATTGTGCGTGGTCATTTTTCTATGCTTTTCCCATGGTTATACTATGCATTTACCATAGGTTTTAATATGCTTTACTGTACCTCTGTTTTATAATGATTACCTATGCTTTACCAGCTTTCACGATTTAATGGAGGAAACTTATTAAAGGTCTGGCTGTTTGTGAATTAACTCTTGCTCTTGCTTCTATCACAGCTTGTCAGGCTAACTTTTCAACTCACCCTTGTTGGATTGATCTGAACAATTTTATACAGATCCATAATGGTGGGTGCAATGAAAGAGTCACAAATCTCTCAGTCTGCACTCCCTCACCCCCAGCACTCAACCTGCACTCACACTCTCTCCAGCTCAGCCCTCTCTCTCACCCTCTGCTCCCCGTACTGGAGGCCCTCCTCTGCAGGGCACTCTTGTGTCTGTCGTGGGACTTCATGATGGCATCATGCTTGTGCTTCAGATCCAGCAGCCTGGCTCGCACCTCCTCATCCGAGCACACATCTGAAAACAGTCACACACTGCCGTGTTACCAGGTGATAATGGAACTCCTGCGTCAATGTTTTAACAGGGGAGTTCCATTACTCCATTGCAGTGCTGTTACTTGTTTTATTGTGGGCTGCACACATCAACCTACTATAGAAATACTACAACTGCCATCCATATCTGACGATGGTTAAAGGCTTATGAAAAATGATAAATATTTAACACAATGAACAAGTGTTCATTTATTTCTTCATTCTAGGTGGCTCATGCTCACATTGTAATGTTATCAAAAAGCCTCCCCCACCTGCCAATATTTTTATAAGCAGTGAGGAACACATTATTCAAATCAAGCTCTCCACTGGTGAGGGTCATTGGTGTTAATTGGGCTAATTTGTCATTGCAAGTGAAACCAGTGAAGTAACAGCTGTGGGGGTTTGTGTGGATTGCTGTTCTCCACAGAGTCTAAGAAAAGCAGCAATCCACACAAACCCACGCAGCTGTCTCTTCACTTGTTTCACTTGGAATGGTAAATTAGCCCAATGACAAATGCCCCTCAGCTGATTGCCTTTGGAGCACTACTTTCAAGTCTTGCAAATAAGCATCTGCTAAGTTACTGCCACTGAAACAGGATTCTTTAGGGCTGGTGGTTATTTCATTTTGCTATATTAGCAAGTAGGACAGAGACTGGCCAGGCTATGGAAGGGAAAGCAGAGGATGTAGTTTACCTAGTGGGGTCTCTTCCAAGACAGATTTTGCATTCAAGTTGGCTCCGTTAGCAACCAACAGCTCCACAATCTGGATCTGAAATGGAAGACAATTATTGAGTCATCTATTGTACAAAACAGTAAAACTTTGTATGTGTTCATTGCACTAGAGGATGTTGCACAGTTGGAAATTAAGTGGAGACAGACTTGACACAGAGGGAAGGAGACCACTTTACACAGAGAGTGGTGAAGGTGTGGAATTGGTTACCTAGCCATGTTCTTGATACAGAGTCATTGGTATCTTTTAAAGTGACAGCTCTTATACAACGAGACAGCCTACACACAAGATATTAACTTATAATATAGGTTTTAATGAACCGGAAATCTTTTAGAATCAGGATTTGGAAAACTCCTCTACAGACCTATCTAAAATGAAAATGCAAAGCAGAATGCAAGCCTGTTACAAAGCACAGCACATTGATCTTAGGTGTATATGCTTATCAACATAGCCTTGTGAAGTGAATCAAAACATCCTCGTCTACAGATGAACTGATGATCCAAATCTATCTACATGTGCTCCTACCAGCTAGATCTGTACTGTGTAGAAGCTGAGTGGAATTAAGGATTACAGGTCCTCGCAGGAATTTAGATCCACGCTAAAAGCAGACGTGTTTAACCTTCTAGCACAGTGACAGCTCTCACCATTGCGACCACCCTCTCTGCCTACCCCTTTCAGTAATGGAAGATATCCTTCTAGCAACATCAACATCTCTTCATCAGAATATAGGAAAGTTTACAAACGAGAGGAGGCTATTCGGACCATCAGTGCTCATCCGGTTCCTAGTAGCTGATTGATCTCAGTACATTGATTTTTAAAGGATCCCAGTAATTCACCATCAACAACATAGCATCCAAGGCCACAGTGTCATTTTGGTAACGTGGTGACCAGAACTGAATACAGTTTTCTAAGTGCAGTCTCACCAGTGCGTTATACAAACCTCACATCTAACCTCCTTTAGTTTATGCTCTACATTTCTGGCTATATACCCAAGCATTCACTTTGCCTTTTTCGATTGCTTCCCACACTGGTTACTGACGGCAATGAGTCTATTACAACACCAAGGCCTTTCTCTTGGTTGGCCAGTTCTATGTCTATACCACCCATTTGGTATTTGGATGCTACATTTTTGTGTCCAAATTAAAACAACTCCTGAATGCAGTGGTTGCAGTACTGACCTGTCCCCAGCAGGAGGCAGCGTGGAGCGGGCTCCAGCCGTCACTGTCTCGCACCTCCACTCTTGCCTTGTGCTCCAGCAGCAGCTCGGCTGTACTCTGGTAACCGTTAGCCGCGGCAATGTGCAGCTGAGGAGACAAGGACAACACAGGCGTCAGCTCAAACACTGCCCTTACAAAGCAGTAACACCCAGAACTACTCATCACTCAATAGTGTTACATTACCGAATACTACATTCAATTACAAGTCTTTCTCAATGTCTTCAATTTGTTTTACATTCACATACTTATAACACTGGGTGATGTGGAGGCCATTCAAACCATTCATTCTCGTCCGGTTTCTAGTAGCCGATTGATCTCAGTCAACTTAGTTAAGTCGGGTCTAAAAGGATCCCAATGATTCAGTATCAACAACATGGCTAGGTAACCCATCCCATACCCTCACTACTGTGTGTGAAGAAGTGTCTCCTACCCTCTGTTTTAAATTAATTTCCACTTCATTTCCAACTGTGTCCTCTGGTCCTGGTTATTTGTGCTGCACTTAAACTATTGGTTTAGTCAAGCCTTCCCTAATTCTACTCTGCTCTAAATAAATTCAGTTCCTTTAAATCTTCATTCCGATAAACCCTGGGATTAGAAGTATAAAAATTAGCAACAAAGAAATACAAAATTTAGAGAATGCAGAAAACGAAGGACTATAGAAAGCGTCAGGCACAATCCTGTGTTCTCATTGGCTCTGCTCAGGACTGGATCACCACCAGCTGTGCAGGGAGAGTGTGCTGTATGGTTCAGGGGGAGGTCAGCTGAAACATGACAAGGGCCCTCTAAACAATCTGCTCCCTCTATTATTAATGACACGGCCTCTCAGACTCTCTGCTTCAGGACAAGGAAGAGAGAACGAACACAAACACTTTCATTCAGCACCCAGACCCAGGGGTTAAAATCAGCTGCTTTACACACACACACACACATACACACACACATACATTACACCCTCACACCCTACACTACACTGCAGCGTCATACCCCACAATACACCACATAATCATACCCTGCACTTCACTACACCCTACCCTCATACCCTACACTACGCCAAACCCTCATATCCTACACCACACCACTCACTCTACCCATTCATACCCTACACTACATCCTCATACCCCACAATACACTACACTCCAGACCTGGGACAAAACTTTGATAGGATCTACAATCTCTGAACTAATCTTCTCTGTGAGCCCCAGCATGTGTGAAAACAAACTGCACTGCACAGGATATTACTATGGACATGGATATTGAGTGCTAAGTGCCTTTATTAGCAACATTTCTAACTGAATCACGTCACCCTTTATTAGAACATTACAACATATACAAAGATCGGTAATCCTTCATTCCATATATGAGGGTGGTGGAAACATACATTGTCCATATTCAAAGGTTGATTTGCAAATTCTGATAGCACTATGTTATTATAACACTGTAAACAGTATCTTCAATGTTGTCTTCAAATATTCCATAGGAATCCTGACATCTACACTGGCAAGCCTGATGGTGATCAGCCCCGGTCTTCCTCCTCACATGCTCTGCTCTCCAGCATTCCCACTGCTACTTCAAAGAAGTACAGTTCTACTCATGCTCGTCAGTTGAGAGCCACCAATGCCTTGGCAGACTATACAGCTGACACCATTACTCCACTGTCCCATGTTAATAATCCCAGCTTCTGCATATTCGTTGAGGCACTGGATCCAAGCGTTAATGTTCCCTGCTGCAAAACCCTGTCAACAGTGTGTCTTCCCGCCAAGCACAGCAGTATCCTCAGCCACCTTGTCACCCTGCTATGCTCTGCACCCAGCGTGTGTCACTGTGGATATGTGGTCATCACGCCAGATCTTTCTTGGGCATCACAGGTCATTTCATCCTTGACTGGAAGCTATGATGTCCTGCTGGCCTCCAAAAGGTTTAAGGGGTGTCACACAGGGGACAACAGTGCTGCATTTGAAGACATTATAAACCAATTTGGGATTAAAGGGAAAATCACCAATGTTATCACTGACAATGCCAGTAATATGAAAAAAGCTTTCCGACTGCCTGGATTTGAGGAGGTGAGCCAGTGTGATTAGTGACACTGCCAGTGAGGAAGAGGATACTGTGTTGGAGAGAGTAGACATGGAATCCCATGAAGGCTGCTTTGCCCATGTCACACAGCATGTTGTGAATGATGGCCCATCCAAGTGCCCAGCATCCCGGAAAGCCCTTGCCAAAGTTGGTTCTCTTGTGTCCCGCGCCCACAAATCAACCATTGCAGCTGACATTCTGGATGGAGAAAGAAAGCTTCAGCCTGCAACTGCTGTATACTGGAACTCTGATCGCAAGATGATGCGATCCATTTTGAGGGCTGACCATGACAAACTCAAGCAGATCAATGCACCAGTACAGCTGACCCCAGCAGACATCCAATACCTTGATGAACTTGTGGCTATTCTGGAAGGATGCCATTCTCCTCACCCAGTGTTCCAACATTGTTTCTGCCAGCTATGTCATTCCAAGCATCATTGGACGAAGGACCTTCCTGAGCAACTTTAATGCAAAAGTACAATGCCCAGCTGGTGACTGCCCTCAAGGCATCCCTGGAGAAGCGCCTCTCCACTTATGAACAGATGCCGCGCCACAAGCTGGCAGCGCTACTGGACCCCCGCTTTAAGGCTGCATGGTGCCCAGAGCAGCTACTGACAGCGACAGCTCTTCTCCAGCAGGAGTGTGCCAGGTTTGCTCCACAACCTTCCACTGCCCAGGATCCACCTCCAAAGAGAATCAAATTGTTCTCTTTCATTTCAGCCCCCATACCATCTTCCGCTTCTGCTTCCACAGAGGTAACAGACTACCTGTCTGTCCCCTTGCCTTCTGGAAGCACCACAAGTCCCAGTTCCCTGCATTGGCAAAGCTAGCTACCAGGTACCTCAATGTGCCAGCCACCTCAGCCGCAGTCGAGAGAGTGTTCAGTATTGCTGGCAGGACCTTTAGGCCAGATCAGTGTTCAATGAGGTTCGAAACACTAATGTTCATCAAGTGCAATCGCCACCAAAAAAGGCAATGGACAATCATATTACAGACTTACTTGGATGGGACTGTATTGATTTGTTTATAATATGATGGTGGGAAAATATGGGTCTCTACACATGCTAGGGATTGATGAATTGTGTCACTATAATGCCAATAATAATGGTGTTTTGTGAATGACATAACTTGTATATGTGCATGTATAAATAAATGCTGAAACACACTACAGTATGTGTTGCATTTTGACAATATTTATAAATCAAGGTTAATATTTAAATATCTTTCAAATTTTAATGGACGATGGTTGAAATATTTACAATCAATTCAAACATATTTCTAAAAATATTTAAATATTCCAAGTCACATTTACATTTATTTGAAGTATTTAAATATGTTTAACTACTCATTATAATATTTATTCCCAGGTCTGCTACACTCCCTTACCCTACCCCTTCATATCCTACACAACACAACAGTCATACTCTACCCCCTTCATACCCTTTACTACACTACACCACACCGTCATATCCTTCAGTACAACAAACACCATTCACCATTAATATCTACAGACATGTTAGCCGTAGCAACTTCTTGGACTATAACATTATTAATATTATTAAGGCAGCACTATATTTTTTTATGTGGAAAATAACAAGAAGCCATTATGTACAATATGTATTAAAAGTACTCATGACTTCAAGGTAATGTTGCATTTTACTCATTGTCTAAATTGGAGAGTAAATTACTCATTGGCCGAAAGCCTTATTTGGAGCGCTGGATGGACTGCTATGCAATGGTAGTATTATTTCCATCTCTGTGCTTTTTTCTAAAGGCAGACCAGCCGATACATTCTTAACACTGGCCATCCCATTGTTCTAATCTTTGGGAACTTCATGTCCAAAAGCCTTGCTGCCATAAGCCCAAGGGACCCTGTACATGACATAATGGGTCATGGACTTCAACTGCAGTGAAAAAACAGGACAGCTTTTCTGATGCTTCATCACTTTTCTCAGAAATCACAGCCACTGAAGTTTTAGCCATATTCAGCCAGTTTTCAGGCTGGTTGTGTATTGCACAAGGGTGTGTTGGAAATCCACAGTTCAGAATAAGATTAAACAGTACAACTAGCTTGTGTAGAGCAGCCCGAGCACCTGCTTCACAGGGAGAATGCTGCACCATGTTCTCAGAATACCCTGCTCAATAGTAAATCACATGCTTACAACATCTTGTCAAGCACCACGTCTTGACAATTCAGACCAAACCGACCAATTAAACAGCAATTATACAGACATACTGCACTGGGAGGATTAACCGGATCAGTTACAGTGAAACCACAAAGAGAGAAGCAACAGCATTAGCGTATGTAACACAACACTGCTCCAGCAGCAGGAATTTACAAGGGAGTGCTGTATTAAAGGTAGAATAAAAAGGGTTTTGAAAATGAAATAATACTCTCATCCACCTATCATTCGTGGTATTTGTTTTCCAATTCTTGTTGATTAACTTATTTTTAAAACAGAGCTCAACATGGTTCATAGGAAAATGTTCTCCACTGAAGGTCATTACAAGATGCTGCTGGTTAGTTCACCACAAGGACTCTCTGTATCATCAAGGTGAGATTACAAGTAAGACAATGAGCCTAGTTTGATTATTCGTCTCACCTTCAACCTCCATGTCAGCTTCCCTGTTATAAAAAAAATGTAATAATAATAATAATAATAATAATAATAATAATAATAATAATAATAATAATACAACATTGCACCTCGTTAGCAGCAGCAATTAACTATAAATAGTCAGTAGGGAAGCTTGCACAGGTGTAAACAGCACTTGTGGGGAACGAATTAGCATTTGTTTTATGGTCTTTAGAAGAGAACATGTGGCTATGAACCTTGCTGAACAATCAAGTATTTGAATAATTTTAAGGACGCAATTAAAAAAGACAGAAACAAAACAAGAATTTGGATACCAAATACCCTGAAAGACACGTGGGCGAGATAATGATTTAAAATGTTGTATGTATTCTGCCTGGATGAAATGTTCAAATTACAGGGAAGGGAATCACCTCTCAAACACACAGATTAGCAGGTACTCCTGCAGAATAAAAACATAAAGAGAGTTTGTGAGGAGTGGAGCAGCGATCTCACCAGTGACGTTCCGTTCTCATCCTGCGCGTTGAGGTCACACCCAGCCTGGATCAGAGCCCTGATGTCAGCTATCATCTGCCTTTCCTTGGAGGACCGGCACTCGTTTATCCTCTCCTGTGTGATACCTGAGCAGAGAGCGGAGAAAGGGAGGGAGGGAGAGTCAATATAACAACTAAGAAATTACACGGCTGCCAGCAGCTACTAGGCACTCTGTCATGGACGGCTGCTGGATCACTGCAGAGTATGCAGGAAGGCAGAGTGGTCTAGAGCGAGGGTCTGGGAGGGGGGGCAGTGTGGTCTACTGGTTATAGCTGAGGGACGGGGAGGGGAGGGGGCAGAGTGGTCAGAGCTGAGAGATGGGAAGGGGGGCAATGTGGTTAGCGTTGAGAGACGGGAAGGGGAGGGGTGCAGTGTGGTTAGAGTGGAAGAGAACACACTGACCCTGGTTAGCCATGGCTGTTTCAATGTAGTCTAGGGTGACCTCATCTTCACACAGGTCATAAGGCATGTTCCCGTCTGCGTTCACTGCCAGCATGTTCGCACCACTGTGGGGGAAAGAAAAGTGAGACACACACACACACACACACACAGTCAGAGCCCCGACCTAAATCCAATCTAAAATTTGTGGCATGACTTGAAGATTGCTGTCCATTAACGCTCCCCAAGGAACTTGACAGAGCTTGAACAGTTTTGTAAAGAAGAATGGTCAAATATTGCCAAATCTAGGTGTGCAAAGTTGGTAGAGACCTATCCAAACAGACTCACAGCTGTAATTGCTGCCAAAGGTGCTTCTACCAAGTATTAACTCAGGGGGGTGGAGACTCCAATTATGATTTTTCAGTTTTGTATTTTTAATATATAATTTTTTTCTCAATAACTTTTTTTCCCCCTTAACAGTGTGGAGTATGGTGTGTAGATAAGTGGAAAAAAATCCTCATTTAAATACATGAAACTCTGAGGCACTGACACAACAAAATGTGAAAAAAAGTTCAAGGGGGTGTAGACTTTCTAAAGGCACTGTATATATATATATATATATATATATATATATATATATATATATATATATATATATGGTTAAAAATGGGCTAGAAAGAAACATATGATATTGCAATGCAGGCATATTCATTTTAAAACATGAAATATGGTACCACATAGGTTAAAGAAAGTTTTTAGATTTTGCCTTGCCTTCCAGGATATCTTACACGTCCCATACTTCCCAGGTCATTTCACCCAGATAACACGTTTTAAAAGGAAAATACATGTTTTGCTAGAAAAAGAAAAAAAAAACTGCTAATGTGAGACCTACATAGCCAATGGAGGTGAAAAACAGGTAATATTTAAGAAATTATTTTGTTAGCTACAATCACTTTATACCCCACTTCCAGACCTGTCAACTAACTCTCCCATATTCACTGGGAGTATCCCATATTTTGGACCCTTCTCCCGGGACAGATTTTCTCCAGTATTTTGCTCAAAACTCTACTGTTAAACCCCTTTATGTGTCAGCAAACCTTTAATGCCTGCAAAAGTCATGGCCGGTGTGTGGTTACAGCAATCCCCGTCTGTACCTAGCAGGGTTTAGGATCCAGCAGAGCCCTGCGGCAGGCATGCATTTAGTGCATGAGGAAAGTTTACATACTTAACCACACACCTGCACCCCTCCGCTCTACAGGGGAAACAGTAAAAAAGGTATCACGGATTGCACACACCCCCCACCCCGCCGATTTTGTATTTTCAAAAGTTGACAGGTATGCACTTCTTAGCCATGCCCCTGAGGCCTGACACAGACAAGATGCACCTCTCTGTACTGTCCACACAGTGGCAGTGCAGAGCCCGGGTCCACATACTGTTTGATGAGCATCTCCACCAGGCCCATGTGTCCACAGGTGGCGGCAGCATGCAACGGTGTCCACAGCTCACTGTCACACGCGTTCACATTGGCCCCCGCATCCAGCAGCGCTCGCACAACCTCCTCGAAATCATCGATACAGCACTGCGGGGCCAGAGAGCACAGCACAGTCACAACGAGGGAGACAGAGAGACTCACACACAATACACAGCACTGCAGGGCCAGAGAGCACAGCACAGTCACAACGAGGGAGACAGAGACTCACACACAATATTCAGCACTGCATGGAGAGAACAGCACAGTCACAACGACTGAGACAGAGAGACTCACACACAATACACAGCACAGTGGGGCCAGAGAGCACAGCACAGTCACAACGAGGGAGACAGAGATACAGACTCACACACAATACACAGCACTGCACGGAGAGAACAGCACAGTCACAACGAGGGAGACAGAGAGACTCACACACAATACACAGCACTGCATGGAGAGCACAGCACTGTCACAATGAGGGAGAGAGAGATACAGACTCACACACAATATCCAGCACTGCATGGAGAGAACAGCACAGTCACAACGAAGGAGACAGAGAGACTCGCACACAATATACAGACACTAAAGCAGAGCACACACAGGGTCCTACCTGATGCAGCGCAGTGAGTCCATCCTCATTGTACAGGTCCGGACTGACCCCATTCTTCAGGAATTCACGCACTGCAATCACACAACAGGGCCACCAGTCAGGGGCATTGCATTCTTTATTTATTATAGTTTATATTTACAAAATAAAGGATCTATGATGAAAACAATTCTAGTGAGTGAGGGAGTGAGGGACACACAGACTGGACCTCTCAGTGAGCGAGGGACAGACAAACTGGGATTCTCAGTGAGGGACACACAGATTAGGCCTCTCAGTGAGGGAGGGACAAACAGACTGGGATTCTCAGTGAGGGACACACAGATGGCCTCAGTGAGGGAGGGAGGGACGGACACACAGACTGGACCTCTGTGTGAGGGACACACAGATTGGACCTCTCAGTGAGGGAGTGAGGGACACACAGACTGGGATTCTCAGTGAGGGAGGGACACACAGACTGGGCCTCTCAGTGAGGGAGGGACACACAGACTGGGATTCTCAGTGAGGGACACACAGACTGGGATTCTCAGTGAGGGAGGGACACACAGACTGGGATTCTCAGTGAGGGAGGGACACACAGACTGGGATTCTCAGTGAGGGAGGGACACACAGACTGGGATTCTCAGTGAGGGACACACAGACTGGGCCTCTCAGTGAGGGAGGGAGACACAGACTGGGATTCTCAGTGAGGGACACACAGACTGGGCCTCTCAGTGAGGGAGGGACACACAGACTGGGATTCTCAGTGAGGGACACACATATTGGGCCTCTCAGTGAGGGAGGGAGGGACGCACAGACTGGGATTCTCAGTGAGGGACACACAGACTGGGCCTCTCAGTAAGGGAGGGTGGGACACACAGACTGGGATTCTCAGTGAGGGACACACAGATTGGGCCTCTCAGTAAGGGAGTGAGGGACACTCAGACTGGGCCTCTCAGTAAGGGAGTGAGGGACACTCAGACTGGGCCTCTCAGTAAGGGAGTGAGGGAGGGACAACAAAAACTTACAGCAAAATGACTAACCAGAAGTAATTTTCCTGCTATGGTTATGAAAAATATTTGTCTTTCAACATCATACAAGAGAACTTGTGGTTTTGCATTGCAGCATCATCAATCTGCACAAACTTCAGCTGGCAAGGATTGCATGTGTGTGTCTGTGTGTTGTTTTTTCAGAAGGCCGAAACTCAGACTTTGCATAGTACGTCACCTCTGAAAATGTGTTCTGTTAAAATATGGAAAGCGGACCATTCTGCTGCACCACACCCCTGAAACAACCTCACAAGATTTCAAGGGCTGCCACTACACTGTGCACATTTCTGGAGAACAGTGCAGACTCCGAGACATACACAGTAAAGCCACTGCTTGCCTGGGGCACTCAGTAACATCCACCCCCCACTGCCACGACTAGACATTTACATTGATGATGTATATATCAACGTCATGTACCAAGTAGCATAATAGTAGTTTTAACTGTTTGAAGAAACTCTAAAAAGTGTATTCAAGAGTAAGTAGCGGGTTTCCGAAAAATATAGTGTTACACATCCCTAGGTTGCTACAACTGTTGAACTCTATAGGTCTGCCTAATGTTAAATATACTGCCAGCGACCTGACCCTTAATCTTTTTACTCAGGCACTGTGAGACAGCTCAGCCCTATACTATTGGAAAGAGGAGAATCAGAGCTTTAAAACGAGGTCCTACTTGTGCATTTCCAGTATTGGACCATGTTAGGAGACAGCCAATGTTACTGCTGCTCTGTAAAACAGACCTACCTCGGTGCAGTAAACAAACATTTTCACACAAAATCTTCACACAATAAGTGAAATGGTGACATCGAAGGCACAAGGACCTATTTTCCAATAAATATATATATATATATATATATATATATGTGTTTTCGTGTTTGTGGATCAGATGCACGAAACGAGAGCGGTTGGAGTTTGGTTGTCATGGTTGCCACCTTGCCATTCAAACCACAGTGAATAGCTCCATATTGATCAGGGTCCCTGGAACGAATAATTTGAATGTTTTTTTTTTTCTTTTTCACTTTTTTTAATTGTTTTTTTTATATATATTAGCCATAATTCCTTTAGTCATTATCCAATTTGTTCCAAAATAAATATCCATGTTCCCTGCATGTTGAAGTTTAATTGTACACTGTTAGATTTGAGCATTTGAGCTGGCCGTGCTAAAATACAAAATAGCTCGGATCTTAAACAACATACCTGTTATTTTTTCTTTTTATTGTTAACATCCTGACAACTTTTTACACTTATAACTTTAAAGTCTGTTTCAAAGCCCTTTACAAAATGGCCTCTCTAGTGTACTGATAGTTTAAGTATTATTGCCCACATTGTCAAACAGGTAACACAGCAATAACGATCCATGATGTGGTACGGAACAGAAAAGCCAGACCATTTATGGGGTTTTTTTTTCAGTGATTTAGAGCATTGGCTCTCAATCCTGGTCCTCGGGAGACCCCTGTGTCTTCTTTTTGTTTGTGTTTTTGTTCCAACTCTCTCAACTACTGAACTAAACCCTTACCTGAACTAAAATTAGCTTAAATTAGGCCTTTTTAATTGAATTGTGTTCTGCTCTTAAACAGTTAGAGATTTCAGCTCAACTATAAAATGTTATAAGTAACTTGAAATCTGCAACTTTATAGGAGCTGAGAACAATTAAAAAGGCCTAATTAAGCTACTTGTTAGTTCAATTAAGGGTTTAGTTAAGTAATTGAGAGCTCAGTTGGAATGAAAACCAGAAGACACAGGGGTCCTCGAGGACAAGGATTGAGAACCACTGACAGAGCACAGGTCTCAAACCCCAGTCCACTAGAGCAGCCATTTTGAAAATAACTTTGAAACAGACTTTTAAGTGTAATTATAGCATTTTGTACCATACATGGTCTACCTTTAAATATATTCTGTCCCCACAGTCTTGCTCAGTTCAACTTTAAGAAATACTAAAATAAACTAAATACGTTTACGAACAAGAGGCCATTCTGCCCATCAGTGCTCGTCCCAGTAGCTGATTGATCTAAAAATAAAAATCTTAAAAAAGGTCAGATCTTAAAAGGATCCCAGTGATTCAGCATCAACAGCACAGCTAGGTAACCCATTACATACCCTCACCACTCTTTGTGGAAAGAACCGTCTCCTACCCTCTGTTACGGTTTTAGAAAATTTTCTACAAAATCCTTTTTTTTTTTTTTTTCTTTACAGACTTTTATAAAATCTCCCAAAACTTCAGCTTATGTGCACAGAACTGCATGTGATCCTTCTTGTCTCGGTTCTTGAGTAACAAAATAGTTGCTGTGGGATCACTGTTTAAAATGTGCATTTTAGAGTGTTGGAGTGTAATTCTGTATGCTGCTTGTGTAGAAGTCACTGGAAGATGTACATTTGTACCTGACAGCACAGAACAAAGCCAGGTTTCAAGACTTTTGATAAAGAAGTATGTGCAGCTGAAACATGAAGGTGTAAAAAGGTTGCTGGCGTGTAAACAATGAAATGACAGACACTCCACTTAAGAGAGCCGGAACAACATGCACGTTAATTCAACGCTTACTTCAACAGACCTTTATCCATAACCACATCATAAACCTTCAATAGTGCTAAATTTAGAAAAACGTAATAAAGTTCAATGACAGGCGATGCAACTAGAAGTCTTTGTTTTAAGAGGAGATCTACAAAACATAATTTTCATGGAAATCCCTTTCAAGAAACTAGTATATTCATATTATATGCTGCCTGGGATAGCTTCTAATGGCTTGCAAAATGTATTGCCAAATAATAATAATAATAATAATAATAATAATAATAATAATAATAATAATAATAATAATAATAAACTACTACAATGTAAATCAGAATATTACTTCCTGAGAGTGAGAAAGGCAGGTTGTCTGACTAGTTCTACACCTTCAGCTTTCACAGTGAGCTGCTCTATCCCCAGGCTATTTCATGTAAGACAGCCAACCCTCATTAAAAAAGAATCAAGCATTTGACAAGCAAATCATTTGTAATAAAAACTGGGCTAAGCCGCCTAGCAAGCCTTACTCTGGAAGAAAAACACAAATCGCTGTAGCAGCAGCTTTGATCTGGGTTTCATTTTCCAGCTTACTGAATACATATTCAAAACATACACACAGCACAGCATATCCACAAAGCTTCAACTCAAGAGCAAGCAGCTTCAAATTACATGATATTTGTTGCCATTCTGATTGCTTCTTACTGCAGTTACTTAAACCTTGTCTTTAATTTTGTATTTCATAAGTCTGTGTTAAGGTGCTTTAACTAGTTAGTTCAGGAGCTGCTCTTCAGCCATAAACATATGTAATGCAGGCTTGATCAGCCGAAGTATCTGAGTGTTAGATGTGCTGTACCATGTAGTGCATAGCTCATGTGTTGCCAGAAAAAGATTTGATCCAAAGTGGCAGATCACTAGATGGCGCTGGCTCGCTCTTCTATAGACACTTTGGCTGATCTAGCCTCTGTCACATATTTCTACGGCAGGCAATGAGAACTGAAGAGCAGCTCCTGAACTCAGATGAAAGCACCATGACACACAGATTTATTAAAACAATACAGTAGAACCTCAAAGTTACAAACTGACCAGTCAAGCAAACACCCCACCTTTAGCTGGAAGTATGCAATCACTCAACCGTGCCTACAACGCAACCAGAATCTAGACTGGATCGGATCGAGCTCTACACAGAAATCAGGTGCTGACAATCAGGTAAAGGTCATTGCTGTTGATTGTGCTAATATACCATTCAAAGTGAAACAAGAAGAAACAGCTGCTTGGATTTGTGTGGACTGCTGTTCTCCGCAGAGTCTAAGAAAAGCAGCGATCATCACAAATCCAATCACTTGGAATAGTAAATTAGACCAATCAACACCGATGAACCGCACCTGTGGGGAGCTCAATCCAAAATAATCGGTTTGTGCAGCTCTGTACAACGTAAAAGTTATGGTCTTGTCGTACTTATTCATACAAAGTGTATAGGGCTTAAGGACTGTCATCACAAATCAAATCCAAAGATTTAGTCTGACAATGTGCAAGGAAAGCACGTGATACAGATTAGCTAGCTAGGTTCCAAATACTGCACCAGGGGCGATTAACCCATTAATAAATGTTTAAATCAGGCTAGCAAAATAAGTCATGGCTATCAATAATCAATTCATAAATTCATTTTTCTGTCTCTAAAAAGCTGACAAATACAGATTACGGATTGTTTCGGGATAAACACTGACAAGGAAGACATAATAATATGACCTTGTGGAAACGGATCTGCTACACAAATCATAGACAAGCCAAAGTGACTCAAGGCCAGTCAGCTATATATACTGCTTCTGAACTTTACCATAGTTATAAACTTGGAAGCTTTACACACATTGCTTCCTTGTTGCTTTATGATTCGATAAATCTATCAATATGCCATCTTGACAGCCAATTTCTCCCACTGAAGACACAGATTTCTGCTTCTTCACAAACACAAATACAAATGGGGTAGAGTGGGCCTCACGTACAGTATTCTCTGTGCATACCAGCTTGCTTTGTAGACCCAAAATAAACACACCCCTTACAATGACTGTGGTTGGAAATAATCGCTAGGGAATCGAGTCAGTTATTATTTTTAAACTCTCAGCATGAGACATGTTATGTAGTATAGCAAAGCAAGTGGCACATCATGGCTTGGGATGTCACGGTGTTACATTTTGAGGTATGATACCATCTGGAATAAACTGCTGAGGTGAAATGACCCAGGGAGTAGAAGAGCAAACTGATAACACAAGAATTAGGCATAGAAACAGAGAGTTTCCTTTGACCTAAAGTAGTACTAGATATCATGCTTTAAAATGAAAATACATGTGTGCTAACATTTGAGATGTACATAGTTAACGGATGTGCAATATGGCTAAGATTTAAGGAATTATTTTCTTTAGCTGCAATTACTTTAAATAACTTGTACAGTAGGTAAAACATTACAACAAGAACAAAATAAAACGCTGTCGACAGCAACCCCCATCCCCACCCCCTCCCCTCCCCTCCACACACACACAAACTGCAGCTCCATGCACAGCACGGAGTAGAAGTATTTGAATCTCCTAACCAGTCTGTCCTTCGACCGCTGTTCAGCCTTTAGCCCCCAAAATAACTCTGTTTCAGCATAATGAAAAGATCGGATGTTGGCAGGAGGCTGATAAGGAAGGAAGGAAGGAAGGAAGGAAGGAAGAAGGGAGGGAGGGATTTGAACAGGAGCATTTGGAGGAAAATAATACATTTAAACAGAAACCACCTTGAATTTGAACAAAACATACATCTTCAATTGAGTACGCTGTTGTGTTCATTTAAATGTTCCAAGTACAGAACAGTACACCCTGTATCAGCTTGTACAAGACTTTGTGCATGGACGGCAAAACACCCACCTCACTTTTCTTAATGGTTTTGTTGCTTCAATATTATCAGATGTATTAATTTAGTAGGCCTTACTGTTTGCCTAGGTTTCTGTGCTTCTAGAGCCAAGAAAAGCCATGTCTTGTGCTACAGTCACATAGAGCAGAGGTTCCCAAACTGTTTACCTGAGGCCCACCTGTTCAGCTGCATTACGCACAGCAGCCCACTATTAGCACTCCTTGGGAAAATGTCAAATTAAAAACATTTGACATGTTTAAACCTGTAACATAAATAAACCTAAACTGTCCTTGATTCATTTGAATAAATATTGTGAAAGATGGAAATCACACAGAATATGCACTGAGTGAAAATAAAACAAATCTGTTAGCTTTGATTTGTGAATTTCTGCTTTGATTGACAGCCCACCAATACTGCCTTGCTACACTTTATTTTTCTACAGTTACAGCTGACGCCGGCACCTGCTTTTCTCTATTAATAGAAAAAAAAATACACAGCATGTCATTGCTCCCGCGGCCCACCTTTGGGCTGCAGACCAGTTTGGGAACCCCTGACAGAGCATGTTCATGCAGCTATAGGGAAGGAACACCTTTCTAACAAGAGGTTTGTTTGCTCACTGAGGGGAGTTCTGAATCCCAGTACGGTGCAGCAGGGCTAGTGTGAGTTTCTAACCCTGCTCAAACTCCTGCCTCCTGATCATTTCAATAATAGACTTCATTGTGGGAAGTTCTGAACCCCAGGACCGGGTGCAGCAGGGCTAATTTGAGTTTCTAACTCTGTTTTAGACAGTGTTGGGTTAAAGAGTAAATGTAAGAGCTGGGACAAATATTCAAATATGTTTGTATTTATTTTACGGTCAAATGGTACGAATTAGACTTTTCAGCCAATTCAAAATGAAAAGGGAGGGATGGAAATAAGACTCCCATATTCCAGGTTTTAATACAAGCTTGATTAGCCACAGTGTGTAAAGCTCAGTTATGTCTTATTACACTTCTAGTAAAACCAGTAATGGATCTATGAAATGGGAGTCTCATTTTCATCCATTGAAATTTTTCTTTTTTTAAATTGACAGAATATTTTCGAATGGGATAACCCCATGTTAGTCCAGGCCCGAGTAAAAGGCTCCGGTATCGCGCTCACCCTCCTCCAGGTCGTTCCTGGCTGCAGCTTCCAGCAGGGTCACATTGTTTGGGAAGGTGATGCGACGCCCCTCCTTGCTGCCTTGCCCCCTTCTGCTCCTGTGCGGGGCCTCCTTCTCCATCTGCGCCCAGGTCTTCAGCTGCTGTGCGCGCCTTTTATGCGCGTGTTTGAGCCGCTCCGTCGTCGTCATGCGACCCACCGCCGGCATCTCGGCCAACAGCTCTGCGTGTTCCGTCATGGCGTCTCACTCTGCAACACACATCCCTCACACGGCAAACCTGTCTGAAACTGGCCCACATCTACTGACAGGAGTCATGATTTAACCAGCAGGAAATTCTCTATGTGTTCAGTGTGTAGGCACGCAATAACGGAAGCAGGGGAATAAAGGGTTTAAATAATCATTTACGCTATTCAGATATTCAGAGTGCGGCAGAGACCCGGGAACCAAATATAAATTCCAACACAGGGAGGTATACCGACAGCTGACCTCAACGCCTTAAATCAGACCTGAGCTGGTTTCCCTCATGGGTTCTAGGTTCTCCCGAAAAAATGTAACTCTGAAGACTGCCTCCTCCTGGTCAGCTTGTGTAATTGTCAAGTGCCAATTTTGTCACTTTATATACAGTCTATATTTGTACAGAATTCTCGGACACACAGTTCTTGGGATAACTGTTGAGGTCCACTCCAGCTCAATTCACCTCATTGTTTCTCTAAAGAAATCAAAACATGCATCCGCTGTGCTGAGCATCCAGTTGTCGGAATGAATATTAAAATGTCAGAATGCGGATCAAAAATGGAATAAATACATTCAATAAAACAACAAAAAATAAAAAAAGTGTTAAGTTGTTATTTCTCTATTAAAATCCTCCTTAAATGCTGGGCCAGCCATAAGGTATCCTGACGGATTGACTGGAGTGTGTGACTGAAGGATCCTGCTACACCCAGAGCAGAGCAAGAATGCTGAACTGCACTGTATCATTGCTTAGCTTGGCTACAGACAGAGGAAAGAACCTCCCCCACATTGAAGGGAGGGAGTTTGAAGCTTGGCCAAACTGGGCTGCTATTATTTCTAGTGACAGCAGTTTCAAAAACCATATGACAGAAACCAGCTGGTAAGTTTAGACAAGGACGTTTGTGCTTCCTGGATTGAGTAGAAGTGGTTATATCTTAAGTGGACCAGCTGGATGGATGTCTTGAGCTTGAATGTCCAGTCGAAGAGGAAGTATGTGTCATGCTGTGCTCTGCTCTCTTCTCCTGACCTGCATGCAAGTCAGTTCAATCTCACACACTCTTCTTCAAATTCTCTGCTCATGAAGACTTGTCTTCTCTCCAGGTCAAATTCCACCGGTATCCACCCTGTAAAACACAGAGAGAGAGAGAGAGAGAGAGAGAGAGAGAGAGAGAGAGAGAGAGAGAGAGAGAGAGAGAGAGAGAGAGAGACAGAAGATATTGCACAAGTTTTATCACTCCCCAAACAAAAAGAAACTGGCAAATATTAGCATCCAGCTTTTGCAAATCAGATTGAGACATGAATGCAGCTCTGTTAAAGAGGAGTACAGAGTAACACAAGACAGGTATTTCTGTCGGTGTTCACGACACCAAAGGCTTTATAAAGAGTGAAATTTAAAAACTACTCGGTGCAACAGATATTAGAAACATCCATCCATCCATCAGGACACTCCACACACAGAGGAACACTCAGATAGCATGTCTAGCTCTGACACAGTAAAACGGAGTAAAATGGAGAAGCACAATATTGAAAAGGTAAAGAAATCTGTAAAATCTGAGTTTGAGTGTATAAAATAACACAAGGCACAGTTTACCAATTTCTAATTACAATAAAACCCTCATTAAAATTGGACACAAGGATGGAAATTGTCTCTCTGTAGCCATCTTTACAGCTACTAGCTATCAAACTGGTATAAAAGCCCTACTCTTTTTTATATTTAAAAAAATATTTACATTCTAAAAAAGTATTTCAAATAGATTTTGTAAATAGTAAAAAGATGTTCATGCCCATCCCTGGTTCAGTTATAACATACTGTAACATGTAACATGTACAGTAACTGTCCCAGAAAGAAAAATTTCCAGTAAACCACTTGCCAGGAATATCTTCTGTGCTTTTAATTCCCGTTCTGTAATCCTCCTTTAAAAAAAAGAAACAAGAGGTGCCTGTTTGCAGTAATCCCCCGATGAAAAGATCCGCTCCTCCACACCGACCATGTTAATCCACTACAGCCTAGCAAACTGCAGCACTGCTCATCGTGAGCGCCACACACAGGGCAGAGATACAGTGCACTGCAGCACACAGCTCATCGTGAGCGCCACACACAGGGCAGAGATACAGTGCACTGCAGCACACAGCTTATCGTGAGCACAACACACAGGGCAGAGATACAGTGCACTGCAGCACACTGCTCATCGCGAGCGCCACACACAGGGCAGAGAGACAGTGCACTGCAGCACACTGCTCATCGCGAGCGCCACACACAGGGCAGAGAGACAGTGCACTGCAGCACACTGCTCATCGCGAGCGCCACACACAGGGCAGAGAGACAGTGCACTGCAGCACACTGCTCATCGCCAGAGCCACACATGGCAGAGAGACAGTGCACTGCAGCACAGAGCCGGCAGGAACATCTTAGCAAGGAGTTCTATACAGCGATCTAAAGATCAGTCGACTCTTACAGTATGCTTTAGTGGGAAACCTGAAGGAAAGCCTCTTCAAGAACGCTTTGGAAGTCACTATAGTCACTCTGGCATAATTAGAATGAAGGATGGAGAAAAACTAATGGGACTACCTATTGTAACAGGCAGTGTTGTGTGATGCACTGCTGTTATGGATTCTGCCCCATGTCAGTGAGATGAGGGTAAAAGTTCTAAAACATGAATGCAAAGGAGTCTGGCTCTTTTGCACAGTGGTTAAGATGCTTGAGGTACATGGGATCGCTGGTTCGTGCCCAGCATCTCCCCTGTTACACAATACCCATCAGACAGTTTCAAAAGCTAGGTGACAGGCAGAGACTGCAGCTGGCTGTCAGTTTGACAGGAGGCTAGAAACAATGGGGGAGTTGCCATGTGTGTTCTAATTTTTCTCGAGACATTGTGCTCAAGCCAAATGAAAAAGGACTCTAAACATTTCGGGTTTCCATTGGCTCGTTTATTTTACTCGAGAAGACCCTCTTTTCACCCGACGTCATGCAAATAAAGGGGAAAGGAGGAGGTCGATATGCAAATTAGCCATGCATAGCGTTCTCGTGCTGTTTTTGCAGACAGCTCGGGAAAATGTGGTTTCCATGCACAGAGAACAGGTACAGGAGAGAATCTCACCTGTCAGGTGACATCTTGTTGGAGTGAAACTGTTTAAAGCACAGTGTTAAGCTCATGTAATAAAGCTGTGATTTGTAAAGGCCCAAATTGTTTTTCAAATGTCCATTGGTGGGGTGGCATATTGTTAGTAGTGAATAATATTTCAACTAATTTATCGCACAGCTTATTAATTAGAGAAAAAAGAAAACAATTAACCGAGGTAAACAATGAAACTGTCCAACCCAGCTATTGTAGATCATCATGGCTGAAAACCAGCGGAGACGTAGGATTATACAGATCCTACCTGTGCACCTCTAGACCATACCCTGAAGGCACAGGCACAATGAGTGAGTGCTCTGGCAGTTCCTGTCTTAGTTCCTGTTTACCATGCCCCTTCCTTTCATTCCTCTGTGTCTGGTGTGCCTTTCATTCCTCTGTGTCTGGTGTGTTTATTTTTGTATTTTTGAATGGTTTTTACATGTTCTCTTGTCTAGATCTGTCAGTCTAGTCTTATGTAAGTTTGCACACTTCCTATCAAAGTTTTCAGTTACGCTAAGAACTATTGTGTAAAACATTTTCATTTTAAATTATGGTTGAGAAATGAATGTTAAACTTTTCAAAAATTGTTAAACAAATTGCTTACATTTTCTGCTTTATTAAAAAATAATTTAAATCAGTTCACAAACATTTTGCAAGTTCAAAAGCAACGAAGTTAAAATACTGCCCAGTAAAGATGCAAGACACAATTGGGACAAACTATCTTTACATGCGCTATTAGTTATTGGAAATGCACAATCCATCAATTTGTGAAACTATTAAAACATAAAGATTGACAAATATGTTTATAATGATTGAAAGTAAATGCTTATATACAAAATTATCTGTACAATACTTAATTTTTTTAAAATAAAATACAGACTGTAAATCTCATGATTTATGATTCATTCACTTATGTATTTATTTCAGTGAGAGTAGTGCAGGGAAAGAATGTTGCCCTCCCCGCAAAAAAGTCAGTTAGCCATCATGGGACAAGAGGTGAGGAAAGAGAAGAGGAAAAATAGCTGTAAAATGTTGTACTGTTTAAAAAAAAAAAAAAAAAAATACAAAAGAAATACACAAAAGAAAAAAACTATTTTGTCTTTGCAGATTTTGATGGAGCCTATTGTAGATATTGCGTGCATTTTGGTAGAAAAACAGTAGCAAATGCAGAGAAACTTGACAGGTTTTAAACCAATCCTTTAAAAATCTGGGGTTCAGCAGTTACAAAACTGAAAGAACGTCAAGAAAAATCAGAATTCCACAAAGCAGTCATAGTTGGCAATGATTTAATCTCTGTGATGCAACAAACTAAACCACCTGTACATCAGGAGTTGGATTCAGCTTATAGAGAAAGTGAAAAAAAAAAACAGACAGAAGCTATTTTTATATTTGAATAACTCCCAAGTATTGCTTATTATAGTTGTATGTGTTCCAAACTGCACTGAAAGGAACATTTCCTTAAAGTGAGATGAGATCACAGGGAACCTTTTGTTTTCTTTTGATCAAATTTTTATTGGGAAACAAGAAATACCACATAACAATTCAATACAGAAAATCACTCCCATTTTCACCTTACACTCTCCACCCCACCTACCTCAGGTGGCAACCCCTACCCCTACCCCCAGGTGGCAACCCCTACCCCTACCCCCAGGTGGCAACCCCTACCCCTACCCCCAGGTGGCAACCCCTACACCTACTCCCCAGGTGGCAACACCCAACCCCTACCCCCCAGGTGGCAACCCCTACCCCTACCCCCAGGTGGCAACCCCTACCCCTACCCCAGGTGGCAACCCCCTACCCCTACCCCCCAGGTGGCAACCCCCTACATTACATTACAATACAAAGCAGTATTAAATTATCTTAAAATACACAGGACTGAACAAGTAGGCATATATAGGATTTGATACACACAGAAAAAAATAACAATGCAGCAACAGAAAGAGCAAGTTCCTTTCTGCCAATATACCCTATGGTACTGAAGTTCCACTAAAGGTGTAACAGCATTCATATTAAATATTGCATTTTGCCAATATTGGCAAAATTCCCATCTTATACAGCCTTGTCCTAGTCATGGTCATTCTTAAAATGAATACCACTGCTCTTCTTTATTACAGTCCACAGGAGGAACACCGTTTCAGGACTCAGGTGTTCAGTAATTAGATTATACTATTGCTGTTTTTATAGATGACTATTTGGTGTTATAAATGTCAATATAATTCTGATAATAAAAGGAAAGGGTACAGTATATTTTAAATGTATGCTTCTTTTAGTGCCACCTGTCTGACAGCATCATCTATGATGGCCAAACATGAAATATTTACTAGTTTGAAAGGTTTGCCTTCTCAATGACTCTGTGTAATGGATTCAAGGAAGTTCCAGTGTTCTCATCCAGCACCTACTGTAGGGTGGATTGTACTGCTTGAAGTGTCTTGGGCGTGACTCATCATAACTCATCCATGGTTGCTTTATGACAGCTTGTATATTTATTTAATCAACGGTCTGGGTGTGGCTGTTACCATGGTGTGGTTCTGGAAAACAACTACAGTACAGAAATAAGCATAGAGTGTTAGAAGTGTAACCTCAGGACCTGGCTTGAGCACTATGATAAAGAAAGACATGCAGTTAAACCTTGACTATTCAAACCCTGAATATTTTGAGATCAACAGTTGATGGTTGACTCTCAAAACGTTATCAAGTTGGTTTTGAAAGGATCCCAATGATTCAGCATCGGCAACACGGCTAGGTAACCCACTCCATCCCCTCACTGCTCTCTATGCGAAAAGAGAGTATTCTGCCCCATGTCCAACGCAAGTCCACTTAGTTTCCCAACTGAGTCCTCTGGTCCTGGTTTCTGTTCTGTGCTTACAATACTGGATTGAGCTGACTCTGCCAACTCTTTGTAGAAGTGTAGATGACACAGAGGGCACATAGTGACTTTCTCATTCAGCTTCTAATCTAATCTGTTACTGCCTGACCTGAAACACATTGGATAGCACAGCTTATCACAGCCTTTTTATTAACCTGGGTGACGTGATAGGATCTATGAAAAATACATAAAAAAAGCCAGAAACCACACCCCTCCAAAATTACAGGGTAGGACACCCTTCTTTCCACAGAGAATGTTGAGGGAATGGAAGGGCTTACCTACAGTAGGTAGCTGGGTTTGCTATTTTTCACAACTGCACACTTCACACCTGTGTATCTAATGTGCAAAACGAGCACAATTTATGGAATTACTTTGTCATCTACAATCTCTCTAACCCTATCAGAATGCCCTTGTACAGCGCTGCTTTTCAATGTGGATTTGAATGCAATGTAAACACTGTTCCACAGGCAGACAAAGCCTGGGGAGATAAACTGCACTAATAAACTCAAATTCTCAAACAAAGAAAAACCATTAGAAAGCTATCAGGCAGCAGACTAAATACAGAACTGAGTCAACAGAGCCAGCTATCTTTTTTTCTCTCTCTGTCTGTCTCTCTCTCTCTCATTAAAGTAATTGTAGCTCACAAAATAGTTATATAAAATGCCTCTGCCATGCACATCCATTTATTATCCAGTTCCAGTATAGGTCTCAATTGTGCTGTTTTGAAAGAAACTTAACATCTCGTTTGGCACCTCTTGTAGATAAGTGGCCCTGACACCTTAGCGAGCTATTGGTTTTGCTCCTGCTTTCTGTAGGTACAAACTTGCTTAGCTTATTCTAACATGATCGAGCCCCAGGGTAATGTGGCTGAAATGTACATCTATTAGAGAAAATATTCTCAGAAATATTCAAAGAAAGAGAGGGTCCCTACCTAGGTCACTATCTAGGTCACCCCAGAAGTGTCTTCTGGGTCACGTTACTGGCTGAAAGCATGACAGTCAACAGGGCAAGCAGCTGATTGGTTAATGACAGGAAATAAGGGGTGGGGACAATTTCACTCTCCAGGTGACCAAGGTAGTGCAACACTGCCTGAATGCAAGACTTCTGTACCAGACATCAGGTTTTAAAATAAAAATACATAAAGGATTCAGAGCAACTTCAGAGAGAGTCACATGTCTCAAACCAGCATAGATGCTATAATGCAAAGAAAAAGGATATGAAATTGCCTATTTCAACCAAAGGGGTCAGAGATCTTTCCCATAGGGCACCACTCCAATGGCTTGGCATCTCAACCCATTGAATTGAATGGAAAGGCAAGGGCTGAACACGATAGGCTAACTTCACAGAACTCCTTACCATTCAACTCAAGAGCAAGCTCTGTGGTTGAGAGGCAAGTATTCTGCTGACATCAGTATTATTAACTCATCAGGGCAGCAGTGTGGAGTAGTGGTTAGGGCTCTGGACTCTTGACCGGAGGGTCGGGTTCAATCCCGGTGGGGATACTACTGTTGCTGTACCCTTGAGCAAGGTACTTTACCTAGATTGTTCCAATAAAAACCCAACTGTATAAATGGGTAACTGCATGTAAAAATAATGTGATATCTTGTAACAATTGCAAGTCGCCCTGGATAAAGGTGTCTGCTAAGAAATAATAATAATAAAAAATCAGCCACTAGGAGGAGAACTTGTGAATATCACTGAACTTGTGGTCAAGTGGCTGGAAGCAGAATTGAAATGTAGGCCACTGTGTATTCCAAAGCAAGCTTATTAACAGAAGAATGTCTGGAAACTGTACGAGTCAGTCTCCAAGAGTAATTGCTGGAACACATTCAGTCTGAGAACTCCGGAGCTGGAAAGCGGGGAGATGATCCAGAGTTGGTGAATTGGTCAATTCTTTACAGCTAAAATACCAGGCTCGAAATGATCATGTTGATATTTGTTCATAAGAGAACTTATACTGTAGATCTTAAAGATATCACACAAAGGAAATGCATGAAACCTGAAATACATAACACATATGGTACGGTACAGAGTGTGTCTCTCCTTTCTTTAATGGGGAATTGGAAGGGGTACCAGGTATATTTTATTCACAAGAGATAGGTCCTGTTTGTTTTAATATGGCATTACCCTTGTGTTCCAGCAAATTCAAAATGAACACTATTTGTCTCAATAGGAAAACATTTTCAAATAAAAAAAAAATCTTCATTCTAGCTATATTACATTAATAAAATAATACATTAAGGCCTATTATGATACAACATATTTTACAGCTTTCCCCTGGAAGTGCTGTAATGCTACCAAAGAAAATGCAGAACTGCAGTATTCTGCAATAACGTTCTCGTAGAAACATATTGCTCAGCAAGTCTGTAGATGTTAGTAGAGTTGGAGAATCATAAAGGAGAAGCCTGTTGCAAACAGCCAAAGTACCATAGGAAATAAAGAAGCTCTTTAAAAGAACTAAACTGAATCTGTGCAGTGTAACGTACAGGCAATGGTCAGTCTAGCGTTCTGCAAGTGTATAAATAGTACTATATTACAGAGAAAATATCTATTAGGCATAAAATAAACCCGGTGCCCCATCTAATTACCTCCTAGAGAAAGGATTGAAACACTCTCCTGTACAGAACAATGCGCTTTTTATAGTTCAGACGTCAGACGCATTTCTTTGCCAACACGTTTAAACCACAACACATCCTATAAGTTGTAAGACAGACCAGCCCTGACACAGAGAATCATGCGTGATAAATACAATCACAACATGATTACTGGAAGTAACGAAATACGTAGAAGCACACAACACAAGACACATAACTTTGTCATTGCTGTAACACACCAGATAAAAACTGGCAAGATACAGCAATCCAATCTAGAATATAACTGTGACTGCTACAGTACAAGGCTAACTTGACATACTGTACTGAGCAAGATTTTTATTTCTGTTACAATGCTTGACACAATAAATCACACAGTTAAATCTGTGCAGTATTTTAGAAATAAACCCCTCAAACTAGGCTTAGTAGTTTCCTATACATTCAAATTTCGGACGAAACACTGAAATGCTTAAGCTTACAGGGAAGTAACACCTCTAATTGGCCTGCATGTTTATCACTTGGCTAACATTTAAACTCTAAACTGTTAACCTCCTAAATAAAACAGGTATACAGTATGTATACCCCCGATACTTGGGTATATCTCAGGACCCGCTGGGTACGGAGATGACAAGTTTCACACTGCATGCTTTCTGGAGAACCCAGGTCCCTTCCTCAAAATGTAGCCCGATGACAAGGAAAGCAAAGTGGGGAAAAATGTTTGCAAGTTACAGTAGTAAGTTCAATTGGCCTACATGCCACGTAGAAGCTGATTTTTGCTTCACTGTTGCATATTTAATAGGACTTGAGACCGTCTTATTGCAGCCTGGAATGCAGGGTGTGACCACACAAGATGACTCCCTAAGGAATTTCTGAGACTTTGGCCAGAGCAGAGGAATCAATAACGAACACCATGAGTCCAAGCAGTCTTGGAAGCTTAGTTTAAATGCCTCAAAAAAGAGGACCCAGAGGGATTCTGTATTTCTGACTGTATTTCTGAATAGCACAGCACGCACACACACAAGCACATGCACACACACACGCACACACACACACACAAAGGATTAGGAGCGTCAAAATTAGCACAGTGTCATTTATTTAAAGTTTTTGTAACTTTCAACATTTGATTTTTCAATAGATCAAATGCTCAGTGAATCTAGCCTTCCTTACTGCATTAGAAAACATTTGTATACAACAGGGTTGTTCATTTCCCTTTAGTTTCCAAATCATTAAAGCATGAAATATGTTTCATCTTTATCAGGAATGTTTGTAACAATGAGGAAAGCCATCATGAGAAGCCCTCCATCACTTAATAAATTACTGCAATGTGTACTAGTGTATAAGACTGTGTACAACATTTCATTATATTGAAGGCTAACACTATATTTCGCCTAAATATTTCTGACAATGGTTAGACATTAAGGCAAAAAAGGTTCAAAGCTTGGCTAACGTTTAATCATTCAAAACTATTCTAACACAAGAAAAGAAAAGCAGCAAAAAAAATTATCAGAATGTAATCTACGGGTAAAAACCATCTGTTTTAATATAGCTCTAGAAGTTATGTGAGGCTACTCATGTTTAGCACAAATAAATCAAGAATCATGGTGGTTTGGACTCACATAGCCCACTTGACAGGTAATTACCCAATTTAGGGACAAGAATGCATGCAATTGCAGATTCTACTAAAAAAAAAAAAAAAGTCAAACAGTTTTTGTTTAAAATTTGGAGGGGCACAGTATCACTGTTAAGTACCAACGCTATCAGATCCCACATTTCCAGTAACTAGACAAACACAGCAAATCCTCATAAAACAGTATTATGCTCTTGTGAAGTGTGAAATGGCTGTACAGAAAGCGCCCTGTGCTGTATAATAATACATGTTGTAATAAGAACATTTACGGACGCGAATCTGCGCTTTTACCAGGTGAGTCACTGGGGGACCGCTTCACTTATGTTTCTACTTACCTACTGGTACTCCTACTAACAACAAGATAACATACAAACCATATATCTATATATTATATCGTATCTTCTATAGAATGGAATCTAAAATCACATCAAATAGCAGAATAAATAAATGATTTGCATGTGACAATTTTGCTTGATGTGCACAGAACTACAGACAGCCTAGTGTTATCATCTGCCATGTACAATAGGATATGAATGAACCCCGATGACATTTCTCAAAGTACCATTTTGAGCAGCTCACAGTGTATTTATTCAGTCTTCCTGCTCTGTGCTTGTCACAGTGGGAGCTATTTTCATCCTCAAGACCTGTTTACAGTAATACAAGAGCCATTTAGCTGTCTATTGTAATTCTGCACATAAGAAAACGGCAAGACGTTTGATCTTACACGGTCCACGGTGCCGGAAAGTCGTCCTGTACGGATCATAAACAGAAGCGATTTTGGATTGGTTCACACAGATCGCTAAAGAAATGTAACTTCGGCCACAAATGATCGTCAAATATAACGGGGTCCAGTTACTACCTAGAACCGGCCCTGGTTTTAAATTAACGGTGTGGCGGTAGTATAGCAGAAATGGCCATTGGTTTCCTGCTTCTGTGTCGTGACAAACGGCTTGCTACACCGTGCCACAACCATCCACCTGTTGATATTTCTACGTTTTTTTTGTTTGTTTTTTTATTGTCGATTTTTCTACTTTGCCGCTTCTGTCACAACTGCAGATGCAGTCGTTAAAACGGGAATGTGAAGTGTTATTCATTTGCGTTTTATCCAAATTACCTGCGACTATACAAGTTGATATTAATTATTCCTGAAAAAAAACCTAACCAATACTATATACTGCAAGAAAAAAATTAAAATACAAGTTTATTTACCTGGAAATGCAGCTTACAGTACATGTTCCTTCTCTTCCAGTCATTCTTTCCCAGTTTTTCCTTCCTATCTTGTCTTCTCTCCCACTCTCGCTCGCCCCCCTTTCTCCCAGGGGAAATGCTTCTCCATAACAACCGCACTCACTTCCGGATCATTCCAGGCAAATTCAAACCGCGACCGCACTAGCCTCCCAGAGGGACATTTGTAAGTGGCAATGCCCGACCGCCATATTGGGTGTGGCAAATCTCAGTCACTTCCAAATTTTCAGTGAAAAACCAGGACGTTTGTGTTCTTCAATTCACTGACGCTGTTACAACTCGGAAGCCGTTAGAATTGCTGTATATAATAACATTAAACACGGATATTAAAAATAAATCAGTTGAAAAATGGCAGCGTTATCAAGACACATGTGGGGGCTTTTTATACAAAATATAAAATAAACCTTGACATGTTCCAGTAACCGAATCTATGTAACAACAAACAAACTGTCAAAAAGGCAGAAGGCAGAAAACAAGGCATATGAGAAGTATTACAAAAATAATAATACTCAATAAGATTGTTCATTGCATTCATTAATGACGCTGACACAACCTAATACATTACTAAACTATTGTGAGCATAGGGCTACAGCTTTGACATTAAACTGTGCTTCCAAAACACACGTTACCATTTCAAGGTTTCAGATTAAGACAAAAGATGGCATTTCTAGAGTATTTGACCTGAAGTATCCCTCCTTTTAGGTTTTTGTTTTGAAAAATAATAATATATCAAAATACAAAAGTCTACACATTCATTAATTTATTCATTCTGCTATAATAGGACACAGTACAGTTTCAATAAACCAAGGCTACCATTCACAGTACAGCCATTGAGGTCAGGCTTATTAATAATAATAATAATAATAATGAAACCTACACTCTGGGTCATTCCTTTCATCAGGAATGACCCAGAGACACAATAAAAAGTCATGCTAGAACCCATCAAAATGCATTACAATAAAATTCCAAAATAAAACATGAGACATAAAAATAATTTAAAAAGCATGCCTAAAGCACTTGTCACATAACATCTCTAACTAGAGGAAGAATTGAGACCATCGTCTTCCTCTTGGATGCAGAAAACTTGTCTCTGTCTTGGATTTTACACCTGGGGGTGTTTGGGTGTTATTCAGTGTTTTGGGTGTATGAATTCATGAAAAGTGGATAAGCAGTTCTCAACAGCTATGGCCAAAAGTTTGCATCACCTAGAATTTTAGGATTAAGACATAATTTTAAAAAACAACTATATGAACATAATTTAGATGTTTTATTTAACATCATGTAATCAAAGAAACTATAAAATGTGATCGCAAAAGTCTACCGGAAGCCATAGTAGTAGTAAAGTATTTCATGTTAGATTTTGAAATGTCACATTTTTACATTTTTGTCAGTTACTCATTAAGTGTATGGAAAACTACAAAGCAGTATGTAATTCAATGTGTTAACATAACATCATTCAGCAGGTTTTATTCGACTTTATGAAGCACGATGAGTTAATTCTATAGGGGGCTGCTGCTAAACTTCTGACAGCTCTAGATATATATGTGTAAAACCAAGAAGTGTGACATACAGCCAATGGGTTGACAGACTCTATTTACCCAGTATTGTGATGTCAGCAGTAATACAGTCAGATGGGCCACCCCATAATTTGTGTCAGTATGGTACATTTGAAAGAGCTTGAGCTGCACAGAGCTGTGTGGATGTGTTGTCCGTGGGTGCAGTGACTGTGAGGCTCTGCTAGAGGGCGCCCTACTGGAGTCAGACACACCTGGGAGCTTGGAAGAAAAGCTTTCTTATGCAAACTAACACTGAGAGGTGTGACAGCCATCACTCCATCACTCTCCCCACTTGTCAGCACCTGAGGTGTGAATATTCATTCATGGGGATGAACCAACCACTTTACCAAAAGCCTCAGCAACAGTTATATTAACATTTCTGCACACAAATCCTAACTCTATTACAGACACACACGAACAGGACATGGATCCAGTATACCTCAACTAAAAGGTACTACAGTGAAAATCACTTCAAGACTAGAATGAAATCATTTCTCCCCAATAGAATTTGATTGTAATTCATGAAAGAATAGAAGAAAGTATGATCATCGTTTAGTGGAACTTTTCCTTGTTGAAGGTGAAGATTTTCAAATGTATTTTCTTATCTCTGCTATTTTCACTGCTCCTCTCATCAGTATTTATGCTAAAAGGCTCACCTGGATGCAGCTGAGTTATGGGTATTATGGAATTTATTGACTTTTGTGGCTTCAAGCTTAAACCATAACTATTTTAAGGATATACTGTAAATTTATACCAGAAAGTTAGCATGTCATTTAAAAGTGCACTTTCTGTGGGTACACTTGCAAAGGACTGATGATCATAAAAGGGCAGTATTTCTCATCCTTGCTTGCAGTGGGTGGAATTGCCAGTACGTGCCCAGCCTCCGCCCTGTCACATGACAAATTCACAGGTGTTATAACATCTGCATTTCTTTTACAACAAACATATCAGTTAATCCAAATTTATTTGATGTGAGTTTGGTGTCATTTAATACAAAAACAGTAGACCAGTGGTTTTACATATCAAATACATTGTGCAATATTAATTAATGAGATCATTAAAAAAAAAAATGTAACCGATCTCTAAATTTACAAGAATCTCTTTCAGATTATGCTTTAAATAAAGAAGATACAATTCTATTGATGATAAATTACAGCAGATTATAGTCTTTCATAGAATCCCTGGTTAATAGAATCCACTGCATATACACATTCCCATTGCTGCTCAAGCAATCCAAAATCTACTGCTTAACTGAACTATCGCGTTGTGCGATCAAAGGCAAACAAACACTGATTTCAAACAATGTTATACTGACCTACAAACTATTCTAAAAAAGAAAATCTCAACTAGACAATATTTGCTGTACACAAACACTGAGATACAATACTGCATAGAACATAAGTAAAGTGGTCTTATCATTTTTAATCAGCTCTAATTGATAAGGTCCTAGTTGGTAACATGAAAGAAATGCCATCGTATTTTCCAAGTGCATAGGCTTAATCAATTGGACCATCTTAAAAGATTATTATTATTATTATTATTATTATTATTATTATTATTATTATTATTATTATTATAAGCTGTCATAATATAAAGGTGTCAAAAGAAACAGCGTCAGCGACATGGCTAGGTGACCCATGCCATACCCTGACCACTCTCTGTGTGAGAAAGTGCCTACTGCACTCTGTCCTGTGCTTCTCTCTACTTCATCTCCAACTGTCCTCAGATCCTGGTTGAGGTGAACGTTGTTACAAAACACTGTGATGCAGTCGATATAACAAAGTCACATCTTTGAACTCAATAGCTCATTAGACCCTGGACTGTACTGTAGTAGTCTAGGGAAGAGTGTGGGACAGTTACTGTGTTAGACGAGGGGGGGTTACTTCAGTTTACTCAGGTGTTTTTGCACAGTAAATTTACACTTTGCTTTTCCCATGCTTATAATACACATTTATGAGCTTTACTGTGATTAAGTGTGAAGGGTTTTCTTTTTTTACCCATGCTTGCCTGGGCTTTACCATGCGTTTACTTGGCTCTTATTATGCTTTACTATCTCTAGGTCAGCCAGAGCCACTCTAGGTTGAGCTGTACCAGCCCCCACTCCCTCTCAGTGAGGTGCCACATACCCCCTCTCTATACCACAGCCTTCAGTACCCAAGCTGTAATGATAGCCAGGCTGGCTAATTCACAAGGCACTATAGACACGGATTGCTGGTACAAACACAGAGCACATTTATTACAACAGCCATATGCTTCAGGCTATACATATCCAAGTTCCACAGTTCTATGACATATGTGTCACAGAGTCAGCTACTTTTATTACTTATCCCTCTAGTTAACCCACACTCCTCCGGATACATCCGAGGCACATCGATATGCAACCTAACCCAGTAGGTGGCACTAAAGAACTATACAGGTTATTTACAATAAGCAATTAGTAAGGGGTCATCCGTGCCAGTAGGTGGCACTAAAGAGCTATACAGGTTACTTACAGTAAGCAATTAGTAAGGGATCAGCTGTGCCCCCCCTCAGTGAGAGTTGCTTTGTGGAGGGACCCTGGAGAGCTGGGGCTTTAACTTTTAACCCCTTCACAGTTCACACAGGCTAAGTAAATATCAACTGATGGGCTGATCGGCTAGCTGGCTGACTGATTGATTGATTGCTGCAGTGATTGATTGACAGTGACTCTGTGCTGGTAATTTAACAAGGACTGCAGAGTGTGCAGTGTCAACACAAATTCTGTATCTCGTGCTCCACAAGATGCAATGATTTGCAACACATTGCAAGTACTGCAACACAGACGCAAACACCAGTGTAAGACTGGGTGTCCTTATAAAAGTTTCCCCTATGGCAGTTTCCCCTGCTTTTGTCTGTTTTTTATTCATTGTTATCATAATTCTGTATTTTCTTAATAACTTCCTGTTCATTTAAAGATATCGCTAAATCATTTGAAGATATCTCAAAATAACTTCCTGTTCATTTAGAGATATCTCTAAATCATTTGAAGATATAGCTGAATAACTTCCTGTTCAACTTCCTGTTCATTTAGCGATTTCTCATAATAACTTCCTGGAAGTTAACAGGAAGTTATTTCGAGATATATCTAAATGATTTAGAGATATATCTAAATGAACAGGAAGTTATTTCGATATCTCTAAATGATTTAGAGATATATCTAAATGAACAGGAAGTTATTTCGATATCTCTAAATGGTTTAGAGATATATCTAAATGAACAGGAAGTTATTTCGATATCTCTAAATGAACAGGAAGTTATCTAGATATCTCTAAATGGTTTAGAGATATATCTAAATTAACAGGAAGTTATTTCAATATCGATATAAAGTAATTTAGAGATATCTTCAAATGATTTAGAGAGATCTTTAAAACCCGCATTTTAAGATATCTTTAAATGACAGTTTGGCGTACCATGCTAGCAAAATCCATGATTTCCATATTATTTAAAGATATCTGTAAATCAATTTGAGATATCTTTATTTCATTTTTAGATATCTCTAATTGATTTACAGATATCTCAAATTGATTTACAGATATCTTAAAAATAATTTTAGATATCTTAAAAACTGCACAATTAAAGATATCTGGAATTCAATTTGAGATATCTCGAAATTTTTACAGATATCTCTAAATATTTCAAGATATCTTAAAATGCAATTTGAGATAGCTCTAAATGATAATTTGTCTTTCCCTACACCCCTCCATATCTCCATAATCTGATATTCTCAGTAACTGTGAGAATTTCAGCTGAATAATGAAAGCTTCATCTCCAACGAGGAATACCAACAGTCCAACACAAGCTGTACTTTGTTTAAGCAATGCTGCCTTGTGGTCACTTGCATGCTCTCACCAGTAGGTGGCAGACTTGTTATTGCAGCCAATCAGAATGCTCACAGCTGGAGTTTGTTGGGTAAGAAGTTCCAGGCTAGAATTACGATTTTCTGCCGAAACTTCCCATGTTCCCAAATTTCTGCCAAAACTTCTGATTAGCTTCCAAAACTTATTATGTCATCATCACCATTTAGTGACTGTATCATTGATTTTTTGTTTTCATTTATTACTGCCCTCTCTGCATGTTAAGAGGGTGGGAAGGGAGGGAGGGGGAGAGGGCTGAGCTGACGAGCACAGTGTTTATCTGGCCTGGCTGAATACAATGCAGAGAGATAGGGTGTGAATGCTCAGTCTCATCTCTTATCTGCACAGAGAGCCTCACTGCCCTCTTCTTATCTGACAGCACGGAGGGGCACCTAGCTGTCAGTAAGCAGACCTATTCAACCCACGGCCTCTCACATCACATCACCAGCAAACCCCAAACCCAACCGGCCCATGTCACAATGCTCCCTCTGAGGTCAAATATAGTGTCTGACAAGCTTGTGGGAGAAGAATGCTCTTGTGTTACCCAGTGAAGAAATATACTTAGGATGAAAAGTGCTGTGTTGCGATCGTGAACATTATATTATTATTTATTTCTTAGCAGACGCCCTTATCCAGGGCGACTTACAATCGTAAGCAAATACATTTCAAGTGTTACAGTACAAGTAATAATACAATAAGAGCAAGATAAATACAATGACTAGTTCAAGCAAGTACAAGTGTGACAAAATACAATTCAATAATACAGCAGATAAAAGTGACAGTGACAGTTACATCAAGATATGATTAAATACCAAATACTACAGATTAAACACTTGGCAGATTACAGTACTCTGAAGTACAGGATTAAATGCAGTAAAATAGGGGGCAGATAAGAGTAAGTAAAGCACATTTAAGGAAGGGTGAAAGTGTCCCAGGGGAGAAACAGAGGAGTTCTACAGGATTCTAGATCACAAAATCATTCCCAGAATCGTACCTGTTTTACACAAGTCTAAAATGTGCAGTTTTGAAAGAAGCACATGGTATAGCTAGGGTGTGTTTTAAGATTACAGGAAGTTTAATAACAGTTGAGAAACATGGGATACCTGCAAGTGCATGTCCTATATTAATCTCAGTGAAGGTCTTTCATTAACTCAATGAATGCAGCTATTATTATTAATATAGATGAGGGACAGACAACATTGGCACTTCTAACCACAGGCTTAATTTTTTTTTTGTGATTAATAATTTTTCTTTTATTTAGAAGAAAACTGAACATCACAATAACATAATATACAGTAACCCAGATCTATTTCCCCAGCCCCCAACCTCCCCAAGGACCCAAATACGGTAAAAAAAAACTAAAAAACAAAACAAAGGCTTAATTATTAACTTTAACCAATTAAACCCCTTAATTATTTAATTATACGTGGAATGGAACATCCTGGCCCCTGCCATAGGCACTGCAGGGCTACACGGTGTGTGTGGACTAATGTGTGGCATTACACAGTATTCACTTTCCACCTGTGCATTTGCATTTTGAATGAAGTACAGGAGTCTGTCCAGTCAATGAACACAGAAGGTAAAGGCTAGGGTGGAATGCTTAATTCATTTTCAATTATAACTAATGCAGGATCCAAATTCTCTGCCTTTTTAATGATCATTTTACTGGATGCAAATACTAAAAAAAACTGAATTCACTGACAAACATTTCGAGCAGAAGTATTTATCATTAAAAACATTTGACTTCTGGTCAAAAGGTTTGTCGTCGAATTCATGAAGTTTCTTTTAGCATTTCTGAATTCAGCACTAGCGAGTGTTTTATAGTTATGGGTGGATACAAAGAATGCAGTGAGCATTTTTTTTTTTATCAGCGCATGTCCAATAAGACAACCTCAAAATCACTCAAGCCTATCTGTGCCTATTCTGTAGATTTGAGATTACTCACCACACTGAAAAACAGACCTTCTGGGGTTTGTCTCTCTAGCTGTCAGTGTGTGCAGTACTCCCCTCCGCCACCTGGTGTCTTCACCACACCCTGCCAGCAGATTGCACTGGGCCCAGGTTAAAGATAATCTGAGCTGATCTCTTTGCCTTTGTTAAACAGGACAAAAGGAAACGTTGTTTAACCCTTTCAGCCTTATCAAAGAGCTTTGATACCACGTGCAGTTCCCCTAACGGGAGCATTAGGTACCTGCGAGCAAACCCATCATTAACCCTTGACAAGCTGGACGAGGAACGCAGCGAATGCAGACAGACCGAGTGTTCAATTCAGCAAGCTATAACTCACACTTTCCGTACAGCTTTGATGAATTAAATGAGATGTGGGGTTATATTTCTTTTTCAGACTGTGACCAAAGAGAGGTTGGAGATAATGATCTTGTTTGAAAGCCCTCTAAACTAAACTTATAGAGCGTTTACAGAGAGTGTAGTTAATACAAGTATGTCAGTGACACACATCCCCCATTATCAGTGGGATGAAAAAGTTGATGAGTATGTCCAGATTACAATAGAATAAGAAATAGCAATGAAATGCGTAATCTCAATTGGAAAAGTGATTCTTCAGATTATGTACGTGTGACATACAGACAGATGGATGGCTGTAGGGACAGACAGACACCTCCATATACCCCAAAATCAGATTATAAAATATACCCTTCCCTACATTTCAATAGGAACAATATAGTCTTCAGTGAAGGCAGACCCTTATAAAAGTTTACCACAGTACATTTTCACTGTAGTTTTAAAATTTTCTCATGGCTATACATTTACCATAATTTAAATACTTTTACCACACTTCTCTGGGCTTTACAGTGCTTGCGTATGCTTCACCATTCTTTCACTGTGCTTTATTACACTTTGCTATGCTTTCACTGTAAGAAACTTTATCTCCAAACACATTAGTTGGGTAGAGAGACGCACACACGCTCTCTCACGCACCCCCTCTTCATATGCATGCCTTTGCCTGCAGACTCTCTGGCTTTCGCATGATAAACCAGCCCAACACCTCTGTGTCTCCTGCCCCAGGGGGTAGTCTCTCCACTGTAGCTCCAGCCAGCCGTGCACAGACCCCACAATAGCAGAGAGACAGCACAGCTCAGACCGCACCATCTAAATACATTGTCAAGGACTAGAGCAACCTCACACACACAACAAGATGGCTACAATGTTTACTTATTTACTGAGTATGTTCTGTCTTGGAGTTACCTTCTAATCCTGATATCAATGGGCCACACTGCCTCCCTCGCTCCCACTCACTCAGTTCTAACCACTAGACCACACTGCCTCCGTCCCAGTCTCTCAGCTCTAACCACTAGACCACACAGCGTCCCTCCCAGCCAGTCTGCTCTAACCACTAAAACACGCTGACTCTCCCTCTCCCAGTCCCTCAGCTTTAACCACTAGACCACACTGCCTCCCCCTCTCCCAGTCCCTCTAACCACTAGAACACACTGCCTTCCCCTCTCCCAGTCCCTCAGCTTTAACCACTAGAACACACTGCCTCCCCCTCTCCCAGTCCCTCTAACCACTAAACCCCACTGCCTCCCCCTCTCCCAGTCCCTCAGCTCTAACCACTAGACTACACTGCCTCTCTCCCTCCTAATGCCTCAGTTCTAACCACTAGACTACATTCGGTCCTAAGTCAACTTAATTTCTAATTGTGTCCTCTGGTCCTGGTTTCTGTATTGCTTAGGGCTAACTTTGTCAACTCCTTTAAAGATTTTAAAGACCAATCAATTTGCCCCTAATTCTTCTTTGCTCCAGGCTTCCGTTCCTCCAATCTATATTCATGGCTCATTCTTTTCAGCCCTGGAATGGGCCTGGTTGCATTTCGTTGGACTCTCTCCAAGGCCCCTTTTGATACTATGATGAGCAGAACAGAACACAGTATTCTTGGTGTGGTCTCCCCGTCACTGCTCTTGTACAACCTCATCCTAATCTCCTGGTCCCAACTCCCTGTCGCTTTATTTCAAAGGATTTGAGCAGAAGGGAGTCGCAGGCCAGGAGCAAGCAGAGGTTACTTTGATACAGAACTTGTTTGTATCCTACAGTCATGATCCCTCAAACAAAAACACCCCCTGCAAACCCTGGATGGACAAGATGTCCGCAGTTTAGGGATTAGTCCATCTCACTTTCAAAGACTGGAGTCTTGCTAGTTAACACCCCCGTCTCAGTCCTGAGGATCCTTTCAGCTGGGGGATAAACCAGAGAGCAGAGCGGGATTAGAAGAGGCTGCTAATGAAGTGTGGACCAAAACAAAGCAGGAACCAGGAGCAAACTGGTCAATGTGTTAGGGTTTAAACACTCTGAGTGCTTTTTCATTGACATTCTGAGCAGAGCTACAATCTTGTCAAAGTAGCTGCTACTTCAAAAGGGGAAGTGACTTTTAATAGAGAGTAAAACTATAAGAAACCAAGTCAAGTAGACAGACATGTTGGTCAGTCCCTTTTAAAAGTCTGTCCTAGTAAAAGCAGAGCAAAGTGTAATAAAGCACAGTGAACGCATGGCAAAGCAGAGGTTAACATTGTACAAAAGGTATGTTAAAGCATATTAATAAACATGGCAAACCAGGGTAAACTATGGCAAACTTTGATCATTATTAAATTATCATGCAAATTTACTGGAGTAAACTTTTACAAGGGGTTCAGGATAATTGGGTAGGCAAGGCTAGCTATGCTAATCAGTAATAAATGAATGAATGAATTGTTGCAGCTCTGATGTGATGTTTAATGTTCACAGGGCCTCAGTTTAACGTCTCATTGAGTGGACCAGTGCATCAGTGCAGTGGATTATCAAAGACTGGAGAGCTGACTAGACAGGACGGGGGTTGAAAGCACTGCCCGTGTGCTTAATTTTGAATTCTGGAAGATAAACTAGGGATCAGCATGCATGTTAGCTGAAGGATGGCTCTCTGACCCCTGGAGACAGCAGTGGGTTTAAGCCCTAATTGTGTAAGAAGCTTGTACTGTCTCATTATACCAGCCCTGCATGTCATCCCATCTGAAACATCCTGATTCAGAAAGGCTAATCAGCTTGACCTGTTTTCAATTTCCCATCACCCCGGAATTCAGCTCTGTCTGAGACAGGTGACCACCGAAACAGTACTGCACCCTCTTTACAAGGCACCCTGTCCCTGATTAGCTCGCTAACCAGGTGACGCCTCCCATTGCCAGTATTTGGGAAGTTCTACATCCAGGATATCAGAAAGCACAAGGTCTATAAAGAGGGGAATTCTAACTACAAGTGACGGCCAAAAATGAACAATTTACACTGAGAAGATGTCTCACCTTTAATGGAACTACCAGGGGGTATATTTGCAGAAAGGAACCTGTCTATAGCTGCCTTCGTATTTATCCTGTGACGGCTCACATGTGTACTTTGGATCCGTTTTCTTTTTATATGAATGCCATCTTAAGACAACTGAATTATGAGACGTGATAAATATTAAAATAAATATTGGATAAAAAATTGATGCAATACAGAAAAACGGTTCAGAATTGGTGTTAGAAATAATTGAATGGCACGTCATCCCTTCAAGTGATAGAAGCTAGCAAAACAACTACATATGTTTTCCACGCCAAGCACATCCATTCACTGTATAGCTCTCAAATGAGCAGTTTTGAAAGAAGCCTACGTTTCAGCAAACATGGATTTTCCTTTTATAACATGATCTCTGGTACTGCACCTGGTTAAAGAAGTATTTGTTTACAGGCCGTGCTTTCAGAGAGTCTTACATTTCCTTGGTAACCTGAGGGGTGACATTTTCCCAACCACGTCAACACTCTTTCCTGTCAGTAACCAATCAGCTGCTTCCCCTATTGACTGACATGCTTTCTGCCAATACAATGCTTTGACCCAGAAGGCACTACTAAGGTGAAGTAACCTAGGAAGTGGAGCAGTAACTGATTTCCTGGAAAGCCCATCATGCAAACTGAGAACTTCCTTTGACATGGTGGTGTAGGAAGAGTTATGAAATTATTTTGTTAGTCACATCCACTTTAAGCAGCACATTCACAGCTCAGACTGGCAACACAAAGTGTTGTACTGCTGGAGTCAAACCTTACATGTCACATAAACTCGCTTTTCATATAATCTTGCTGGAAAATAGCATCAGAGGAGGGAAAGAATGGGTTTGATATCTGGATCTTCAAAGAATATTTCCAGATGCAGTCTGACCAAACCGAAGAAAGATATTTATGTAAAATCTAAACTGTGCCTGAGAAGTAATTGCTTTTTTCAAAGCAATAAGTTACTTTAACGAGTTACAATTTTTGTTCAGGTAACTTGTAACTGTAACAGGTTTCTTTTTAGAAGTAACTTCCACAGCACTGGTTACTGTAATTATGATCCGATATGGGAACAAGGGTTTTATTATCTTTCATTGGACAGGTTCTGTCAATAGTTTGAAACTAGAGCCTGCACACTAAAACAAAAACATGGAAATCTCAATTATTTGCTAAACATTTGATTTACAAAGAGCAGGGCAGCTTGGTTACTGTGGTCTTGTTAAGGGTTACATTGGTATTTGTAACAGCTTCAGATGACTATAAACTGGACACAACATGCAACTACATCACGGAAATCTCAATTATTTGCTAAACATTTGATTTAGAAAGAGCAGGGCAGCTTGGTTACTGTGGTCTTGTTAAGGGTTACATTGGTATTTGTAACAGCTTAAGATGACTTTAAACTGGACACAACATGCAACTACATCAGGATAACTTGTCATTTGTTTTCATGTCATCTACTTGACACCTGCATCTTTTTTACCAGTTATGCATTAAATCAACTCTTAATCTTCGTCCTGTAAAGGTTCAGCAGTGACTACAACACAGGCAAACCAAACTAACCATAGCGGAGTGGTTATCACAATATATACAGTTGGTCTGCTGCTATATAAGTACAATATTACAAATATACAAAATGCAGTTTAGGCTGGGACCAAATCAAAACGCTGACAACCCGCTAATGGCACTTAACAAAACTAGATTAAAAACAAAACACGGTCTTTTGGTAATTCCAGTAACTCAAGTAAAAGCTTCTGACGCGACGGCATTTAATTCTCGAGCTCCTTCCACTTTGGAACACAGGTTCTTTCGTAATATTGAGTCACTCTGCATCTTAAAATCTAAGCATAAAACATAGCTTTTAATGTGGCCTTTTGTTGGAGAGCAGTCTAGAGCTATTCTAGGGTGGTTATTTATTTATTTATTTATTTATTTATTTATTTATTTATTTGTAAAGCACCCAGAGATGGTTCATTAAGGACGCTGTATAAATTTGCAACTGATAGTTAAAAAGCTATGCCTGCTTGTTTGTATTGCCATTTTTTTCTTTTTTAAGACCTCGCTAGTGACCAGATTGGCAGCAGCTGCGCCTCGTTGAAAGCGAGGTGATTAGTTAACCAACGCGCGGTGTGCTGTTTCAAAATGATATCCAAGGAGTCACCTTGAGGAAAGTGCACCTAGTCGCGTTTAATGTATATTTTTAAAAACGAGTATAAAAATGATTGGTTCAGTGGCTTTTGCATTGTGTTAAGGTGTGACAGAGATTTCCACAACAGGTACGTAGAGACTACAAATCGCCTTTGACAGCGATTGGGAGACATAACTTCTTTGTATATTAGTTTTTGGCATTGTGCAATCTTAAAACAACAACGCGGAATAATTAACTCGTCGCCGTGATTACTAATGTGAAACAAAATAATATTTGAAATATTGCGTTTCTTTTTTGGTGTGAGCGACTTAACACTAAACACAAACTGAGGTGCATTGGTTGGGAAAAGTTTACACCCTCCTAAATAGCGCAGATTTCAACAAGTCGTTAGGAATGAGTGCCATAATCCGTTCAAGAGTCGCACTGGGTAAGTATTAGCCGGCAGACATTAACACCGCATTAGTTTGAACAAAGGAACCCAGAAAAAGATACTTAAACTCCTCTTGGCACGTACTGTCCGGAAAGTTGCATATCAGATGTATTTGTATAGGCCCACCATGTGCAAAGAAACTGTAGGCATAACTAAACCTGCGCTTTCGGGTTTCAATCGGCCCTATTTCGGCGTTAAGTTTCTGCATTTTTTTTCCACAGTTTAAGCACAGTGCAATGTAAACATTATGATACGACTCATATCCATAATATAAGGATACGTACCCCCTCTCCCAAAATAATACAAACTAAATAATAATCTTTCAATGATAGCATCTATTTAAACATAGTCAGCAAACAAGTGTTTTATTCCAATGTAACCAATACAATGACAGGTGTGATTCAACTTTAATTGTTTCTTTCGTTAACAAAAAAAAATAAAAATGAAACTCTAATTCCTAATTTGGAAACTTTGAATTTCTTAGTGCTTTTAGTCGCCTACTACCACAGGCTAGGTATTGCAGTGGGGTTATTTGTTTAAGTTACATAACAATTCTAATAGCCTACATCTAAGACTTACACATTCTTTGTCCAATGCACAACGTGAAGGCGCGGAGTGTTCAGCACAGTAATGCAGCCCTTTAGAATTCAGTGACGTGTCAAACATTTCAATACGTTTAGTTATTATGGAATCAATTTAGGAGTTGTCAACAGATTAGTCGCCTGTATTTAGCATGGGGCTGCGGCAGCAGGTTTTGAATTGCGCGTTTCATTACGTATATATCGTGTCTTTTTTAACACTATTAAGCCACATCTTCAATAGAAACAGTGTAGTGCTTTTAGAGTAAACAATATTATGCGCACATCAGGCGACCTCCTCATTGTGTACATGTTATGAACGAGTAAAGAGGTTGATGTATTTAAAAAACGGAAACGGCAGCCTATTTATAATTGTACATATTTTTTGCTTGCGTTATTGATGTTTTGCGTCCTGTAAAAATGTCTCGCCTGAAACGTGCTTTATACATCCGCCTCAATGCACAGCTAATTCCATGCACGCAGCGGACACTGAATTTAATCATATCCTCGGGTAGGTATTTATTGATCTTTTGTTTCATCAAGCATTTATTTAATACCGAGAAATTACAAAAATTAAATATTAAGCTTTACAAATGCACCAGTGTTGGCTTGACGTTAACCTAGTCACATACCGTGTTTACTTAATAATATTTAATTGGAAGTTGCAAAAGTGTCTGTCAGGGATTCCGTTTTAGTATTTTTCAAACAGACAAATGTATCATTCCGAACCGCGTTATTCAACCACCTTTTTTCCCATTAAAGAAATACCTACCCAGCTTCTATGATAAACATGTTTATTGCCTCCTCATTATAAAAGGCGTAATTTAAAATGCGGGGAGTTAGCATGGTTGCCCATGGAAGGCGACAGGCACTGGTACCAGCAGGGAGTATCTCGTGGTGTTCTAAGCAGAACACACTTTGGGCTTCTCCCTTTCTGTTGCGTGGGGATAGTATTTCTCAATCTCTGTGTGAAATTAGTGTCTCTTGATGCATGTTTTTGTTTGGGGGGAGGGGGTGTAGATAGGTAGTGGACACAGGCTTGTACTGCAACCCCCAGAGCACAAGACCCCCGTGGTGACACCTCATTCATCCAGAGAGATAGCCTTCTATTCTCTCTCTGATTACACTACAGGATTAACATGAAACTGTTAATTGTTTGCTCTACAAATAGCATCCACTGGTGCCAGCAGTCTGACAAGAAAAGCTCAGGACAGTCCCGCAGGATTCTGAAGAGGGGGGGGGGGGGGAGAGAGAGCAACAAATCAACATGACAAAACACCGGGCGGGCAGCAACCTTCTGCATGGGCAACCTACCCTCGCCTACCTGCCCTCGCCCTGCTACAGCCCCAGAACTATCTCTGAACTTCAACTTGAGTGGCCACCACCACCGCCCCAGCACCACCACAACTCCAGCTCCGCGCACGTTGATTACTTCAGAGCAGCCATCGCGGCCAGGTACAATTTTGGGTTGAATTCCCCTCCACCGTGGGCCGCTTACGGTAGCCCCTGGCCGGCGGATCTCCGGCCAGCGAAGGCAGCGGCAGCTGAATCTATCATGGAGAAGATCATGCAGCTGGAACCCAACGCCAATATGACCGTCCCAGTTCAGCAGAACAAGGGCGCGCCTGAGAAAGAGGTGCGTAAGAACGGGTACGAGGCAAATGAGGATTGCGAGGACAAGAAATGGGTAGAGGACAAAAGCGCAAAAAACGGAAGAAAGAAAAACTACCAGCGCTACCCCAAACCTCCGTACTCCTACCTAGCCATGATAGCCATGGTCATCCAGAATTCCCAGGAGAAGAAGCTGACCTTGTCTCAGGTAAGGTGACGCCCGGCTTTAGGAAGTCATAACCTCGATCTATTAAAGCAGTGTTGGGCTGGATGGAACCCATGTCCTGTTTAAGAATCATCTCATAATCTAGTAGTGACCACTTCATGCCATGGCTCTAAAGATTAATACTGTAGTCTGTACACGCCAGTGTAGCACCATGATACACTGGGCAAGAAACACCTCTTGGAGACTTTACGTATAAAAATTATATTTATAAAACCCATTATGCTACATTTTATGCGTTTAGAACTTTTTTTGCTGTACAGGTTTTTTTTTTAATAAATCGGGAGCGCGTGTTAAGCCATTATCTTTCTTTAGCTGCGGTTTCTGTGACCTCTTGATTTTAATCGTACAACACAAATGTATGTGTTTAACACTTTTACTTTCTATACGAAGTAATGTGTAGTTAACATAACAATGAAATTGCAATCGATCTACTGCACTTTTGCACATGAATTAATGGTAACGCTACTTACTGTAAAACCGTCTCTGTTAGGAACACTGTGGTTAATATAAAATGTATTGAATAAATCTATTTGCATTAGGAGTTTGGAGCGTTTTAATCCTAGCAGTAAGTGACCTCCAGTCTTGTAGCGACCCCTGTAGGCATACTGAGAGTACTGTAATCACCCAGAAGCACTAATCTGCTGAAAAGTAGTTTTGTTTTTTCAAGCTGGATAAACAGGGGCACGTCTTCAGATGTATCTTCCCATATCTATCATCCATCATTCATAACTATTACACTTGATAGTGCTGAATTGTTAGAAATACTGAAAAACTTAAGTTCAACGACAAACATTTTGACTAGGAAGTCTTATTTTTTTTGATGTTTTAAATTGAAGACCCTGAACTTGTTTCTTTAGTATTTCTAAGTGCAGCACTAGTGAGTTTAATAGTTGATGATGATGATGGCAGACTGTTATAAGTTGTGCCCCTGTTTATCCAGTTAAATGGATGCTCAGTAGTAAAGTGAATGGACAGCATATTGGATTGCAGCACTCGTTTCACGAAGCTTTGGTGTGTGTTTCATCTTCAGATCCTGAAGGAGATCAGCACCCTCTTCCCGTTCTTCACAGGGAATTACAAGGGCTGGCGGGACTCTGTACGGCACAATCTCTCCTCCTACGACTGCTTCATCAAGGTGAGGCCATAGGTTCAAGGGTACAAGCCCCATGTTGCCAGAAGTGCAGCTGTACACTATAATTCTTTCTCCAGCAGCCGATGTGTACATCTTTTAAGTTTGTGTGCAGTTGACCCTGTGGTATAAGTGCACATGGGGTGGGTAAGAGGACTGCAGAGTGAAGCTGATACACTCGTGTACAATCAGAACTGCACATACTATAAATCACGTTTTAATTCAAATAAAAGAACGGAATACAGAGTAAATGCCGTTGTCCCTGTTTTTAGAATGTGTTTACTACTCTGTTCTGAAATCTGGCGTTTCAATTGCCTTGAAGAGTGGCTTCATGATTTATAATAAGTTATTTTTAGCAGGTAGTTGCTGTGGCCACACTGTGAATTATGTATTAAATCCTGTCTTTGTCACCCAGGTCCTGAAGGATCCAGGCAAGCCCCAGGGGAAGGGAAACTTCTGGGCGGTGGACGTGTCGCGCGTCCCCTTGGATCTGCTAAAGCGGCAGAACACGGCAGTGTCGCGACAGGAGGAGACGGTCTTCGCGCAGGACCTGGCACCCTACATCCTGCACGGGCGGCCCAGCGGACAGGACCAGCTCCAGCTCGGGGACTCCACTCCCCCCAGCGAGCCGGCCCCCACCACCCGTCTCGACTCCGAAGACCCGTACCGCCCCAAACTGGACTCATCCTTCGCCATCGACTCCCTGCTCCATAGCTTCAAGCCCGGTGCTGGAGAGAAGCTGGGTGAACACTGCAAGCAGGGGGAACAGAGACTTCCGGGGCAGGGGGGCTGTGAGCCGAGACCCTTCTTCCATGACTTGGAGCCCTTTCCCCGGCATCAGTCCAGCATGGGCTACTCCTCCTCAGAGTCCCGCAGCCTCTGTTACTCCTCTCGGAGCACTTCAGGCAGCTCGGTCAGCCCTGCTTCCTCCTCCTCTTCCTCGGAAGATCCTAGCTGGAGGAGTGGCCTGGTGGCACACAAGCGCCCCAGGCCGATGCCCATGGGAGGAGAGGGGTCCGATTCGGATAGCTACGAGGACTGCCCCACGCCTCTCAAGTCAGCTAAGAGGACCTCTGCCCCTTGGGAGCTGCCTACATCCTACACCAAATACGCGCCTCCCAATGCAGTGGCTCCTCCCAGCATGCGCTTCCCCAGTAACCCCTTTCTGCAGCTGGGGGGCTTGCCCTTCTATAACTACCGGCCCTCTCCTGCTGCAGCATATGTGGGCCCTACTTACTGGTCCTTCCTGCCCAGACCAGGTGTTCCTCTGCAGGCCCGCCACCACCGGCAGCCCCCTGCCCTCATGGATCTAGACAACCTCCTCCAGTCGGTGCCCCCCAACAAGAGCGTGTTTGACGCACTAGTGCCTGAGATGCCTGTCCCTCCACCAGGGCAGTATACAGTCCAGAACTCTGGGGGTATTGGGCGGTACCCCCCTTACTGAGAGAGTGCTGTGTGGGACGATGGTTTTAAACGTGTACATATTGATTTACAGGGTTGTGGGAAGCTTGTTCTTTCTGGACAGAAGAAAGAGGCTCCATTGGACACAGTGGAAGCAGGGCAGTACTTTTGAATACAATCATATCCCTCCCCCACCTCTCCACACAGGGGCTGCTCATTCACAATGAATTACAGAAGAGTCCTCAAACCAGGGGGGTGTTTGTATACAGCGGAAGGGAAGCTTTTTAGCAGCTATGCTGACTGTCCAGGGGAGAGTAAATATGTATTCAGGGTGACTCCTCAGCTATGAATTATTGAAGAGCCCCTCTTTCCCCAATGATTGTAAAGAGTCCCAGCCAGGAGTGGAGATCACTACTAAAGAGCTGGAACAGTTTGCCAGTCTCGGCATTTTCTCAGAAGTGGTTTGCCCTCTTGTCCCCGTTTTCAAATGGGTGCCCAGTATGTTTAGGGTTGTTGATACTGGATTGAGAATGCATGATGCTTCAATTTTAGATGCATTATTGTGGTCTTTATGCAAAATCCCATTGTTTGTGATTTGCAGCGAGAACCTGCGGCCAGTTCTATAAAACACTTTGTTTCTCCTTTTTAGTAGTTTTACTCAAGTGTTTCTTGAGTCCTAAGGGTGTTGCAGAAAGCAACTTGGCACAAATAAGTCCTTTACCTTTTAGATCATTGTGTGGTAACAGTTAAATGTAATACTTCAGGTGTCTAATGCATCCAGCATCTGTTGAGTCAAGGGGCTGAAGAGGAAGTTCAGTTGTCTGTTTGCCCGCACCGCGTCCCAGAGCGAGGGTCGGGTTATTTCCATTGATGTTTCAGCTGCGTAGTCTTCAGGAACGGCACAGAAGTGAGCATGGCCAGCTAACCATTCTCAGTCTTGCCTTTTCGGTGGGGGGGGTTTAAACTAATCAGCTGAAATGTCAATTTGCTAACCTATTTATATTGCTTTATAATCCAGGTGAAGCTAGGAACAGACCTGACCTTACTCATTCCATTACCTGTAAGCGGACAGTAGCCTACCTTTTCTACTTGCATTCTTTTAAAGCGCGTAAAAGGAGACCTGCCCATTACCCAAGTTAGGCTTTGCTGCCCAGAGGCTGCCAGGGAGTTAAGTTTTGATTTGGTTCATTTGTCCTGTTTTAAATAGTCCTTCAGAAATGCCCTTCCCTGGCTCCTATAGCCAATTGCAGATGCTGTTTAGTTCCTCTACTCTCGTTTTTTTTTACTACGCATTTGGTTACAATCTACTGCATGTAATGGTCCTTGAACCAATTCAAACCATGGACTGTAACGTGTCGCTTCCTCCTTCCACCAGGCATCGTCTTAAAAAAATAAATAAATAAATAAATAAATTAAAAAAAAAGCATCATTGCCTGAAACAAACGAAAAATATACATAGCAACAGGAATGACCAGCTACATTTTAAATACATGTAGATATTCCAGTCATGCTAACCCAATATTCAGAATATAGTAGTCTTTTCCCCAAATGGTGTGTGGGGGTTTGTACATTGAATACAAAGGGAATTGTCTTTTTAAGCTTGGATAGAATAAGTTCAAATAGACCCCATTCTGAATGTGACAGCCTGCATGTCTACTGTATTTTTTGGGGAATTTGCGCACTCCTGTCTTGTAAATGCCGTATCTGGAATGTGTATCCGGGAGCACTATTGTGAATACTTCTGCATCTGGGGTTTACCTTGCTTGTAAATGTATCCCGTTCTTCACTACAGTACCACAGGGCAGTACTAATGCTTGTGTGTGGCACGGTCCAATGACTAGCTTTGTAACAAACTGTCTGTTTGCAAAGGCTCCTCCAGCAGGCCTTTCCACTGTTTCTAAGGTTTAACTAATCAGAATCTTAAGGTGGCAATTTTTTAATAATAAATTGAGATTTCTTTTAATGCAATGATTTTTATTTTTTTTTTTTACTGACAATTTTAAAACTGGGTGCATAGCCCCCAATGTTTATTTTGAGGAATGCCTTTTTTAAAACTTCATTTGGCAAAACAATTTTATATGTAAATATGTATTTTTAAAACCTACAGATTAGCAGTCCTGTGTATCTGTCTTTTTTTAAAATAGGCTGGAATGTGCAATTGTGAAACTGTAAATAATTCTGTGCTGCTGCAAAAGGTAAATTGTACGCCTCTTACATGGGAAAAAAATATAACAAGGTATTTTTGATAAATAAATAAAAAAAAAAAAAAAAAGTAAATCAATCTTGACTTGCTGTTCATTTTATTGAGAAGTGAATCTGTCTCTCATGGCCTTCTGATTGGCATTTCTTTTAAATAATTTCAATTCCTAGAAAATCACCCTATACATAGTAAATGCTATTCTCCATCCCTGTTAGCAAGGTACCCTGCACGAGACGACTCTTCTGGCACACCCAGGTGCGCTGATATCTGGCGTTTCGATTGGCTGAGAGTGGATTCAAATGTTCAGTCTGGAGTTTTCATGCCATGATGTGACACCCAGCTGGGAATGTGGCTTTTACATAATCAAAACAATCATTGTGCCGTTTCATCACTATGTACAAGAAGTCTTTATTGCTGGTATGTTTGGCAGGTTTTAGTCCTCCCATTGTAATGGCCTGGTTGGCTTCACTATTTCAAAGGTAATTTGTGTGCCAATGTTAGATACAAGGGGTCAGGGTTATCATTTCAAACAATTAATTTCTCCCCACCCATTTGAATACAGCACAGTGCTTCCTCACTGTGTCACCATTGAGCCATGTTGACCAGTCCTATATGTTCCTGAATCAGGGCCATTCACTGTATTGATGTGCAAGTCACACGGTGATGTAGAGCACTGTATATATTTTGGGGGGGGGGAGAAGAACTTTGCTATCAAACTTGAAGATGGGATTGGATGGATGGAGGGGCTTTGTGGACAGTCTATTATTTGAACACCCCTCGCATTGGTCTGCAATATAACCAGCAGTAGGGTAATGGCGTTGCTGTGGTGTGCAACACCTGATTATTACCTCTCACCACACCACTGCAATGCTGTTGCAGTCACTATTATTCTACAACATTTTAAAGTTATGAAATAATCCTTGCAGTCCACTGAACAAGTTCACTTGTTGAAAGCAAGACTCGAACATCCCTGTGAGGCTTTTCATCAGTAAGCAGTGGTTTCAGAACAGGTGTCATTAATGAGTATCACCTCTCAACTGTACTTTATATTATTATTTAGTCTTTTAGCAGACGCTTTTATTCAAAGCGACTTCCACTAGAACCTCGGTTTCACGTTTTTATAATAACTGATCAGTTGCCCTTCATAGAAAACAATGGGAGAGCAGTGTTTGGCTGTTGTATAATTAAGAACTGTAACATGATCAGATGTATTTTGAGGCATGAGGTGAAATCAAGTATGCCACACTGCAACTATTTTAAATTCTAAATCAAAAACAACTCTCAAATGTAGGTTTAAAGAGAACCATAGTGCTATCCTGAGATATGACATCACCTAGCCCATTGAAATGAAGAGGAGGACGATCTTTACCATTGAGCAGTGATAAAAGAACATACAATACATTTTAAAGGTTAACATTGTATCTGAAAACAATTTAAACAAGTTAAGACAACCTTCTAAAGGGCGAGAGTTTAGGAGCTGAACATAAGAAAATGTACAAATGAGAGGAGGCCGTTTGGCCCATCAAGCTCATCCGGTTCCTAGTAGCTGATTGATCTCACAATTTTGTCCAGTCCGATGCCATTGATCAAGTATTAACATGGTTAGGTTACCCATTCCGTGGCCTGTGCTTAAAAACCTGGTTGGGCTAACTTTGTCAACAGACTTGTCTTGAACGTGCTGAGGAATGCCCACAATGCAACATTACTGCACTGTAAAAAGCTTCTGACAACACAGCTCCTTGGAGCAGAGGCTTATATCACTTGTCTTAAACTCTAAGGGTAGTACAGCAAACTAGGACACAAAAAAGCTACCAGGATAGAGCTCTTATACTGCTTTTTAACAATTTCTCACACAAATGAAAATGTAATTTCAGTATCAATATCCTGGCAAGCCTAATACTTTCGTAACAACATATTTTTTATAATATTAACAAATCATGATATTATAGCTTTATTGCTTTACCACCCCTGCCTCATTTGATTTAGTTCCTAAAGCAAGCTGTTTACTGCTTTTGTGTGCAGAGATTTCATGAATCAGAAGCATGATTCTAACAAGAATGCTGGATTCACAAGCCCTAATTATTATTAATCTTTCACTACTTAGGGGCAGATTAAATTAAAACTATTATAAGTATAGCTGTGGCCGCACCATGAACTGTGACTAAATTCAAGCCCTAGTTCGTGATTGGTCCTAATGGGGTCTGTAGACCCAGGCGTCACGGCAGAGGACACGCCTGCCAATGAGCAGGAGGCACTGAGGTTAATGAGTGTAACCTGTCATGTGTAATAGATAACCCAGAGCTGTGGCTGTCCGGAGCGGGAGGAGTCTCTCCAGCACCGCCCAGCTCTTGGTCAGTCACACTGCCTCCTGAGTGCGGCTGTATTCAAACACACTGCCGTGCTCAGCGAAGGTGCTCTCCGCTTTCTTCTTCTTCTTGGAGAGGGGTCCCGGGAGGGTTAACTGCTCGCAGCTCCCGTAACCCCCTCCTCCGGGGGTCTGCAGCTGGAACACGTCCTGCAAAGACAAACCCTAGTCAGACGCACACTAAGAACCTCGCTGCTTGGTATTTATACGCCCTTTTAATTTATTTGGCATCCCAAGCTTTTAATCATGTATTGAATTACAGTCCGGAACAGTTTTGGGACTGACATTTAAAAACCTGAGATCCGTTCACAAAACTGTTATGGACTTGTTTCAGCGTCTTTAACAACAGCCTCCACAGAGGCCTTTGAAACCCTGGGGTGTAAGCGAAGGGGAAAGTCCTATCAAATTGCACGGTTTGTGAACCAGGTATAATATAGGAATGTGAAAATGAAAATCATTGATGTATGCGGTAGTGAGTTTACAAACTCAGGGGGATGCCTAATCAGTCGCTCTCTGGTTATGGGAGGCTGTTCTTACCCCTGGCTTGACGCTTATGGAGGTCTTGGCTCCCAGGTTGAGGGTGCGTCCGTCAGCACACACTAGCAGATTGAGCCCCGACGATCCTGGTTCACCCCCTGTACAGACAGACAGACACGAAGGCACAGAGACAGTCAGACGCACAGACAAACACCAGCGTCAAGAGGACCTGCTGTCAAACCTGAGTGACCAGGGCAGCTCCAAGCAAACCAGACACTAAAGCTAGAATAAATCTGTTGTACAAAATGAAATCCTCCTCACTTACGGGATTTGGTTTTTCCAGTGCTGTGCATGCTTCTGCATGATGTTTTTTCTTACCTTTAGTCTCACATTGAGGATGCAACAACCCCTCTAGGGGAACGAATTAGAAGCATCTTCAAACGGCCGGTAGTAAATAACATATTGCTATGATCCTGGTGTCACTCAAACGTTTTAAAAAGAATAAGTTTCAAGGATGTGATGAAAAACTTAAAACAATACAAGAACTGGAAACCACATACCATGAATGAGAACATGATTTCATTGTGTTGTACCTTGAATAGCGCTGTCAAACCTGAAGGGTCAGGGCAGCTCAGAGACCAGTGTCTGTGCTAATGCCTTCCTCCCCAGTGTGAGCGGTGTTGATACGCTGTGCTCGGCTACCTCAGCACACGAGTGTCTGAACTCTGGAGGGAAGTAGGGAGCTGCTCAGGGGCAGGTAAGAGGCGACTCCTTCACAGGGGTAAAACTTATATGAAGTTTTAAGAGTCATCAGATTTTTTGCTATCATTCCAAGTGGTTCTGGGTTCTGTTGTATTTGTTTTTAATATACTTTCCTTTCTATGTTTTTATTTTTATTTTTATTGTTTTAGTTGAATTGAGACACGTAATAACCTCATAAGGCCACTAGAGTCTGTATAGTGACATAATTAAAATCCATGACTCAAACCAAACTTAAAACATTCCACATGTACGACCAGTTTAGTACAAAGGGTCCAGCCATATAAAGATGTGATATCCACAAAAGGGGCCAAATTACAGAATATACAGAAAAGGGTCAGCCCTGTAAAGTCACAAATAGGCCAAACTTGGTCCCCACCTTTTTATTCATGTGGCGGGCAAGTTTGCCCCAATTGTGTAGTGTGTGCTCGGTTACCTTTGAGTCTGTACAGTGGGGTAAAGGGGTTTCCATGCGGTTTATTTGTTCTGCTTGTACAGCGCTGTATTCAAGAGCCTCTCTTACCTTTGAGTCTGTACAGCGGGGTAAAGGGGTTTCCATGCGGTTTATTTGTTCTGCTTGTACAGTGCTGTATTCAAGAGCCTCTCTTACCTTTGAGTCTGTACAGCGGGGTAAAGGGGTTTCCATGCGGTTTATTTGTTCTGCTTGTACAGTGCTGTATTCAAGAGCCTCTCTTACCTTTGAGTCCGTACGGCCGTGTGGCCCTGCGTTCCGTCAGCACTGACAGGATGACCTCCTCTCTGAACAGCAGCTCTCGAATCACACCATCCCCGCCTCGAAAACACCCCCTCCCCCCAGAGGCAGGACGAAGCGAGAAGCGCTGCAGGACCACCGGGTACCTGAGAGAGGGGGAGAGGCTCTGTAACCAATGCGACAGTGGAGACACAGAGAATACTGATATTCTAGATCTAAATGATTGTATACATTTGCTGCATCTTTGGCAACATGACTTGTCATGCTAATAAGGACCATCTGAATTTGAGAGGGAGAGGTGGGGAGTTCAGTACCAGTACAGTCCCAGTACGGTTCCAGTGTGGCTCTGCTGTTGTCAGTCTCTCTCCTCACTCACCTCTTCTCCAGTATCTCGGGGTCAGTGATGCGTGTGTTGGTCATGTGACTGTGGACCCCGCCACGCCCATGCCAGCCAGGCCCCGCCCCCGCGCCGCCGGCCACCGTCTCGTAGTATCCGACGCACTCGTTCCCAAAGGTCACGTTGTTCATACAGCCCTGTGGATCAGGGTAACACAGCATTCAAACGATCTGAGCCAAACAACCCTCAGTGAGAAAACACACTGCTCAGCTTTGTTGAGTTTTTAAGAGTTACAGATGAGCTTTACTAAAGTATTAGCATATATAATAGCATAAAATTATAGCACGCAAGCCCAGGTGCTGACCTCTCACTCCCATTACAGACGCGCATGTGCCTATTGGCGAGATTATATGGTACCGTTCACAAACTAGACACCCCCAGACTCACCTGAGAGGCAGCACACACTTCGAAGGCTTTGAAAATTACATCAACGACTCTCTGTGATGTCAGCACGTTCCCGCCCACCACCGCGGCATTCCGAGACGGCTGCAGGATAGAACCCTCTGGAATGAGGACCCCAATGGGAGTGAGGCAGCCCTGGAATACAGGTGGATGTCACTTCAATTGCCTCCCTGCCCACAGTCCTTCAGCTGCAACTACCAGACCACACAATGCCTCCCTCCCTCCCAGTCTCTCAGCTCTAACCACTAGACCACACTGCCTCCCTCCTTCCCAGTCCCTCAGCTCTAAGCACTAGACCACACTGCCTCCCTCCCTCCCAGTCCCTAAGCTCTAACCACTAGACAACACTGCCTCCCTCTCTGCCAGTCCCTCAGCTCTAACCACTAGACCACACTGCCTCCCTCCCTCCCAGGTCTCAGCTCTAACCACTAGACGACACTGTCTCCCTGCCTCCCAGTCTCACAGTTCTAATCCCTCATCCTGGCCCTAGCTGGTCCCTTTGTCCTGGCCCTGAATGGTCCCTGTGTCCTGGCCCTGAATGGTCTCTGTGATCTGGCTGGTCCCTGTGTCCTGGCGCTGGCTGGTCCCTGTGTTCTGGCTAGTCTCTGTGTTCTGGCTGGCCTCTGTGTCCTGGCGCTGGCTGGTCCCTGTGTTCTGGCTAGTTCCTGTGTTCTGGCTGGTCCCTGTGTCCTGGCTGGTTCCTGTGTCCTGGCCCTGGCCGGTGTCTGTGTTCTGGCTGGTCCCTGTGTTCTGGCTGGTTCCTGTGTCCTGGCCCTGGCCGGTGTCTGTGTTCTGGCTAGTCTCTGTGTTCTGGCTGGTTCCTGTGTCTTGGCTCACTCACCTGATTCAGGGGGATGTCTTGCCCCACCATGCAGCGCAGGCAGTAGATGAGAGCGGACAGAGTGATTGCTCGAGGGGCATTGCAATTCCCAAACACCTCAGGGCCCGTCCCAGAGAAATCAAACACTGCACTGCCCTGCGAGAGATAGAGAGAGCGAGGGAGAGCTGAAATTGTATTGAGATCATATACAGGTACAAGTAATATTAGTTTGTGAATACATTGTGTATAGGCTGTCTCTGTTGTTTTGAGGTAATGTTTGCAGTTTGTATAGTTCTGCAGTGTGTGTTTAATTTATGTAGTTTCTAGTTTGTATAGTTATGCAGTGTGTATGTGTCTAATTTATATAGTTGGTAGTTAGGGTAGTTTAGCTTTTTGTCTCCTCACCTCCTCCTCATCAATCAGCACCTTCAATCTGATTGGTGTCCCGTCATCCATGTGATCCACTGACTCCACCTCCAGAGAGCCAGTCTGTTGCCGACGGCGATGGGCGAATTCCTTCAGCATGTCCCTGACTGCCAGCTCTGCATTGCTCTGAGTGACAGAAACACCAGTCACCTGGAGATACCTGCACCACATCTCACCTGCCCCTCTCTCTCTATCTTCTCTCTCCTATATACAGCCCCCTCTCACCTGTATACACCTGTCTCTCTCTCTCACCTGCATAGACCTGCCTCTCTCTCTCACCTGCATACACCTGCCTCTCTCTCTCTCTCTCACCTGTATACACCTCTCTCTCTCTCACCTGTATGTGTCCCATGTAAGCCTGCACCACTTCCAGCCTGTAGCTGTCAATAAGCTCCCCCACCAGCTGTATCCCCTTCTGATTAGCTGCCACCTGAGCCCGCAGGTCCGAGAGGTTGTCATGGAGATTGCGTGTTCCAGAACTGCCTGGGAATTTACTTGGAGCCATGAGGGCATCTGTCAGAGCTGAGAGAGAGAAGAAGAGAGAGACAGAGTGGTTAAAGGATTACATTTTTTAACTGCAAATGTAACATATGTAAAGCAGATAAGCTCCCATGTCAGACTAACGGCAGGCCCCTCCTCCCCTTACCCTGCTCCTGGAAGACACCATTCCTGACGAGTTTGAAGAAGACAACACCCTCCCCTCCCACTCTCTCCTTTTTTCCACCACTGTATCCCCTCTTACTTCTCCTCCCAACACTCCCCTCTTCTTTCCTTCCCATGCTCTCCCTCTCTCCTTCCCTCCCTCTCCTCCCACTACACTCCTCCCCACATTCATTCCCCTTTCCTATCTCCTCCCTCCCTCCCTCTCTCTCTCTCTCTCTCTCTCTCTCTCTCTCTCTCTCTCTCTCTCTCTCTCCTTACACCCCTTCCCAAAGAAGAAAACACTTTCTTGACCAGTTTGAAGGAGATGAAGACAGCTTTCTCTCTCCACACTCACACCCCCTCCCCTCCCCTCACCCTGCTCCTGAAAGACCCCGTTCTTGACCAGTTTGAAGGAGATGAAGACAGCTTTCTCTCTCCACACTCACACCCCTCCCTCCCTCACCCTGCTCCTGAAAGACCCCGTTCTTGACCAGTTTGAAGGAGATGAAGACAGCTTTCTCTCTCCACACTCACACCCCCTCCCCTCCCCTCTCATCCTGCTCCTGAAAGACCCTGTTCTTGACCAGTTTGAAGATGAAGACATCTTTCTCTCTCCACACTCACACCCCCTCCCCTCCCCTCTCACCCTGCTCCTGAAAGACCCCGTTCTTGACCAGTTTGAAGGAGATGAAGACAGCCCCCTCCTCCTGCAGTGATTTGGAGTGGGGGGGCATGGAGCCCGGGGTGATGCCCCCGATATCAGCGTGGTGCCCACGGCTTGCCACGAAGAACACGGGGCGAGGCACGCCAGGGTGGAACACCTGACAGAGAGAAAGAGGGGGAGAGAGGGAGGGGAGTTTAGGTTAAAGACTTCACACAACTCAAAAATGAAAGAGTGAAAAGGCATTGCAGATATTGGTGGGAGAGGTGGGTGTTTTTTTATAGCAGAGAATGACCCAATAGCCCTTAGCCATATACTTTATAGAAACAGATAGAAGCAAGCACATCATATTGGTGTTGTGTTTTCAAACATGAGCAGAAGTTTAATGAGCAGAAAACTACTTAAGCTGTGTGTCTGAGTGTAGTTCCCAATATTCAGGCAGCTTTTTAGTCAAATAATGTTTTTTTATATGGCTCTAAGAACTCCCTGGTAACTGGTAGCTTTAATATGCTCCACTGTGCATTTACCCTGGTTTGCAATGTTTTTATAATATGCTTTACCATACCTCTCTGGGCTTTACTATAGTTACCTATATGCTTTCACTATGTTTTATTACACCTTGCTATGCTTTTACTATGGGACACTTTTTTAAGTGTTGGTTTACCGTGTTGTTTTTTTTAAAATATGCTTTACCATAATTCTCTGTTCTTCACAATGCTTCCCAATGTTTTACCATGCATTCACTGTGCTTTATTCCACTGTGGGACACTAGGGGGAGCAGTGCAGTGTGCTGTGGCTTATTCTCAGACTCACAGGGGTGATGACAGTCAGGTCAGGCAGGTGGCTGCCCCCGGCGCATGGGTGATTACTGAGAATCACGTCTCCTTCCTGCAGCTCTGTGCCCAGCTCCTGAATCTGGGGGAAAAAAAGACAGCACACTGCTCAGACAGAGAGACAGCGCACTGCTCAGACAGAGAGACAGAGCACTGCTCAGACAGAGAGACAGAGCACTGCTCAGACAGAGAGACAGCGCACCGCTCAGACACAGACAGCGCACTGCTCAGACAGAGAGACAGCGCACTGCTCAGACAGAGAGACAGCGCACCGCTCAGACAGAGAGACAGCGCACTGCTCAGACAGAGAGACAGAGCACTGCTCAGACAGAGAGACAGCGCACTGCTCAGACAGAGAGACAGCGCACTGCTCAGACAGAGAGACAGCGCACTGCTCAGACAGAGAGACAGCGCACTGCTCAGACAGAGAGACAGCGCACTGCTCAGACAGAGAGACAGCGCACTGCTCAGACAGAGAGACAGCGCACTGCTCAGACAGAGAGACAGCGCACTGCTCAGACAGAGAGACAGCGCACTGCTCAGACAGAGAGACAGCGCACTGCTCAGACAGAGAGACAGCGCACTGCTCAGACAGAGAGACAGCGCACTGCTCAGACAGAGAGACAGCGCACTGCTCAGACAGAGAGACAGCGCACTGCTCAGACAGAGAGACAGCGCACTGCTCAGACAGAGAGACAGCGCACTGCTCAGACAGAGAGACAGCGCACTGCTCAGACAGAGAGACAGCGCACTGCTCAGACAGAGAGACAGCGCACTGCTCAGACAGAGAGACAGCGCACTGCTCAGACAGAGACAGCGCACTGCTCAGACAGAGAGACAGCACACTGCTCAGACAGAGACAGCACACTGCTCAGACAGAGACAGCGCACTGCTTAGACACAGACAGCACACTGCTCAGACAGACAGGCAGACAGCACACTGCTCAGACAGACAGGCAGACAGCACACTGCTCAGACAGACAGGCAGACAGACAGACAGCACACTGCTCAGGGAGACAGGCAGACAGCACACTGCTCAGACAGCCAGGCAGACGACAGCACACTGCTCAGACAGACAGGCAGACAGCACACTGCTCAAACAGACAGGCAGACACACAGCACACTGCTTAGACAGACAGGCAGACAGACACAAGGACACTGCTCAGACAGACCTGGTACTGCACTGTCTGCTGCATGGCTCCCAGATGCACAGGGATGTGGGGTGCATTGGACACCAGCCCCCCCTCCGGACCGAACAGTGCACAGGAGAAATCCAGCCGTTCCTTGATGTTTGTGGATATAGCAGTCCGCTGCAGGATCCGACCCATCTGCTCTGAACACAACACAGCGCAGCACACAGCAGTCAACAGTGGGGTTCAGGAATCAACCCCACAGTGGACCTGCCCTGTCAACCTGAACACCAGCACTGTGTGTGGGGGGGGAGCTGTGGAGTTTAGTTTAGCTTACTGCTATTGACCAGGGGTGTGTTTAACTAAGCAAAAGTTCTCAAACGTTTTTGAACTTTTTCTATAGGTGGTCTGATCGTGGCTAACGATTGGAGAGGTTGGGTGCAGTGGAACAAAAATGACTACCAGCTACGAGATGAGTTTGACTCTGGGAGATGAACACGATTTTTCAGGTATGTTTTATATTTTACTGTGATTTATTGATAAAATGCCAAATAATTGTACCATATAAACTGTATGTGTGTCTATTTCCTTATTATCATGTTACACTACTAGAAACTCTTTGGATTTGTACTCTACACTTCTGGCTGTATATCCACACATTCACTTAGCCTTTTCATTGACCTCCCCGCACTGTCTGGCTATATATCCACACATTCACTTAGCCTTTTCAATGACCTCCCCGCACTGTCTGGCTGTATATCCACACATTCACTTAGCCTTTTCAATGACCTCCCCGCATTATCTGGCTATATATCCACGCATTCACTTTGCCTTTTCAATGACCTCCCCGCACTGTCTGGCTGTATATCCACACATTCACTTAGCCTTTTCAATGACCTCCCCGCACTGTCTGGCTATATATCCACGCATTCACTTAGCCTTTTCAATGACCTCCCCGCATTGTCTGGCTATATATCCACGCATTCACTTTGCCTTTTCGATTGCTTCCCCGCACTGTCTGGTTGCTGACGGCAACGATGAGTCTATCACAACACCAAGGCCTTTCTCTTGGTGCACCTGTTCTAGGTCTATTCCACCCATTTGGTATTTGAATCTTTCATATTATTGTGACCGGCATGTAACACTTCATATTTATTAACATTACATTTCAGTCCAGTTCTGCATGCAGTCTAAATCCTTTTTTAATTTCCTGGGTGGCTGAAAATGTGCCGTTTCTCATTCAGAACAAGGGACTTGAGAGAGAGTCATTTGATTTAGCTTTTTAATACCTTTCTGTGGTTCTAGTTATTGGCCTACCAGTTATAACACCACGACAGTGATGACTGGTTTGTAATAACCTGGAACCTGCTACATCTTCCGAAGATGAATGGGACGACCGTCAACCCTCATGCCTGCCCACCCCTCCCTCCCTCCCTCACCTGCGATGCTCATGAAGCGGTGTGAGAAGATGGACAGCTGGATGGTGTCGAGCTCAGTGCCCACAGCCCGGAGCTTCCCTGTGCCCACTGAGATCCTCACATCCCCAGACTGGGTGATTTCAGCCTGGCAGTCTGGCTCGATCAGGATGGTGCTGCGCAGCGGGCAGGGGGCGGGGGCAGAGAGATGTCTCGTTTTAAAATGAAAATCCATGGCTTCTAGAACATTGGTTTTATTTCAAAACTGCACATTGGAGACCTTTGCAGCTAGTGGAAGTGCAAAACTATTATTTTGTTAGCTACAATTACTTTAGGGGGCACTTGGATTAGTCAAGAAGAGAAACGTTTCAACACATATGGTCAGCGCCAATTAGCTGAAAAGTTCAACTTGACTTTTACCGTTACTAATAGTTTTCCAGAATATTTGTGTGTTGGAGGGTTTGAATTTATGGATATTTTTAAAAGTTAGAGTGGTTCTCAATGCTGTGTTTTTGTTTTTTTTGGTAAGTTTGACTACGAGTTTCAGTTGCCTGCCACAGACAAGTAACCTAGTCTAGGACTGTGTTCAGAAAAGACAAGTAACCTAGTCTAGGACTGTGTTCAGAAAAGACAAGTAACCTAGTCTAGGACTGTGTTCACAAATGTTCATCATTCACCAGGCTAATACATTTCTCCCCTGGACCCTGGGCAACAGTGACACAGACTTCAGACGTTTTTCTATTTTTAAACACTGAGGAAATCAGCCCAGTCCGAACCCTCCCCATTGCCACTGAATAGAAAAACAGCCGCGGAACTCTCTTTATATCCCATGACCCTTTGCATGCCGCGAGAAGGAAGTAAAGGCAGAGTTGAGTATCTTGGTAATATAGACTTTGGTGCAAGTGTGCGCATGCCTCATACTCATCCATTCCGTTGTCGTGGCGATCCCACCTGAACTGTTCTGAGTTATTTCGCAACTGTACTGGCAGGAAACGTGCTCTCGTCTGGGTTTCATATCGATAGTTACACCGGTACCACACTGATAACAACTCCAGTGTGAACAGATGTTGCGATACTGTTCTGCTACGATACCAGTATAAAAATAGAAGTGTGAACTGGGCTTTAGATGTCTGAGATTTTGTGCACCAGACATGAAGTCAATGTATCAAAGTGTGTGGTTAGCAACATGTATAAGACTGCATGTGTACAGCATGTAATTGTATATGCGAAACACTGGAAGGATGTTTTGCATATTAAATTAAGTGGTTGTACACTTACTATGAGGTAAACACTAAGGCTAACACATACTCTATATTTGACCTGCACATTTTTGATAACAGTTAAAGTTTAGGCAAAACTCTAATCATTTAATCCTTGGCTAAACTGTAACCCTGGTGCAATATAGCAGCGCTATCCCTGCCCTCTCAGAACCGCCGCTCGCTGCACCTGTTCTTGTCAATGATGATGGCCGGCCCTGGAATGCTGTGGTCACATGACAGCTCCTCCAGCAGGTACACTTTGGTATCCAGGTAACCGTCATCAAAGTAACACTGCGTCACCTGAGCAACAAGACATTTCATTAGAGGGGTTGCCCAATCACAGATTCCCAGTTAGTGTGGCTCGATTATTCAGATCTGCCTGGGTCAAAAGTCAATCCGTGGTGTGTGGGGGGTCTCTTATAAAATAATCTGTGGTGTGTAGGGTGTCTGTGGTGAGAGATGTCATCTCATGCAGTTTGGGTTCTGTCTGTTCAAACGGTGCAAAATTTCTGTTATAATGCACTCTACACACAACTTATTAGAGTATTATATATCACAAAACAAGATTGTACTCTGGAACAGCTATTAAACATAAGAAGTGTATTTTTTTAACTTTAGAAAAAAGTAGCTGGGTTTGTCTGCCTTGTGTTTCAGAGCTACATTTTAAAGAGTTCGTAGTTGACTGAATTACTTTGCGACAGACTGTTACTGCAGGAACTCTAACACTGAAGTGCTGTAGTGCTGTTGGATTTGGATATGCAGATTATTCTGCATTGCTGCAGTATCCAGCACGCCATGCAGCCCCGTTCCCTTGAGTTTGTGACTGACCCTCTCCACGCTGCGGGCTCGTCCCACGGGCTCCACTCTACTCTGGTGGTCGATGCTGGTCCTGCCGGTGCCTCGCACCCGGATATCGTCCACCACGATGGGCCGCTCCGGGATGGTGAAGCCAAACTCCTTCCGGTACCTGCGGAGAGGAGAGAGCGCCTCTCAGCACACTGCGCATCTAACCTGAGTTACAAATATCAAAAAACTGAAGAGCAACTCCTAAACTGAGGAGAAGGCAGAGAAACACGCTGTGATGGGTCTCCTCCTAGCGGCTGTTGAGTTAATAACACTGACATCAGCACAAGACCCGTACTTCCCTCTCAACTACACAGCTTGCTATCTAGTTGAATGGCAAGACGTGACGTTCTTCTTTGAACCACGAGGTTAGCAGTTCTTGCCTTTCCATTAAATTTAATTGGCTGAGATGCCAATTCATTACAATGCCAAATTTCCATGGATGCAGACTCTTATAAAAGTTTGCATGGTAATTTTGCAGTTTTACCAATGGTTATAATATTGATTTACCATAGTTTAACAGGGCTTGCCATAGTTTTTTTTTTTTTTTAAATATCCTTTACCATGCTGTACTTTTCACTGTGCTTTACTACTCTTGCAATGCTTTTAATATGGGAAAGAAGTGATAACTAAAATCAGATAAATCTGTTATGAAGTATAAAGTATTCTTTTTAATTCAAATAACCTAATAACAAGTTTTTTGTTTTTTGAAACCTGAAGAGCACTGCAGTCTTACAGCAGGGTGTGTGCATAGATTAGTGCCCCTGCCCCCTCGTACCGGTCAGTGAATGCAGCTCTGAAGTCTCCTGTGCTGCAGGACTCCTTGTTGCCGGGGTAACCGCTAGCGGAACACATGAGTGCGCAGTCCGTACGCTCGTATCGCAAATGCAGGAAAACCTCCGTGCTGATCTCAGAGCTAGAGAGAGGAGGGGAGAGAAGAGAGAGAGAGAGAGAGAGAGAGAGAGAGAGGGGGTTAACTGAATATTCAAGGTAACTGTCTTTATAAGAACTACATCTATTCTACAACTCAAAAGCACCCCTCCAAATTTATTGCAGCAAATGTACAGAAATATTTTACATTTTTATATTTTTGTAACAAAATAACATTATAAAAGTACATTGAAAAGCCTCTACCGTGCACTTTCAATGTGACTGCAGGCTGCAATATATCTAACTTATCCCCCGTCCCCGTAACCCATCCCTGTCTCCCTCTCACCTGGTGAACCCTTGCTCATGCAGTGCCTCCTCACACCTCACTCTCAGCTCCTCCACTCTCCGGTCCAGCTCAGTGAAGCTGCTCTCCTGGTACAGCAGAGAGCAGGGCTCCTGAACCTCCTGAACCACATCTGCCAGAGCCATCCCGAATGCAGACAGGATTCCCGCGTACCTGACAAGAAACACAGATAAACAGAGTATGAGAGAGACATGAGAGTGCGCACACACACACACACACACACACACACAACCCCTGTGTACCTGAACAAGAAACACAGACAGACAGGTCGTGAGACAGACATGAGAGTGCGCACACACACACACACACACACACACACACACACACACAACCCCCGTGTACCTGAACAAGAAACACAGACAGACAGGCCGTGAGACAGACATGAGAGTGCGCACACACACACACACACACACACACACACACACACACACACACAACCCCTGTGTACCTGAACAAGAAACACAGATAAACAGAGCATGAGAGAGACATGAGAGTGCGCACACACACACACACACACACACACACAACCCCGGTGTACCTGAACAAGAAACACAGACATACAGGCCGTGAGACAGATATGAGAGTGCGCACACACACACACAACCCCCGTGTACCTGAGTGTGACAAAGACGACTGAGCGGTGACGTCACGCCAGAGCCAGGAAACACAATACAGACAGAGACTTGGGGTTTTGGTGAAGCTGAGCGCTGATCGCGCCAGCGTTTAATAATCACACAGAAAATAAAAGGTTTGTACACAAAACAGAAACACACAAAACAGGACACGCACTTACGCCAAAATAAATAGATAAACAAAACGGACTAACACTAAACAAACGGTGGACGGACAGACACACAAACACGGTGAGTAAATAATAAATAAGTACCGTGTTGGTCCTACCAGCACGCCGATAGCAATTGTTCTATATCTCTCTCTCTCTCTCTCTCTCTCTCCCGTTCTCCACTCACGAACACCCAACCCCGAGTGAGTGAAAACATACAGCTTTTATGCAGTTGTACCGAGACTCGATTGCTAGTCAATCATTCAATTGGAATCTCGGTACAACTGCACGTGAATTAATTAAAGTGCAATTCCCGTGCCTAAATACAAATCTACAATTTAAACACATGTGAAACACAGACCCGCTTATATCCCGTGTACCAATGCCTATACACCAACATTTACACACAACACGTAACATATAATACACAGGGGGCACTTTGCCACATATACCCCCTTGTGCAAAGCACACATGGCCTCAATGGCCACCTCCCCCTCAGTCCCAAAGTCCCGAACAGGGGAAGCAAGTTGTTTCTGGGGGTGGCCATGGTGAAATGTCTGGCACCCCCAATTCTTCGTGGCTGGCAGCTCCTCTTCCGGGCTTCAGCCACACTATCTCCTGCCGCAAAGTGCAGCTGGGGAGCTGGTCTCCTGACCTCCCCCTTCTTCATGGCCGGCAGTTCCCCTCCGTGGGGCTCCGACCACACAATCTCCGCAGCGAAACTGCTGCGGGGAAGCTGGTCTCCTGACCTCCCCTTCTTCATGGCCGGCAGTTCCCTCCGTGGGCCGCCACCCACCTCCGCAGCGAAACTGCTGCGAGGGGAGCGGGTCTCCTGACCTCCCTCCTTCGTGGCCGCTAGCTCCTCCGTGGGGCTCTGGCCACCGTGTTTCCTGCCACGGAAATGCGGCTGGGGAGCTGGTCTCCTGACCTCCCCTTTCTTCATGGCCGACAGCTCCCTTCATGGGGTTCTGGCCATAGTGTAGCGACCCCAGGTGAAGCAGGACCCTCGACTACCCCAGGCGAAGCAGGATCCCTGGCGACCCCAGGCGACGGCAGCGGACCCTCGGGCGGCGACGGCAGCAGCAGCGACCCTCGGGAGGCTGAACTCGGGAGGGGAGCCCCTGGCCATAGAGGCGGCAGCGGGAGCTCCACTTCTCCCTCGTACCCTGTACCCTGTGTGGAGCAAAGGCAGCCCCAGGCGACGCGGAGCAACAGGCAGCCCCAGGCGATGCGGAGCGGCTGGCAACCCCAGGCGATGCGGAGCGGCTGGCAACCCCAGGAGATGCGGAGCGGCTGGCAACCCCAGGAGATGCGGAGCGGCTGGCAACCCCAGGCGATGCGGAGCGGCTGGCAACCCCAGGCGATGCGGAGCGGCTGGCAACCCCAGGCGATGCGGAGCGGCTGGCAACCCCAGGCGATGCGGAGCGGCTGGCAACCCCAGGCGATGCGGAGCGGCTGGCAACCCCAGGCGATGCGGAGCGGCTGGCAACCCCAGGCGATGCGGAGCGGCTGGCAACCCCAGGCGATGCGGAGCAACAGGCCACCCCAGGCGATGCAAGGCAAGCATCCTTGGGCGGCGAGGCAGGCATCCTTGGGCTAAGCGAGGCAGGCATCCTTGGGCGAGCGAGGCAGGCATCCTTGGGCTGCGAGGCAGGCATCCTTGGGCTAAGCGGGCAGGCATCCTTGGGCTAAGCGGGCAGGCATCCTTGGGCGGCGAGGCAGGGAGTCAGGACTAGCTGGGGTGCAGGTGTTGGTCTCTTCTCGGCCTCTGCGGCCGGGCGGTTCTTCCCGTGCTTCCCTCAGCAGCCTATGCAAGGGCTGCCGAGGACCGCCAGCATCTAGTCCGGGTCCTTCTGGTGAAGGGAGAGGCAGCTCCTGCTCCTCTCCTCGTGATGGTGGGGAAATGATACCAGCAGGCATCCCTCCTCTGCTGGTGGGGAAGTGTTACCAGCAGGCATTCATCCTCTGCTGGTGGGGAAGTAATACCAGCAGGCATTCCTCCTCTGCTGGTGGGGAAGTGTTACCAGCAGGCATTCCTCCTCTGCTGGTGGGGAAGTGATACCAGCAGGCATTCATCCTCTGCTGGTGGGGAAGTGTTACCAGCAGGCATTCATCCTCTGCTGGTGGGATAGGTGATACCAGCAGGCATTCATCCTCTGCTGGTGGGGAAGTGATACCAGCAGGCATTCATCCTCTGCTGGTGGGGAAGTGATACCAGCAGACATTCCTCCTCTGCTGGTGGGGTTGGCGGAGGCAGAGGCAGCTCCTGCTGCTCTGCTCCTGCCGATGGAGGTGGCGGAGGCAGAGGCAGCTCCTGCTGCTCTGCTCCTGCCAGTGAAGGTGGCGGAGGCAGAGGCAGCTCCTGCTGCTCTGCTCCTGCCAGTGAAGGTGGCGGAGGCAGAGGCAGCTCCTGCTGCTCTGCTCCTGCTGGTGGAGGTGGCGGAGGCAGAGGCAGCTCCTGCTGCTCTGCTCCTGCCGTGGAGGTGGGAGCGGCGTAGTCTCCTGGCGGCGGAGGTGGGAGCAGCGTGTAGTCTACCCTTGTTTCAGGGGACTGGTGCGCCCTCCCCTCTTGCAGGGGACTGGTGCGGCTCCACTGAAGGGGAGACCAGCAGGCATTCACCCTCTGCTGGTGGACAGGGACCCAGCAGGCATTCACCCTCTGCTGGTGGACAGGGACCCAGCAGGCATTCACCCTCTGCTGGTGGACAGGGACCCAGCAGGCATTCACCCTCTGCTGGTGGACAGGGACCCAGCAGGCATTCACCCTCTGCTGGGGACAGGGACCCAGCAGGCATTCACCCTCTGCTGGTGGACAGGGACCCAGCAGGCATTCACCCTCTGCTGGGGACAGGGACCCAGCAGGCATTCACCCTCTGCTGGTGGACAGGGACCCAGCAGGCATTCACCCTCTGCTGGTGGAGGAGGCAGAGGCAGCTCCTGCTGCTCTGCTCCTGGCGGTGGAAGTGGCGGAGGCGGGACCAGCAGGAATTCACCCTCTGCTGGTGGAGGTGGGAGCTGCAAGCGGTCCTCCCATGGCAATGGAGGTGGAACCAGCAGGAATTCACCCTCTGCTAGTGGAGACTGGGGCGGTGGACGCTCTACCTTCCCCTTTTGGGCCGTGGACGCACCGACTCCTCCCTCTTGGGCTGTGGACGCACCGACTCCTCCCTCTTGGGCTGTGGACGCACCGACTCCTCCCTCTTGGGCTGTGGACGCACCGACTCCTCCCATTCAGGCGTAGGACGCTCGGGCTCCTCCCACTCAGGCGTAGGGACGCTCGGGCTCCTCCCACTCAGGCGTAGGGACGCTCGGGCTCCTCCCACTCAGGCGTAGGGACGTTCAAGCTCCTCCCACTCAGGCTGTGGAGGCAAAACCAGCAGGCATTCTTCCTCTGCTGGTGGAGACTTGGGCGGTGGACACTCCGCCTTCCTCTTCCCCTTTCCCCTTCTCTGCCTCCTCCTCACCTTCCTCTCCTGGGCCAGTTCCTCCTCTCCCTCTTGGTAGGGGCAGTGCACCACTGGGTGCCCGAACTCCCCACAGGCAAGGCACCAGCCTTGGTCCTCTAGACCACCGAGGAGGACCTCCAGATCCTGGCAGCCATCTCTCCAGTTCCAGCCTTCCATTTTTTTTTTTTTTTTTTTTGTTGTTGTTGTTGGGTTTTTTTTTTTTTTTAAACCCCAAATTGCGGTTCCTGCTCTGGCCTGAGTCCTGAGGCGCTGTAGCTCCCGGTTCTGACACCACGTGCGACAAAGACGACTGAGCGGTGACGTCACGGCAGAGCCAGGAAACACAATACAGACAGAGACTTGGGGTTTTTAGTGAAGCTGAGCGCGTGATCGCGCCAGCGTTTAATAATCAAACAGAAAATAAAAGGTTTGTACACAAAACAGAAACACACAAAAACAGGACACGGCACTTACGCCAAAATAAATAGATAAACAAAAACGGACTAACACTAAACAAACGGTGGACGGACAGACACACAAACACGGTGAGTAAATAATAAAACAAGTACCGTGCTGGTCCTACCAGCACGCGATAGCAATTGTTCTATATATTTCCTATCTCTCTCTCTCTCTCCCGCTCTCCACTCACCAACACCCAACCCCGAGTGAGTGAAAACATACAGCTTTTATGCAGTTGTACCGAGACTCGATTGCTAGTCAATCATTCAATTGGAATCTCGGTACAACTGCACGTGAATTAATTAAAGTGCAATTCCCCGTGCCTAAATACAAATCTACAATTTAAACACATGTGAAACACAGACCCGCTTATATCCCGTGTACCAATGCCTATACACCAACATTTACACACAACACGTAACATATAATACACAGGGGGGGGCACTTTGCCACACTGAGCAAGAAACACAGACAGACAGGCAGTGAGACAGACATGAGTGCACACACACACACACACACACAACCCCTGTGTACCTGAACAAGAAACACAGATAGACAGGTCGTGAGACAGATATGAGAGTGCGCACACACACACACACACACAACCCCCGTGTACCTGAACAAGAAACACAGACAGACAGGCAGTGAGACAGACATGAGTGCACACACATACACACACACAACCCCTGTGTACCTCAACAAGAAACACAGATAGACAGGTCGTGAGACAGACATGAGAGTGCGCGCGCACACACACACACACACGACCCCCCCCGTGTACCTGAGCAAGAAACACAGACAGACAGGCCGTGAGAGAAACAAGAGTGCGCACACACATGCACACACACTGGATGGAAATAAGACTCCTATTGCATAACCGTTTCACCCATTCCAGGTTTTACTACGAAATTCATTACCCACAGTGTATAGGTAACATGCTAAGGTGTGTCTTATTAGACTCCTAGTAAAACCAGGAATAGATAAAACTGCAATGTAATGGGGGCCTTATTTCCATCCCTGCACACACACACACACACAAACAGGGGTTGTGAGAGAGGAACAGGAGAGAGCTCACACACACACATACACTCCTCCTCTCCTCTCTCCTCAAACTGCTTCCTATTTTCTCACAACCCTACATTCCCACTTCTGACCCTCCCTCTAACTCTCCTCTCTCTTACAAGTGAATGAAGACGGTCCCCATATCCCCAACCCCACTCACTTGTGAATGAAGACGGTCCTCATGCCCAGAGCCCTGGCGATGGCACACGCGTGCTGCCCCCGCGCTCCTCCGAAACACGACAGTACGTGACAGGAGGTGTCGTGACCCTTCGCCTGGCAGGGAGAGCAGAGACAGCAGCGTGGGTCAGGGGTCACAGGTCAGAGGAAGGAGGGTTGGACTGAATTCAGGAAAACCCACCCCAGGGACAAAAACTGACAGACATACATGCCATTCCTGAACCCCGCTTAGTGCTGCTCCCTCCAGGATAAAGTCTTCTGTGTCAAAACTGTGAAAGAGCTAGGCAACCCCAGTAGCATACAGGGCTAGGGAACCTGAATGTGGCGGCCATCTCATGTCACAGGGAAGGTGCAGTTAGATCTTTCCAGCTACACTGAGATTATGAAGGCTCCAGCTTAATGGTTAACAAGATATTCACAGCACTAGGAACGGTGGAGGTGGGTTTGCAATTATTGCTTATTTTCTCCTCTTAATTTGAAACACGAGTCAAGTTTAAATAAGAACTTTGGTATAACATCACTGACACAGCCAATACACTCGTATTCCACTTGTATCCCTCATTCCCTCCCTATGAGTGGAACACGCCCCCTACCTGTGTGAGCGCTCTGATTGGCCGGCACATGGCCTCATTGGCAACGCGGATGAATCCCATGGCGACCTCCTCCACGCTCATCTCCGAACGGCTGGCTCCGGGCTGCGTGGACAGGAAGTGGTTGACGGTGGCGGTGAGGAGGCGGAATTCGCGCATGGCGTCCTCACTAGAGAGAGGCTGGTCCTCCGAGGTGCCAAATATCCGCGGGAAGAACGAGGGGAGCAGGCGCCCCAGAGCCAAGTTAGCATCTGTCACTGTGAGAGGGCCCCCTGCAGGAGAGACACGCAAGTACACAGCGGGGTTTTTTGAAAAATGAAAAGTAACTTACATTCAGCGACAAACATTTCAACTGCAAGTCTTTTTCAATGTCTTCAGTGTAAATAGAATGACAAACCTTACTTCCAAATTCCAACACTGAAAAAGTCTTCTAGCCGAAAGGTTTTCAGAGGGGACAGAAATTACAGTTTCTCCTATTCAGGAAAACAAAGTGAAGCGAATCTGGAACATAGGATTAGTAAATCTGTTCAGACAGACACTCAGATAACACACACTCGATCAAAGTGATACAGAAGGTCTAGTACTGTGGTACGGCCCTTAATGCTCAACACAAAACAGGTTAGAGCCCCAGAGAGTCCAGAAGTAAAGACAGACATACAGACCGGTGGAAAGAAAGACGGCCAGACAGACAGCGTACCTTTCCTGTAGCAGGCTGGTCCTGGGTGAGCTCCAGCAGACTCTGGTCCCACTACAAACATCCCAGACCTGTGGACAGGCAGGCAGGCAGACAGACAGACAGACAAACAGACTGTCAACACGTACTTCAGTGTGAAGCCTCAGCTGCTGTTATAGGCCAAGTTTTGACACACAAAAAAGTGTGGCTTAATGAAGTGGCAAGATTTTTTTTGTTTTTTTTAAATAATTTAGTCGTTGCCAATTATTTTTTATTATTTTCTCCCCAATTTGAAATGGCCAATTATTTTTAGGCTCAGCTCACCGCTACCACCCCTGCGCTGACTCTGTAGGGCGAAGACGAACACACGCTGTCCTCCAAAGCGTGTGCCATCAGCCGACCGCTTTTTTACACACTGCAGACTCACCATGCAGCCACCCAGAGCTACACCGTCCTCGGTCGGCAAAGGAATAGACTGGACTCGAACTCGCGACGTCCAGACTATAGGGCACACCCTGCACTCCACGTGGAGTGCCTTTACTGGATGCGCCACTCGGGAGCCCATGAAGTGGCAAGTTTGAAATATTACACAACAAGATAGTTGTATTGTTTTCTCAGCATGTGCTCGTCTGTGTGCGTGTGTGTCACTGTGTTTCTCAGTGTGTTTGTCTCAGTGTGTGCGTATCACTCAATATGTGTGTGTGTCTCTCAGTAGGCAAGTGTGTGTCTCAGTTTGTGTGTGTCTGTCTCAGTAGGTGTGCGTGTCTGTCTCAGTAGGTGTGCGTGTCTGTCTCAGTAGGTGTGCGTGTCTGTCTCAGTAGGTGTGCGTGTCTGTCTCAGTAGGTGTGCGTGTCTGTCTCAGTAGGTGTGCGTGTCTGTCTCAGTAGGTGTGCGTGTCTGTCTCAGTAGGTGTGCGTGTCTGTCTCAGTAGGTGAGCGTGTCTGTCTCAGTAGGTGTGGGGGGGGGGTCTCTCACCTGAAGAAGAGCCGGGACCCCCCTCCCGCTGCCACGGTGTTGATGTCGAGCTGCGGTGCCTGCACAGTGATGCCCGCCGTCATGGCCTCGAACACGTGCTCGTACTGCCCGGCGTAGCGGCTCACATCCGTTGAGGTGCCTGACGGAGAGGAGAAAGACGAGAGAGGGAAAGGTAACCTACTGCATTTTTTGTAAATGTTGAAGTGTCCTGTAACACATTAAAGAAAGATTACCCCCGCCTCCCCGCCTGCTCACCCCCATGTCAAAGCCGATGACAGGTTGCCGGTTCTCCTGGCTGTAGCTCGTCATAGCGTAGCCCACTACCCCCCCCGCGGGGCCCGACAGGATTGCTCGAGAGCCATTGAACTTCTCCATGGGAGTGAGACCACCGTCCGACTGCATGAACAGAACACGCACCCCCTGAGCATGGAGAGGGAGGGAGAGGGGGCAGGGGAGTGAAGAGAGAGTCAGCATCTGCAAACTGATCCTCTCACTTTTATAATATTTGAAGAGTTTCTCAGATGTGCAGTTTTAATAAATTCTTGCTGTTGTCCAAGAAAGCTTCCCTGAGCTGGGACAGGTGCATTGAAAGACAAAGCAAATGCAGGGGCGGACTCACCTGTAGTCCCTGACAGAAGCCAGCTCGGAAGCCACTCAGGTACTCCCGGATCTTGGGGGTGAGGTAGGCGTCGGCGCAGGCTGTGTACCCACGAGGCACGATCCGCACCATAGGCATGACCTCGCAAGACAGGGAGACCTGCTGGAAACCCAGCCTCCGTGCCAGAGCCCCGACCTGAACCTCGTGAGAGGACCACCTGAGAGATAAAGAGACAGAAAGAGAAGGATCAGAAGACACACAGAATTAACACAGAACTGACACATAGACACACTGCATTGACACAGACACACCGTACTGTTCTAAAACTATTGGGGTCTTTTCTAAGGGAGGACTCACGTGTAGGAGTGCATCAGAACCACGGCCAGGCTGCGGATCCCTTGGGACAGCACCTTCCGCAGGTCAGCCTCCAGCCGGACCAGGTCCGGTGGGGTCCACACCTCCAGCCTCTCCCCAGTGGAGCCTGCAGGGACACAGAGAGAAAGCTGCACAACACCCTCCTGTATCCCCACCCCCCTAATAATAATTAACCTAGTACTTGATAATCAACTTTGAGTAAACAGATTCAGTTCTTTCAGCCTTCATAGCTTATTCATTTAAGCCCTGGGATTCGTCTGGTTGTTCTTTCCTGGACTCTCTCCAAGGCCACAATGTCCTTTCAGTAGTGTGCTCACCAGAATTAGACACAGTATTTCAAGTGCGGACTCGCCAGAGTGTTACACAGCCTCACAATAACCTCCTTTGATTTGTACTCTGCTCTTGCTTGACTGGTTGTTGCCGACAGAGACTCTGTTACAACATCAAGGACTTAATGTGTGAATGTGCTTTACAGCAGCATTTCAATTCCCATTAGAGCAACACTCGTAAATAAGAATTCACCCATAACTACCCACGCGTGGTATAATGACACGGCTGGGGGGTTTGGCAGCAATGCTACCCTGCGTTTGGTGCAGTTGAAGAGCAGTGGGCGTGGGTTAATATGGGCAAGGGCTGTGAATGCGAGTTCCTCAGGTGTAAAGGGGTTAATCTGGCTAGCGTTAGGGCACCAGTTCTTAGCGGGAGTGTGAAGGCAGAACTGCAAGCAGCAAACCTGGGTTAGAAACGGGGAGTGTGCTAGGGAGATAAACAAATACGTAATCAGGTTTGTTTACTCTTAACAATGTGGTCTTTACCTACTATTGGGTACTCAATAATATTTATTTCTTAGCAGACGCCCTTATCCAGGGCGACTTACAATTGTTACAAGATATTACATTATTTTTACATACAATTACCCATTTATACAGTTGGGTTTTTACTGGAGCAATCTAGGTAAAGTACCTTGCTCAAAGGTACAGCAGCAGTGTCCCCCACCTGGGATTGAACCCACAACCCTCTGGTCAAGAGTCCAGAGCCCTAACCACTACTCCACACTGCTGTCAATAATAATAATAATAATAATAATAATAATAATAATAATAATAATAATAATAATAATAATAATAATAATAATAATAATAATAATAATAATAATAATAATAATACACATTAAAAAAATACCAACAAGACATAATGGCCAGGCAGAATATTTTGAAACTGGTCAGGAACAGGGCACAAGATGACACCCGAATACTGTGGCTCTGATTTCTTGAAAACACACCTACAGTGATATCAACACAAACTCAATGAATGACTGGAGAGGGGACCCCTGCGGTACCTGTGACTGTCTGAAAAGCCTCCCTCCTGGGCAGCTGGCAGCCATCTCTCTGTAGGACCACCCTCTCCTCCACCTCAATCACCTCTTCATACAGGACCTCAGGCGTCACTATCTCCTACACCAGAGACACACAGACAGGCAGGTAGACATAAAGAGCATTGCTTTGCTTTGGGGGAAGGGCCCAGTTTAACGCCTTCAGATCAATTAGACTGAACCAGTTCCTAGTATCGGTTTGATCTCAAGACTTTGTCAAGTAATGTTTTAAAGGAACCCAATGATTCAGAATCAACAATATGGCTAGGAAACCCAAGTCTGTTTCCACTTAATTTCAGGCTGTGTCCTAGTTTCTGCATTGCACCTAAAGTATTAGCTAGGGGTAGCTAACTTCTTTTTTATTGACCTGACCCCCTTATGACCTGGTGATGGGGGGTCAGTATAAACTCCCCAATGGATTGTGGGTTCCTCTTTAGCCGGTCCCATCCGTTACCGCTGGCTGATGAAGGGAACGTGATCAAAGGTCTTCACACACACACACACACACACAGATCCAGAAATGCTGCTCGCTGTTTCAGCACTGACAGATATTAATAATTTGCAGCTCTGAGTCGAAGTCCAGAACACAAAGGCACAGGTTTACTGAGCTTCTTCTGCTCCACTTAATAAACAGAAGGGGAATGTGGCTGCTCCATTCAGACTGTATCGTGGCTATGTTTGATGGCTGTGTATGGAGCAGTGTATGGTGGCTGTGTATCAGGGCTGGGTATGGCTATGATGTGTACAGGGCTATGGTTGCACCCACCAGGTCAAAGAGGCGAGGCCGTGCCTGGTTGCCGATGTGCAGCAGGTCCCTGAACCCCCGAGTGATCAGCAGGGCCATCTTCTCCCCCTTCCTCTCCAGAAGCGCATTGGTTGCCACTGTGGTACCCATCCGGATCCAGCCAATCAGAGAGGTGTCCAGGGGCTGGTTGCGTGGCATGGACTGCCCACACTCCTGGGCAGGCAGGCAGAGTGACAAGCAGACAGAGTGACAGACAGAGAGACAAGCAGACAGAGAGACAGGCAGGCAGAGAGACAGACAGAGAGACAGGCAGGCAGACAAGCAGACAGAGAGACAGGCAGGCAGAGAGACAGACAGAGAGACAAGCAGGCAGAGAGAAAGGCAGGCAGAGAGACAAGCAGGCAGAGAGAAAGGCAGGCCGAGGCAGACAAGTAGTTACACTGTTACAGGGGCATTCACACTTTTTTTAATTCCTTCAAAAGAACTTGAATTTCTATTTTCCGTTTTTAGTTTTTAGAATCAATGAGTCTGGATCACATCTTAGTCCAGCATAACCCCCTCCGTGTCCCTCTGCCTTCCTCCCTTTCCTTCCTCCTGCCCCTCCCCTCTCATTCTCCCCTCCATTTGTCCATCTTCTTCCAGCCAATCCAAGACTGTCCTTGTCTCTCTGCATCTCTCTCCCTTCTGTCCTGCATCTCTCCTTTCCATCTGCCTTCCCCTCTCCCTTCTCCCCTCTCTCATCTTACAACTCTATCTCCCCTCTCTCCTCCCTGTCCCTCCCTGTACCTTTTCTTCCAGCCTCTCCAAGCCCATCTCCCTCTCCCCTCCTCACCTCCTCAAGCACTCTTCGGATTCCCTCAGTCGGGGCGTCCCTGTAATTTGCCGGATCTTCGGAGAGCAGTTTAAGGACCCTCACCTTGCCCCCAGGGCAGCGGGCGAACACGTCTGTGAAAGTGCCGCCGCGGTCGATGGCAAACTCGAACCGATCCCCAGGAGACGCCATGCTCGCCGCCTGACAAACAAATGTGAAGTGTGTTGTGAAGTGGAGCATTCAAATATCAAATGAGTGGTGTTTCCCTTATAGTCTGTACCACATTTAACAGATACCAAAAATTAAGAAAAATGTATTCAAATTTGATGCAACCTGACAGTGCAGGGAAGCAAATGAAAAGGCAAACAGAGTGCTCATAGTCAAAAAAGTGTAGAGTACCAATCAAAGGAGGTTATGATGTGATTGTGTAATGCACTGCTGAGACTGCACTTGAAAGTACTGTGTTCACTTCGGGTCACCAAAGTACCAAAGGGACACAAAGTGTATTCTCTTAGGGCATTCACTGAGACTCAGTTCAACCCAGGTGTCTTTACCACACAGACTAGAACTAGAAAGTGTAATCATTAAACTGAAGAATCAGTTTCAGGTACTAACTTGTTTATGATAAAATGCCAGCAGATCAGTTCACCAGACATTCAAGCACAAAAACAGCCATATAGACATAATTATTAACTTGTGTGGAAGTAGGTTTGAGCAGCTCAGTGTTTGGAGTGCTGGGCTGCAGTGTGGAAGACAGTGGGTTTGAGGAGCTCAGTGGTTACTGTGCAGGGCTGCAGTGTGGAAGGCAGTGGGTTTGAGGAGCTCAGTGGTTAGAGAAAGCGCCAGGCTGCAGTGTGGAAGGCAGTGGGTTTGAGGAGCTCAGTGGTTAGAGAAAGCACTGGGCTGCAGTGTGGATGGCAGTGGGTTTGAGGAGCTCAGTGGTTAGAGAAAGCACCGGGCTGCAGTGTGGAAGGCAGTGGGTTTGAGGAGTTCAGTGGTTAGAGAAAGCACTGGGCTGCAGTGTGGAAGGCAGTGGGGTTGACCACTTTGGTTTATGACAGATAAAATAAATTCAAGGTATCTAGGCTACAGTTTGTCTGTCTGTATATAGTAAGTCACTTACTGTCAGATCCTTAAAACCAGTCATTAAATCTATCATCCACCTGCTTAAAAACTCTGCAACACAAATGGACACAACCCAAAGGTATCTTAATTAAGTTAAGCTGGTGAAAGACTGTCATGCTTTCGTTTAAAATGTGCACTGACAATTGTTACAATACTGTCACTCTTTTCCTGGGGTCGTCAGTCACAAAATGGGGACACTTATCTGCTGATTGTGTCTATCTGTCACAATCTACATGATGAACACAGTAACTTTCTTGATTTCGCACCAATCGTCACCAAACTTTTATCATACATGAGGACTTTCCATTTACATAACAGAAACCTGATTATCATATTAAAGCTGGAGAATGGATCGGCGACAAGTGTTCAATTTCAATCGGGTTTTGAACAACAACCTTATACGAGATTTCTTACTTGGAGACAACCCCGCCCCCTTACCTCCCACAAAAAAAAACAAAAAAAACCATATAAATTTGCACTGTAATTTCCCATATACATTTACCATAGCTCCATGTTTTTTTTTGTTTGTTTGTTTTGTTTTTTAATATGCCTTACCAATTGTGCTTTAAAATGCTTACCGGTTAACCATTATTTTACTGTGATGTTACACGGTGCTATGCTTTCACTATGGGAAACTTTTATTAAGAGTAGAACACAAGTGTATAAAACCGGACAATTGTTTTCACATAACTTCAGAGAAATTTGGCTATTAATGTGAAATATACAAGTCCAGAGTGACAGGTTTGTGCACATGCAAACCGACTCGCCTCCTTGTCCTAGTCCATTGTGCATTTCTTGCAAAAATAGGGAGTGCTTGCGTGGAGCTGCTGTCACGCACTTGAAAGCCTCCAAAACATGCAGATCCTTTCCGTATCTTCAACGTCCTTGCAAGGTCAAATACATGCGGTGCAGCCCACCACTTACCTGCTGTCTGCCGTACCTTTTCTGTGCCGCTCCGACTGCGATGACACGATATCTGACACGGTTCACTCCAAGTGTTCACTGTGGTAGTTCTAACTACATAGTTCGACAGCGGATGACAACATTCCTTCTTAAAACCACTACATAATGCATCCAAATCAAAGGGTGTACATAGAACTACACCCCCCATGATGCATTGCGCGCACATGCGTCGCAGGGATTTGTAATTTGTGTTCCTTGGCCCACATGTGCAGTACACGCCGGTCTCTGTTGCTCTGTTGTTAAGACATGGCTGGTTTAGAACTTCTCTCGGATCAAGGGTATCGGGTGGACGGGAGGAAGCCGACCGAGCTCCGCAAGATCCAAGCGCGCATGGGGGTGTTTGCTCAGGCAGACGGCTCAGCCTACATCGAGCAAGGGAACACGAAGGCGCTGGCGGTGGTGTACGGGCCGCATGAGGTGAGCCGAACTTGGGGAAGGGGTGGCAGGTTCGGCCGGGGATGATGGAATTTAGGATGATGGAACTTACGCGCGGAGAAAAAATCATTGCGCGCGCGGTTTATAATTCAAAACAATAACTAAATTAGAAATAGATTTGAAAAAGTAGAGACTATGATATGACAGATGTAAAAACATTTTAAAAAAAATTGAGCCAACTTTTTGGCGTCAGTTTATAGCGCTCTCATTCTTCAAAAAGTGTTTGACAATTCAGTGTTCTTAAATCTCACTCCTTATGGAAGTTTTAAACATTATGTTATTATTGCACCGTGATACAATACATTTTTTTAGTCGAGTGGGTCCTGTATCAATTGTCATGTTTTATCTATAAAACCTCTACTACTTTTGTATTCAAACTAATTGGTGCATGGGGGTGTTCGATAATTGAATTACAGCTGTGAAATTGTTTACACGATTTTCTCAACCACGAAACCTGCCCCCAAAATATAGAATTAATAGACATATTAATTACTGGTTTATCAGTTTGCTGCTGCTGCAAGTGCAGTGTGATTCCATGCCACATCGTTGTGTTATGTATGAAAGTGGATTTACATAGTCTAAACTCGGGTAGAAACTTTCATTGGCGCCATTCCATCTATTAGGAAGTCCATTGGAAAGTGTTCCTTTGCTTATTTGCTCCATCAAGCTGCAGAAATCAGGGCAAGTGTTGCTCTCTCTGTGTAAGGATCTGCAACACTTGTACAGTATTGTTTTTAACTTTATTCAGCTCAAGTTGTATGATCTTGGCATATGTTTATTGTAGGAATAAACAGATGTGAATTGTAACCTGCCTGTGGTCCCCTGAGACACCCTTGTAAGGGAGATGTTTACAAGCCAGCCATGTTGCTATGTTTGTGCAAATACCACGCAAACCTTACTGTTTTTTTATGGTAGTCTAAGTGTAAATGTACATTCAATCAAATGAATGCTATATATAACATGATTTTTGGTGAGGTCTGTCTAACTGCATTCTTTTTACAGTTGAGCATCCTCTTGCACACAAAACTTTCACCAGTGTAGAGCAGTAGTGCCTGCTGTGCTAGCTAACATAATCTGTAATCTGAGCAGTATTGTTTGCATTCTGGTACTCTGTGATCCCAATCTCTGCTCCAGTACCATTCAACAAGTCTGAGTTTTTAATGTCATTTTATTTTACTTTTTGGAATAAGAAGTTATTGAAACATCAAGATTTTGTTTAATTGTGTCATAAGAATTTCCAGAACGAGGAAAGGGCATTCGGCCCACCTATGCTCGCTCGCTTTGGTGCCAGCGTGGTCCATTAGCACTCGGGAGAGTAAAAACAAAATAACCCTAACCAGGTTAGTAGGGAAAATGAAACCTCTGGGAATCCCTGGCTAGATGGACTGCCCTTCCTCCAGGCGGCGAGCTAAAGGTCTTATTGTGGTCACAGAGAGGGTTGTACAATATTGTTCATGACAGCATCTAGTCTTTTCTGGAAGGCTCCGATAGTCTGTACTTTAACAACTCTGTCTAGCAGCCTGTTCCAATGGTTCAGCACCCTTTCTGTGAAAAAGCTCCTTCTCCCCTCGGTTCTGAATATGCCCTTCTTCAGCTTCCACCCGTGGCCCCTGGTTCTGATCTCTGTGACCTGTGAAAAATAATTCACAGCAGTTACTTTGTTAAACCCCTTGACAATTTGAAATGCATCTATTTGGTCACCTCTGACTCTCCTTCTTTCTAGGCTATACAGTCAAGGTTCGCACTGGCTTTGTCCAAAACTGTAGAATTGTTTCTGTTTATTTTTAATGGAGTATTATATTTTAATTGATTTTAGGACAGAGGGGAGGATCTGCTTATGAGGGTATGGAATGGGTTACCTAGCCATGTTGATGATGAATCATTAGGATCCTCTAAGAGATCAGTCAGCTACTAGTAACTGGATGAGCACTGAGGGGCTGAATGGCCTCCTCTCATATTTTCTTATGTTCCCTCCCTCTCTCCTCAGGTCCGAGGCTCGCGCAGTAAGTGTCTTCATGATCGTGCAGTGCTGAACTGCCAGTACAGCATGGCCACCTTCAGCACAGCCGAGAGGAAGCGGCGCCCACACGGAGACCGCAAGTCCAGCGAGATGACCCTCCACCTCAAACAGACCTTCGAGGCGGCCATCCTGACACAGCTCTACCCACGATCACAGATCGACATCTACGTGCAGGTGAGCCAGCCAGACACAGCTTTCAATGCAATACTATAGCATTAAACAGCCAGAAACAGCATTCAGTACAATACTACAGCATTAAACCAGTCATACACATTCCCACAGTAATGCCTTTTAAAATATTTACGTTATTAGGTATTCATTAAATTTAGGGCTGTCAATTAGTCGCAGTTACTTCTACGATTAACGCGTTAATTTCTTTGGAGGTTCATTTTTTTGATTCACGATAATCGCGAGTTTGTCTTTATTTCTTGACATTTACTTATTTTTAAATTTGTTTTTGTATTAATACACCGTGCTTTTATCAGCACCTAGTTTGTTTGTGCTTAACTCGCGTGTCGTTCTTACTCCCTGAACACCCAACCCCATGCAGCCAAAGCTGCAGGTCTTTTATATTATGGCTGAGGGATTAACTGGCTATTCATTATCTTATTAACCCCTTATTATATAATCAGTAGCTGATCAATCACACATTCTCGCAAGGTATTAAAAACAATAACAAATAATGGCGGACGGCACCTCGCTCGTCCTGCCAAACATAATGCATAATAAAATAATAATACAACAAATACAAAAATACGAAACATAATATACACAGGGATGGGGAGTACCCAGTCACAGACCCCCTCTCCATAATAACTGCATAAATAAATAAATAAAAAACACCTCTGGCATTGCATGAATAAACCTAGTGGAGCAGCGGATATCGTCTAGGCTTCAGTTTTGCCGATATCAGCCGGAATCAAAATCCGTTTTTTCTTTCAGTTGCCATTTAGAAGCAGATCACTCATTGTTGTTTTCTGTCTTAAGAACATTGTGTACAGCATTGCCTACATTTTTGCAAACCGAGTATTAACAATTCTACACAGATTTAAATACAATTTAACACTGTGTTGAATTGTCATCGCTGATCCTGAGCTCAGTTTGGGCTCAAAATCTGGGGCAAGATATTTAGGAGGAAAGCTGTATATTAGTGCTGCGTGAACCGATTTTTCAATTATTGGGATCAAGCTCCTGACTATTAGGAAAGGGTCACTGATGTTGATTGGATTTGGGATAATTGCTGCTTTTGTTGGACTCTGTGGGGAAAACCACAATCCACACAAACCCAAGCAGCTGTTTCTTCACTTGTTTTACTCAGAATGGTGAATTAGCCCAGTCAAAACCAAGGACACACCAATAATCAGTCTGTGCAGCACTAGTGTATATCAGAACTCCTGTTTTCAAACAGTGAAAAATATATATTAGTATTATTTCATTCGATTCCCCCGACTCACAAATAAATTGCACGCATTTGGTTGCATAACTAAATTACTATTACCATTTTTTCCTATTAACATTAACAATTTCCTCCCTAACTCCCAATTTTCCTCTGAACTCTAGAGCTAGCACCTCCCATATTTGAAATGTATATTTTATTATTGTGTTCTTTTTTATGTTCTTGGCAGTTAAGCAAAATGGTTTCAAGTCACGTGGCTGTTTTACCACTTTACGTGAGACAAGCTGTCCGATGGAGGCATGTCTTAGAGACGTACAGTACTGGGGCCATACAGATGTAGTTCTGCAAGTCACACAGAGAGAGAGAGAGAGAGACACCAGAAACTTTTTTTTTTAATCATAATTTCAAAGTGTCAAATTCTGATGAAACATTAGCGGGTATGTTTATCTGATTTAGTTATTATTTTTGCAAAGGTAATAAATACAAAATTGAATAGCCTATATAACAAATCTCATTGCCCTAAAACCTGCCTACTACTAGGAATTGGAAGAGCAATAATGGACCGAATGTTTTTCTTACTTCAGTATTGTTTTTGCAAGATACAAAAATATTAATAATACAGGGATGGAAATACAATTCCTATTGTATACCAGTTTGATCAATTCCTAGTTTTACTATGAGTTTAATAAGACACACCTAAGTTTGTTACCTATAAACTGTAGCGAATCAAGCTGGGATGGATGAAATTTCTGTGCACCAGGAGTCTTATTTCCATCCCTGTAATAATATGTGTCTCTGCAGATCCTGCAGGCGGACGGTGGGAACTACAGTGCGTGTGTTAACGCTGCCACGCTGGCCGTGGTGGACGCTGGCATCCCCCTGCGGGACTACGTGTGCGCCTGCTCTGCCGGATTCGTGGAGGACACGCCCCTCGTGGACCTGAGCCATGTGGAGGAGTCCTCCGGGGGCACCCAGCTCTCCCTCGCCCTCCTGCCCAAGGCAGAGCACCTGGCCCTGGTGGAGATGGACGCCCGGCTGCACCAGGACCACCTGGAGGGCTTGATGGACGCGGCAACGCGAGCCTGCAAGGACCTGCATGCAGTGCTGGACAGAGTGGTGAGGGAGCACCTGCAGGAGGTCTCCACGCAGCTTGGGGAGTGAGAAGGGAGAGGAAAAGAGAGGAAGGACTGGACAGAGTGGTGAGGGAGCATTGGCAAGTTTCCATGGGAGGGGAGATGGAGAGGGTGAGCAGGGAGTCTGATCTGCTGACTGTCTTTCTGTACCATAACCAAATAATCCACTGCACATGCACAACAGTCAGGGAAATAGCTTATGGAAAAGCATGATGGTAGTGTGAGATTGGTGCTGTGACACTGGACTGGTCTGTACAATGTAACTGAATCACTTGTGTACAATACAGTGTGCTTTTCAAAATGTTTTTTGTACATTTGGACTTAATAAAGTATAAAATGTCTGAACTGTGTATCAACCCTCTTTATTATTATTTATTTATTAGCAGATGCTCTTTGAATTCCAGATCTTGATAGAGAGCCTTTCTTTCTCTAAGCATGCAAGGTTTAGAAACTCCACTCCACCCAGTCCAGAATTTAATTATTTAGCCATGGTTTTGATGTTAAACCAATTGCTTCTCCCTTATACAGCTGCATGAACAACTCCTCTATCAGTAAACCTACAGACTCCCAGGTGTAACTTATTCATGCTGTGATGAGAAGTGCGATCAGTTAATTCAGAGCTGATTTAGGGGCGTGGCCTGACTTCTCAAACTCCTGCTCATTTCAATAATATACCTGAACAAGGGGAGTTCTGGAACCCAAGACTGGCTGGTTTTATTGATCTTCAGCATTGAGTTATTTTCTTAATGTTTTAGTCCACAGCTCTATTCTTAGATTCTTTTACTTAAGATACAAACTTTTTAACTGCTGCATGGCTTTAACCTCTGTCCATAGTAATGATACAGATCACTCTCTTTCAGACAGGGTCTTTACAAGCTGTATTCTATGATTCTCTCAATAAAGATCCATCAAAGGTGGTATCCGATAGAAATTAACCTTTTCTCTGCCGTGATGCTGATCGTTTACACATTTCCACGTTGCATCATGTTTACAAACCATTCGCTCTGACATGACGTACCCCGTACATTGTTCACAAAAAACTCCCATCTGAAGGTAAAACTGATAATCAAATTAGTCTCACTGTCTTACCTTTATTCTTATATTGATGATGGAAAAAGCCCTTGTGGAGAACTAACTATAAGCACGCTTTAATGGTCTTTAGTAGAGAACACATGGTCTAACTGGTATATATTTTAAGGATGTGATGGAAAACAAAACCAAGACAATACTCATTCTATGAAGGAGGCAGTGTGGCAGTGTGGTCTGGTTAAAGTCCAGGGCTTGTAACCAGAAGGTCACCGGTTTCTGACTGACTCACTGTGTGGCCCTGAGCAAGTCACTTAACCTCCTTGTGCTCCATCCTGCAGATGAGATGTTAAATCAATGTCCTATTTGACTCTATGTAATGCACAGTTTACATGTAAAGCACTTTGTAATGGTAGTCCACTATGAAAGGCGCTATATAAAAAATAAAGATATTATTATTAACCACTGGGTTAGATTTTTACAATGGATCACCTTGACTCGGATTTGCTTAACAAGGTGTGGATTAGATGTTATCTTACAGTCGGGTTGCTGAGAATAACCAGTTTATCCTCAATGATAGACCAAAGCACAAGGTTTAACAACCTGATCAGCAACAAACACATTAAGCAGTGTAGTAACAAAGCCCTCAATAACCTGTCATTAAGACAAATTAACATTGTTGTAGGAAACTAACCTGTTAGTAAGACAAGCTGACCAACAATATTCAATGATGTTTATGTGATACTGGAATCTAAGAACTTTTAGGGAGTCTGTCCTGAGGATGCATGGCCTTGAGGTAACGAGGGTTCTCAGTAGAATGCAATGGATAGCATGGCACACAGTAGTAACTCTTCTGTGAAACTAACAATGTATGGGACATGTGAGGCAATAAGACCTCTGGGGTTGACGTCTAGTGAGCAAGTGTATTGATGCAATGAAGGTTTAGTAGAAAACACTGGAAAAGTATAAGAAAGGTTCTGGACACAAAGAGGGAAAGCTATCCTACCTTGTAATTCGTATAAGGAATCTTTGAGCGAGACTTTTAATGAATAAATCTTATCAGATTTGGTGGCGACCCTCACATTGTAAGGAGACTGGCAGTATTGGAAACGTCTCTGCTCACTTCAATTGTTAAGCTAACCGCTTTGGGTTTATCAGGCAAGAAACTGAAGACCAATGATTAAGGTACAAGAAGAAAACAGTGACTTTGTGGATTTCATTTCAAAGATTACAATTTGTTAGTTGGAAACCACCTGCCTCTAAAGGAACAAGAGGCTCTGCAGTTGTGCACTTTCTGTAAAAATAATTGAATTCTTCCTACAGCAGTTTGTGTGCATTTGCATTCAACAGGAATATAGCCACCTGTACTAAGTGGTTGTACTAAGTGGTTGTCTGCTCTTACCAGCTAGCAAACCTCAAGTCACTGGTGGGTATTTTGAATCAGCACCTGTGCTTGTTTAGATGCTTTGATGACCGGTTCTTCTGCGTTTAAGGTCAAAACCATTCTGGCTAAAACTGACATTCAGAAGACTTTTTAAAAGTGGCTGTACTGTAGATCACAAAATAATAATAAAAAAATAATTATAAAATGACCTTAAAATGAGTAAAATTGCATAAGTGGGCCTGCATAGGGTTTGATACACATGGAGAAAATACGGATACAGTGACGTTAGTTGAACACAGTGCTGTAAGTGCAGTCTCACCAGTGTGTTCTACTACCTCATCATAACCTTCGTATGAATAATTTGCAGCATTCAAATATACATGAAATAAAAAATATGCAGAATTCAAATATACATGAAATATATATATATATATATATATATATATATATATATATATATATATATATATATATGCAATGTCTCCTGTCTTGTCCACAGTGCTACTGTGGCATAACTCAATTCGGAAGTGTATTTACTGTTCATTAAACAGCAGTTGGGGAATGCAAATAAGGAAATATAAACTGACACCAGTGTCAAACTCAACTGACTCTTAATGGTTTGTTTTAGAAATACAGGGCTCTATTCACACACACACATACACAAAAAAACAACAAAAAACAACTTTGTTTTGTTGGGTTAAATACACTGTTTATATATATATATATATATATATATATATATATATATATATATATATATATATATATATATATATATATATATTCCATGTTGTTTTTGGTCGCTATTACAACATTAAATAGAACACCTTTCATGAAGATCATCTTTTTTTTAACCATATAGAAAATCTAATATGTCATCAACGTTGCTATCGTAGTTGACCCTGCAGGTGTTCAATGCAGAGATTAATATAAACATCGCAACACCACCTAAAGGAGAGATTTATTTTTCTCAGAAAACGGCGTGTAACTAACTCAAGTATAAGGTACTGTATGCATATATATACTTTTTTATACGGTAATTTTGAAGCGAGCAGCTGTCGTACTCTCTTGCGCTAAAACTCCCTTACCATAAAGTGGGGATTGACGTCGCCATAGGAACACACCCATCTTCCTGGTAATGTGTCCCATGACTTGTATCCCGTCTGGAAACAAGTACCAGGGAAAGCGGAGTTGTAAAAACGTTTAGGCCGTGCATGTAATCTGTCAAATTCAGCGGCTAAGATTTAAAACTAGTCTGCGGCTGACTGGATTTGCCTGTGTCGTTTATTTAATCACAGCAAGATAGACTGCTGCTGCTAGCGTCTCACTGCTTTGAACTATTGATACAATTAAAAGAAACACAGGCTGGTACAGCAGATCAATAATACATTAACCACACTGCACACACACACAGGGAGGGAGGTAAGTGGTTTTATATAATTATTATTCATACTAAAATAATAATAATAATAATAATAATAATAATAATAATAATAATAATAATAATAAATATCTCTAAATTGCATTATTATTAGAAGTGTAAAGATGTTTACGTGCTTTTAATAACTGCATACAATGCAGTGATATGCTACTGCTAGTAGTATTAATATTTAATAATACACTTAGCTTCATTTCACATCGCCGTTTCTTCTTATTAAACCAGAGGAGCACGTACTTCAATTAAAGTACACGGTATTGCAGTTTGCAATCTAGTATTTACGTATGAGTGTCTTCGGGTTTATAACAGGAATTACAATCATCGAGGAAGTATGCCTTGGAGCACGGAGTCAAACCGTCACTAGAGTTTTATAACACAAACAATACTGTACCGGTAACATTGCATTATTTGTATTATCATTGTCAAATATAGAACGCATAGTCTTTATAATGATGTACCAATTAAGAATATCATACTCTTACTAATTTAGAGTGTGGAGTAGTGGTTAGGGCTCTGGACTCTTGACCGGAGGGTCGTGGGTTCAATCCCTGGTTGGGGACACTGCGGCTGTACCCTTGAGCAAGGTACTTTACCTAGATTGCTCCAGTAAAAACCCAACTGTATAAATGGGTAATTGTATGTAAAAAGTAATGTGATATCTGTATAATGTGAAATAATGTATAATGTGATATCTTGTAACAATTGTAAGTCCTCCTGGATAAGGGCGTCTGCTAAGAAATAATATTAATTGAAAAACGAATAGTTCTGTGATGTTCTCTGTAGCAGCGAAATCAGCTGGTAGTAACATAAGAAACATCATTAACTTTACAAACGAGAGGAGGCCATTAGGCCCGTCGTCTCGTCTGGTTCCTCGTCGCAGATTGATCTCAGAACTTTGTCAAGTTGGGATCTAAAGGGATTCTGTTTCAACAACATGACTAGGTGTTCCATTTCATACACTCACATGTGCCTTAAATATTGTACTGTACATGTGTAGGGGCCTGTCCCCTTGTATTTAAACTAAGCCTGTGGTATGTGATAAATAAGTGTGTTTTATAGTTGGTATGAATACATACTCTCCCTATTGTATAATGTATCTATTAAAATAGTCTGTCATAAGTGATCAGTTGATCATATGATGCATCATACAAGTAGCCCACCACATGTATCATGATATATATCATACCCAGGACTGGGTGCAGAAGGGCTAGTGAATGTCAAGCAGCTCCTTTGAATTGTAACCCCTTGATGTGTTTCTGTTTTGTATCTGCAGGGTTGCTGTGCGTCTCCTTGTCCCCTAGTCTCCACGTGTCCCACGCTCCCTCTGCATTGAGGTCCAGTCTCAGCGATGGGGCTGCTCTCTGACCCGAACCGCAGACGAGCTCTGACCAGCCTGGTGACCCGGCTCAACACACCTCTCTGGTCAGCACCATCCTTTACCCTGTCCATACCCCTTCACTCCCTCTCACCCTCTCCATACCCCTCCTTGACTCCATCACCCTCTCCATACCCCTCTTTGACTCCTTCACCCCCTCACCCTCAAAATACCCCTCCTTCACTCCCTCACCCTCTCCATACCCCTCCTTCATTCCCTCATGCTCTCCATACCCCTCCTTCACTCCCTCACCCTCAAAATACCCCTCCTTCACCCCTAACCCTCTCCATACCCCTCCTTCACTCCCTCACCCTCTCCATAGCCCTCCTTCACTTCCTCTTACCCTCTCCATACCCCTCCTCCATTCTCTCGCCCTCTCCATACCCCTCCTTCACTCCCTCACCCTCTCCATACCCCTCCTCCACTCTCTCACCCTCTCCATACCCCTCCTCCACTCTCTCACCCTCTCCATACCTCTCCTTCACTCCCTCACCCTCTCCATACCCCTCCTTCACTCCCTCACCCTCTCCATACCCCTCCTTCACTCCCTCACCCTCTCCATACCCCTCCTTCACTCCCTCACCCTCTCCATACCCCTCCTTCACTCCCTCACCCTCTCCATACCCCTCCTCCACTCTCTCACCCTCTCCATACCCCTCCTTCACTCCCTCACCCTCTCCATACCCCTCCTCCACTCTCACCCTCTCCATACCCCTCCTTCACTCCCTCACCCCTTAACCTCTCCATACCTCTCCTTCATTCCCTCACGCTCTCCATACCCCTATACTCTCTCACCCTCTCCATACCCCTCCTTCTTATAGAAGTACTTATAGGCAGGTATTCAATAAATCCAATATTAATGTGTTGATTTCAAAATATCAAAGTGTCTTTCCCTCATGTTTACAATTGAGTACCAATCAATGGCAATTAACTTATGCATCAAGTGTTTTAAAAGATGAAAAATATTTTCCTCTCATCCGGGCTGCTGACATTTTTACTGCCGTACTGGTAAACCTTGGTGCTCCAATACGGATGAGAGTATGAGTTTCTGCACACCCCTACCCTCGTCCATACCCCTCCATCACTCCCTCTCTCCCTCCTTACCCTTAAGGCAGTGTTTTCTCTCCTGTATGTCACACTCTCCTCTCTGCTGTGTCCTCTCTGCAGTGTTCTGTGTTACCTGGTTGGTGTCTCCTGGGTCATGGGGCTGGCATTTGAGCCCTTCATGCTGCGCACCTACATGTCTGAGAATGCCATGGGCTCCACCATGGTGGAGGAGAAGTTTGTGTTTGGAGAGCGAGCCATCTCCTACACCAGGGAGTTTGCCGGGCAGAAGAAGAAGACTGGGTGAGCGAAACGTTACAAATCACAAAGCCTCTCGCAACCATTCCGTTGAGCTCATCTCGTGCACAGTACACTACCAGCTGAATTTTAAAGACACAAATAACGGCATTAACAAGGTATTGTGCTCTTTTCTCATCCCGTTTCCCCTCCACTCGTCCCTGCCCCCTCTCTCTTCCTGTGCTTCCTCTCTCCCCCCTCTCTCTTCTCTCAGTGGTATGCCAGTGGACTGGCTGGTGAAGACTATGAAGTCTCGGGGGCTGGAGGTCTACACTCAGAGCTTCTCCCAGATCCTGCCCTTCCCTGACGAAGTCAAGGAGAGATACGTACGTGCTTCTGTCCCTCAACCCCATTCTTTCTGATTTCTTGTTCCTCTTTTCATGCGCCTCATTAGTTAACCTAAGTCCAGTTTTCACAAACACACAAGGTTAGGCTGACTGTTAACACAGTCAGACATTCAATAAACGACACAGTATGAAACTCCTCTTTTTTGAAAGGAGGTGTTTAATATATTTCTGTGCAATTAACAAAAAATTGTATGTCATTGCAACAAAGACCACATGATCTGAATGTGTGTGTCTCTCTCCCCCCGGTGTGTAGATGGTGCGAGGCACGAATGTGTACGGAATTCTGCGGGCTCCCAGGGGTCCCCGCACTGAGTCCATTGTGCTGAGCGCCCCCTGCAGTGAGGGCAACAACAACAACCAGGCCGTGGGGCTGCTGCTCGCTGTCGCCTCACACTTCAGGAGTAAGAGCTGGGGGGCTGGGCTCGCTGCTGGGGACATATACACTCAACCTTTACCACTGTAACACTTTGTAATACTCATTTAATTCAGTTTTCTTCTATAACTATTAACAGTGCTGGGAAGGACCAGATTTTTCATATTCAAATATTCTTTCATTTTGAATTGGCTGGAAAACTAAAGTATAATTTGTACTATATAACACTAAAACTAAATAAATAAAAAACAGTAACCCATCAAAGAAAGGATAATTAAACATAATTAGAATGTGTTTAAATCTTTATTTCAGACCTCATTGATGCTTTGGTTTCCTAAGGATGATGTCTATAAGTTCAATGACAAAAGTCTTTCTTGGTGTCTTTATTTCCATTAATAATAATTCACTCTGCCAGAAGACTTTGAATTGTTTTCATTAATTGGTACTTAATAATGTGTAGATCACAAATGATGTGCTTCACAATTAACACAGGTTCCTTTCTGTTTTAATTCAAACCTGCTGAATTAGAATGTGTTAAAGGGAATTTCTTGTAAGACCTGAGGATCTGCACAGCCCACAGGAGTTGCTGTGCTGTGGTCTTGATGTTTTCTATCTTGGTGTTTCCAGGTCAGATCTACTGGGCTAAAGACATCATCTTCCTGGTCAACGAGCACGACCTCATCGGAATGGAGGCGTGGCTAGAGGCCTATCATGATGTCAACATGACAGGTTTGCGAAGCCGAGTGCATTGTGTCACAAACTAACTCTCATGAACGGACAAACGCACTCACTCACAGAAAAAAAAGAAAGAAACGTGGATAACAACATACAGCAAGTAAAAATATATGCTAAATTTGGTAATGTTTGTTGATGTGCCTCGCACAAATTGTTCTGGACACAATGTGTCTGTCTCTGTGGTGTGGTGCAATAGTCCTGCTTATATTCTAACAGAAGTCCCCTGTCTCACCCCTCTCAGGTCTGAGATCGTCTCCTATGCAGGGTCGTGCTGGTGCTATCCAGGCTGCACTGTCTCTGGAGTTGAGCAGTGATGTCATCACCAGCATGGACGTGGCGCTCGAGGGGTTAAATGGGCAGCTCCCAAACCTGGACCTGGTCAACCTGTTCTATGCATTCTGCCAGAAGACAGGTGTGCTTTGCACCATCCAGGGCAAGGTAACCCTCTCCCTGCGCCCCATCCCCAGGGCTAGAAAACCCTCTCTATCTACTTTTCCCCCATGTTTCTTACTCTGTCTCCTCAGCTCCAGCGCAATGACTGGGACACTCTACCTGGCTACACCCACTCCCTGAGCACCATGCTGTTGATGGTTCTGAAGCAGGGCTCTGGTCGTCCTCAGGGTGACCACGGCTTGTTTCTGCGCTACCACATCGAGGCTGTCACAATGAGAGGGATCAACAGCTTCAGACAGTACAAGTTCGACATGACGACTGTCGGCAAGTCAGTACACTGCTAGGAAGCCAGCCCTGTAATACTTACCAGTCCTAGTGCGAGGACACTGAAGAAGTGCTCTAGTGACCTTGGGCCTCTAATGCAAATCTCACCCAGTCTCTAACGTATGTTTCTAAGTGTTCAGTGTCTACCTTCAATCAAGGTGAGAGTGTATTTCATTCTCACACACTCTTTGATGTGTCAGTGTGGTCTATCATACAAAGAGTACAAGAGAATGAAAAAGACTCTCAGGTTGATCGGAGGTAGCTAAAGACTTAAGTGAATGCTTTGAAAATACGGCCCGTCATCTGTTGCACTATTTTGGGGTGGTACACAGGATATTTCATAAGTAACCATGACATACAGTATTGCGTACCCATCTATTACAAAAAATACTGTATGCTGTGGATTTTCATGGCACATCTTGTTTATGTCATGAATGTTTACATGTACTATACAAGAGATCAGTAAGAACATACAGTAACTCCCCAAACTCAAAGGTACTGTACTGTAATGTATTCCTTTTTACAAAGCAGTACAGAGCTTGTCCCTTTATTAACATATCCTCATCCAATTCAACATTTAATACAGAACTGAAAAAATGCTTTATAATCTCAAGACAATATCAGAAACACAAGGCCTGAAAACTCACACTAGCCCTGCTGCTGGTTTCAAAACTCCCCTTATTCAGGTAGATGAGAGGAGTAGGAGGAGAACAGTCAGGCCACTTGCCTCTAAATCTGATCTAAATTAATTGATCGCTCTACTCAACACAGCATGAATAAGTTACACCTGGGAGTCTGTAGGTTTGCTAATAGGAGGAGTTCATGCAGCTGTATAAGGAAGAACAAAGTATTTAACATCAAACTTCTGACTCCTGATCATTTAAATAATGAATTGACGGTAGTTCAGAAACTCAGGTGTGGGTACAGTAGGGCTAGTGTGAGTGTCAAGTCATGCATTGATTTGATTAGTGAAAAATAGTGGTAGTATATCATATAAACATATTGGTATTGTATTGAGTAGGGCAGTGCAGATACTCAAGTTTTGTGAGCAATTCCCTTAACATCTTTTAAGTTGTTGGGTATTAATTGAAATTGAACATAATATTTTAATGTGTTGCTTACACAGCGCAAAACGAATCATTGGCATTTGCTGGTTTTGCAACATGTTTTGTGTCAGTTTCTGGTATCACCTGGTGACCTTTTTACATGATGATTTTACTGACAATTTGGAAAATTCAATTCCAGGTGGCTTTCAAGTCACTCAGTGTGATGATTTTGAATTGTATAAATTAGGGCAAATGAGAGAGAGGCAGCTTGTCGTGAAATGGACACACTTTTTAAAAAAAAAAGAAATGAAAGGAAAAGCTTGTATTTATTTCATTGAATGTGTGAAAGGGAATTGCTGTGCTCTCCGGGTATCCTGCCAGTGTGCTGACGGTGTCCCCTCTCTCCTGGCTGCAGGCTGATCGAGGGGATGTTTCGGAAGCTCAATAACCTCCTGGAACGTTTCCACCAGTCCTACTTCTTCTACCTGATGCCCTCACTCACGCGCTTCGTCTCCATCGGATATTACATGCCTGCCTTCGGCTTCCTGGCACTCATACTGGTGCTGCGCGTATCCTTTCACAGCGTGACACTGAAACAATGACAGACACAGGGACCATAACCAATTCAAAAGCTGAAGTTGAAAACCAGTTTTCAATTTCCTATTCCATCAGCAGCTTGGTGTGCAGAGTGGGGGGAGGCAGGTCACAGTATCTGTAAAACACACTGAAAATAGTTATTTAATGATAATGGAGTTGACCTTTAGCAAAGCTATATATACACAGTGCTGAAGGTCTTTCTTGGTATAAAGAAGGCACTGACACCTAAGCGTCAGCAGTACATATAAACACATTATAAATCATGTTGTAATTAAAAGAATAGAACACAATACATACTTCAAGCCATTATCTGTGTTTGTTAGGATTGTGTTAGTTGGTAAGCTACCGTGTAAGATGTCCTGGGATGTTCTGAAACCTGTTTTTTTGATTGTCTGAAAACAGTTTTATGAATTGGCGCTTCAGCCCATTGAATTGAATGGAAAGGCAAGGGTTAGACACGAACCACAAAATAGAGGTCTTATGGTTATGTCAGTATTATTAACAGCAGTCGCTAGGAGGAGATTCATTACAGCGGCTTCGTGATTTATGCTGTGCTGTGTTGCCGGGTGATCTGTGGCTGTGTTCCTTGACTGTGCTGCAGGCGCTGGACCTGTGGGTTCAGCTGAGCGACCCTGCCAGAGCACTGGAGGACGGGGTCAGCGAGGGAGAGCAGGTGAGGGATTGGAGCTGCCAAAATAATCACATACATTTTTCACACCATTTATCGTCTCAAATGTGCAGTTTTGAAAGAAACACATGTTTTAGCAGTCATTTTAAAACATGACATCTGGTATTACAGTACCATTGGGCTAGAAGTAAGACAGTTTGACAACAGTTTCACAGTTTGATCCATTCCTGGATTAGCCACAGTGTGTAAGGAACAAGCTCAGGTGTGTCTTATTAAAAAAACAGTAATGGATCAAACTGCTATGGAATGGGAGTCTTATTTCCATCCCTGTACCAGGTACCACTACATTACTGCTGGGTGCAACAGGGCTAGTGAGTTTCTAACCCTGCATTTTGTCTGTTTTCTTATGTTTTATTTTTTATTTGTTTTACCTTTTATTCACCTGCCCTCTCCTCTCTCCCCTGACAGGACTCCAGCCCCAGCCTGCTGTCTCTAGCCACCCCAGTGATAATTTGCCACTTGACTGGTCTGGCTCTGTACATCCTGCCAGTGCTGAGTCAGGAGATGGCCATCCAGCACTTCCCTGTGTCCGAGACTGAGGCTGTAGTGCTGACTGCCATCGCTATCTACGTGGCTGGACTCGCACTGCCCCACAACACACACAGGTAAGTGACCAGTTCCTTACCTCTCACGGGATCCTTTTAAAAACATGTAAAACCGTGGAATTGTGTGATAATAACCCTGTATAATAACACAGTGCTCTGCAACGCACACCAGTGAGGTTTCCCTGCATTCATTTAATACAGCATCTTAAAGAATGATGTCATCTATGTCTCCCTGTTGTTATATTTGAATAGTGTGTCTTACGAAAATGTACAAGATTTAATCTCTGTCTATACCCTCCCCTCCTTTCTCCCCCCTCTCTATTTCTCTCCCCACCCCACGCCCACAGGGTCCTGTCTGGTGCAGGTACAGAGAGAGGCTGGCGCTCTCTCAAGTTGTTCTCTCTTCTCTACCTGGCTGTGCTCCTTGGCTGCACCACGCTCATTAACTTCTCTCTGGGCTTCATTCTGGCCGTCACCATGATTCCTGTCACAGCCTTCATCCAGCCACACACGTCCAGGTAATCCCCTTGACACTGCAGCGCACTGAGGATGCAGGCCTGTGGTTCAGAACTCCCCTCAGTGATGTCTGTTATTATCCATAGCTTATAAACACTCAGTAATTGTAGCGTTTACAGTACAATGTGTGCAGTGTACTGTAATCACACTTGCATGTTGCTCTTCAGAGGTCTGTAATAAGCTTGCGCTGTGCTGTGTTCTCTCTCTCCCCTGGCAGTAAGGTCCTGCACGGCGTGGCTCTGATCCTGGTCAGCCCTGCCACGACTCTGCTGCTGTCCATATACCTGTACCACGAGCTCATAGAGTACCCCGTCTCCCTGCTGGAGTGCTGGCAGCACTTCCTCACCGCAGTGTCCCAGGGCATCCTTGACCACCACCTGTACGGCTCCCTCCTCTACCCCCTCATCGCCCTCTTCATCTACCCCTGCTGGCTCCAGTTCTGGAACATTGTCTTCTGGAAGTAGGCAGCTTCACTGACCAGGGAGGCAGTGTGTTCTAGTGGTTAGAGCTGTGACTGGGAGGCAGTGTGGTGTAGTGGTTAGAACATAGAGACCTGCAAACAAGCCCCTTGCCCAGTGTGTTTCTGGTTTGACTGGTCTTCATCTTTTGGCATCCAAGGAGACCTCACAGCTGCTCAAACTGGGGTGTGCCTGAACCCGGAGCTCACAGTGGAGCACACATGGACTGCTGAGACCCAGCTAACCTGGACACCCTTTAATCCTCATGACACAAGAGTGTCCATTTGGCTCCCTGGAACCTTTTTGGACAGTGAAGGTTTTTCCATCGTGAAACATTCAGGTCTCTTTTAGAGAAGCAGGACTACGTTCACCAAAATGCAACATGAAAGCCTGAGCTGTCCCGTTGATCAGGGATCCATATGGTCTCTCAGCACCAGAGGAAGCAGCTGTCTTGATCTGTTATCTTTTTTGTATTGTTTCTGAACAGCGGGCTTCGCAGAATGGCCTCCATGTGTTATGTTTTTATAATTGCCATCTGATTTTTTTTTTGTTTTTTTGTTTCTATACATTTTTATAATTTAACAATCAATAAAATAATTAAACACTATTATTTAGATAATCTTGTTTTTAGTTTTTGTATATGGCGCGCCTTTTATTTTGCTTTCTGACTCGCATGTCAGAAAACTGTGAATTATTGAAAACCGTGAATTAGCTAAGGGTTCTTATACAGGAAAATCTAGGACCTGTACAATTTACTGTCAGCAAGGACTAATGGTGAATTAACAAGATTAGTGAATTATGGAATGGGGAAATATCGAGGCAGCGCTGTAGTTGGCCAAACACTAACAGAATAAGAAACTTATTTATAATCTGTCTCTCAATGGATGTCCAAGCAGATATGTCACTATTGTAAAAACAGTCATCAATGTAGCCTCAAAGCCTCAACACTCTTTTAAAGCTTATTTTGCCATGATACACTCTGCTTATTGTCCTATTTAACTGATATTAAAAGGGTTTGACTGTAGATTAGTGGAGCTATGCAGACTATATATATATATATATATATATATATATATATATATATATATATATATATATATATATTACACAGTACTGTGCAAAAGTTTTAGCAGGTGTGAAAAAATGCTGTAAAGTAAGAATGCTTTCAAAATAGACATGTTAATAGATTATATTTATCAATTAACTAAATGCAAAGTGAGTGAACAGAAGAAAATCTAAATCAAATCCGTATTTGGTGTGACCACCCTTTGCCTTCAAAACAGCATCAATTCTTCTAGGTACACTTGCACAAAGTCAGGGATTTTGTAGGCATATAGTCAGGTGTATGATTAAACAATTATACCAAACAGGTGCTAATGATCATCAATTCAATATGTAGGTTGAAACACAATCATTAACTGAAACAGAAACAGCTGTGTAGGAGGAATAAAACTGGGTGAGGAACAGCCAAACTCAGCTAACAAGGTGAGGTTGCTGAAGACAGTTTACTGTCAAAAGTCATACACCATGGCAAGACTGAGCACAGCAACAAGACACAAGGTAGTTATACTGCATCAGCAAGGTCTCTCCCAGGCAGAAATTTCAAGGCAGACAGGGGTTTCCAGATGTGCTGTCCAAGCTCTTTTGAAGAAGCACAAACGGGCAGCGTTGAGGACCGTGAGCGCGGTGGTCGGCCAAGGAAACTTACTGCAGCAGATGAAAGACACATCATGCTTACTTCCCTTCACAATCGGAAGATGTCCAGCAGTGCAGAACTGGCAGAAAACAGTGGGACCTGGTACACCCATCTACTGTCCGGAGAAGTCTGGTCAGAAGTGGCCTTCATGGAAGACTTTGCCAAAAAGCCATACCTCTGGCGTGGAAACAAGGAGGCGACTCAACTATCCACGAAAACACAGGAACTGGGGTGCAGAAAAATGGCAGCAGGTGCTCTGGACTGATGAGTCAAAATTTGAAATATTTGGCTGTAGCAGAAGGCAGTTTGTTCGCCGAAGGGCTGGACAGCGTACGAATGAGTGTCTGCAGGCAACAGTGAAGCATGGTGGAGGTTCCTTGCAAGTTTGGGGCTGTATTTCTGCAAATGGAGTTGGGGATTTGGTCAGAATTAATGGTCTCCTCAATGCTGAGAAGTACAGGCAGATACTTATCCATCATGCAATACCATCAGGGAGTCATCTGATTGGCCCCAAATTTATTCTGCAGCATGACAACGACCCCAAACATACAGCGAAAGTCATTAAGAACTATCTTCAGCGTAAAGAAGAACAAGGAGTCCTGGAAGTGATGGTATGGCCCCACAGAGCCCTCGATCTCAACATCATCGAAGTCTGTCTGGGAATACATGAAGAGAGAGAAGCAACTGAGGCTGCCTAAATCCACAGAAGAACTGTGGTTAGTTCTCCAAGATGTTTGGGCCAACCTACCTGCCGAGTTCCTTCAAAACTGTGTGCAAGTGTACCTAGAAGAATTGATGCTTGATGCTGTTTTGAAGGCAAAGGGTGGTCACACCAAATATGGATTTGATTTAGATTTTTCTTCTGTTCACTCACTTTGCATTTAGTTAATTGATAAATATAATCTATTAACATGTCTATTTTTGAAAGCATTCTTACTTTACAGCATTTTTTCACACCTGCCTAAAACTTTTGCACAGTACTGTATATATATATAGACTGAGAGAGACAGAGAGAGAGAGTTTCCTTCTTTGCATCAAAAAAGGTTTGCAGTTTCTCCTCATCCCCTTTCACCTTGAAACCTCCTGCTTGACAGCAGATTTTTCTCTCTCCGCCTACCTGTACCTTTGCAGTTTTTGCATGATTGTACTATGCATTTACAAGTCTACCGTGGTTTGTCATATTTTGTAATATGCTTTCCTATACCTCTCTGTGCTTTAAAATGCTTAGCTATGCTTTAATATGCTTGCCTATGCTTTATTACACTTATGCTTTTACTATGGGTCTCTTACAGTGGTACTTACAGTGAGCACCAGCAAACCAGACAGATGTCATGTCAATTACCAAGCTCCAAATCACAAGAGATTAATTACATTTCTAGACCTTTTTAAAAGCATCCAACAACAACCCAGCACTGTGAACACTGTATAGTACTGTATCGTACAGTAGACCCTGACATTGATGCGATACAAGCTACCAGATACAGAGATTTCAGATGGTTGTTTCACATGGCTTGTTGTATTATGTGAAAAGCTGACATATTACAATTAGCTATACTGTTTAATTCTTATTAAACGAGATATTATAAAAACAATATGTAGCACAGGGTGCTGTGTAAGATATCAGCTGATTTTCACCCACTCAAGGTCAGAGTGGCCCACTATTGTGGATATCGGTTTTACACGTCGGTTCATCCCAAAGCTTTCTACTGTGCTTGCTCTAAAAGAATATAACGTGAAAGCTGCTGCATGCCTCAAGTGTTACATTATTATATATTTGTTATGGTTAGTATTCACATATCACAGCGCTAAAGAAATGCCAAAACCTAACAAAACAAAAATGTGAGTACATCAGATTCCAAACCATCCAACACCACCGTGCTCTTCTAAGGTATTGCTTCGCGTTGTGTCTGCGTGGGTTAGCAGTGAAGTGAGCAGGACTTCAGCATACTGTCAGTCTCTCTGTCAGTCTACTGTCAGTCTCCTGAACCCAGCTGTCTACCAACCATCGTCACTCCCTCCTTGCAGTACCGGAAGTCAGCACAGGTGGCGCTAGTGGCAGTTCTGGCACTGTGGGTGGCACCTCTATCTATTGACGTTACACCGGCACCCGCTACTGATGTCTCCCGGGCCCTACGGTGATGAAAATCAAACCTGAAACTTGGAGGTACGGTCTGGAAGTTAAAAACACACACTGACGGCTGGTTGAATTAATTCAGTGACAGAATAAAAATGAAATGACAATGAATTCAGTGAATGAATTAATGATAACAAAATAAAATGATTGAATTAATGTAATGACTGAATAATTAAGATGAGTAAGTGAATATACATGAATTACTGGATGAAGATGACTGAATAAAAATAAACATGAGCGTATTAAAATAAACATGAGCGTATTAAAATAAACATGAGCATATTAAAATAAACATGAGCGTATTAAAGATGAACTAGGGAGATAATGACTGAATGATGAAGACACGTGTAGAGATGGAGATGACTGATGGTGAATGAGTGATGAGTGTATGAAAATGACATGATGGAATAATGAATGGAACTGAAATGAGTAAACTCAATGACTGGAAGCTGATGATGAGTGTATGAATAGGAGGATGACTGAATTTAGCTGAGTGAGTGAATAAGCCCTCACCCCGACCCCAGCGCCCCTTGGTGACCCAGCAGATCTCGGTGTGACACACGGTGCAGTGTATCCAATCACAGCCCTCCTTCTTCTGAACAATGATCCTGCACTTGGGGCAGTGCCATGCCTCACCTGTCTGGACCAGGGTCTAAGAGAGAGAGAGAGAGTCTGAGAGGCTGAGACAGAGACTGGGAGAGACAAAGACAGACTGAAACAGAATTGTTAAATTCAATTATTTTTCACTCTGTAAGAATCAGAGAAGACTTCATTGATGGGAGTTCTGAAACCCAGGCCTGGGTGCAGCAGGGCTAGTGTGAGTTTCTAACGCTGATTGTGTCTGTGTTTGGTGCCCACAGAGATTGCCTGCGATCGGTGATCAATCTGAGTGATGATCCTGAAGTGTCGTGCCCCTATCGTGACGAAGCGTACGCCTGTCATTTATTGAGGCGCACAGTATCTCTATTGGAAGGAGCTAGTGTGTGTGTCGGTGGATGTGAAGGGCTCTCTCTTTACTGTACACAAGTCACTTCAGTTAAATCATCATTTAGCCTTATCATAAGGAGAAAGCAGCTTCAATAGTCATTTCATTTTGGAGCTTTGCAAGTATTCCTAAATAGTTTTTTAAGAGTTTGTGTTTGTATGAAGATGAGGATGACTGAATGAAGCTGAGTGAGTGAATGAGCCCCCATCACTGCCCCCCAGCCCAGCCCCTTGGTGACCCAGCAGATCTCGGTGTGACACACTGTGCAGCCTATCCAATCATTGGTGTGGGTGGTGCACAATGGGCAATAGGCTGTTCTGCACACCTAGAAAATGTAAAACATTTTGGGGTATGTCTGCATTTGTAAGAAGGCTTGCTCATTAAAATCCCTCACCTGCAGAAGCAGTGCAGACACTCTCTCAGCAGCACCCCCTCCACAGTGTGTGTGTGAGTGTATATGCAGGGTTTACCCCCTCTCTCACCTGCAGAAGCAGTGCAGACACTCTCTCAGCAGCACCCCCTCCCCCGGCCCCAGCTCCAGGTAGCAGATCCGACATCCCACCCCCTGCTGGTTCAGAACCAGGTCCTGCGAGTCCGTCTGTAGCAGCGTCTCGAAGTTCAGCCTGCGCTGCGCCTCACGAACCTGGGGGGACACAAGGGAGTCAGGAGCCACTCATATACACAGGGGACACATATGCGATACATTGCACACATGTCACTTTAGTTAAATCATTATTTAGCTTTATCTTAAAGAACAAACAGCTTCAAAAGGAAGTGGACATTTAATTCAGTAGCTTATTAAGCTGCTTCTTAATTGCTTTAGAGTGGTACTTGTTGCCATATTTCTCCAGTTTTAAGGTCACTACATTGGCTTCCCAGTATTGGAACCCTACGCTTAATTGAATGTAAAAGATGAAGGTCAAGCATTTAACATTTTAACCACATTTTAATAAAACCAAAAAGCAAAATACACAATTTCCCATAATGTAACAAATAATCTTTATAAAAAAATATTTCATTTAAAGAATTCGTTCATGACAAAAGTCTTGCATATTTCCTTCAGCTCAGACAAATTGGGTACACAGTGCTTGGCTGAAGCTTTTTTCAGATCAGTCCAAATGCATTTCTATTGGATTGAGATCTGATGATGCGAAGGCCATTCCAGAACTTTTATCTTTGTTTTCTTCAAGAATTCCAGAGTTGACTTAGCCGTATGCTTTGGGTCATTGTCATGTTGGAAGATAAACTGTCTGCCAATCAGCTTGCGAGCAGATGATATCATTGTACTTTGTGGAATGTTTTGATACATGGCTGTATTCACTCGGTCTTCAATCTCATCAATTTCTCCAGTCCTTGAATTGCTAAAATACCCTGCATATCATGATCCAACCACCTCCATTGAAGGCTTTCCCTTTTTTCTCCAAACATACTGTGGTGCATTTTTGAGGAAAAGTTCTATGTTTTCTTGAATGATCTTATATTAAGTGTAGGATGACAATACTTTTGTCTGCGACTGTACCTATTCCCTACAAACTGACTCATACTCTGAGATCTGCCAGTGATGTTCTATTGGTAATTCCAAGAGCTCGATTAAAAACCTGTTTTGTTCTCAAGCTCCTTCACTTTGGAACTCACTTCCAGGTTTTATCCGGAATGCTGAGCCAATCAGTATTTTTAAAGCTAAGCTTAAAACACATTTATTTGATTTGGCTTTTCACTAGCGAGCAGTCTGGAGCTCTTTTGGCTTGCTGTTTTTTGTAAAAACACCCTGAGATGCGTGCACATGCAGGACTCTATGAAAATGAAATTGGTATGGCATGATATGGTATGGTATGGTATGGTATGGTATGGTATGCTAGCTGGTGTTTCAATCATGTTTTAATTGTGTTTTGAGTATCTGGTCATCAGTGAGTGGGGTAAAATGGGCACAGGTTACAGCACAGTTATGGGTTGTTCTGCACCCCTAGAAAATGTCAAACATTTCCGAGTATGCACTTGTAAGAAGGCTTTCTCATTACAATATTTTGTATAAAAGTATGTTTATCTATTAGAAACAATGGCTTGAATTGAGATATTAGGGAAAACAGTCATTAGTCATTCTGTCATTCTGTGTTTCTGTCCCAGTACTTCAAATGAGGGCAGTGTATGCACAAATATGATTCCTTCTTCAGCATTTAAAATCAAAAAATATGAACTCCCTTTGACTCCCACAGATTTCAAGGGGTGGTCAGTGGAAACTTTACTAAGGGTGAGACAGAGAGTCATGTGCGAAAGTGAACTGGTTACTGCTAATGATTTCTATCCAACAGACATATCCAGACATACAAGAGGAAACTGCATCAGAAATGGTGTACATACAGATGAGATCAGAGAGAGAGGGAGACAGATCGGGCCGTAAGGATCCCAACAATTTTGTATCGACAACATGACTTTGTAACCCATTCCCAAGATTTTAAAGAATCAGTCCCACTAAATTGTTCTTTATTCTTTTTTTAAAATTTTTATAAATTTAGTCGTTGCCAATTATTTTTTATTATATTCTCCCCAATTTGGAAATGGCCAATTATTTTTAGACTCAGCTCACTGCTACCACCCCTGCGCTGACTCGGGAGGGCGAAGACAAACACACACTGTCCTCCGAAGCGTGTGCCGTCAGCTGACCGCTTTTTTTCACACTGCGGACTCACCATGCAGCCACCCAAGAGCTACAGCGTCGGAGGACAACGCAGCTCTCGGGTAGTTTACAGGCAAGCCCGCAGGCGCCCGGGCAGACGACAGGGGTCGCTGGTGCGCGGTGAGCCGAGGACACCCTGGCCGACCTAGCCCTCCCTCCCCGGCGGCTCGGCCAATTGAGCGCCGCCCCCTGGAAGCTCCTTTCAAGCCCTGGGATTCGTCTAGTTGCTCTTTGACCAGACCAGAATCTCCCTGGTGCATTATACAACCTCATCATACAACACTGCACCAACCTGCTCTCCCTAGTGCATTATACAACCTCATCACACAACACTGCACCAACCTGCTCTCCCTAGTGCATTATACAACCTCATCACACAACACTGTGCACCAACCTGCTCTCCCTAGTGCATTATACAACCTCATCACACAACACTGTGCACCAACCTGCTCTCCCTAGTGCATTATACAACCTCATCACACAACACTGCACCAACCTGCTCTCCCTAGTGCATTATACAACCTCATCACTCAACATTGTGCACCAACCTGCTCTCCCTAGTGCATTATACAACCTCATCACACAACACTGTGCACCAACCTGCTCTCCCTAGTGCATTATACAACCTCATCACTCAACACTGCACCAACCTGCTCTCCCTAGTGCATTATACAACCTCATCACTCAACACTGTGCACCAACCTGCTCTCCCTAGTGCATTATACAACCTCATCACACAACACTGTGCACCAACCTGCTCTCCCTAGTGCATTATACAACCTCATCACTCAACACTGCACCAACCTGCTCTCCCTAGTGCATTATACAACCTCATCACACAACACTGCACCAACCTGCTCTCCCTAGTGCATTATATAACCTCATCACACAACACTGCACCAACCTGCTCTCCCTAGTGCATTATACAACCTCATCACACAACACTGTGCACCAACCTGCTCTCCCTAGTGCATTATACAACCTCATCACACAACACTGTGCACCAAACCTTCTCTCCCTAGTGCATTATACAACCTCATCACTCAACACTGTGTACCAACCTGCAAACCTGATCAACACATAGTGAGCACCAGCAGCAGAAGAGGGGCCAGAGATTTAGAGACCTGAAAACAGAACTTTCCTCTCAGCCTCCATGTCGTGAACTTCCTGGGCAGGGTTGAGGAACAAGCATGTGTGTGTGTGTGTGTGTGTTAATGTGAGTCCGTGTGAGCATGCTTGTGCGCGTCTCAGTGTGTGCTTGTGTGTGAGTCTGTGTATCTAGGTGCTACTCTATTACTGTAGTAGCACATCTCACAAGCAGGGAGTACTGTAAACCACAGTATATGACAAGCATTTAGTTTCACAATTAGCAGCAGGCCTCATACTGCCTTTTAAAAGCGATTCAAAGGGTCACCTTTCAAGCATTTACTATGTAAAAGGGATTTTTTAGATATTAAAATCACACTGACAGTAAAAAAAAAAAAAAAAAAAAAAAAAACTCCCAACAAAAAGACCTTTTCAGCACATCAGATTATAAAAACAACAATTCTAGTTTTGCACAAATTGGGAAGTAAAAAAAATAACATCCAGAATCCCAGTTTAAAATAAGTTATTTTATTTCTATTCAGTAGATCGTTACAACAGTGCAAGTTTATTTTCACGGCACATAATAGACTGTATAGTAGACAAGTGGAGGAGACGTACTCCTTTTGAGAGAATTTACATTCAGGAGTTTTTAATGTGATACACAGGGTCAGAGAAACCTAGGAGTCTAGGGTTGATTAGCAAGATGACGGAGAGCAGAAGTGAAACAGAACACCTAGAAGAATCAAACTTGCTTCCCAAAATAATAAACCAAGCTTATTTCAATTTTTGAACTTGATAATGGAGTTACAGTCTTTCTTTATGTAGCTTTGGACAATCTTACAGTCATACGGTCCATTCAGAAAGTCTGACCGTGTGGACACTATATAAAATCAAGGGGTTCTCAAACTGGTATTCGGGACCCCCTGGGGCAGCGTAGAAAAGTTTCAGGGGGGAGGGGGGGGTCACAAAACATACCACCCCCTATACTTTTCATTTTTAAATACCTGCTCAGTCAACTAGTCAAGTGCAAGGAATACTTTGTAGAGTTGAGTTGTCTTATGAAAGTCTATGCACTGCCTGTTATTCAGTAAAAACCCACATCCAGAATTATTTCTATGATTGATATTAATTGCTTTTTTGCACTGGAGAGTTGCAGCAGACCCAGGTAATTTCAAAGGGTTCCCTGCAAGAAAAAGTTTGAGAAGTGCAGATATAAATCAATGGAGTGGTTATAGGGCCGGGCGAAAGCATTGCTTAACTCTACATGGGTTCAACTGAACATTTCCTACCTGTATTGCTTAATTGTTCTTCAACATACCATTGCAGTCATTGACAAACACACACTTTGTGAATTTTAAAGCAACCTTTCATAAACAGGTATTTTCAATCTTCTTAAAATAATTGTAGCTAACAAAATTATTTTATAAATCTTCCCTGTTTTGCTTTTCTATTAGCTAAAATTATTCAGTTTTAAAAGCAGCATGTGCTGTAGCAAATATGTATTTTCATTTGAAAGCATGATATCTGGTACTGTACTATTTTAGGTTAAAGTTTTCAGTTTCTATGCCTTTTTCCAGGTCATCTGTAACACTTAGTGTCTTCTGTGTCATGTTAGAGGCTGAACACATGTTAGTCAATAGGGGAAGCAGCTGGTTGGTTAATAACAGGAAAGAAGCTGTTGAAGGGGCGGGGACAATTTCAACCTCTAGGTGAAATAACCGAGGAAGTGCAACATTAACTGAAAGCATGGCTTGTGTAAACAGAGATTTCTTTAACCAAATGCAATACCAGATATGTTTAAAAAAGACCTAGATAATGTTTGGAGATACACAACCAGTAAGATTTATGGAATTATTTTGTTACATGCAATATCAGTTTTTATCCTAGAAATTTCTCATAGTATAATATATCCTGGTCTACGTTTAGATTCCTGATAAGCATCACACTAAAAAAACCTTGTCCACAGAATCAGATCACCTCATTGGATCCGTTACATCTTTCTAGCAAGGGAGAATATCCCCCTAATAGGCAAATGGTGTGCTAATGAGGGACAAGCCTTGATAGGACGAACGGCCTTTAATCATGTTCTTACATCAGACAACGAATGCAGGACTTGAGTTTGCGAGCAGCACCAGTGTCCAAAGAGAAAGAAAAAAAAAAATTATATTTATATATATATATATATATATATATATAATGTGTTTAAATTATATAGATATAATATATATATATATATATATATATATATATATATATACACACACACACATACATTTTATATATATATATATATATATATATATATATACACACACACACACACACACATACATACATACATACATACATACATACATACATACATGCATACACCCATATATTTATTTCAATCAAACTTGGCAAAAAAGTTTAGTTTTTTCCAGGACTCATGGCTTTTGAAATCACTGGTCAAGAGCACTGCCCAGATGAATGTTTACACAGGTTCATCTTTCACTAGTCTGTGTGCTTGTTGGTGTTTTGTGAGGTCACTCTTAGTCTCAGTTTTCTGTGCTTTGAAGGACGGTTGTCAGCACACCGACTCCTGAACTGTCTCCTGTTCACCCCCAGTGCTTTCCACAAGCCCGTCTGCAGAGCAGCTTTGTGAGCAATTTATACACAACCAGTCCTTCATCACATGACTGGGTGGGTTTTACACTGTACCATTTCACAAGACACAGGGAGAGGGAGCAAAAAAAACACCAGTATGCCAAAAATACTGTATACAACAGCGCTGGGACACACATCTGAATATATTAGAATAAACTCTGCTTGCAATGTATTCAGTGGCAAACGTGACCATGTTCTTACTCGTTCATATAATAGAATTTATATTGAAAAGATATCATGCAAAGGAAACCAATGCACCAATGACATCCATTCTGCTGTAGAGAACAGCGTTTCTCTCCTTGCTTTAATAATTCATTTGATGGGGTGCCACTGGGGGTATTTTATCCAAGTCATTTTTTTACTGTGATATGGTACAAATTGCATATTTTTATCACCTTATTTAAAATGAAAGAATATTCGCTTGAATTTTGAAAGAATATTCGAACATGAAAACCCATGTTCATACATGGAGTAAGGGATAATGCCCTTCATGGGGATGTTGCTAATAAAATCATTTGGACAGTGTGTGCATTGTATTGTTTTACCAGAAATGTATGTATTTATAATACAATGGGTATAGGTGGTTTTGAGCTAGTCCTGCAGCTGACTCAGCATCGTGAAAACTCACTAGTTTTATTTCAGTAGCTTAACTGGTAAAGTGCCTTGACAAGTGTCCTATGGGACAAGAGTTCGATTCCCCGGGTACAAGGACACAGACCTCTTTTAAAACTAAAAATAAAACAACAATAACAATATTAATAATAATGCAATGTAACTTTGTGCTGCTAGCAGTATGTGACAACAGATCTATTGCAATAAATCTAAAACATTTTTAAAAATTCTTATGTGGAACTGGAATGGTTGACAGCCCCCTTCACCCGCTCCCTGTGGTCTCGGAAAGCCGCACCCTGGTGGTTGTAAGAGGGAATTCGCTGGCCTGCCGGTATCAGTTGCGCTCCTGGGTTAGATTAAAAAAGTCTTTCGATGCCTCCGGATTGAGGTTGTAGAGATGCTGCTGCTGTGATGCTCCTAACATGTCTTCTCTTCTCCCTTTTTCCTGCCGATTCAAAGACAAAAAGAAGAAAGAAGAGAAGAGTTAGCAGTGTCTCAGACAGTACCTCTCTCTCTCTCTCTCTTTGGAAGTGATACAATAATCATAACAAAACTTATGAACCAGAGGAGGCCATTCAATCCATCAATGCTTGTCTGGTTCCTTGTAGTTCCAAGAAAGTTTGTCAAGTCGGTTCTTAAAAGGACACAACGATTCTGCCTCAACAACATGACTGGGTAACCGATTCCATACCCATGTCATTGTATTTATCTTGCTCTTATTGTATTATTACCTGTACTGTAACACTTGAAATGTATTTGCTTACGATTGTAAGTCGCCCTGGATAAGGGCGTCTCCTAATAAATAAATAATAATAATAATAATAATAATAATACCCTCAGCACTCTGTGTGAAGAAGCATCTCCTAGCCTCAACTGTTTACACAGACGTTTAATGTATTGAAACGTACACTTTAATAGAATTATACCATTCTTTATCGGCAACAGACCCGCAGGACTGTGCAACTTACATATTTTGTACGTCATTTGCTGTAAAAATTATTTAAATTTGCAGTCTACAGTTGACAGCGAAAACATTTCCAAACTGTAAAGCAGAAAACACAAAAACACTATCTGGTTCCGGTGCTAAGGTTTTCTGACATTCAGCAAGACGATGTGCTAATAAGTTTCAGATGCTGACATCATTCAATAGCCATATCTACCAGTCCATAGCCCTCTCTACCTATGGGTGTAATGACAAACTAAAGTCACAACGCGATAGGTATCAAGATATGCAAGTCGCAATATGCATTTGATGGTTCTTTTTTTTCCCACCCAAAATATTTTTTTAGCCACAACTTTTGAGATTGCAGTGATCTTCTGTGACTATTCTGAGCTTGGAATGGTAAAGTAACACTTAATGTGAGTCAACGCTAGGTCTGCATAAGGATAGCCAAACCACATGTGTCTGTGTGCTTGGTTCCTTCCTTAAGTGTTCATACAGCCTGCCGTGTGCTTGTTGCGCATGCGTCTGTGTGCATACAACCCCCTCTACCTTCTGGTACTGGTGCAGCCTGTGTCTCTGTGTGCAGCCCTCCCTCCGTCCCAGCACCTCTCACCTGCTGGTACTGCCAGACTACCTCCTTCTCCTGCTGGATCCTCCAGAGCTCCTCCTCGTCGGGCTGGTAACCCCCCGGTACCACGTAGTCCACGGGGCGGTCATGGCTGCAGATTTCACAGCCCGGCCGTGTAGGCTTGTTAATGTAGGTGCAGGAAGGACAAGACCAGCCAGTCTGCAACACAAACACAGTCACACAGAGCAGGACAGGATACACGGGAGGGACTGGGAGGAGGCAGTGTGGTCTACTGCTTAGAGCTGAGGGACTGGGAGGGAGGGAGGTAGTTTGGTCTATTGGTTAGAGCTGAGTGACTGGGAGGGATGCAGTGTGCTCTAGTGGTTAGAGCTGAGGGACTGGGAGGGAGGGATGCAGTGTGCTCCAGTGGTTAGAGCTGAGGGACTGGAAGGGAGTGTGCTCTAGTGGTTAGAGCTGAGACTGGGAGTCGGTACAAGAGGAATAGCATAATCAGGTCAACACTTCGGTCCTGTACTTAAGAAAATGTACAATCAACAGGAGGTCATTCAACCTACCAATTGTCATCTGGCTCCTAGTAGTTGATTGATCTCAAAACTTTGTCAAGTTGGGTCTGAAAGGATCCCAGTGATTGAGCATTAACAACAAGGCTAGGTAACCCATTCGACACCCTTACCGCTCACCGTGTAAAAGAAGTGTCTCTTTCATTTTCAACTGTGTCCTCTGATCCTGGTTTCTGTACTGTGCTTAACGTATTAGTTAGGGTTAACTATGTCAGCACCTCTCAAGGTTTTAAAGACTTTAATCAAGTCCCTCCTAATTCTTCTTTGTTCCAGGCTAAATAGATTTAAAACTACCTGCATAGCTCATTCCTTTAAGCGCTGGGATTGGACTGGTTGCTCTTTGTTTAACTCTCTCCAGGGCCGCAATGTCTTTTTGGTACTGTGGTGACCAGAACTGATCACAGTACTCCAAGTGTGGTCTCACCAGTGCCTTATACAATCTCATCATAATCTCCTTTAACCTACCCTACACTTTGATTGACTACATACCCAGTCATTCTGCCTGCCTTTTTAATTGCTTCCTCCCACTGTCTGGTTGCTGACAGCGATGATATGTCTATTACAACACAAGGCCTTTCTCTTGGTGGGCCTGTTCTAGTTCTGTACCACAGATCTGGTATGTGAATGCTACATTCTTGTGACCAGAGTCTGCCCAGCTCTAAATGCAATCTAAATCTAACATTTTCTGCCACTTCCCAAAGCTTCAGTACTGTACCTGAGGGCCAGTTGGCACTGTGGAGCTGGGGGCTCTGTTGGCTGGGTTGAGACTCAGAGCCTCGTTCAGCTGAAGCATCTCTAGGTTGATCAGCTCTCTGATGTCACCAACACCCATCCGCTCAGCCCCGCCATCTCTCACCGGAACTGTTAATCACAGGACAAGGAAAACAATACTCAGAATTATAAAAACTGTAACATCCTAGTACAAAGTTTCATTGCTTTTCACATGCCTAGTGGTAATGTGTGGTTGGGATGTTAATAGTTTAAATGTTTAAATTAAACGTTAGCAAAGTGGTAAAACTTGCAGAATTCTGCCTAAACATTTAACTGTTGTCAAACATATGCAGGCACTGGTGTTTACATAGCAGTACATGCACAGAGCAAGCCAATTTATTTCATATTCAATAATTCTTCACTCTTTACCCATACACAATTAAATGCTGCGCACATACAGTCTTAAACACAAATAAATGTTGCTGTAATTTATAACAAAATTTGAAAATAAATAAATAACTGGTACCCCTAAACTTCCATGCACCCATGCCTGGTTCCACCAAAAGTTTTCCCTTCATTTCAGCGCTCACTCACCTCTATTCTGTGGCTGTCTGGTGGGCAGGGTGCTATAGCCCCTCCTGTTCAGCGGGGGCAGCCGGTTGCTGGTGCTGAGGGGCTCCCCGGCAGACAGCATGGTGATCTCCTGCTCCTCTTCGTAGCGCTGGCGAGAGAGCCGTGCCTGCTGCGCCGACACCAGGTACAGAAAGGCAGTGTCACCGTCACGCCGCACCCCGTAGGAGGCCAGCGTTCGACTGTCCGCACAGAGGCTCTGCCCAATAACCCAGCGCTGCACACGTGAGTGGAAGCCGTAGTCACGGAACACCTGCAGGGGGCAGCAGAGAGCAGGCGTGTTAATCGACTTTACACTTTGCACCTTACACTGCATGCATCCTACTGTATAAACACTACAGCTGACACTTACACATATATTTTTGACAACTGGTAAAGTGATTGTACTGTAGCAAACAAAACAATAAAAATAAACACACTGACCACTGACACATTTCCCTTTCTTACAAACAGGTCTCAAAAGGTTTTAAAGAAACACATGTTATAGTAAACATATATTTTGTATTTTAAAACACAGCCTGGGATTGATATATATTATATATATTATATATTGATATATATTATGTACACACACATACATGGATGAAGGCTATATTTGCATCCTGAGCCATTTGAAAAAAAAAGGCATAATACCACAGCAGTGACGTCAAAAAGTCATAATTCCTCTAGAGGAAAATATACTTGAACTTTGACCCATTCAACTCCGAGACCATCACTTTCAATTGAAACACAAAATGTCTCGTTTTCAATTACTCGACAACACCCACAGTACAGAAATGTTCATTAATGATCAACAAAATGAGAATATGTTAAAAAAAAAATGTGGAGTGATGAAACAAAAATCAAGCTATTTGGTCACGCTGACAGTCGTTACGTTTGGAGAAAGTCTGGTGAGGCGTACAAAGAAAAGAACATCATACCTACTGTCAAGCATGGAGGTGGTAATATCCTTCTATGGGGCTGTTTTTCCTCTAATGTCACAGGATATTTTGTTCCAATACATAGTAAAATGGATTCCATAGCATACCAAAAGATATTGGCCAATCATCTGAAACCCTCCGCTACAAAACTTGGTTTAAAGCGCAACTGGACGTTCCAGCACAACAACGATCCAAAGCACACATCAAAATCTACTTCAGAATGGTTAAAGAAGAATACAATCAAGGTTCTCGAATGGCCTAGTCAAAGTCCAGATCTAAATCTGATTGAGAATCTTTGGTAGGAGTTGAAGAAGGCTGTGCACAAGAAAAGTCCTTGGAATTTGAATGAACTGGAACAATTTTGCGTTGAAGAATGGTCAAAAATCACTAAAGAATCATGCCAAAAGTTCACTGACAAATATCTTAATCGTTTAAAAGATGTTATTATTGCTAAAAGGTGCCTCAACTAGCTATTCAATTTCATTTTCCTTGTCAGGGTATGAATATTACCATTTTTTGGAGTTTTGTAAAAAAAAATTGCTGAAATCAATAATTGTAGGCATCTATTTCTTGTAACTTTTTTTCCTCATCCACAAAAGCAAAACTTTTGCTACAAAAGATTTTTCCTAAAATTCTTTGTTTTTGAGAAATTTCTACAAATTACACATTTCCATTGGGGTATGTAAACTTTTGACTGCAGCTGTATATATACAAAACATCTATCACTGATTTCCCCCACATTTCGAATGTCCAATTACACTCCCTCACTGCAGCTCAGGAGAACTGAAGGTCAGTGGGGGTCATCCGATCCTAAAGGCAATTGCTTCTTTACACCCAGGAGCTCCACAGAGGACATTGGAGAGCTAACACCTCCTAGAGGGCAAAGACCAGCCCTGCAGGTGCCCGCTTCAGCTCACCAGGCACCTGGCCAGTAGGGGCTGCTGTAGCGCGGGCCAAACTGTAATGTAATAATAACCAGTCAGAGTGAAGAGATGAATTTAGCGTTTGATCTCACCTGCTGTTTTAGTGAAGAGATGGTCATGTAGGGGAAGACTTTTACTGTGACACAACAGGAAGTTGAAGCATCTTCCACCCCTACCTTTATACTGGAAGACAAACAAACAGACATTAGACAGATTCAACTCCAGTGTCACTACCATCCCACTGGACTGGTGTGTATGTAGGGGTGGGGACTCACATTTCAAAAAGCTCTCTATACTTTGTATTGATCGCTTTAACATAACATCTAAAGCAAATCTCATGAGAGCGCTAAATGAAAAGGCAGTGAGTGAATTTTCATCATAAATCTTGAAGCCACTCTCAGGCAATTCCAAAGAGACGAATAATGGCATTAACTATGTAAAGTGTCGCCTCATTTCAGCTTTGCTTCTCAGTCCTCTTGCCCACCCAAATTGCTCACAAAAAGACACAAGAGACAAGTGTACATATTTACATATAGTCCAGCACTGGTCCACCACTAAAAAGTGATTTGTCTGCTTGGATGGTGAAAAAATCTAATCATTTTAGGAATGTTTGTAGTGTTTTACAATCCGAAACTGAGATTTCTTCGAGTCGAGGCAGTTAAAAGCACGTTTTGACCAGTACTGTAGGTGTAGTGTTCTGGTGCTGTTTCTCCCACCTAATCTCCCTCTCCATGTAGTTGCTCTCTTTTAACTGGATGCACAGTGCCAGCTGCTGGCGAGCAAGTGCCATTGCACAATCGGAAGCCATCTGCAGCTCTCCGGCCTCGATAGCTTGGGACAGCTGGGCCGACAGATCCTCTGTGAACAAGAACAAACACAACATAAATCCATGATTTATAAATCCAAAATGAGATACTCACAAGCATTTTATACAGGTACATACAGGTTTCCCCTTTCTCCCACTCTTTCTTACACACCAATCCCTTAGCTCCAAAAAAGTCAGCTCTAAAGATTCTGTTTAATGCAACAGTCTATGAAGCTCCCTAAAACATGAAAGGCTGGTTTCACCAATTCCAATTAGCACTTATCATGGATGCTTGCATTAGGCAGTTCAGTGCTTATTACGCTCTTGAGATGCTAACAGGACTTTTAAATCTTGAAACTTGCTTTAAATGGAAACATAAAATCACCTGCTAGAAGACGGACCTCATCTTTTGTCAGGTGCTTAAGTTGTGAGCAGTGATCGAGCAGGTAATTGCTGGAAATTTATTTATTTATTTACCTGTCTTGGGCAATTCAGCAGAGGCTTTGGGTAACACGTGTTCATGCTGCAGCGTGCGGTCCTGTGCCCGAGAGGGGGGCATATTCAGGGGGGCGCCTGAGGAGGTCGCAGCCACTGCAGAAGAAGGGAGGAAGAGATTGAATCAGAAATGCGTTACATTCTCCGCTGTACAAAATAGAGAGAAAAGGCATGCACAGCATATTGTAGCCTGCCACCTCTGAAGTGCAAAGTGCACAGAGGGAGAGATATTGAATCCAAAATACATTTCAGTTTAGTTACAGCAAAATGACCTTCACTGCAATATATCCATTTTACCTAGCTGGTTTCACTGCAAGGTTTTACTGCATACTGTGTAAAACAAGGCTCAGTGGAGATGCAGACACTTGTACTGTGTATTTATTAGCAGACAATGTACAGGATAAAGTGCTTAAGTGCTTAGCACAAAACAAACACAGTGTGAAATACAGGTGTAACAATACAATACATATCACGGTGTGACTGACCATTTTGTTAAAAGACACAAAAGTAAATGGAAATAGGGAGAGTATGTATTCATACCAACGATTAAACACATTTACAGTACTCTTCATTCAAGAAACCACTTGGGGAACTACAATGAACTATGTTGTGCTTTTGGTCTTGTATCACCATACAAACCTCTATTATTATAGACTATATCATGTAAGCATAGCTCAAACCTTGACAAGTCCCCTACATCCTTGGAGCTGGGGATGCCTCACACCGTGGCCACCACCTATGGACCCACTGTTGCTTCTGTTCCTGGGCTGGAACTATGAACAGGGCTTTTGGGACTTTAAGGGGGAGGTGGCCATTGGGGCCATGTGTGCTGAGCACAAGGGGGAGCTGCCCTGCCAGTAAATAAAGTGTTAGGGGTATGTGTTTTGGTGGTGGTTGGCAGGAATGGGGTTAATTCATATCCCTACCAAATACATGTGAGAATGTGGCTGTTCTCATATAAGATAATTGGTGCTAATTGGGAACAGCCACATGATACAAAAAGGGAGCTTGAAGCCCCATCATGGAGAGAACTGCCAGGGAGCTGGCAACAACAGCAAGTACTGTGTGGTTATACTTGAAGAGTATGTTTTGTTTCTGGTTTATTTAGGGAAAACCAGTGAAGGATTTGCCTGGTAAATTAAAGGAGTGGTTTTGCTGGGAAAACGGCTTAGCCATCCCAACCCTTTAGTTAGGGATAGCTAAGCCTATTTAAAGGGCGCCAACCCAGTCTTGGCTAGGAGCTATATCACATTTGGTGTCTGAAGTGGGACAGCGCCCCCTAGTGATACAAGAAGGTGCGTAACTCAAGCCCTGACAGGTCCCCTACATACTTGGAGGTGGGGATGCTGATGAACTTTTTTAGTCTGCCCCGTGATGAGCAAACCAAGCTAAGGCAGCTGTGCCTTCGTGGGCCGATAAAAGTTTTATGGGACTAGGAGGACTGGGTCTACCTATATCACAACAGCAAGAGAGTGTATGTATCGCCGGTGGTGCCCGTACCTCTCTGCACCTCGCGCACAGAGGTGGTGATGATGGTCGACCACTCCTGAGCCTCCTTCTCATCCTTGAAGTTGAAGGTCATGCGCTCGTCAGGCTGTCCCAGCAGCGCCAGCTCGTGACAGCGGCTGCTCTTCAGCTCGTAGCGGATGTCACGCAGGTTGTACTCCACGATGGACTGTGGAAGACAGGGAGACGATACACGTTCTTCACAAGGGGTGTTGGGAATACGCTTCAATTTCTATATTTCTAATTTTTTGTTTTTGTACTGGAAGCGGCTTACTTTTCTATATAACACTTACCGTGTGTGTATGTGTTTGAAAACACATTGTGACAATTATTAATTTGTAAAATCCCTGCTTTGTATAACCAGTTTGGGTGGGGTCCTGTGTGCTGAGAATGTGTTTACAGTTGGGGAAAGGGAACTACATCACAGAAGCCAGCAACGCGGTGGAAAAGAACAGGAATGACCATCCTTGAAGGTTACCATACCAAAAGAGCATCCACACCCAGCAGCATCACAACAAGCTGCAACAGAGCCTCTACATGTCAGAACTGAAGATTAGTTAACTGTGTTTCTTACAACAAATAAACACTGTGCTGATTTGGCAGGGGATTTGTCTAGACGTGGTAAATATTACTTTCGTTCTGTATTAGGCTATCAACTTATAAAACTAATATGATTATAAGTTGTTGCAATTTTACATAAATCGGTCCTACAATGACGATTAATATAAATTGTTGTCAAAAAGGACAGGAACCTTACTGAGTGATGGTCTATTTCTTTTTGGCATACTGCTATACTTTTATTTAATCTTAATTATCTCATAATAATGTTCTAAATGCAATCTGATATAGAGTCCTGCATCAGGTCGGGTACCCATGGGTGACGCACAAAAGCGGGTCGGGATGTAAACTTTTTCACGGCTTGCGGTTCGGGTGCGAGTCAAAAAATGTCATTTTCGGGTCAGGATAGGGTCTTAATTTGAATCGGCAAGAACATTTTCTGTCCTTTCAGCATACTTGTCTGTAAGCCTTTCCCAAATAACGTATTAGAAGGTAAATGTACTGGTATTTCCTGCATTAAAGCAGGAGGCGATTAGGGAGGAGTCAGCTGACTAAGCAGTGTTCTCAGTTTGTATTGCCTACTGTATAAACTCAATCTGTGGAGAATGGTAGAGAGATCTGTGTGAGAGAGTCAGTCAGCGCAGGCAGTAGGTAAAGGACAAACACTTGTGGGTTCGGGTCAGGTTGCAGGTCTTATTAAAGTGGGTCGGGTCAGGTCGGGTCGCGGGTAAGAAGACGGTGTTGCAGCAGATTGAGGTTCCGGGTCAGAAGAATCAGACCCACACAGGACTCTGATCTGATATGTCATGGTAGAATATAATCTGATGAATGTTGTACTTTTAGTTGTTACATACCAATTTCAATAAAAACATACATATATAAAAACTGAATAATTTACAGAAAATAAAAAATAATTAACGAACGATATGAACGATAATGAGTTACAGTATGTTGTGCTTTTGATCTGGTATCGCAATACAAACGACAACATACCTCTTATGATATGATATAACAGGTAAAGGAAGTATCACAATTCATTGATACACAATGATGAATTGTACTGTATTCATCTAGTTATTCCTAAAATAACAAGAATTGCTGCCAATAATAATCTGTCAAATACTTTTGGTAGGATCTACTAAGTGCATTTCTATGTTATTTTGTATTTGTTTACAGTACACCCCCAAACAGGCAGTCTTGAAGCATGCTCATCTCGTCCCTTTTTTTTTAACCAAATCCTGTTCAAAAGTCGACACAAGACACTACAGGGTCGACATATTCTTCTATATTTAATGAACTCATATTTCTTTGAAAGGGTAAAAACACTTGTTGACTTTACAACACTAGTAGTACAGGAAACATCTAAGTCATGTACTCGAAGCTCTCTTAAGCACTCACTAGATGTTTGTTTCTCGGTTTTTGTACATTACTGCTAAATATTCATCTTTCAAAAAAACAAGACTTCATTAGAAGACTGGAGTAAACGCTTTTAAAATATGACCCCACATACAATGAATTGGACGGGTATCATTGCGGTATGTTAACATTTGTTTCAATAAACCATACTGGGCACTTAAAAACTAAACCACCACAGACTGCATCGTACTAATCAATTTCGCCTGTATTTTTGCGCTTTAGTGTTCAAGGAAACGGAACAAAGTTATTTAAGGGAGGCAATCGCTGGCAGAAAAGCGGGACTAATGTAGCGCACAAATATTATTTCCGTATTTTTGACAGAATCATGACAGAATCGGACAACGTCCCTAAATTTACACTGCACCCTCTTAAAACGATCTGCCTCAACAGCAAATCAGGAACGTCAACACAACTTTAAAACGGTTTAACAGTGTGACTTTAAAGAACCCACGCCACACAAGTTTTTAAATTAAATACTCTGAAATAAACAAAAGAAAAAGTACAAATAAAGAATAATCGTATTTGTTTTTGTCTTACCACGCTTCTGCCTGTGCTGGCGCCACTGGTGTCCCGCAGCGCTAGGCGGAATTCCCCTGCCTTCCCCGGATCCATACTCAGTTGGAGCCGGAGCGACTCGTCCCCGGCCCCGGGTAGACACAGCGGTCTGATACCCGAGTGGCAGACGGAGACCCGCACCGACATGAGAACGGTGCTGCAGCCGGCCTGTGAGAGCCCCATAAAAGAGAGAGGCGGGGGCTGCGCCCGGCCCTCGGCGCTCAACGCCATGAGCCTTTTATTGTAATTTTTTTTACAAACAATGCTTCAGCCCGTTTTTGTTTTGAGTCAAATAAACTGCAGCTTCATATCTTCGGTTTCGTGTAAGTATTGGTAACAACTTCCTTTTACAGTGCAGGAAGCGCCGGATTGTAACATTGACATAGACCCGCAGTTCACCATTTGTCCTCACTGCAATTAGACGTACTTGCAATGATCGTGTCTGTTAGTACAATTTGACCGACAAGTACTTAGAACCGCACAATGCGGTGCATGTAATTACATTACAATTTAAAAAAGCTATTCCACTATGTAAAACGAGTAGATTTACCAGTACTAGTTTATTTGTACTTATATGGACTGGCCATATTTTTTGATTTACGATTTTATTTTAAATATACCCATTTTTAGCGTTTTTGTGTATTGTTTCTCGAGATTTTGATGTAACAATATAAGTGCACCGAATTGGTACTATGCGTTTGTAATTCAAGTTTACTTCAATGTCAACTACGCATTATAAATCAGGCCATGTTTGCTTTCCAGTTTGTTTACTTTAGTAATTTCAGCCGCACTGCTACACCGACTCTTGCTATGCCTCGTTGCACTTTGTCACGCACATATGACGCAAATTATAAAAAATAGATTTTATCGATATAAAAAATATAATTGTTTATATAAAAATAGATATTTTGATAAACAATTCTCGATCTTATTTTTGATATCAGCTAGACATGTTATGATATCAAAAATAGAAATGTTGATATCAAAAATATAATTTTTGAAATACAAGACATTTTGATATCAACAATTTTCAATCTTATTTTTGATATGCAATAGAGATTTTATCATATCAACAATAGAATTGTCGATATCAAAAATTAAACCTTCCTGAAAAAAAGGATAACATATTTAGAAAACATCACATCATTAATTCAAATAAACATAAAAAATACTGTACTAGAATTGATCCAGGATCACGATTTACTTTCAATTAACTATTTGTTTATATAGCATACTTTCTATTTTACAACCAACACAACTTACTTGAAAGAACAGCATTTTGTAACATGTTTAACATTTCAAATACAACAGTATGCTTCTAAGACGCTGTGCAATTTGGAACAGAGAAAATATACAGTACATTGATATTAATACAAAAACTAATATTTAAATAAAAATAAATGTATATTGTTATTTGTAACTATATATATATATATATATATATATATATATATATATATATATATATATATATATATATATATATATATATATATATATATATATATATATATATATATATGTATGTATATGTATATATACAGTACTGTGCAAAAGTTTTAGGCAGGTGTGAAAAAATGCTGTAAAGTAAGAATGCTTTCAAAAATAGACATGTTAATAGATTATATTTATCAATTAACTAAATGCAAAGTGAGTGAACAGAAGAAAAATCTAAATCAAATCCATATTTGGTGTGACCACCCTTTGCCTTCAAAACAGCATCAATTCTTCTAGGTACACTTGCACAAAGTCAAGGATTTTGTAGTTATATAGAAGGGTGTATGATTAAACAATTATACCAAACAGGTGCTAATGATCATCAATTCAATATGTAGGTTGAAACACAATCATTAACTGAAACAGAAACAGCTGTGTAGGAGGAATAAAACTGGGTGAGGAACAGCCAAACTCAGCTAACAAGGTGAGGTTGCTGAAGACAGTTTACTGTCAAAAGTCATACACCATGGCAAGACTGAGCACAGCAACAAGACACAAGGTAGTTATACTGCATCAGCAAGGTCTCTCCCAGGCAGAAATTTCAAGGCAGACAGGGGTTTCCAGATGTGCTGTCCAAGCTCTTTTGAAGAAGCACAAAGAAACGGGCAACGTTGAGGACCGTGAGACGCAGTGGTCGGCCAAGGAAACTTACTGCAGCAGATGAAAGACACATCATGCTTACTTCCCTTCGCAATCGGAAGATGTCCAGCAGTGCCATCAGCTCAGAATTGGCAGAAAACAGTGGGACCCTGGTACACCCATCTACTGTCCGGAGAAGTCTGGTCAGAAGTGGCCTTCATGGAAGACTTGCGGCCAAAAAGCCATACCTCCGACGTGGAAACAAGGCCAGCGACTCAACTATGCACGAAAACACAGGAACTGGGGTGCAGAAAAATGGCAGCAGGTGCTCTGGACTGATGAGTCAAAATTTGAAATATTTGGCTGTAGCAGAAGGCAGTTTGTTCGCGAAGGGCTGGAGAGCGGTACACGAATGAGTGTCTGCAGGCAACAGTGAAGCATGGTGGAGGTTCCTTGCAAGTCTGGGGCTGCATTTCTGCAAATGGAGTTGGGGATTTGGTCAGAATTAATGGTCTCCTCAATGCTGAGAAGTACAGGCAGATACTTATCCATCATGCAATACCATCAGGGAGGCATCTGATTGGCCCCAAATTTATTCTGCAGCATGACAACGACCCCAAACATACAGCGAAAGTCATTAAGAACTATCTTCAGCGTAAAGAAGAACAAGGAGTCCTGGAAGTGATGGTATGGCCCCCACAAAGCCCTGATCTCAACATCATCGAAGTCTGTCTGGGATTACATGAAGAGAGAGAAGCAATTGAGGCTGCCTAAATCCACAGAAGAACTGTGGTTAGTTCTCCAAGATGTTTGGGCCAACCTACCTGCCGAAGTTCCTTCAAAACTGCGTGCAAGTGTACCTAGAAGAATTGATGCTGTTTTGAAGGCAAAGGGTGGTCACACCAAATATGGATTTGATGTAGATTTTTCTTCTGTTCACTCACTTTGCATTTAGTTAATTGATAAATATAATCTATTAACATGTCTATTTTTGAAAGCATTCTTACTTTACAGCATTTTTTCACACCTGCCTAAAACTTTTGCACAGTACTGTACATATAGGGTTGTACGTTATAATTTTCCCACCAATTAGAAAACATTTTTAAAAGCTTATTGTTTTGACTGACAGCACAAATAAAACATCGTGAAAACTATAATATGCACGTCCACGGGCGATTCATCTAGCCATATAACTCCCGCCCTGGAGGCGTGTCCTCGCGTGGCCGCAGTTTAATGTCCCTGAAACTCAGAAGGCGGAGTCAATCAAAGGTCTGTTGTTTTTGTTCGCTACAGTCGAATAGAGAGAAGATACAGTCTGCGTTTATAAACAACAACAAAATAACGACACCAAACATAGGCCTCAGATCAGCGCTTCTTCAGTGACTGATCTCGACCAGCTATATCTTTACCTGCCAGGAAAATTTGAAGGGGATGCTGCTGCGGAAAGAAACACTATTTTTTAGTCGGTCCTCGGTTATTTTTTTTCGGTTCGGTGGGTGCTCGGAAACTGCGACGAGTTTTTTAATACAACAAGCCTCCCAGCAAAGCGGACGAATACCGAGCCCGACTCGATACACTTCGTGCTGAAACTGATGAAATTACAGGCACTCATTTTCCGAAATAGATAAAACAACAATATTATTCCCTGAGTCTGTCACAACATAATTTTCAACCAAGGAGCCGTCATTTACATTTCTACAAAAGAGTTATTATTGGTGAGTTTGTATTATTTAACAACATTTTAATTTTACTCCAAACACGTTTTAAATCGGCAGTGCAAACGTAATGTAAAGTTTACTGCTGAGGTATTTACAGGCTTTCCTTTTTTAGGTAAAGATAAAATAAAATCTAGCTTCCCCTAGAGACAGAATGAGGAAATTCTAAACATCATAACTACTGTAACACAGTAGGAACGCACAAATGTAGACCAGAAATAATTGCGGGTTTTCAGTTTCGCATTAAGCGTACAGTAATTTCGTTTATCAATGTGAACTCGAATGGAGTTATGCAGTACAGTTCAAAAGTTAACCAAAAAAAACAAGTTATTTTTCCTTTGTTTTAAAATGTAAGCTGTACCACAATGTTGACAAGTAGTATTTTGTGCTTGAACATGTAACGTTGTTGATAATGATAGTATTATTATTATTATTATTATTATTATTATTATTATTATTTAGTCTTTTAGCAGACGCTTTCATCCAAAGCGACTTAGACGTGGGGATGAAACTGGTGCTGCAGTCACATTGGATCTCGTTTTTATGTCTCGTCCACACAGAAGTGTGTAGAACAGAATACACAATTACTGTAGCGTTATTTGTTACCTGTAAAACATTATGTTATTATGTTCACTAAATAGCCTTACTACACTATCATGTTTTCCATCCTTTGAACTGCAGTATTTGCCATATTTTGTTTCAGCACCATTATTTACATTTAACAAAGCACTCCCTTGCCAATAAATTGTTGTGCCTATCCGCATTACAGCTTGTGGGGAATGGGGAAATCATTTGTTTTTGCCCCTTCAATCATAACCTCTTTCCAGGATTTTTAATAGAATTTTAAATTATATTTCCTGGATTAACCTGTACAGACATTGGTATTGTAAGTGAGCTGTTTTGAGGAGATAAGGGGTTTGTCTCAGAGGTGCCAAGACCTTAGCCTGTGTAAGCCTTTGAAAACATTCTTTCTAAATTCTGTAACCTCCTTTAGAAATAGCAAGGAAATTGACTGGCTGGCTTTTTCTGCAGGGAAACACTTCCTAGCAAAGCAAGACATGGTTAGTACCCTTAATATTACCACAATATCTTTGCATGGTATTTTGCAGTTTTATCATGTGTTTCCCATGGCTGTACTATGCATTTACATTAGTTTGCCATGTTTGAAATACTGTATGCTTTACCTCACTCTTCTGTGCTTTCACTGTGCTATATTACACTTTGCTATGCTTTTACTATGATAAACTTTTTATAAGGCTAAATAATGTATAATTTAAGGACAGATTGAAATACTGTATTCATTAAAAAAAAAGAATACTGGGTAACATAATCATACTGAAAAATTCAATTTGTATACCTCGCACAGTAACCCATCTGTTTCAGACTGGTTCACAGAATTAATTTCCTAAATGTTAGCATTAAACAGGTTTAAAATTTTAACTTATTGGGAATGTTTTGTAACCAATCAGAAAAGCCATTATGAGAAGCCAGCTCTCTCATCCCTTTTTATAAAATACTGCAAATATAGTAAGTACACAACAATTATTTGTGTGACTTTTAATTGTAAAAACTCAAAATAAATGTTGATTGTGAACTATATAGGCCCTACACATTATTTTGCATGCTTCCAGTTGTATTAGAAGGCTTTTGTGAAGTGTCTATCCTTTTTGCTTCTTGCTTTTGAACATGTCTTCTCAATGCATTGATTATTACCTGTCCGATATTCCATTAAGAAATCGGTTGCTGCTCTAATGACTGATTACAAATGTACACAGTTGGCCCAGTCCAGAGTTACAGCTGAAGGTAGTTACTGTAAGAGGTAAGAGTAATATTGTTCTTCTCACTTCCTTCCCTCTGTTTTGGCTTGCATAGAGGCAACAAGTGTTGTAACAGATAGTATGAGCGTCTGTGGCTTTTGTAGGCGGGGATGCTTTTGATAGTGCAGGTCTGTGTTAGCACTGGAGGCTCGACTGTGCTGTTTGCTGCTGCAGCGGGCAGGAATTTGGAGAACACGGTGGGGTGGGGTGGAGGGGCAGCCTCTTTTCAAATTTGGTTACTCCAGTCCAGCTGGTGCCTTACAAATTTCAACATGTCTTTCCTGCAGTTTCCTGCACATTTCAATCCACCCCTAAGGCACTGTCATTGAGTATACAGTATTCCTTTGAATTCAACGCACTTTTTAAACCGATTTTTTTCCTTCTCAAAAATGGCCTGCGTCTTCAATTCAAGTATGAATGACTGACTGCCCGAGTACACAAACAGGAATGTGGCTGACTGCCCAAGAAAAGGTGACAAAAAATATTACTGCCCGTTCTTGAAGGAATGTGGTGCTCCCCTTGAGACTAAACTATTTTATTATAGTAGAACCTGACATTGATGTGATGCAGCCATCAGAAATGTTGTTGTATCTGATAGTTTGCATCAGATGACTTGTATCAGATGGAAATGAGGTCAGTTAGCTACTGTTTCTTATTTAATTTGTTATAAAAATATAGTTTGGGGCAGTGTTTCAAACAATTTGTTTTATTGTTATTGCTCTGACAACAGGTTAACAAAACTCGATAATTTCTATACATTTATATGATTTATTAACCTAATACAATACCTATAAGCTAAAGTACATTACTAACAGAAATACAAAAACGACTTGCAATGCTGTTGTATCATAAAATTATATGTAAAACTGTAATAATAGGTTGTGAGGGCCTTACTTTACCCCACTGAATTAACTATAAAGCAAATAATGTCACACAGCAGTTAAAGTAATACATGTTTTCTTGCGTTTAATTTAGGGAGTTACAGCACAAAAGTAGACAACACTTATTTATTTTTTTAATTCCCACCATTGTAGTTTCTTCACAATAAACAAAGTGACAAAAGACACATTTTCATTAAGTAATAGCATTACTGGCCAATAGCAGCTATCAGAAACACTATGAGGAATCGGAATGCAAGCAGCATGAACTGTGCTGCATGAAAGCTGGATAGCAGCGCTGGTTTAAGATAAAGGTTCATTTAAGAGAGGAATTGCTGGAGGGCTGCTATGGCCACACAATCCCGCTGGTGGCGTAATTTGAGAAAAGTTGGTATAGGTGGCCCACTTGTGTGTAGCAGCTCTGACTTCATGTCTAGTGGATATCAGATTGTAGTTACAGCCCCCTTTGTGATCATCTATATACTGTATTGGGTATAAAAACAGCTTTCTGTGCTGTTTCAGCAGAGTTTGATCAGACAAGATCACAGTCTAGATCGTACTGTGTTGTCTTTTTAAAGCGCACTACGTGTTTTCATCTCTGGAGTCTAAAGCGGGTTGATATTAAGGCACTGCCTGCATGTGGGTGTCACATTCGCTCTGCGTATTTGAACCCTCCTCACATGTCATTCTCCTTACATTTTCATTAAAGTAGACTTTCTTTCTTGAGTTTTGTTCTGGGTTACAGTTCCTGGTCTTTTTAGTGCGATAATTCACACATTCAGTTCATCAGTGTTGACAGAAAATTGTAGGACTATATTTTACTGTGGGTTTACTGCTACACACCAGACACGTGACAAGCGAAACTGTGCAGTGAAGAGACAAATTGAATAGAACCTATACTTTTGATAAGTATCTTTCACACCATAGGCGTCACGACAGGCGACACTGGAGCGATGCGAAATAAATAGAATCGAATCCTATTTTTTTTATTTGTTATGTGACAACTACGGAATTGACCAATCAGAGAACAGGTGTTCCAGCAGGGTGAAGCAGTGTCCAAATTGACCGCTGAAAAAAATACCCAGAGCTTTATGACAAAGATCATCTCAATTATGAAGATACAGATTTGAAAAGTAATATATGGGAGTCCATTTTGAAGGCACTGGATAATCCTTGTATGTATGATTTATTGCCAGAGAAGGCAGTCATAATTACTACATGTTGACGAATGTGTACCAGTGTTTGGTTTGTTTTTCATTTTGCAGAATAAAGTAACAGAGCGATACAAAGGAAATACTGTACAAACACAGAGGGGGGAAAGAAACTAAATAACAAAAAATAAATGTAAAAATTGAGAGATTAAAATTGACAAATAGAACTGAGAGTTCTATTTATGTGTCTTTTAATGGTTGTAACCTCTGCAAGATTCCTTCCTCTTAACTATAATATATTAGGGTCCTCATGTCTCAATGTATTCCATATAAGTAGCTTCCACTTCCTGAACATTAGGTAAATCTTAGAACACTTCACTACCGCTTTAGACAGCTCTTTCTTCTTCCTTTCTTTTTAAACATTTTTGAGTTAGCATAGAGCTCACAGTCGGAAACATCACATAGTGACACTGCCAGTGAACATGTGTGATTGAAAATTACTGGAGGTGCAGTCATATTGAGCTCAGTTAAAAGCATCCCTCCCTCTGTTTGCCCGTCATTAACCAATGATACAGTACGTCATTCTCTTGGCATAGTGCTGGAGGTGCACAGTAAAAAGAATGGCAACAATAATACATTATGATAATGAGTCATTTTCTCGCAGGATGAGATTAGACAGAATTCAGTTGAATTGTGACAGAACGGTCTAGTTGACGGGCGGGCATATCGGCAACTTTTTTTTAAAAATTAATTTGAGAGGCATTGCAGCAAGTGCCTTGGGCACTGAGACAATTTCCGCCGGTGCCGTCGGTTATTTTTGTACCCTACAAGTCTGTCCCACCTCAAAGCCTCTAATCCCTGGGTCTGATCTAATAGCTTCTGCTAGTGGTTCCATTACTAAGGCAAAAAGTAAGGGAGAAAGAGGGCAACCCTGTCTAGTTCCTCAATACAAGGGGAAAGGGGCAGGTGTAATTCCGTTAGTGCAAGTTTTGGCTTGCGGAAGTCTGTATAACGAATTAATCCAATTAACAAACGTAGGGCTGAAATTAAATTGTTGAAGTAGATTAAATAAATATGACCATTCAACCCTGTCGAATGCCTTTTCCGCATCCAGGAAAACAGAAATATTGTGGGGTTTTTTTTTGTGCACTATGTTAAACAGCCTTCTCAGGTTATTTTCTGAGGATTGATTAGTTATAAAGTCAGTCTGGTCTTGGTTTACTAATTGAGGGAGATATTTTCCTAATCTGGCAAGTAATGAAGCAACTATTTTATAATCTGTGTTAAGTGAAATTGGCCTATAAGATCTGCATTTCAGGGGGTATTTTTTTTTTTTTTTTCCGTGATTAAAGCTATAGGAAACGAATCGGTAAACCTATAGTTTGAGTCGCTAGGTTAAGAACATCCACCAACAGGGGTAATAATAGAGATTTAAATTGCTTATAAAATTCAGAAGGGAAGCTGCCCTATTCTGGAGATTAATTGGACTGTAAAGAGTTAAATCATCTTTATCGGCCTGAGAGAGTTTGGGCAATGGGGAAGCACAAGTGGATGATCTATCTAGAATTGGATCTAAACAAAAATTAAAATCTCCCCTATCATTAACAAGCCCCCACAATCTGAAACTCAGAAACAGGTCTTGAACAAATACATGATTATCAAAACTGGGGGCATAATCATTAAGCAGTGTCCAGGATTCTGAATACAGTGTACCCTGAATCAAAATGTATCTACCTGAAGGGTCAACAAGTGATTTAGTAATGCAAAAAGGTAAATCTGTATTAATTAATATCGCTACCACTCTGGCTTTTGTATTAATGAAGGAAGCATATACATGTCCCACCCATTCTCTATTTTTTTAAGATATGTAAGTACCTTCTTCCTCTTCACAGGGCTATTCAGTCCTTTCACATTCCATGTAACCCAATTTACCTAATTAGACATACTGACCAGCAATAACCAAAACCTGATCTATAATGAGTGGAAACCCCAGGGAAATAATAATACCAGTGCCTCTCCAAGTTTCCTGAGCAAAAGTAATGTAGCTCGGTAGTGTACATCTCTCATAAAAGAATAAAAATTAAAAAAAAAACCCTTTTATCCCCCCTCCCCAGCTGAATATGTACCAGTCTTGATCATAGTTTTGTCAATAGCAATATTTTATAGATTTATTGATCTGGCAGTTTTCCACTCTGTCACATGGCCTCTGTCGCTTCTGGTGCGTATGGTCAAGTCGCTGCGAAAGTATCTTGTCACCCAATGAAAAATCACATCACGTCTGGTGTGTGGTGGCCAATTCTTAATTTTTTTATTTGTAAGTCAGATAGTGAAATAAACAGGGAGCAGTGTGCTCAAAAATGAGAACCAAACCTACTGTTAGTACTAGTCCCATTGCCCTTGAGAGCACCTACAGTGTCAGGTTAATGTGCAGACGCTACCCTTACTGAATTACTCTAGAATCTCATTAAGAAACCAAATTGAACAGCGAAGGGGTTCAGTTACAGTGGTTATTTTAGACAGCCCATAAAACTAAGCTGTTAGCCAAAAAAACTTTTCTCTCACCCTGTGGGCACAAAAGCCACCTTCATGCCAGCAAGCCAGTAGCTACACAGGATAGTTCATACAATTAAAAGTGACTAAAAAAACTGCTTTTTGTGAACAAATAAATAGTTATTAAGTTAAACTGTGTTTTATTGAACTGAAGGCCATTTTGGCTTTGCTCTTTTTTTTTTCTTTTTGCCAATTTAGAGCCTTGATGATGCATGTCTGAAGTGTGTAAACCAGTGTGGTCTTGAGACTGTAGTATGCTTACTGTACTTCAGTAACAATTGTGTTTTGTATCTGAAGGTTCCTGTGAATGCACTGCTTTCCTTATCATGTCATACACTGTAGTGTTGTACAGTAATGCCTGTTATGTTATTGTCTCTCACATGTGCAATAGGGAGTGTCTGCCTTAAAACCAGACTTTGCAGAGCACTGGGTATGTAGTGAATGTGCCCAGGCATATGTGCAGTGAAACACTACCCACTGTGTGCTGCACACAGGTTTATAACCTCTTCAGTCACATTTTACAGAATGGAAATAACTGCTGAAGACCCAGCAAAGTAACTTAGGGGGTGGTTAGAACAAATACTTGTGCTAAATATTGAAATATTCTAACAAACGCTGCTTGAAATGTATTGCAAAAATGTTTGTATTTGTTCATATAGCAGAATTGATAAATGACTGTATCAAAAAAATGTCATGCAAAGGAAACCAATGTATCAATGAGGTCTGAATATACATCAATGTCTCAATGTGTGTGTGTGTCTCGCTCTCTTTTTATGTGTCTCTGATCTGCTGAGCCTACCTGCCCTGCTGTAACCCAGAGCTTGACAGTGTTATTCCTGGCTGGGCTGTGATCCAGCGGGCTTGTGTGTGCTGCCAAAAGCTTGTTTACAGAAAGAGTACTCCATTACAGGAACGATCAGGTGCTGGGGCAGGGGAACAACGGGGCCATCATCAAGGAGACTGTCTAATCCAAATCAAAATCTCTTTCACTGCTGTGTAGACTACAGAAAATATGAATGACAACTGATTAGACAATTAGTTTCTACCAAACTGAATAATAAAAAAATAAAAAAAGTACATTATTATTATTTGTTTATTTAGCAGACGCCTTTATCCAAGGCGACTTACAGAGACTAGGGTGTGTGAACTATGCATCAGCTGCAGAGTCACTTACAACTACGTCTCACCCGAAAGACGGAGCACAAGGAGGTTAAGTGACTTGCTCAGGGTCACACACAATGAGTCAGTGGCTGAGGTGGGATTTGAACCGGGGACCTCCTGGTTACAAGCCCTTTTCTTTAACCACTGGACAACACAGCCTCAATAGCACATAGTGCTAACAAAATAATCTCAATAATGATACTTATTGCCAATTATTTTGTAGATCTTACATTTTCCAATATGGCAAATTCACCCATTATGGTAAAGGTTAATTTTTTAATGTGTTTTTTTTTTTTTTTTAAATCTGTTTGAAGGTGGGAGTGGGGGGGATATTGATCGCTCCCCGCAGAAACTTCAGTGCTACACTTCAGGCCAACTATGAGAGGAGCCAAGTAGAGATTTAGAAGTCATTGGAAAAGAAGATTGCAAAGTAATCTGTGAAGCTATTGGGATTGAGAGTTACTTTAAAGAAAATGTGCAGTAGCTGCGTTCCTTCATGACGGGAAGAGCAAAAAAGAGTGCAGAAGACAAATTAAAAAAATAAATAAAATGAACGTACATTTAACATAATGTGTACATCTTACAGGAACATGTTTGGTCTATGAAGTTATGATGGTACATAAGGTTTACTGGAATTGCTTTGTTAGCTCCGTGTACTTTTAAAGAGATAATGAAAGAAGTATCGCAGATCGTTTTTTCCAGTGCAAACATGTTACTGTACTGTAGCTACAAGCACTACGCACTGTGTTTACACTAAAAACACTACAAAAGAAAGAAACTTTGTTTATGTATGTATGGTAGGCAAACATTTTGACAGAGTTATTGGTATAAACACAAGGTTGCCTGCTTTATTTCTGATTGAAGTCACGGCTCACAGGCATTCAAACCTGAGCACTCTGGTATTTGTGTATTGGATGGCAAAAACAAATGAAGAACATTCTCTTGCTTTTGAATAGTCAACATTATCGATGCAATGAAGTGTTCTCAGTGCACTGATTTATTGTCGATTTTTATTACCGGTCCGATATTCCAGAAATTGTCTGCTGATCGTACCAATAAAGTAGGCTTTTTTCCCTTTTTGAAAAACAAAGGTACATTGGTATGTTCAATTGGATAAATGGAGTTGCTGATGTTTCTCTTTTAATCTTGGAATTATCTATATCTCTGCACCAGTTCATTATTGTCGCCTTCTAAAACCAGGAATGGATCAAAGTGCTCTGCAATGAGGTCATCTTTCTGTCCCTGAAGTGTCTCTCACACTGTCTTGCAGTGAAGAAGTGCTGAGTGATCCCATCCAAACATGAAACTCCTGGAGAACTCAAGCTTTGAAGCCATCAACTACCAGCTGTGCATTGAGACTGGAGACTCGAACATCATCGGCAGGTGAGCTCAGCACATCACAAACAGTGAACATGTTTACATGTTCACTGCAAAACATGAAATGATGCTTTTTCCCATCATTTGCAGTCTACACATTAGTAAGTACAAATCAATGTCAATTTTAATATATAATATATAAGCATATAATAACCATACAAGTATCTAATAACCACTCTTTACCTGTAATTATTAATTAGGCTATACCTTTGTTTCATCTGAATGATAATAAGTCGCCCTGGATAATGGCGTCTGCTAAGAAATAAATAAAAATAATAATAATAGTAATAATATAAAAATATATACTGTATTAGAGCTACAAAAAAAGTCACCTGTTACCCGTTTTTCTAACTAATCAACTGTTCTCTTTCACAAATCCACAATTTAGATAGTGTGACCTTTCTGTATCTCAGGCAGCTGAACACAGCCTGGGATAAGAAGGGAGAGGCTCTTCTCACTGTGGAGGGCGAGAGGGCCCACTCCTGCACTGCGATTGGTGGAGAGCAGTTGATCTGTCTGTCCCATGTGACCTTGTTGCTGGGTACAGATAGAGGGGAGGGAGGAGCAGTGCAGTAGTGATCAGGGGGGGTCTGGTGATGGTATGGGGTGGTCTGTCTGAAACCACAAGCAGAGGCTTGTGTAGAAGTGATCTGGAGTCAGAAAGATCAAAACAAGTCGGGTCAAGTTTTGGCTGTGCTGGATCGTTTTAGTACTGATCTAACTTGCAGACAGGAATACTTTTTGTCTTGGCTGACACTCCAGTTTGGTTTCTGAAAGCTGTTTATTTTACGTTCTGTTCAGTAGCCTCTGAAGTAGCCTTTTTGATTAATGTGTGATTCTGAAGCTAAATAGCGATCGATCGTATTTTCTCCAAATACACATTAATATATGGAAAACAATTACCTCAGTCTGCATGTAGTTTATTTGGGAAATATCTTGAAACGATCATCATCCAAAATATAGTTTGCTTTCTTTGTCGTCCATTTCTGGTATTTTACCTCCAATGCTGAAAACTAAATTTTAGCAACCTAAATGAAAACAATACAGCACCACTTTGTCCCGCCCCCTCCTGCACAGTACAGGTCACATAAAAGCAGTAAAGACGCACTGATAGGCTGATTAAAACGTTGTCATTTGAATAGTAAACAAGAATGTTAACTGCTTTGGAGAATTTATTTTGTAAATGTTACTTGTGGGCATTTTTGTTTGTTTTTGCTTAAGTGCAATGCACACCGGACGCTAAGGAATAAAATGGGCTATCTGCAGAAGGAAGATACGTAGTTTGCGCTGTGCAGTAGTTCATTTAAACAAGTTTTTTTTCCTCTCTGTGCTTGTTTGTATGCATTGGCCCCTAAGATGTGAATTTCGCGGTGACCCCTCAATTTCACGATTTCCGCGAAATCCACAAAATCGCGAATTAGGTAGGTCCCTAATTTCTAGTATAAGTAACTACAGCATTCTTAAAATAATTGACTAGTGTAATTAGGTCATTAAAAAATGAAAACTTCAAATAGAAGTATGATGTGGTATGTTGTTATTAATTTCCAGCTGGAGTATGAACTGTGAATGTAGTGTCTGATGGTATTGGACATGCTGAGTTAATGTGGCCCTGGCTAGTTGTGTATGTGTGGGTGTGATTCTGTGCCGGTCCTGATCTGCTCTGTCGCTGTGTCTCCTCAGGATCGAGAGCTACTCCTGTAAGATGGCAGGGGATGACAAACACATGTTCAAGCAGTTCTGTCAGGATGGTCAGCCCCACGTCCTGGAGGCCCTGTCCCCCCCTCAGACCAGTGCGGTCAGCCCCAGCAGGTGAGTCAGAGATGGGTCAGGCAGTTTGGCTGTATGTCTTATGTTGTTGCAGCTGAAATATGCAGTAGAAGAATGCAGCACCCCACTTACTCTTTTTCCTGTACGGGCTCCTTTTCCAAATAGAAATGAACAAATATTTTATAAAAGTTTATTATTAGTAAACTAACATGTTTAAAGGTAGCAGCCTTAGTGTTGAGAGAGAGAGAGTGAGAGAGAGAGTGTGTGTGTGTGTGTGTGTGTGTGTGTGTGTGTGTGTGTGTGTGTGTGTGTGTGTGCGCAGTGCTACCCTCTAACGCTGCTCTCCCTCTGTCTCTCTCTCTTCAGATTGAGTAAGAGCGGTGAGGATGCAGAGAGCCCGCTGAGTGATAAGTGCTGCAGGAAGACTCTGTTCTATCTGATCGCCACACTCAATGAGTCCTTCAGACCAGACTACGACTTCAGCACGGCCAAGAGCCACGAGTTCAGCAGAGAGCCCAGCCTCAACTGGGTGAGACTAGCATTGCCGGACAGGGCTCCTTGCTTTCACACGCACAGCATTTCCATGCTTTCACATGACAGATTCAAATAAAATCTGGTGTGGGCACTGTGCATTAGTTAATGTGTTGCAAAGGGTGTCTTAAAGAGACGTCATCTAATGCAATTCTGTGTGCAAAAATTTCTGTTATAAAAATAGATTCCCAACACACACACACACACCTATTAACTTCTTACACATCACAAAAACAAATATGATACTCTTACGAAAAACTATCATGTGTCTGTCACAAGACGGATTGTCACAAGACAATTTTGGCAAAAAAAGAAAGAAAAAATGGCTAAGATTGGGGAGTGGAGAATTTTTGTCTGATTTTATAATGTCTCCCCCAGGTGGTGAATGCAGTGAACAGCAGCCTGTTCTCGGCAGTGGGGGAGGAGTTTAACAACCTGAAGCCGGAGCTATGGAATGCTCTGGACCAGGAGATCTGCCTGCAGGAGTGTGACATCTACAGGTCAGACTGGGAACTGCAAGACTTTCAATTACTAAAACAGTGGTTCTCAAACTGTGGGGCGCGGACTGTATCCTGGGGAGGTTCAGGGTCTTTTATTTTTTATATATATATATTTATTTATTTATTTATTTTAATTACAGCACACATCTTAACCTAGGCTATACCGTATAACGGGCGGATACTTTATTTGGGCTTTAGTGGCTATTTTGATTGGATCGCCAATAAAACTTACACCAATCAGAGGGTTGCATACAGTATTCGTAGCGATCCTGCCCTCTGTCAGACTGGTATATTTGCTTGAAAACATTAAAAGTAGACCAGACATTTCCATTAATGAATTTAAAAAATGTGGAATTGATGATGCGATCATAAACTCAGAGGCAGCAATACTACAGTACTGCTACAGTAGTACTGTTCTTTTTTGTTAAGCATTTTTGTGTTTTTTTTTTGTTTTTTTTTTTTTTTTTTTTTTAGAAGGGTTTAAGTAAGTTACAGCCAAAATTGTTTGTGTCAGACTTGTTGAAAGTGTGAAACAAAATGGTTGATTGTTATTGTTGATTCATTGTAGATATGACTATTAATGCAGGCATCGTGCAGGTATCGCAAAGTCCAGAAACAAAACAAAACGTTAAAAAGTTTTGCACTGTATAAAACTGGGCTGATTTTGTCAGTGCTTGTTAGTCTATTAACCAGTTTGAAATGATTTTGAAGCAAATAAAAGCATTTTCGTTTCAGCTTTATTGTTAAAGGTTTCACAAGGATGGAGTCACATGTTGGATTTTTTTTTTTTTTTTACCAGTATCTGTACATATGTGTGTTTGTGTGTCTGTGTGGGCAGGTATTACTATCAATGTGCGGACAAAATTTGAGAAAATGTCCCCACAAAGATAGTAACTCCTGAAAAAACTACTAGGAGGCTTGCGTGGTCCAGTAGGAGGCTGCGTGGTCCAGTGGTTAAAGAAAAGGGCTTGTAACCAGGAGGTCCCCGGTTCAAATCCCACCTCAGCCACTGACTCATTGTGTGTGACCCTGAGCAAGTCACTTAACCTCCTTGTGCTCCGTCTTTCGGGTGAGACGTAGTTGTAAGTGACTCTGCAGCTGATGCATAGTTCACACACCCTAGTCTCTAAGTCGCCTTGGATAAAGGTGTCTGCTAAATAAACAAATAATAATAATAATAATAATAATAATAATAATAATAATAAAAACAATGTTGTGGGAATGTTCCCACTTTGTAAAACATGTTTTTAAGAACTAAAAAAAAGTGTGGAGTTTTGTCTGACGAGTTAGAAATAGTAAATAAAAATATAATGAGAGACAATTAGAAGTCCTCACAAATATAGGAATGCAAACGGTGTAATGCGTGTGTGTGTTGTGTGGGGCGGGCAGGGGCACCAAGTACCACAGACAAAAGGAAGGGAGGCGCGGCCCAAAAACTTTGAGAACCGCTGTACTATAAAACCCCTTTTGTTAGTGTACCTTTTATTTTTGTGAAGCCCATGTGCCTATTTGAGCAGTTATCCAGTATTTTATTTATTTATTTTATCTCCAGCTATAACCCTGATCTGGACTCTGACCCCTTTGGAGAAGATGGCAGCCTCTGGTCCTTCAATTATTTCTTCTACAACAAGAAGCTGAAAAGAATTGTCTTCTTCACCTGCCGCTCAGTTAGGTGAGAGGAGAGAATTAGAGGGCTAGGGAAAGTGCTGGGCTTCAGTGTGGAAAGCGGTGGGTTTGAGTAGCTCAGTGGTTAGTGATGGGCTGCAGTGTTGAAGGCAGTGGGTTTGAGTTGCTCAGTGGTTAGAGAAAGCGCCGGGCTGCAGTGTGGAAGGCAGTGGGTTTGATTTGCTCAGTGGTTAGAGAAAGCGCCGGGCTGCAGTGTGGAAGGCAGTGGGTTTGAGTTGTTCAGTAGTTAGAGAAAAGTTGAGGAAAGGTCAGGAAAGAGAATGAAGAGTGACTGGCTTGTTCACTCTGTGGGTTTTGTGTTTTTCAGTTTCATGAGTGGGTGTGGTCGGGACAGCCTTGGAAACGAGTTGGACATGGAGCTGGAGGACGAGATGGATGAAGAGACAGACAACTTTGAGGAGGACAGGTGCGTCTTGCTTCATCAACACAAATACACGGGTACCGCTGTACATGGAGTTCAAATTCAACTGATGTGATCGTTAAGAGCTCAATCGGAGCTAGCTCCTGTAAAACAAGATTGCACACACTTTGTATACTTTTAATGTTAAAGGTAAAAAACAAATTATCTTCTACAGGTGCCTTCAAAACACTTAACTTTACCATGCTCTTATAATTACTTAAATACAGAATTCTCCCCTAGTTCATGGTTTGCTCTCCCGCAGCATCCCAGGAAGGTCTTTGTGGGTTTATTTTTTTCTGTGTGAATGGTGTTTTGGTTTCTTATAGTTTTACCTTAAAATTTGCTGTATGGTCATTTTTATTTAATTTAAATAATAGCAGTGCTGGAACAAACATGGGTTTTTCATGTTCAAATTGTTAAATAATGTGTTCTATATTACAGTAAAACCCCATTAAATATTAAATTACCTGTTCAAGAAAGGAGAGGAACAAGAATAAAAGGAGTATTGCTTTTTTCAGACCTCATTTATGCATTGGTTTCCTTTGCATGATATCTTTTTGATACCATATGCATTCTATACACGAACCACATTTATAATTTGTCCCAGAATTTTATTGTAGTGTTTCTTTTTAATTGAATTTTAACACTGCAAACAGTGCCACTTGGTGGGTAAACATGTGAACCATGATTCTAATATGCATACTCTAAAAAGAACATTCTGTGATGGTGTATTCTTTATTTCCTGTGCAGTTTCCATCAGACGGTGTGTGTCTAGCGAGATGGAGTTACCCCCCCCCATCTCTGAGGGAGTGAGACCCTCTTCACAGCAGAGCAGCTCATCAGCAGAATCTTTCTGTCTCTCTCCCTCTCTATCTTCATCTCAATTGTACAGCATTCTCGCTTGCTTGCCAGGACACATTGGTTTGTTTTATAGCCTTCCTCCCAGCAATAACTCTGAAATGGGAGACCAGTTTCTATATGGGACTTTAATCCAGCTCAGCATTTTGGATTTACTGGCAGCTATGACAAGGAGCCGGCAGCATTCAGTGATTTTAAAGGACTCCTCTTGCTTTCTGCTAAACCAAATAAAAGAGACGACTTCTTCTTTATATTTCCTGGTCTCTACAGAGTGGCACTGCACTGAGCTACTGTTTTGTTGTTTGTTTTTTGTAATGTTTTAGATCCAGGTCTGATTGTAAGCTAGGAGAGGCCGCTGTGAAATGCACAACAAGAACTGAACAGCAGCCTTTCAGGCCTGGCAGGTTTTAGATGAAAACAATCACTGCAGGCTTAAAGTGAGTGTAGCTAACAAAAGCATTCAATTCATCTTGCCTGCTGTGAACTTCCTTTCATTTCAAATATGCATTTTTGAAAGAAATGCGGGTTATAGCAAACAAGTATTTTCATTTAATAAAAACACCAATACTACATTAGGTTAAAGAAAGTTATCTGTTTCTGTGCCTTATTTTCAGGAAATCTGTTGCACTTCTTGGGTCATTTCACCTCAGCGGTGATGTTATTGGCTAAAAGCATGTCCGTCAAAAGGGAAAACCGCTGGTTGGTTAATGACCTCAAAGAAGCCATTGAAAGGGTGGGGGTAATTTTACACTTCAGGTGAAATTACCAAGCAAGTGCAACACTAACTGAAAGCATGGCTTGCAAACATTTCTTTAATCAAGTGTAGTACCAGATATGATTTAAATAAGAACATGTCCTGTAATTTTCTAAACTGCACACTTAAGACCTGTGTAGCTAAGGAAGTGCATAGCAGGTGAGATCTATGGAATTATTTGAACTAAATCACTTTAATTTGCCCTCCTAATATTTGATGGTAATGGGGAATGTGCTGGTTACAGTTTCGTTTGTATTCCCATTTATTATGTGGTTTAGATACTTAGACTCCTGTTGCGCTTAAGTTTCAACCATCGCAGCTCAGAGACAGACCTAGAAATACTTCAGACTGCTATTTATTTATTGCATTTATGCAGCGCTTTTTATACAGAAGTATCACAAAGCACCGTATGACCGTGCAGCTTCTTGCAGTAGAAATGAATGGAATGTTTTTCAGTGTTTCAGCCTGGGCTGCATTTGTTTTGTTTTTTCTACATTTTTTTCAAATGCATACGTGAGGAATGATTCCTGATAAAATGGGGCACTGGTGAAATGGAAGATGCTCTTCATGGAGTAAGCAGCAGTGTGTGTAAATTTTAAACAAGCAGCATTTGGGCAAGTACAGTATATTATAATAACCTCCTTTTTAACGTTTGAATACCGCATAACATTTGTGTTTGTCTGTCTTTTTAGAACAGAGGTTTCTGCATTGATTTTGTTTTGGTTTTTGTAATCTTATAGGCAGTTCTGTTTTGTTCTCTTTTTAATCTGCTTTGTTCACCTACTGATGGTACATGAATGAATAAACTCTGATTTAATGTAACTTTCTGTCTTCCTTTGTCTACTTGGATGTGTCACGCCTTGTATCTTTTAAAAAGTTCTCGCTGTTAAGATGCAGCACTACACATTGTGGCAGAAGTGGGCACAGTAGGTTTAGTTGGAACACTGGATTTCTGTTTTAAACCTCAGGCTGATGAGTGTTCCAGCATCCAGCATTGATTTACCTGTAAAGTGTGAATACAAATATAAAAACAATCATGATTATGCAGGGAAAAAAAAACTATTGCTGTGATACACACAACACGGTATACCGCAAAGGTAAAGTAATGTGTTTCTTGTAAACACTGCAGGGTGTTCTGTGACACTTTAACTGGCACTATAGTTGTACTGTATATACATGTTCTCAACATTATAATGCAAAAGTATACAGCACATTCCAGTGGTTATCATAGTAATTATTCATTACTTGTGGCAATCAAAAAGGCAAATAGAATGCTTGGATACAGTGCTGAAAGTGTAGAGTACAAATCCAAGGAGGTTATGATGTGAGGCTATATAATGCACTGGTGAGTACTGTGTTCAACTCTGGTCACTGCATTACCAAAGAGACATAGTGGCCCTGGACAGAGTCCAATAAAGAGCAACCAGACTAATCCCAGAGCTTCGAGGCATAAACTGTTAAAGAACTGAATCTATTCTGCCTAGAACAAAGAAGAATTAGAGGGGATATGATTTATAGTCTATAAAATCTTAGAAGGCGTTGACAAGTTAACATGAACCAATACTTTAATCGCAGCACAGAAACCAGGACTGGACGACAATTAGAAATTAAGTGGAGATTTTAATAATTACTTTTGTGTCCACAGCAATGTATAAAACACAACATACAATTTACAAGTCCTTGGCTAAGACTTCACTCTCTGAAGAAGTCTGACTGAGGCGGGTAACCTTCACTACACACACCACCACCCAAGTCACAACATCTTACCTTGTTTTTGTATGCCAAATGTTACAACGATTTGTACGATGTTACAATGATTTATTATCCCCTGCTGGGGATGAAATCTCCTTTGAGGGAGATGGAGTGGAGGCAGTCGTACTGTGTGTGACACATTTGTCCATATCTGGAGAGCTCCTTATCCAGTTATCAGGAAACTTGGTATTAACCTTATTTAGTTATTAAGAGTATCAGATTCTGGGTATATAAGGAGGTGTCTGTCTGTCCGTTCATCCATTAAACATGTCATTGCTAATTCTTATACTATTCAGTACATACTGTTGGTACACATCATGGTCATCAACTTTTTCATCATACGGACATACTTGTTAACTACTTTCTGTCAACACTAGTCTGGTTGGGGTGTTGTGATTGAAGTCTTTAAAATCACTGGGTCGTGCTGTGATGAGAAGTGTGGTCAGTTACATCAGAGCAGATTTACCAGGGGCCTGATTGTTCATATTTCTGGCACCAGGTCATTAAAAAAATAAATATAAAAACCAGGAGTTTCAGTCCCTACTGATGTGAAAAAATCTGCTCCACGACTGTCTCTACTTACAAAGAAGACTTGTTGTGTATATCTACTGTATTAGCTGGTATTAAATGAATCCCCTTGCATTTTCTGTCATGGTGTCAATGCTAGTGGGGTGCGGGGATGAGGAATGCCTGCCTCGCTGATCTTCCTGTGTGCCCGCAAGGTAGTGTCGGATCACGGCTGTGCTCTGCGCTCGCTGGCTTCTCTCCCGCAGGAGCTCTACTCCGTCCTCCTCAAGGCCGCGTTCCTAGACCAGCGGCGTCTAGTAATCGCGGAGCTGGTGTTGCGTTGGCCGGAGCGGGTGCTGAGTCTCACACGCAGCCTGCAGGCCTGCCAGCACTGCTGCCTTGACCTCAGCCGGGACTGGCCCAGTCGAGACTGCCTGCAGGCTGTGCTGCTTGCCGTGGTCACGGGGCTGAGGGAGAGGGACAGACGGGACAGGTGAGGTGGACATTTAAATAAAAAATGTTTTACAGTGTGAGGATGATGAGGGTATGGAATGGGTTTCCTAGCCGTGTTGATCATGCTGAATCAAAGTTTTGAGATCAGTCAGCTACTAGGAACCAGACATGCACATTAATGTTGTACGCATGTAGTCACATCCACATGAATGTTGCAGTGCATGATAAAAATCCAGTGGAGTGCTTCGCATGACGGCTTTTCTGATTGTTTATGCACATTCCCAGTGTGCAAAAGATTAAGTGTGTTCAATACTAAAGTTTAAATGTTTGATTTCCATTACATGAGAGTAGATGTTAAAACTTCATGCTGATTTTAACTTGGCTCTCGCCAAGATAAGCACCAACTAAGACGTAGCTTGACAGTAAACTAATGTGATCCATATGTGTCTCCATCCATTTGCACTTCCTTCCATATGATGATGTAGATATCCTTCAGTCTGGTGTTGATACTAAAGATTAAGGCTGTGTTCCAATTCATGAAAATGTGCCCTACGAAGTGAAGATCGAAGGGCGGAAGAAGGCGGCGGCCATGTTAAGGGGTGTTCCAATCCGTAGCGAACATAAAATGCTCCCTTCGAAGGGGCCTTCAAGTGGGCGTTCCCGAAGTGTACAAGCACGGTTCACTTCTGCGGAAGAGATTTTCTTTTTATAACCCACCAAGCATTGCGTTAATCCCATCAAACATTGCGTCTTAAAGACACAGCGCAAAAATAGAGCCAGAGAATTGGAGTTCGTCTACAAATGTAATTAGCAATCATATAACAAAACAATATTATGCTTCGTGTGTCATATAAATAACACTCATGTGATTCTTGTACGTGTCCCCAGATAAATATAAACCAATGTTCGAGATGAATTTATTGCATTCTCTGCTTGATAACGTTTTAATTTTAAATACATTTTTTATATTTCTATTCACGTTTTTTTTTAAAATGTATATTTACATATCTCAGTTGTATTGGTTAGTATTATGTTATTTTATATATTTTATATTTTATATACGCACCCATATAAAATGACAACCGAAAAGCAAATGTTTTCTTAGTGCTTTATAATGAATAACTACTTAAGCATAGCAATATTTAAAAGATATCTTACACATACAAAAAAAAAGAAAAAAAATGTCAACGACCTCCCGAGTTTCTTCTATGGCAGACGGTACTTTTTAAAATGCTTTTATTGAAACAAAATTATACATCAATAGGATATCAACTCCTATCAAAAATAAATAAATAAATAAAAATAAAATAAAAACGAGAGAGAAATAAACTTTATACATTGCCAGGAATATTACAATGCTGCTTCCAAAATACATTTTAAAAAGCACACGTTTTTCTTGTTTTCTTATTTCTAATTGTTTTTATGGTGTTGCTATAATGCATCAAATACAATTTAGAGTAGAATTTGACAACTTAATTTTATGAATATATCTTACAAAAACTACTAAGAAATTAAAGATATACACAAACTTCTGTTCAATGTTTGTTGAAATAAAGCAAAGTATCAACACCACCAAAATGTACATTTATACCCAACTCCCCTAAAATAAAATGCTACGTATCATTATGGCAGACTTGTACATATTTCTAGCGCTGACAAATAATGACGCCTTTCCCTGGCCGTGAATGATGACGCTAAAGTGTGTTCCAATTAAAACACTTTTGCGCCCCCTACTAAAGTTTAAATGTTTAGGAAATTAAATACAATCTAGGTGAGAATATTGATAATAATATTTTGACATCAGGACATTATTCATGTGTTTTTGTTATTGTACTTTAAAGATAGCTGTGTCTGGGAGCTGTGTTAATAACCCTGGTTTGCTGTCTCTGTGCAGGAACGCTCTACGTTTGAAAAGGGTAAAGTCAATGTGAATTGATTAACCATTTCCACAGTTTTTCCAGTGTTTATTGGCTATCCACTGATTTCATTTTTTTTGTATCGGGGGTGTTTTATCGGTTAAAAACCGAAAATCAGAAGCCCTAATTATATAGTATATGTATTTGATATGTATTTTATATAGTATATGTAAATTTGATATATTACAATTGGTGCTACAATCTCAGTTTGAACAGCAAGAGTTTCTATTTGTAATGATTTCATCATTACATTATACTAGCAAGTGGATTTGTGTGGTTTGGTGGCGTTTTTTTGGATTATATTTAAAAAAAAAAAATAAATAAAATAAAATTATATTCTATTATATGCTTTTTACTTATAAGTCAGAAGTATATTTTTCCGTGCCATGGCGACAGTTCAATATACATTTTCACAATTCAAATCTCTGCATTAAAAACTACCTGTAGCATCCCTGTAAAATAAAGAATACAAACACAAACCCGTCATCTATTAGAGGGAGTTGTATTCAATCTAGAATTCTTTAATGTTCTTAATGGATACATTCTTCAGATGCAGGACACACAGACAGACATACATGACTGATGTTACTGGCCATGGGCATATTGCGCCCTCCATAGTATTACATGGGCAATTTGCCAACAGTGGAAAATCAGGCTCATTGTCTGGTTATTGTACCATTGAGGCCAAAAACGCCTGACAAAAATGTTCACCAGCGTCCTCTAGTGATTACTTGTAGTTGTCAGCGTACGAGTGCTCCAGGAAGAAGTAGCGCGGCGCTGCCCCCAGGAGCCTGCAGGAGGGGTCTGGCTTTGCGGGGTCCTCAGGGGAGGTGAAAGGGCACAGGTTAACTTTGGGCAGTGGGAAGGCCATGTAGGGGACGAAACCAGAGAGTAGGGGTCGCGAGGAGATGGGAGGCAAGGTGATATCTGGAGAAGGAGAGAGGCACATTTAAACCACAACACATTCTATAGAAACAGATTAAATATGTTTATATCAGTTTTTCATCCGATTTTTATTAGTGTAGATTTCTCTTGCGGTCTTTGTAGGACACCCTGACACCACAAAGAGAGATACACTCAATCTGAGGGAGCCGCCTAACACTTAATGCATGCAATGTGTAAACAGCACTCACACTCTACTGGGCGTGTCCTTGCCATGCTGTTGGTCTCTCCCAGTCTTAGGATTGCATGTGATCTGAAAGGGACACAAGACAAGGGGCAAACAGGTCAGCATTTTCATGGCCCTCTTCTCTCCCCTCTCTTTTCTCCTATTTCTTTTCCCTGTCTCCCTTTTCTGCCCACTGTATCCCTTCTCCCCTTTTCTCTCTGTCATCTTTCTCCCCTCGTGTCTTCTCCCATCTGTTTTGCCCCTCCCAATCTTTTCTTTTCCTCCCCCCTCTATCCTCCCTTCAACTCACAAATCTCCCCTTTCACCATCCTTTTATCCTCCCTTCTCCCGTGCCCCCTCTGGACTGACCTGCGGATGTCTGGCAGTAGATGTCTGACAGTGTTCTTTTCCAGTGGGACGGACACCGGCGGCCTGCTTGCCACAAGCCATTTCCTGTGCTGCTCTGTGCAGAAATAGTTCACCGCTTCAATTGGCTTGCAATCCGATGACTTTGACTCAATCTGTGTGTGTGTGTTTGAAAAAGTTTTGAAACCTGGCATTAAGAGACACTGAAAGAAGAAAACTTAAAAAATGATGTGACGAACGTTTATACTAGAAATCTTTTATTTTAGTATTTCTGTATTTACTAGGAATTAACTGGACGAGCATTGATGATCCGAATGACTCCTCGCCTTCACAATTTTTCCTATGTTCTATTGATACCTGGATGGTACAGGAGTGAAGCTCAGTGGAACAGGCAGGACCGGGAAATAAAAAAAAATAAAGCTCTCAGGACGGGCAAGAACGGGATTGAAGCTTCCGGGAATGGGAAGGAACGGGACTACTCTGCCACCAGCAGACAGGAAGAGTGTTTATATGCTCTTTAAAGTCGTAAAAGAGCCTATGACATGGAACTTGACTGTTACCATAAACATACAAAATAATATGAACAGGTCTCACTTGAACATATAATCACATCAATTTGACCAAATTATGTTTAATCGCAATACAATGAATCAAATAAAAACCCTTATGTTTAACATAGATTGATACTTAAAATATTTCATATTACCTATAATTGTATAGTTATGTCAGTCCTTTAGTTAACAATATTGATACATTAATTATTGATACTAGCAGAATAACAGTATGTACAGTATATTAAGGATGTGCAAATCATAAGTTGTCAAAGGCTACGATTTGGCCGTAGCAGCTACTATTTTTTGCTTCGGCACTATGTTGAAGGGGTATGTAAAATACTACGATTTTTAATAAATAAATACATGATGGCTACTCCCTGAACGTTTATGAAATATTATTTCAATACCATGTTTTTTAATGAATTATTGGTTCGTAAAACTGTATTTCACTGACAGTTTACTGTGGCATTGACATACTAAAATCTCTGAGCCCGGTTGCTTAGTAACCGATTTAAAAACTGAAACTGCCGCACAAAACTCTAAACATTTGTTTTTATATTACCAAATTTGTATATTACATCATTATATTGCACATTATGCTTATAAACACCCTGTGCTTGCACTGTATTTTTTTCTGAAAAAACTAAAACTGAAAACAAATTACTAGTAGTATACCAGTAGTGTTTAATGCAAAACCCTATAAACCCTAATTTTATACATGAATACGAAAATATCTGTACCTCCAAGTAATAGTTCATCTCTGCTTATCACGGGATGGGATGGGACGGGATCTTTTTTGACAGGACAAGATGGAACGGGAATTTAAAAAAAAAAGTTACGGGATGGGATGGGACAGTATTGGAAATGATAACTCTTTCATGGGATGGGATGGGACAGGAACATTTTTGATGGGACAGGACTGAAGTTTCATTCCTGTATCACTCTCTACTACACTTCTTCTATCTACGGTTGTGCCCCCCATGTCTTTTCAAATCAACCCTCCCCAGCTCTGAGACCCAGTCTCACTACTCTTACCTTGTACTTTGCTATCCAGTGATTGAGCCAGTCTGTGGCCTGCTTGCGGAGCTGTGTCTTAGCAGAGCCCATTCCCTGTGGCCACTCGTCCCAGGAGGATAGCTCCTGTCCCAGGTAGTCATGAGGGTCCTCAAGATCCATCTTCTGCCATAAGGACTCAACCCTCTTCCTGCATCAGGGAGGAAGCAGCACAGGCCGTCAGAGCTTAGAAAGACTAAAAGAAACATTTCAACTCTAGAATCTTTCTCAATGTCTTCAAATCTTGGAATATATTGGAGTATGGATAGGAGTTTGAATGGTCTCTTAATGGTCACAATAAGATAGGTGGGTGTGTACTAATTATCCCTGAATGGGAGATTAACCTTGCAGAGATTGAGAGTGGCTAGTTAGTCATGTAGACGAGTGACACAAAGCACCAGTAGAAATAGATAACATAAAATAAAGACATGAAAAAGTTTGGTAGAAGAGAGGAATACAATAAAAGTGAAAAGATTATAGGAGAGTGTGGGAGGAGGGGATTATAAATAGTGGGATGTCTTAAGTGGGAAGTATGTCAGGCTGTCAGACCATCAGCAGTGGTATATGTATAGGATAGCTGATTACAGGCTATTAGGATTTGATATTTATTATAGATCATGACGCTTTCGCCTTCTGTATTCCACAACACAACATGCAGAAACCCTATTCATGACATCAACATTGCCACTTCCAGTTTATACCATGCTGTATTCTCAAGATCAGCACAGTTGATGTCACCTGCTTTAAAAATAAATAAATAAATAAAATAAATCACTCCTGAAGCAGCGCTTGGAATTCCGTTCAACTGCAAAGCCGGTTAAAAACAGTGACATCACAATCGGCCACCTACCTCAGCCACTTAATGATATTCTCTCATCAACCTTTTCCCTCTTCTCAATGAAATTCACAATGGACTAAATAAAGGTTGATAATATAGCTGGGTTTTGCACTTGTGCATTAATAGTAAAGCAGTGCACAGTAGATTTACAGGACAGTGTCTGGGTTCTGTCGGCACTCATAGCACTTAAACGTCTGTTCACTTCTGCTCATGCCGATATTCCGATGTTCGCTGTCCTGTAACCCTATAATACATGCAAATACCCTAAGACATGCGAAGCACAGGAGTAAAAGTATGTAAAGAATTCGATCAATACTGTACCTAATAGCCTGGAATCAGCTATCCTAGTTATACCAAAAGTATTGTATAAATGCAAATTACTTAAATGTAGTTTAATTTGAAGACAACTGCCTAGAATTCGAAAAAATATATACATTTAGATGTACAGTCGACTCCACTCGTTTGAATACATTATTTCTATTATCAGTTAATAAGGAGATATACTAGGGGGATAGCGGGAGACTCAACTTGATTCAAAAAGAGGGGTGGGGCTTTCCAAATTAGAAAAAGTTTGAGCAGCGCTGCACTAACACCAAGGCTGAGCCCACCTGAATACCTCATCACATAAAATGAGCTGGACCATCATCTCCACCAGAAGCTCCTTGCTGTGGGGAGCGATGCTGACCAGAGTCGTCAGAGCCGCATGGATGAACTCCCGCTCATCTGGGTCCTGCAGGGGGAGGCAGCACACAGTTTTTTTCCATGGCAGTTTTTCCATGCTTCCATGGTTACATTGTACATAAGACATAGTTTACTCTGGTTTTTCATATTTATTAATATACTTTACCATACTTTGATGGTCTTTACTGATACTTACCCATTCTTTACTATGGTTTCACTATGCTTTATTACACTTTGCTCTGCTTTTACTATTAGAAACTTTTATACGGGAGAAGACATCAACGAAAAGCAGACTTATCCCAGGGTTTATAGGAATGAGCTAGGCTGAAGGAACTGAATTTGTTTAGCCTAGAACAAAGACAAATTAGGGAGGACCTGATTGAAGTCTTTATAGTCACCCAATCAAAACGCCAGGTTTCACAACATTCCAGCACATCTTATTTTCCCATAAGTGTTGTCTCATGCACGGCAAACTTTCAGCTGACAGCAATTCTAAAGATAATGGCATTTACTATGTATTGTGTTATTTAAAAAAAAATAAAAACATGATAATGTTAATATATAGTTGACACTGTCTCTTATGGTAAAAGAGTGTCTTCTTGTTTAGCAGTACAAAAGTTTTATTGAGAAAGACACTTGAATATCTCCCTTGGGAAGATTACACCTTAACTCTTTCAACACTGTATCCCTCTAAAACGAGTGGCAACTCTGACACTTCCAGTCCCAGTCTTTGTTTCAATCCTGTTCTAAATTGTTTAATTAAATTAATTAAACCTGCATCCAGACCTTGAAGTAGGTAATTATCTAATTTTACCTCTTAAACCTGGAGTGGAATGGCCCTCCAGGACCGTGATTGGACACCCCTGATCTAAAAAGAGGTTAAAGACAAAAATATCTCCACTCAACTGACAAGTTCAACATGTGGAGGCCATTCAGCCCATCAGTGCTCGTCAGGTTCCTAGTAGCCTTTTGATCTCAAAACTTAATGGTGTCTAAAAATAATATAAAACTGTATGTCTAATAGTCTATTGTGTTTCATGCATCGGTTACATCCCAGATGACCCCTTTTGCCAGCAGGAATTTATATTGTAATAGGAGTCATCGGGGAAACACATCCATACACTGTAAAGTCATTCCTCTCGTTGCTGCACGTGATGTCAGGCAGACTAGCCTAGAAGCCTGTGCAGCTATTGTCTATAGCTCGGGGGAGAACTCTAGTGAGAATAATGATTCGGTGCATGCACTGACTTTTATCAGGTGCACCATGCTGCTACCTAACCAGAAAGAAAGGCTAATGCGGGACTGCAACCAAGCTTCAGGATAGTTCCAGAAAAAGTACTGAAAGTGATCCGGGATGATAAAAAAAACAACACAGCAAGATCCAATACATCTCATGTGATGTGACGCTGGCCCTGTAACTTTGTCAAGATTTTGATCAAGACCCTCCCTAATTCTTCTACACGCACCGTACCCTGAGTGTGGGGGGGTTGGGCTGGTTCAGGATGGACAGAAGCAGGTTGTGGAGGTCCATGGTTATCTCCAGCCACTCCTGCTGGAGGAGAGTCTGCACTGCACCCAGGATGCCTGTCTTCACACAGTAATCCTTGGTTTTCAACTGCTGCATGAGCTGCTTCATGAACGAGTCCACTGTCATCGTCTCGGAGAAGCTCTTTAAAAACACACAAGACCCACAGTGCAATCAGCTTTGTACAACTCAGGAGAGTTTCACACAAATGGCACTAGAACTACAGAGCAACATTCGGAAATACTAAAGAACACTTAATAAGCTTAATGAGAAACATTTCTCAATCTGTTCAACAGAAATACTAAAGAAACTTAAGTTCAGACAAACGTTTTGACTGGAAGTCTTTCTCAATGTCTTCAATAAATCTGGATTCACGTACTTGTATGACTAAATGATGTGTGTGATCCCTGATTGATACAACGTGAAGGATCTCTTAATGGTACCATTAAAGTGATTGCACTTTCATAAACTGTATTCGTCATGCAGGTCCATTGACTGTACAGGTCTCAAATGTGCAGTTTTGAAAAGATTTGATATAGCAAACATGTATTTTCAAACATGACATACTATTGTACATTAAAGAAAGTTCTCAGTCTCTATGCCTTATTCTCAGGATATCTGTTACACTTGCATTTCCTGGGTCACCTCAGCAGTGTTTTCTGGATCAAAACACGTGAGTGGCTGAAAGCATTTCAGTCTATAGGGGAAGCTGCAAGCTGGTTAATAAAAGGAAAGAAGCCATCGTAGGGGTGGGGACAATTTCACCATCCAGGTGAAATGGCCAACACAGTGCAACACTAGCTAAAAGCATGGCTTGTACAGAGATTTCTTTAACCCAATGTAGTACCAGATAGCAAGTTTAAAATAAAAAATACATGTTTACCTAAATACCAAATATAATTGCCCACCAGGTAAGATTTATGAAATCATTTTGTTATTTATATCACTTTAAAGGGTAATTAAAGAGTAAAAAGAGCATTGTTTTTTGTCAACATATTCCCGATTGTTTTGATTTTTTTTTATTCACACATCATCGATAAATAAACTAGGGAATTACTTTTTTTCAACTTTTATTTAGGAACATTCGCCAGGAGAAAGATTTTTTCTTCTAAACCTTGCAGTGTATACAGTTTGTATCCAGTTCATGCTCCCTCCTGCAACAATGCTGGTGCTCTCTTCTTCCTGGCGAACGCTCCTGTGTAAATGTGGAGAAATGGATTGCCCAGCTGATTTATGAGAGTCAGCAATATATTTAAAAATGTGATGTTGTGATATGGACAACGTGGGACACAGCAAAGGTAACAATGTGTTTCTTGTAAACTTTGCAAGATGTTCTGTAACACTTTAAAAGTATACTGAAATAATTGAATTTCATGGTGGCCAGCTGTGATTGACCTCTGCGCTATGCCGTTCAGCAGCATATAAGGGAAATGGGAAATCTGCGTAGTGTAGGAACTGCAGGGCGGAATCTAGTTACTGGAAACCCATTTCTCCCCTCACCTTTTCTGAGAACGTCAATTGAAACCAACTCTGATTCACAAACTGAAGGATGAACATTGGGAGAGCGTGGGAGCTTGTCTTTCTCACAGGCGCCTCCTTCCGTGGGGGAGGAGTTGGGATCAGGTGTGGGCGGGGCTTGATGACAGGTTTGGGGCGGGGCATGGACAGCTTTGTTTTAGGCTGGAAGTTCTGCAAAAACACATTTAATATTGGACTCTATCCACAGTGCTTTAACTCTTGAGTAGTTTAGTTATGCAAACAGCAATCAAGTTTGAAACTGTTCTGGACTATTGATGAGTTCATTGACAAGAGTAAAAAAGTGTTTCAGGAAAATGAAATTTGATTTTATTAATAAAAACAAACTTAAGACTTAAAGCTTTGTGAGTAGAGCCCATCACGTGCTACGCATACTGAAAAGAAACTGAGTGAGAAATTCCCAAAGCACAAATGTACTCCTACTTTACACTTTACAGTAAAGGGCTTTGTGAATTTCCCCTAGCTGTGTCCTTCAGTATTTCAGTGTTACTACTGGAGAATAGTTTTGTTAGGAATCAAAAGAAGGAAATCATTAATTCATTAATGAACGAGGGAAGGAATGCAGGAAGGAAGAAAATAATTAATAAAAGGAGGGAAGGAACATAAAGAAAAAAGGGACAAGACTTGATGGGCCAAATGGCCTCTTCTCGTTCTCAAATTTTTCCTGTGATACTATGGAAAGAATAAAGAAAGACAGAGCCATGTTTTTAAAAAAAAAAAAAAAAGGAATACATGTTAAGGACTTTTTTTTCTTTTAAGAGAGTTTAGAATACATTTTGCTTTGAGGTGGGCATAAGCTACTAACCCTCTCTAAAACAGTTGGAAAGGGTTTCATGAACTCCAAACATTTTTAAAATTAAGATAAGGGTTTTAAAAAAACAAAACAGTCCTTAATGATTGTGAATGGAGGAATACAAGAAGAAAGGGAGAAATGTGAGAGAGGTTAGAAGGAAGGAAGGAATATAACAAAGGAACAAAAGAATATAAGGAGAAATAATGAATACATTAGAAGGAAGCTGTGGGAGGGGAGGAATATCAGGAGTGACAAGGATGTAATAAGAAAGGAATGACTGAAAGAGGAATAAAAGTAATTAAAAAACGAATATAAGTAAATGATATGAATGAATATAAGAAAGGAGGAAATGAGGCAACAAATTAAGCACATTAAGAAAATAAGCAAGGGAGGAAGGAATAACAAATAAGGAATATAAGAAAGAACTGGAGGAAGGAAGAGAAGAATATAAGGAAGGAAGGTGACGGTCAGGCCCAGCTGGAGCTGACCTGAGGGGGTTCCTCTTCCTGTGGCTCAGGGGAGGGTCTAGTGATGTCCTCCTTGACAGGAACCTCATCAAGCAGGTCCATCTCCTTGTCCTTGTCCTCGTCCTCGTCCTCGTCTTCACTCCCCAGCATCGACCCCATATCATGCTGGAACTGCAGAGACACAGAGAGACAAGACAGGCTGTCATTTCTCTCTCTCTTTCTCTCTCTCTCTCTCTCTCTCTCGTTGTGTGCTGATGCGCTAGGAAGGCAATAAGCTGATCCCTGGAGCCAGCATTACACTTCAGCCATCAACACCAGACAGAAGGATATCTACACCATCATATGGAAGGAAGCGCAAATGGATGGAGACACAGATGGATCACATTAGTTTTAACATATACTCTCGTGTAATGGAATTCTCTCTCTCTCTCTCTCTCTCTCTCTCTCTCTCTCTCTCTCTCTCTCTCTCTCTCACCTCCATGTATTTGATCTCATCCAGCTGGTTATCTGCTGGGGCTGGCAGCTTCCAGGTCTTGGCCTGCACCTCCTCTCTCTTGTCCAGGATCTCTGGAGGCCACAGCAGCCCAGCCAGCACAGAGTTAGGGATGAAGCCTAGAGACAGGACTGGCAGAACACTGTCCCTCCACACCTGAAACCACAAGCACGAACCAACCATTTATAAAAAAAAAACTCATGTGTAGTGATGTCAGTACAAACACCCTACTACATGCATTAGCCCATATATTCTACTATATATAATATATGGATAAGTCTTGATATATCTCAGCTAATATGAAAAAAGTCTTCTAAACTTTTTTTTTTTTTTTTTTAATTCTCAGCGCCTTGAATATGAACCTTAAGAAAACCAACCTACAACAGGTGGGAGAGACTCTACAGACCGGAGACTTGCATAAAACTGGCATTGGGGAGCTCAGTGTTTATGTATCCTGTTCATTTGAACGAAAGTCATGGAATCCATATATTATAAAAATGTGGCTGAAATGAATTACTTTAGGTTATAATTGTACAGTTAGCACCGCTTTATCAGAACACCTTGGGAGAAGTATCTCTAGGTTCTGGTGAATTCATCATAAACCACTCAGGCTTTGCTCTCCTGGTTTATGGTGTCACAGAACCCCTCAATTGCTTGTAATTCACTGCAGCCCAGATGTTAAACTACAGATATGATATAATCCTCACTCTAGATTTACTAACAGGACTGATCCTGGCTGGCTCACCTGTTCGGGTGTCTTCTCCCTGGTTTGGTACTCCTCTGTCTCTGAGCGCGGACCCAAGTGCCTGGCCAGGGCATGGTCAGGGAAGAAGCCCCCCCTCTCACTCTTAGAGATGTACGGAGCTTCCGGGGGAGGGGGCCGGGGGCTACGCAGGGTCTCGTTGAGATCAAAGAGGTCAACGTCAGGGATCTGGGGGGCACGGGACGACAGTCATTACTGGATCCAATAACAGAGATTCAAAACAACTTAGTAATGTTGCAAATCAGGAGGCCGCTCCAAGTCAATCAAAATGGCAGAACATTGTAGCTCATCTTATTTGCAACAAGTGTCGACTCGTGCATGGCAAACTACCAACACAACAACAATTCTAAAGACATGGATAACAGCATTATCTGTGTATTGTGTTATTTTCTTTTAATTAAAACGTAATTTAAAATAAGTTAATATGGATAGGTGACATAAGAAATGTTTTCAGCCTGTCACTACTCATCTGATTCCTAGCAGCTGGTTGATCTCAAAAGTTTGTCTTGTCAAGTCGTATCTTAAAGGATCCTAATGATTTAGCATCAACAACATGGCTAAGTAACCCATTCCACACACACCACTCTCTGTGTAATAAGTGTTTCCTACACACTGTCTCCACTTAGGTTTGCATCTGTTTCTATGTTCCTCTGTACCTGTATCTGTGGCCGGTCCAGGTGGAGCAGCTGCAGGTACCGTCTGAAAGCCTCCTTCTTTGTGCTCTTGCTGCCTTTCGGTTTCTTCCTGCTCTGCAGTTTTCCCTGCTTTAAAAGCAGCAGCTCCCTGTCCCGGGCAGCCAGCATGGCATAGGCCTGAAGAAAACACAAGACAAACACTGTCACTGTCAACAAGCAATTACCAGAGTACATGGACCCATCTTTATACTGCAATTACCAGAGTACAGGGACCCATCTTTATACTGCAATTACCAGAGTACAGGGAGACATCTTTATACTGCAATTACCAGAGTACAGGGAGGCATCTTTATACTGCAATTACCAGAGTACAGAGACCCACCTTTATACTGCAATTACCAGAGTACAGGGAGACATCTTTATACTGCAATTACCAGAGTACAGGGACCCATCTTTATACTGCAATTACCAGAGTACAGGGAGACATCTTTATACTGCAATTACCAGAGTACAGGGAGGCATCTTTATACTGCAATTACCAGAGTACAGGGAGACATCTTTATACTGCAATTACCAGAGTACAGGGACCCATCTTTATACTGCAATTACCAGAGTACAGGGAGGCATCTTTATACTGCAATTACCAGAGTACAGGGACCCATCTTTCGACTGCAATTACCAGAGTACACGGAGACATCTTTATACTGCAATTACCAGAGTACAGGGACCCATCTTTATACTGCAATTACCAGAGTACAGGGAGGCATCTTTATACTGCAATTACCAGAGTACAGGGACCCATCTTTATACTGCAATTACCAGAGTACAGGGACCCATCTTTATACTGCAATTACCAGAGTACAGGGACCCATCTTTATACTGCAATTACCAGAGTATAGAGAGACATCTTTATACTGCAATTACCAGAGTACAGGGACCCATCTTTATACTGCAATTACCAGAGTACAGGGAGACATCTTTATACTGCAATTACCAGAGTACAGGGAGGCATCTTTATACTGCAATTACCAGAGTACAGAGACCCACCTTTATACTGCAATTACCAGAGTACAGGGAGACATCTTTATACTGCAATTACCAGAGTACAGGGACCCATCTTTATACTGCAATTACCAGAGTACAGGGAGACATCTTTATACTGCAATTACCAGAGTACAGGGAGGCATCTTTATACTGCAATTACCAGAGTACAGGGAGACATCTTTATACTGCAATTACCAGAGTACAGGGACCCATCTTTATACTGCAATTACCAGAGTACAGGGAGGCATCTTTATACTGCAATTACCAGAGTACAGGGACCCATCTTTATACTGCAATTACCAGAGTACACGGAGACATCTTTATACTGCAATTACCAGAGTACAGGGACCCATCTTTATACTGCAATTACCAGAGTACAGGGAGGCATCTTTATACTGCAATTACCAGAGTACAGGGACCCATCTTTATACTGCAATTACCAGAGTACAGGGACCCATCTTTATACTGCAATTACCAGAGTACAGGGACCCATCTTTATACTGCAATTACCAGAGTATAGAGAGACATCTTTATACTGCAATTACCAGAGTACAGGGACCCATCTTTATACTGCAATTACCAGAGTACAGGGAGGCATCTTTAGACTGCAATTACCAGAGTACAGGGACCCATCTTTATACTGCAATTACCAGAGTACAGGGAGACATCTTTATACTGCAATTACCAGAGTACAGGGAGACATCTTTATACTGCAATTACCAGAGTACAGGGAGACATCTTTATACTGCAATTACCAGAGTACAGGGAGACATCTTTATACTGCAATTACCAGAGTACAGGGAGGCATCTTTATACTGCAATTACCAGAGTACAGGGACCCATCTTTATACTGCAATTACCAGAGTACAGGGACCCATCTTTATACTGCAATTACCAGAGTACAGGGAGACATCTTTATACTGCAATTACCAGAGTACAGGGAGACATCTTTATACTGCAATTACCAGAGTACAGGGAGGCATCTTTATACTGCAATTACCAGAGTACAGGGACCCATCTTTATACTGCAATTACCAGAGTACAGGGACCCATCTTAATACTGCAATTACCAGAGTACAGGGACCCATCTTTATACTGCAATTACCAGAGTACAGGGAGGCATCTTTATACTGCAATTACCAGAGTACAGGGAGACATCTTTATACTGCAATTACCAGAGTACAGGGACCCATCTTTATACTGCAATTACCAGAGTACAGGGACCCATCTTTATACTGCAATTACCAGAGTACAGGGACCCATCTTTATACTGCAATTACCAGAGTACAGGGACCCATCTTTATACTGCAATTACCAGAGTACAGGGACCCATCTTTATACTGCAATTACCAGAGAACAGGGAGGCATCTTTAGACTGCAATTACCAGAGTACAGGGACCCATCTTTATACTGCAATTACCAGAGTACAGGGACCCATCTTTATACTGCAATTACCAGAGTACAGGGACCCATCTTTATACTGCAATTACCAGAGTACAGGGAGACATCTTTATACTGCAATTACCAGAGTACAGGGACCCATCTTTATACTGCAATTACCAGAGTACAGGGAGACATCTTTATACTGCAATTACCAGAGTACAGGGACCCATCTTTATACTGCAATTACCAGAGTACAGGGACCCATCTTTATACTGCAATTACCAGAGTACAGGGAGGCATCTTTAGACTGCAATTACCAGAGTACAGGGACCCATCTTTATACTGCAATTACCAGAGTACAGGGAGACGTCTTTATACTGCAATTACCAGAGTACAGGGACCCATCTTTATACTGCAATTACCAGAGTACAGGGAGACATCTTTATACTGCACGTGTGAGTGTTCTAAAGCGTATTTTTTTCTCATATTTCAGTGCCCAGCTTGTAGCAGTGTGCTGTCACAATAGCAGTTTCACCTAGCTTCGAATTCAGAGCTCCCTACAGTAATGGCAAGGTTTAATCCATAAATGAAATTGTGGTATAAACAGAAAACATGATGGTTTTAATATTTAAAGGAGGAGACACTAATATTCAAGGATACCAAGATATTTAAGTGAGCAAGGGGCCTGAGTGGAAAAAAAAACTGGGTTACAACAGCCTCAGTCTAAATCGTTCTATACTCCTATGAATGGATAACACTTTGGGTACCACTGCACTCAAATAATCAGTTTGTGAGCAAAGGCATAAACACAGAGGGATGATGACCTTCCCTCATTCATTGATTATCTGTGCACTATCCTCTCTGTATTCATTCATTATTTTTACATGCACTTAGTATTCCACATACTGCATTGCCATGATATGGGATACACCAAGTGTGGTTGTAAGCGGATCACTGGAGGTATCTGCCTGTTCTAATGCTTACCTCCGCTCTTTCCCGCAGTTCCCTCTCGTACTCCTCAAACTCTGCGCGTTCTGTCTCTGCCATTGGCGGAGCTTTCCTCTGCCTGCAGCACAGCAACAGGACACTAAACAATTGCCAAGATTGGCCTCTAAACATCCACAAGTTTCACATTTTCACAATACATGTCAGTAATTCAGACGTAGGGCAATTACAACCATAAAAAACTACAATAACATATACTGCATAAAGTCAATGGAAAGTGGATGTTGCCTCACTATTTAGTCAATTACAATTAAAGTAGGTTAGACAATCTGAAATACTTCAAGCCAATACTCACGGAGGACACATATATAAAAACATATCCCAGTAACAGATTTAGAAAATATAGATTTAGACGTGTATTTTGAGACATATGTTGAAATATAAAAAAAAAAATGAAAGGATGCAGAATTCATGTGAATATATACTGGAATCAAATGCAATACATAACATATATAATGGAAAAGGAATACAATGTATTGCAACATATTTGAAACTCAAACAGTCCATAATGTCTGGTAATGCCCAGGTCTTATTGCTTACGCACACACACGCATATATATACTGCAGTATTTTTCGTTCACAGACAGCCCGATCAACCCTTAGAGGCTGCGTGGGTTTTGTGTGCATTAATGTCCGATAGGTGTGTGTGTGTGTGCGTGTGTGTTTGTGTGTGCTTGGTGTGTGTGTGTTTGTGTGCGCTCTGTGTGTGTGTGTGTGTATTATTAGTGTGTGCTCGGTGTGTGTGTGTATTAGTGTGCACTCGGTGTGTGTGTGTTTGTGTGCGCTCGGTGTGTGTGTGTTTGTGTGCACTCAGTGTGTGTGTGTATTTGTGTGTGCTCGGTGTGCGTGTGTTTGTGTACGCTCGGTGTGTGTGTGTTTGTCTGCACTCGGTGGGTGTTTGTGTGCGCTCAGTGTGTGTGTCTGTGTGTTTGTGTGCACTCAGTGTGTGTGTGTATTTGTGTATTAGTGTGTGCTTGGTTTGTGTGTGCGATTGGTGTGTGTTTGTGTATTACTGTGCACTCAGTGTCTGTGTGTTTGTGTGCACTCAGTGTGTGCGTGTATTTGTGTATTACTGTGCACTCAGTGTGTGCTTGTGTTTGTGTGTGCGTGTGTTTGTGTAGGCTCAGTGTGTGTGTGCTTTTTGTGTGTTTGTGTATTAGTGTGCGCTCAGTGTGTGTGTGTGTTTGTGTGTGCTCTGTGTGTGTGTGTGTGTTTGTGTATTACTGTGCACTCAGTGTGTGCTTGTGTTTGTGTGTGCGTGTGTTTGTGTAGGCTCAGTGTGTGCGCTTTTTGTGTGTTTGTGTATTAGTGTGCGCTCAGTGTGTGTGTGTGTTTGTGTGTGCTCTGTGTGTGTGTGTGTGTGTTTGTGTATTACTGTGCACTCAGTGTGTGTGTGTGTTTGTGTGTGCGTGTGTTTGTGTACGCTCAGTGTGTGTGCGCTTTTTGTGTGTTTGTGTATTAGTGTGCGCTCAGTTTGTGTGTGCTCTGTGTGTGTGTGTGTTTGTGTGCACTCGGTGTGTGTGTGTTTTTGTGTGTGCATGTGTTTGTGTGCGCTCAGTGTGTGTGCGCTTGGTGTGTGTTTGTGTATTAGTGTGCGCTCAGTGTGTGTGTGTGCGTTTGTGTGTGCTCGGTGTGTGTCTGTGTTTGTGGTTGCTAGCCTATAGTAAATCATTACTGCTTTCCACAAAATAAACATAATAAAATTGATTGAAAAAAATTGACTGATTGCAGGCTATTACATATGATATTGATCTAATTCATTCCAGAATTGCTGTGCTTCACATTGTGAAGAACTGTATTTAGGATGCAATCTTCAGTGTTGAAAATAATAAACCCTATACGTACCTGGTTAGAAGGGATCCCTTTAACTTCCTGAGGTGGGCGGGGCTCAGGGATTGCAGTACTGCTTCCGAGATGGGAATAGGCGGGTCCGGAATGGGCTCAGAGAATTCCATACACATCATCTGCAGGAATATGCAAACAAAAACCCATTCATATTGGGAAAGTGGGAACAACATGTGACTCTGCTTGGAAACCGGGAGAGACCATACCACAGATCTTTACTAAGTAGGGCGTCTGAGTGGGATAAAAAGGGAAATACAAGTACTAACCCCAGTCATTGAGGGTACACTGAGCCGGGGAATTAAGTGTTAGCTGGTCTAGACCCTGCTGCCTCCTGTCTGTGGATCTGTGCTCTGCTTGTTTGATTAGACCCATCTCACCCCCAGCCCCCTCCCCAATGTACCACAAAGAGGTAAACATGGTCATAGTAAATAAAAACTCAGCTGAGCTAATAAATATTTTAAAAGCTCAGAGCACACTTGGATACCAATTATTATTTTTAGGTGTGGATGTTGAATATATGCCAGGGCCTGAAAATGTAATTAACACAGAGGTAACCTGGTCATCTTTTAAAAGACATTGAAATAGGAATTAGTGGCATGGGTATGTATTTATGTATGGACCTAATTTTATAATGATCACTAAGTCTTACCGTAAAATAGCTGAAAATAGGATACAAAATAGAGAATTCTAATACCCTTATAAAAATCATTTTGCAGTGCATTTTTAAATACAGGGATGGAAATAAGACTGTATAGTAGCTTGAACTATTCCAGGTTTCAAGTTTGTTTAGCCACAGTTAACAAGCTCAGGTGTGTCTTATTAATCTCATAGTAAAACCAGGAATGGAGCAAACTGCTGCGCAATGGGAGTCTTACTTCCATCCATGTAATATGCTTTACCATACCTCTCTGGGCTTAACAATGCTTACCTCTGCTTTACCACTGTGCTTTATTACACTTTGCTGTGCTTTTACTAGGGGAGACTATTATAAGGGTACCTTGCGGAAGGGTAGGTGGGGAGTATTAATGTAAGTTGCCCTGTGCATGCCTGCTTGGAACTGCACTTTAACTAACAGGTTAGACCTAACTATCTGTCCTGAGTGCCCCCCTCCCATTCTGGGTACCATGTAGAGGTAGTGCCTGGGCAGGAACGTAGTGTGGTGGATCCAGTGAAGGTGCCCGTCGATCCCCACCAGGAGGTCTCCACGCATGCTGCAGAATGCCAAGCTCTCTGGTGCTGCATTCAGGCAAAGCGATCTGGAGACAGCAAAGTGGAACTGGTTTAAAACCATCCAACAGGAGCCATGCTTTCAGCCGAGCCGCCTCGCTCTCAAGTATATACAGCCGCACAATTAATTCAGATACGTTTCACACAAATATAGTATAGAAATATAAATACATTCATTTCAAAAAAAGACGCTGAAATAACCTTATGGGTTCAGCTGGAAGCCACGAAAGAAAAAACACAAGAAAAAAATGACATTAAACAAATTACTGTAATCAATCTTTTTTAAAAATTCTTTTTAGAGTAACTTATTTCTTTATTAAAACATCACAAAACCTCTTAACTTTGGAATGCAGGTGCTTTGCTACTTAATGCAATAGTTTTCAATTTATTCTTTGCTTCTGACCAGCATCTGTGTCGACACTGCATCACATAACACTGCCTGTCACAGCTACCTATTATCTTTTCAGTATTTTCTGATAGAGTTATCAAACACTGAAATAAAAGCAGTTCTCGTGATTCTTCCCCTGGTCACCCTTCTGCTTCTTTACCTGATCAGCCCATTGTCCCGGTCCCAGATTCTGATAATCCCGTCCAGGCTAGAGGAGGCAAAGATCTTCATCCGAGGGCAAGTGCACAGCCCTGCAGAGAACAACAGGGAGCACCGAACAAGGGGATTTATTACACTGTACAAAATCACCAATGTTTCACTGTCTTTGGAATTTAAAATATTTCTGTGGCATCACACTTTGAAATCTCACTGATAAGTTTTCAGCTGTACATTTTCCTTGGCATTTACCATGCCATGGCATTTACCATGCCATGGTACGCTTTTAGTATGCTTTATTACACTTTGCTATGCTTTTTACTATGGTAAACATTTACAAGGCTACTTTTCTCTGACCTGCCATTTTAATTCTACCAATTGGGACTAAAATAGGTCTTTGAATAATCTGTAGAGAAGTACACTGAATTAATTTCTTATAGTTTTACCTTGGGTTTCAGAATCAGGACTTATTAACTTATGTTTGTGAAATACATCCTTTTACTCGTGTAAGTTCAATAGAAAGAGTTTGAGAATCAAGCCCAAAGTGCATTTGAAAAAGTTGAAAGAAGAACATGAAACATAAGAACATTTACAAATGAAAGGAGGCCAATGGGCCATCTAGCTAAGCCTGTCTCCACTTCATTTCCCACTGTGTCCTCTGGTCCTGGTTTTAAAGTATTGGTTGGGGTTAACTTTGTCAACTCCTTTTAAGATGTTAAAGACTTCAGTCATCTCCCCCCTAATTCTTCTTTGTTCTCAGCTGAATAGATTCAGTGAGCTTTGGGAATGTATCTCCAGTGAGTAATGGTCCTGCTACATCCTTGGGGCTGACCTGTGATTTTGTCTTGAGGGTCGTTGTTGGGCGAGTGGTCATTGCGCCTTTTGGTCAGCAGGTTGAACTGGACGATGCTGTAGGTGGCGCTAGAGAAGTCCTGGAAGGCGACAGCTAGCAGCGAGTCCATGACGCTGATCCTGAGGGGCGGCTGGCATGAAAAAAGTCACCTGGAGACTGAGAGACTCCTCTCGTGGGGAACACCCGCCAGGCCTTCACCGACCTGTCACCTCCTGAGCACGATGCAAACGCACAATCAAAAGAACATAAGAACGTTTTACGAACCAGAAAAGGCCATTTGGCCGGTCTACACTGGTGCAGTTGGATCTTAGTTGGATCTTAAATGATCTAAGTGATTCTACCTCGACAACATGAGTAGGTAACCCATTTCATATCCTTACCATTCTCTGTGTGAAAAAGTGTCTCCTACCGTAATTCTGTTTAAATCTATCTCCACTTAATTTCCAACTGTGTCCTCCTTTTAAGATTTTAAAGGCCTCAATCATGTCCCCTCCAATCAGGCTAGTGTGTAAAGTAAGTAGTCAGTATGCTGAAAAAGTTGATGACCTGGACAACAGTGTGTACAGAATAGTCTAGAACAGGGGTTTCCGACCTTTTTTTCAAACTGCACCCCTTCTGTCTGGAGTTTCAGCTCAAGCACCCCATTTACAATTGTTGCTCTACTGAATTGTACTGCAATAAAACACATAATCTATGTCACAACAGTTTGGGGCTGTGTGGCTGTGTGGCAGGGTGAGAGCCCTGCCGAGGCACGGGGTTGTATATGTGGGAAGTATTGGGTGGCAGGGACGGAGTTAAAATCCTCCCTGCAAACACATGTGGGAATGTGGCTGGAGCCATCAATTGAATAAATGTTTAAATGATTATTAAGAATCCAGCCACAGGTGTATAAATAAGGTGATCACGGGTGGTGAAATGGTTGGGTGTTCAGAGGTGGAATGAGAGAGCGAGACAGTAAGCTTTATACATATATAAACAATTGCTACCCAGCATGCTACCTATTTAAATTATAATACCTGTTTATTTTGGCCACCGTGCCATTTTGTTTTGGGTTCAATGTTTTGTTTCTGTTTTGTTTTCAAACCTTTTATTTTCAATAAATGCGAGCATCAGCGCTTCAGTACCCTAGTAATTAGTCTGTCTATTTCCTGGTCTGATGTCACCCGCAAGTCATCCTGTTCACAGGCTGACAAACTGCTGGTTTAGGACTGAATACCAAACAGCAATTCTTCAAACTTTTAATTACAAGTCTTTGGAGGCATCAAATCAATATAGTATATTGGAATCTCTTTGGAAACACACATGTTCGCTTTCTTCTCAGCAAAGTTATTATAAACAATAGTCTGTAAATGTTTATCACGTTATCATTTACTTCCCATCTCAGCATAACTATGTGTGCCATTTAAAATGTTTACAACATCAACAACACTAACCTCAAGATAAAACTATAATTACTAACAATGATTAGTGCTGTACTTTTTCATGGCAAAAACTGATTATTTCACAGCATTTTTACAGCCTTAAAATAGGTCTTCCAAGATATTTCACAATTAAACATAAATTGTATATATTAAAGCAGAAAGAAATGGTGTTATCACATTCAAAATTGATAATTTTCTCTAATTTACAACAAATGTCCCAAAATATTTAAATGCTTACCTGAAAAACAGTAAATGCTAAGATGCTAAAATGCTAAGAGACACGTGAAATGTCCCCTTCTTGGACTGGACAAAGTGATCTTTAGCAGAAATATTTCTGATCTCTGATATAGCTGGTGTCTTTTTCGTTGAAGACATTTTAAAGAAATCGTACAGCTCTATGCAGTGCGTTCAATCATTTACCAGGTGGAAGCAAACCAAACCGCCAGTTTCCTAATGCAGTGTAATGGGTAGTGTGTCAATAAGGCAAACGTTTGCTGTACCCCCAGCTGAAAACCCCTGGTCTAGAACAAGAATTATCAATGACATGTTTAATCACAATTTGATAAGCGATTCTCCAGATAGATGCAAAAAGAATGAACAGACAGGCACCTCCATATATCCCCAGATATCGGATACTCCCGACAGCTTACGCTAAATAATGTTAATAACAAGTTCCACAACAACTGGAGATTGACAACTGGTAAAGATTTGGCCAGATATATGCAAAAATGTAAATGTGACATACAGACAGTCCAACGGACAGGCATACAGATTATGATGCACTCAATAACTTGTATGAAAAAAGTTTCATAATATTTAGACGTGCGGTTCTCCAGGTAAGTGTTACACACAGACAGACACTTTGCATACCTGGGGAGATAGAAAGCCAATTAAAAAACCAAGCAGGGCTTTCGGACCAATCAGAACTTACCAGCAGAGATGATGTAATTGTTCTCAAGGTTGGTCACCAATCCGGTTACGGCTTGAGAGCTATGAGCCTCTGTCTGGTACTGAATTTGCCTGGAGTACCAGTCCAGCACCGCTAGGAAGCCATCCTCCTGCCCCACGATGAGCATGTACCTGCACAGGACAGCCAGCACTCATTGTAAGACACGTCCCCATTAGAACGCATTGGTAAAACAAAAAAAAATACTGCACACCTACAACTTTGTCAATACTCAAAATATCAATGACAAAACATTCTAAACTTTTTAACCACAACACATTCTTTATCTGGAGAAGAGGGACCCCCCAGGGTTGAAATAAATGGTTTAGACTTATAATACATTTCAAAGTGTTCGGTGGCTTCCTCTAATTGTGTTGAGTGTGTTTCTCCTGCACTTGTATTACAGACCTGACTTTCAGATTAAACACGTTTCAATGTTCAAACATTTTCGGGATACTTTGAATATTTGCCAATGCGAGAAGCCTTCTATTAGAGTGCTGTACCTTTTTTATGATGCTTTTTAACATTGATATGAATGAGTCTACATGTATAACATTGATATGCATATTATTGAAAATAACCTTACACAGTACAAATCCTACTGTATAAACACTACGCTACACATTGGACATGCATATCTTTGACAATGGTTTAGCAAGAATTCTAAGCGTTTAACCTTTTAGGGCCATGTTTTCAAAGCGTTTCCTACATTCTTTAATTAACTCGTGTTTTTTGAAAGGTGAAAAAAATTTTAAGGTTACAGAATGAGAAACAAAAACATGTGAGAGCTGAATAGAACTTGGATTATTTTGTTTCTAGTTTTGTAAAATAAATAGGAGTTTGACCTCTTTCAAATATTAGGAGTTAATTAAAGAACGAGTACACTTTGAAAATAAGGCCCTTAAATTCTAAACTACTAACATTGCCAATGCATGTAATGAAACAGAATGCATGTGTAAAAGAATATCATAGAAGGGTCCCCTGGTAAAAGCACGGCCATGTGGGGTGCAGGGTGAGTCATATAGTCAGGGGAGTCATACAGTCAGGGCAGTCATACAGTCAGGTGAGTCATACAGTCAGGGCAGTCATACAGTCAGGGCAGTCATACAGTCAGGGGAGTCATACAGTCAGGGGAGTCATACAGTCAAGGCAGTCATACAGTCGGGGCAGTCATACAGTCGGGGCAGTCATACAGTCAGGGCAGTCACACAGTCAAGGCAGTCATACAGTCAGGGGAGTCATACAGTCAGGGGAGTCATACAGTCAGGGGAGTCATACAGTCAGGGGAGCGCAGGTTCGCGTCCTGGCTGTGTGAAGTCGCCGGTCTTTGCTGGGGATTCCGGAGGGAGTGTCACATTGGCTCTGGCGTTCCCAAGGGTTAGGGAGGCAAAACCAGAAGGGACTGTTCTTCCTCATTGTGCTACAGCGGACACTACCGTCCAGGCGCCTAGTGAGCTGGGGTGGACACCTGCAGGGCTGGCAATTGTCGGAGGAAGCTGGCTTTGTCGTGGGATTGGACACCCACTAAACCTTCATTTCTCCTGAACTGGGTGGAGAATTGTTTACGGTGAGGGGAAAAATGATTGGGCATTCTGAATTTGGGAGAAAATCGGGGGTTAAATAATTGGGCACTCTAAATAAAAAAAAAGAAAAAGAAATAAATATAGAAAAGGGAAAAGAGTTCCCGACACGCTCACCTGTTCCTCTCCTGCTTAATTTCCTTCGGCTTCCTCTTCCGTTTCTCCCCTCCATTTTCCACCACCTCAGTCCAGCAGGAGAAAGCTTTCTCTGGGTCAACGATGTAGTTGTAAACCACAAGGCAGCAGGCTTTGGCTTTCCCCTTCCCTAGCCCGGACTCTGTCGTGGCAGCATCGACAGGTGACCCGCCCACACTCCGGGGCCTCGCCCACTGCTTCAGCAGGGTGGCGGGATTGGTCAGCGTGTTGATCCTGAGGACCTCCCCTTCTTCAGTCAGGACGAACAGGGTCTCCCAGGGCAGGCAGTAGTCCGCCCATTTCGTCCGCTTCCCCTCCTCCAGTAAGAAAGTGGTGATGACCTCCCCTGTCTCTGCTGCAATGAGCCTGACTGTGCCATCGTCACTGATACACAGCATCCTGGTGGGGTAGAGAGGCAGGCTGACAGTCTGGATCTCTCTGATTGGAGCGCCTCCTAGCGGGGTGTGGAGAGCATACAGGTGGGTCAGGGCCCAGAAGTCCACGCCCTTCCTGGAGTAAGAGCACAGCAGCCTGCTGGCTTTCTTCCCCAACCTCTCCACCCCGTCCTTCTCTGTGCTCTTCATCCCCAGCCCCAGTGCAGGCCCAGTGTGGATCTTCTCCAGCTGGTCTCCTGTCTCCAGGCTCCAAACTCGCAAAGTGCCATCCAGAGAGGAGGAGAAGAAATGAGGGAGGTGGGGACACGCGGCCAGGGCTGTGACGGCTCCTGATAACACCCCAGAAAAGATCCTGGGTCAGTTGTTATTAGGGATCAGAACATAAGAACATAAGACATTTCACAAACGAGAGGAGGCCATTCGGCCCTTTAGTGCTTGTCCGGGTTTTAGTGTCTGATTCAATCTTAAAGGATCCCAGTCATTCAACATCAACAACATAGCTAGGTAACCCATTCCATACCCTCACTACTCTCTGTGTGAAGAAACGTATCCTAGCCTCTGTCCAAATTCCACTTAATTTCCAACTAGGTGTCTTTTGGTCATGGTTTCTGTGCTGTGCTTAAAGAATAAGTAGCAGGGTTCTGAAAAATATAGCGTTACACGTCTCCACATGTTGCTACAACTGTTTAAATAATGTACCTGTCATTTTTCTTTTCATTATTAACATCCTGACAACTTTTTACACTTATACCTTTAAAGTCTGTTTCAAAGTTCTTTTCAAAATAGTCCGCTCTAGTGCTCTGATAATGTAAGGATTATTGCCCACATTGTCAAACAGGTAACACAGCAATAACGATTCATGATGTTTTATGGAAAAGAAAAGCCAGAGCACTTCTTGTCTTTTTTTTTTTTTTTTTTTTTTAAATCAGCCTTCCTGTAGTGGTTCCCAACCCTGGTCCTGGCAATCCCCTGTGTTTTCTGGTTTTCATTCCAACTGAGCTCTCAATTACTTAACTAGACCCTTAAGTGAACTGATCATTTGCTTAATTACCCGTTTTTAATTGTTTTCAGATCTTAAACAGTTGCAGAGTTCAAATTACTTATAAAATGTTATAGCACTCTTGAACTCTGCAACTGTTTAAGAGCTAAAAACAATTAAAAAGAACAAATTAAGCAAATGATCAGTCCAATTAAGTGTCTAGTTAAATAATTGAGAGCTCAGCTGGAATGAAAACCAGCAGACACAGGGGGTTGCCAGGACGAGGGTTGGGAACCACTGATTTAGAAGACAGATCTCAAACACCAGTGCATTAGAGCAGCCATTTTGAAAAAGAGCTTTAAAGTTCTAAGTGTAAAAAGTTGTCAGGATGTTAACAACGAAAAGAAAAATTACAGGTACGTTATTTAAACAGTTGTAGCAACATGTGGGGGCGCATAATGCTATATTTTTCGGAACCCCGCTACTTACTCTTTAAAGTATTGCTTTGGGTTAACTTTTTCAATTGATTTTAAGATTGTTAAAGTCTTTAATCAAGTCCTGCCTAATTCTTCTTTGTTCTGGCTTAATAGATACAGGTAGAATACATGTTATACAGTATATGTTATTTGGTTGCTAGTGATTTTATTACATCCTTATTTATTAATGTATTTAGCTCAGCGTGGTTCACAAGCATATGTTTTTAAACATTTCTAGCTAGTTCCCCACACAGGAATTTGTGTCATCAATGTGAGACTAAACATACAAGAGAAAAAAAATGTGAATTATTATTCTCAATTTTTACACCATGAAATGAAAAATGGAACCAAAACAAGAATTGGGAGCCAAATAATCCAATTGATACGTGGATGAGAGAACTATTTAATTGTGCACACCCTTTTTAATCTACCTTTAATAGCTGAGAGTTTTTCCATGCATTACAAATTTTCCTAAATGTTAGTTGAAAAGTTTGTTCATATCAGTCTAGAGATGACAGACAAAGAGGAGAGGGGATACCTTTTATTACACTAACTAAACAATAATTAATCACAAGCTTTCAAGACCTCAAAGGTCTCTTCTTCAGGTGAAACGAGAGATTGATGTTTATATTAAAAGGTGGCATTTTGAACACTACAATTCTAATAATGTAAAGAAAAATGCTGTGTCGAAAAAAACAGAACACGTGGCCACTCAATAAACAATGACAATAACAAAGACAGAATGAATGTGTGTGAGAGAGTGTGCATGTGTACATGCGTGTGTACGTGTGTGTACATGTGTGTGCGTGTGTACATGTTTGTGTGTGTACATGTGTGTGTGTGTGTGTGTGTGTGTGTGTGAGAGTGTGTACATGTCTGTGAGTGTACATGTGTGTGTGAGGGTGGAGAATATTAAGGGACAACCTGGATCTCTGTCCACTAGCATAGAAAGGGCCCCAGTATAAACAGCCCAGTACCTACACACACCACCTGTATCTTTCTTGTTCCACTCACCAGTGTGCCCGGCAAAGACCATCTGAACCCCCCAGTCCTCGTCCCAGACTTTGATGGTGCCGTCGCGGGAGGCAGTGGCCAGGCTCTTCGCAGCGTTGCAGTAGGCAATCCCAGTGATGTTACTGAAAACAAGAAACAAACAACCTGCTAGCTCCATGTCACATGAATGCACAATACCAAAGGGGATGTGTTGAAAATGAATGGTTACCGGTAGTTGGTTTTGTTTCTAGACAACACATTCTTCTACCCTTTAAGAATTTGAAAATGTCCACCACATCTGGGCAAACACTGAATTTGTTTTTACGGTTTTCTTCTTAGTACAGTATAGCTATAATGTTTCATGATAATATCCTCTTAAGGGTCCATAAATGTGGACATAAAATGTAATATATAAAACAACCCTTTGTGTACAATGTGGAAAAGTAGTTTAAAATAATGAGTTTCTTTTGCCCATACATTCATGCCACTGCATGAATGAATTAATTTGAAAAGAGATTGAACTCTGAATGAGACCCCTGGGAATGGTTAATAATAAATGCATAGGCTCCTGGGGGACAAAGGCCAGCCCTGCATGCTTGCACTTGAGCTCACTAGTGCCTGGACAGTGATGACTGTCAGTTCCTTCCTAACCTGGGGGAGCTCCAGAGCCAATGCAGTGCTCCCTGTAGAATCTCCAGTGAAGACCGGCGACTCTGCACAGCAAACCTGCGCTCCCCTGGCTATACGACTCACCCTGTACACCATGATGTCATACCTTTACCAGTTGAGCTACTCAGGACCCCTCTTTTTGGTTGTGTGTGACTTTTTTTTTATTTCTGTCTCTAAGAACTCTCTGATCGCGGCTCTTGTAACCAAAAAAGGCTTCACAGCTCTATAAAAACAGTAAAAATACCAGAGATGCAGGTCCTTCTTGTAGGCGAGCAGCATTCCCTTGGAGAGATGAAACAGGGCCACTCCGGCACTGCTCATGGCGAAGCACCTCTGTGATTTGGGGGAGGCTGCCTTGGGCAGGACCAGCTCAGTGAACACATCCTCTGTATCCAGTCCTTCTGTGATCTCGACCCTGCACACCAGGTGCCGGAGACACCAAACGGAGACATGCCCGGCCCCGCCCACCACCAGCTCATATACCCCCTCCTTGGAGAGGCAGGTATGGATATCCCGGCTGGAGCAGGTGCTGGAGGTGGTCCTGAACTCCCTGTCCAGGACGGCCAGCCTGTTCCCGGGGCCCCAGGCAGCATAGCGGTCCGGCAGCACTGTGCTGGCGATGCCGCTGAAGGGCTCTGCTGAGGGGAAGGAGGCCCGGAGCCTGCCTTCACACTGGTACACCCGCAGGGTGCCATCGCTGGACAGGCTGACGAAGTCGCCTGTGGCCCGGTTGTAGGTCACATGGTGGACCGGGCTATTGGAACTGAAGTGACAGATATGCTGGATTCCATGGGTCGTCAAGGTAGGATTGAAGCACGAGTGTTTGACCTGGAGAGAAAGAGGGGGAGACAGAGAGAGAGAGAGGCAGAGAGACAGAGGGAGTAGGAGAGAGAGGGAAGGAGGAGAGAGAGAGTGGGGGGAGAAGGGGGGGAGTTGGAGAGGGAGTTGGAGAGAGAGCAGGGAAGAGAGAGGGAAGAGAGGGAAGAGTAGGAGACAGAGCAGGGGTAGGAGAGAGAAGAAATGAGAGAGAGAGGTAGTGAGAGAGAGTATGAGAGAGAGAGGGAATAGGAGAGAGAGAGAAACTTAAATGTTAAATAGTTCTGCACATTTGCTACATCAGACAGAAATTCCAAAGACAATTATATGTATTGTGTCAATCTGTGTTTTTAAATTAAAATATAATGATGATAATTTATAAAAAGTTAATATGTACAGCTGACCCTGTCTCTTATAAGACTATCTTGTTGCCTGGGTGATAGAAACACAAGAAGATACCATAAGCTATATGAATTTATAAAAGAAATCCACTAAACTAGCAGATTGCAGGCTCATCATTTTTACAGGGGGAAAACAGCAAATCATCAACACAGGTTTTAAAACCGATATGAGTAAAGTACATGCAATGCGGACACAGAGAGACGATGGGCTTCTTACCCAGACCATGGAGCTGCGGATTGTGTTGTAAAGGAGTTTCCACATTCTCCTGGCTTTCTGCCTGGGTGTCTCTTCACCTGTACCTGGCTTTCGTGGGGTGCTGAAAGTGTCCTGTGGGGTCGAGTAGCCCTCGCTCCCATCGCAGGCTTCAAAACAGGAGGTAAAGAGTTAGCACGCTAACCACCAGCAGCGCTGAGTGTCCTTTGTCCTCAAATAGGCCATATTATCTAAATTAATTAAGGAAAATTCAAAATACTAAAATTAATGTAATTAAATGCAATGACAAAGACATTCTCGACATTGAGAAAGATTTCTGGAGATGTCATTATCGCCCAACCCAGGCGCAAAGCCTGTTTGTGGCTGTGTAAAGAGCTAACAGTGAGACTGAAGCTGACAAACTGTGCTGCGTTTCTGTATAAAGATAAAAAGTGCCATACTCACAGGTCCTGTCACCAGACTCTGATTGCGCCATGATAGCAGAGGAGCACAGCAGCTTCTGGAGCCCTTAGACTGGGATAGAGAAAGGAAAATAGCTCACTGGGGGCTGGGAATTAAAATCAAAATACAGCACCTACTCTGTTCCTTATAAAAGTTTACACAATGAATTTGCATGGTAATTCTACAGTTTCCCCTTGCTTTTCCACTTTATTCTCTGAATTAACCACAGCTGCTAATGTTGTTTTTTTTCAAATATGATTTCCCCTACCTCTGGAATTTACAATGCTTAGCTATACTTTAGCATGCTTTCGCTATGCTTTACTGCACTCTGCTTTGATTTTAATACAGTAAACGTTTATGAAGGTGCACCCAGAAATAGCAGTTTCCATGCCTTTTATTTCCACTAAAAAAGCACCAGGTAATATCATTAAGTAAAACACAGTACTACAATCAGAAATACCAAAAGTATTCAAAAGTTGTACTGCAGCCGAATTCAATTGAATTTGCCTTGCATCAAAGGCTTCTAGAACATTTACAGAATGTGTCCCTCCATGTAGTTTAATTGAATTGCGCATTAAAGTGCAGAGCTGGTATTTTTTATTGAATCTGCCCCTTATTACAGTAAATTTTGTTTCATTTTTTATTTAGAGGTTGTGAATTCGTTTTGCGACAGTATCACATTATTGTATATAATGTAGAAACAGTACAAGTGAATAACTCAAACAGTAAGGTGCTATCTAGTATCTAGTACTAGTACTGACAAGAGCACAGCTTCAGAATCTGAATATTTCCCAGTTATACAAGGTGCTATTCAATCACCCACGCTGCAACGTACTACAGGAATCGAGAGTGTATTTTGGAAGGCACTATAGCCTAGTTTTTAATATAAGGGTTCATTTAAGCACTGTCAAGTTGTTTGTTTTTCATTCTATAATAAATTAATTCCTTAAAAAAAACTGAAGACAGCAGCAACTGGGGTGCACATTTGGCGATATTACCTCATATAGCGCCAGGAATATTACTTTCTGGCGCCAGTACATGTTTAATTTTGTTGTTTTATTATTATTCCTTAGCAACTATTGATGATGACAGTTTCTGACTGGGTCTGGACTACTCATGATGACCCACCCACACTCACCCACAAAACACTAAAAACGAATTTGAGAGAAGAGGGGCAAACACTTTAAAACTGTCACATCGCGGGGTGAAAAAACAAGCAAACGTGTGAACAATATTTAAGTAACACCTGCACAGCATAGTCGTAAGAAGCACTGCATCTTTACGGATGAGACATTGTTAAAATTGACGCCGAAAGTTTCTAAAACTTGACTTAGCTTAATCTGTCTGGGTGTCACAGTGCAATGTATTGCGTTAAAAAACATCTTGCGCTGACACTGATATAGTCAGTTTTAATGAAAGAAGCACAAGCTGATACAACACACACACAAAATGTATTTACATATCTTACTGAACGGACACGGTACTTTACGTGGAACAGTACATGATGTAATTGTACTTTGTTACACTTACCCAAAATGCACTCCTAGATTCTGTCAAAACGAAAAACGACAAAACAATCCCATAGCTACGAAAACAGACACAAACTCTCCCTTTACAATCTACACTGCTGCTAAAAATACTGCCGGTATAAATGTTTTTGTTTCTGTTTTTTTTTGAATAAGCGAAGTTAGCTGAAGTCCATTTTTTGGCCCTAGTACACCTGCCTTGGGCTGTTTGCAATCTCGGAGCACTCACTGCTGTTGCTAGGAGACCAGACGCTTGCAACGCTGAGACACACACAGGCAGTAATATTAGCCCCGTGACCACGTTAAACAGCATGCAAGCTGTTATTTTAAGTCTTTAGTTTTAGTCTGTTTGAAAGGACTGATTCAAAACTTGTAATGACTTCTCATAAAGTGAGGGAGGCATGTCCCCCCTGTAAATTATGCCTATGGGTACACCTTTATGTAGCCTACAATTAGAATACACATTCTTTTATCCTTGAGTTTTGTTTTTTTTCTTCAAAAATGTCTACAGTTTGTAATGACCCTTGTGGTCTTATTAATACTAGAGTATAATTAAGGGTACCATTAAGAAGAGTATTTTCTGTTCTGTATAGGACATTAACTAATCGCTAATAACCCTAAGGGTAGTACAGATGCATTTCTTTTTTCGATTTTTATATGAGGTTTCCCAGGACTATAATCCCATAATTCACCGTGGTAATGACACATTTATAAGAAACGTGAATTCTAAATGATTTTTATATCAAAAGGATAAAAGAGAGTTAAGACAAAATATTTGCGGATTATATATGAGATGTTTTAGTTAGTTTGATCACGACAGGTTCTATATTAAGCCACACTAAGATTGTTATTTCTTGGTACTCACTTGCATAGACAGGGAACACTTTCTTTTGTATTCAATGCATAACACGTTTTTAAGGGGAATTTTATGACTACCTAACCAATGAAAATGTCGTAAAGGGACTGTGACAGGGTGCAAGCACTGTGCCATTGCTTCTTTCAGTTTGGCAGGGATAGGGTTAATACTATCCCTGACACATACAGGTGCACACTGTGGCTGGGACTTAATTGATTAGTTAACAATCAATTAAGCCCAGCAACAGGTGTATATAGGAGCAGTTTCTCCAGTTGTGGGAGACGAACCCAGGGCAAGGAGCCAAGTGGACAATGCGTTTGGTACTTCATGGCCTGAACACAGGTAGCAACCTCCAGCCAGCCTCTAAAGCTGTGCCTGCTTACAAGCATAACACTTGTTTATAACCTTGCTCTGCCTGGGATATCGTGTACATAGTTACCATATTTAAAGACACAGTAGCATTTAGTTTGTGAACATTTTTTATTTTTGTTTTCTATAACTAAATATGCACAAGATAACTGCAATTCTTTCGCCTCTGCCTGCTATTTGTAAAGTTCTTAAAAGCTGCACCACAATGCTGCCCTCCCACAGGGACAACTGAGAAAACCAGAGTATCTGCACACCCCTGTTATGATTACATATAATTAAATGTGAGCAACAGTCAACAGAGCTTAGTTATACTGTAATGTTTTCTCCATGAAAAAAAAAACATGTCCCATTTATTTTTAACAAACATTTAAAACTTTTTTATATACAGGGTATATATCATATATCCATATATATATATATATATATATAAATATATATACCATGATATTATAAATAGCATAGCCCACCCAAGTATTTAAACCTCTATCACCCTGCATATATTTTTGATTAAATAATATATATATATATATATATATATATATATATATATATATATATATATATATATATATATATATATATGCAAGCTTGTTGGATATTTACATTCTCTCTCTCTCTCCTATATATATATATATATATATATATATATATATATATATATATATATATATATATATATATATATATATATATATATATAATATGAGAGAGAGAGATACTGAATCAGAATGTTTTATTTGCTCCAGGAGGTATATTATACACCTGACCCACAGGTTCATATCTAAGTTGATATGTTGTGTGTAGGGTATCTCTTATTATCTTGTGCAGTGTGTATATCAAACTGGGTCTGCCACCAGTTTCAGCAGCATTCTACAATCCAATCTGCAACTGGATATTACACACACTACAAATGATGTGTAATAATACAAAGCATGAGACAAACCATGAACAAAACATAATGAGAAATCAATAGCAAATGAACGCACTGTGCCCTCCCATCACACATCTTTTTACAGGTCAGGAAATATCAGCAAAGGTCTAACAGAAAAAGTGTTGAACAGAAGAAGCGATCCCCTGTTTGGAATGTGGCTAGACAAGAGAATTGTGGATCAGTGTTGCAGGGTCTCCCTGACATGGACTCCTCTCCTGCAGTGTCAAGGAGGCGTATGTAACACCATCCTCAGAGTCACAGGGAAGCTAGTGGATCAGTGTTGCAGGGTCTCCCTGACATGGACTCCTCTCCTGCAGTGTCAAGGAGGCGTATGTAACACCATCCTCAGAGTCACAGGGAATTGTGGATCAGTGTTGCAGGGTCTCCCTGACATGGACTCCTCTCCTGCAGTGTCAAGGAGGCGTATGTAACACCATCCTCAGAGTCACAGGGAATTGTGGATCAGTGTTGCAGGGTCTCCCTGACATGGACTCCTCTCCTGCAGTGTCAAGGAGGCGTATGTAACACCATCCTCAGAGTCACAGGGAAGCTAGTGGAGAAAAAAGGTCATCGTTAGTAAATGTATTTTCTGTGTGCTCTGTTTGCCTACCTGTATATAACAGGGATAGTTTTATTATTTCTTATACAGAGTGATCTGCTTCCGAAGCCCATAGTGCACTGTTTGTGTGGAAAGAGGTGTTTCTCCAGGAACTTCAATGGACATGTTGGTCGCTTTCCTGCGATTGTGGCTGAATAGTTGCACACAACTCTCACACAGCTTACAAAGGTCTGGTGGATCAAATTATATGTCACGTGATCACATCCATTTGCATACAATGCAGACTGGGGGGGTTTCTACTTGTGGTTCTGGGCTTCACCTCTATTTGCTTGATATTAGCTGATATCACGTGGAACTTTCTTGGTGGAAATAAATGCATGGAAACTGTGTTGGGAAGTACTTTCAAGGGAGCTAAAGAACTTTAAACAATTAAAGGTTCACACTGACAATCTCCTCTGGGATGGGGAAGGAGATTGATGCATAATTCAAATCACAAAGCCAATGAAATGCCAGAATGTATCTGTACATATATTACCCTGTCTCCTTCTTGGGGGGCCCTTCCCTTCTGAAACGACACTGTGGTGTACGTCACATCCCCCTCCTGTTCTCCTGAGGGCTGACAGAGAAAGATCACAGTGAATCACAGCGAGTGAAGCTAGGTTATTTTACCTCAGCAGGGTCTTCTGGTTCAAAGCTTGCTGAAAGCATGTCAGTCAACAAGGGAAGCAGCTGGTTGGTTACTGAGGAAAGAAGCCATTAAGAGGAGGTAGGGAAATGACCAAGGAAGCGCAACACTAGCTGAAAGCATGGATTGCAAACATTTCTTTAACCCACTCTAGTACCAAATACAATATTTTTTAAATAAAAATACATGTTTACTATGACATACTGTATATCTTTCAAAACTGTATTTTGAAGACCAATACATAAGGAATGGAAGTGCGCAACTGGTATGATTTCTAGCTTGCCCCCCCCCCACCCCCACCATGAATCATGTCCCAGAGCACATGAATAGTCAAAATGAGAGACCCAAGAGGGTTGGTGGCTGTGCTGTTGTATATATTGGTGAAAGAGAACGATCCCAGTGAGTCACAGTGAGACAAGGAATAGTGTTGATGGGCTACAGCAGACAAACAGCTTCTAACTCCACATTGCAGGTGCAGAGACATTAGACAGTTTCCAGACCCTGTTTCGCAAACTGCAATGTAGCTATGCCAGACAAATAAAACATAACAGAAACTTATGGAAATAGGGAGCGTAGGTTGGGCGTGAATGAGCAACCATACACCATGCACTGAGTCCATTTAGCCAGAAACAAGGAAGAATTAGGGAGGGCATGATTGAAGTCTTTAAAATCTTAAAAGGAGTTGACATAGTTAACCCGAACCAATACTTTAAGCGCAGGACTAAAACCAGGACCAGAGGACACAGTTAGAAATGAAGTGTCAACTTAGGACAGAGGGAAGGAGACACTTCTTCAAACAGTGAGAGGTGAGGGTATGGAATTAGTTACCTAGCAATGTTTTTGAGGTTGAATCACTTAGATCCTTTAATTTAACAAAGTTGTGAGATCAATGAGCTACTAGGAACTGGATGAGCTTGACCGAATAGCCTTCTCTTGTTAATACATTTTCTTATAAGCAGAAGAGCCAGGCTCTCCGTCCGTGGTTACAGAGCTTTTAACCTCATCTCAGTGACAGGGATCAGAATCCGTAACGATAATGTATCACAAATGGACTTAAACCCCACCTCACACACATTACTGTCTCATAGTGCCGTGGTGCACAGATCTCCACACAGGCATGGCATAGCTACGTTTGCAGATTGTTCAGAAACTCTATTGCAGGCTGCAGTCTGTCGTTGTGCTTGGATTAAAGAGTAAATGGCAGTATGTAATTGTAACTTACCGATTTCTTCTTATTAATCTTTCTTGTGTAAATGACAATCGGGATCAGGAGGAGGAGAAGAATTCCACATGTCACAATCAAAGCTGTCAACAGACTAAGAGACAATGAGACAGTTAGTGAACTCCACCAGCTTGACAGACTGCACTGTGCATGAGGTCTAATTGGAAAGATGTGCAAGTCAGTTACATTTCAATCCCACCTATCAATCAGAATGTATGTGTCACGACATGTGGGCTTCTCTTTCTATGAGACACCTAGTAGTTCTGGTTTACAATGTTTAAAATACTACAGCTCAATGCACGATTTGTTTAATCTTTTTAAACAAACTTTTACTTGGCTCGGCTAAAGAAACGTGTTTGTGTAGGCTGGACGCAAACCTGCCACCACCAGGAGCAGTTATAAAGGTCATTAACCTTGTCTCTCCTGCAGGGGTCAGAATCCTTGACGGTAGTGCACCCCCCACTGCCCATTACTTACTATCATCTTTAAAGCGATTGTAGCTAACAGAATAGTTCCATAACGTTTCCTTGCCATACTACATCCATGTACTTTATATGTCTCAAAAGTGTAGTTTTGAAAGAGACACATTTTTTAGCAAACATGTATTTTCATTTTAAAACATCATAATCCGGTACTACACTAGTCTGTTTGCTCTTAGATTGTCTTTCACTTCCAAGGTCTTCTCACCAGGAGAGTGAAAACTGTCCCCAACCCCCCCACTCCTGGGGGTCTCAAGAATAATGAATTATTCACTTTGGAGGCAGAACAAGAATTATAAAATAGAGAAATACTTTTAGGCTCTTTAATATACACAATATATTGTCTCAATCAGCAACACTTACTGTTGTGAGCCTTGGTTGTTTTCACTTGTGCCAGCAGGGGGCGATGTTGAGTCAGGCTGTCTCGCTTCTGTGCTGTAAAATACAAATCCTACTTTAGTGCTGGGTCAGAATCCACCTGGCATTATCTATCTGCAGAATCCTAGTTGCCGGCTCATTTTGATTATTTCTTTAACCCAAAGAAATCACATGATGCTGTGACCTGTCAACTCTGATGGCTCTGTATTGTCTGCAGTGATCGACTGTGTAGGTGGTGCCCAGGGACGGAGCTAGCTTTTCATGCCGGGGGGTGGGTGCGTGGGGGGAGAGTCTTACTGTAACGGCCCATTGTTAAAATAGCTGTCTTATAGTTTACTGGTCTTTTGACCTTATATCAAAGCAGAAGTAGCAGAAATGCTGAATTACTGTATAGTGGAATGCTGATGTGCATAAAGTAGACTTTTTTTTTAAATTTAGTAGTCACCAATTGTTTTTATAATTTTTTTCTCCCAATTTGGAGAAGCCAATTATTTTTAAGCTCAGCTCACCGCTACCACCCCCGTGCTGACTCGGGAGGGTGAAGATGAACACATGCTGTCCTCCGAAGCGTGTGCCGTCAGCCGACTGCTTCTTTTCACACTGAAGACCCACCATGCAGCCACCCAAGAGCTACAGCGTCGGAGGACAACGCAGCTCTGGGCAGCTTACAGGCAAGCCCGCAGGCGCCCGGCCAGTCTACAGGGGTCACTGGTGCGCCTGGCCGACCTAACCCTCCCTCCCAGCGGCCCAGCCAGTGGCGCCGCCCCTGGGAACTCGCGTCCATGGTCGGCAGTGGAATAGCCTGTACTCCACGCAGAGCGCCTGCACCGGATGTGCCACTTGGGGGGGCCATAACAACGCTAAAATAAAAGCAGATAAACTTTCAAAAACTGTAAAGACATACAATAGTTGAAAACATAACAGGAGATGCAAATATTTGGCATACAAATGCCCACTATTGAGGTACTAAGAATCCAGCTAGGAATACCATTAATGTCAACAGTGAAGGGTTTATTGATGAAAAATACAAAGACATTACTGCCGGGGGTCCTACATTGAGACAGAGCCTAACTCTGACTCTGCAGCGCTGCAGTTACCTGGTTGGGTCGCTTGTTGAAGTTTGCTCAGTGGTTGGTTGTTGGGTTATTGTTGTGGATCTCGCTGCTGGATTGAAACAGTTATTATTACATAATCTGATACTATAGAAGCTTTTTAAAACAATTTTAAAAAGCCCATTAATTGTTAAATAGTGTTTGCTTCTGATCTTGATAAAAAACGCAAAGCAAATGCAAGGAAACTGCCTTTGCCCTGTATTTTGGTGACATGTTTTGCACTGGCTTTCTCAGCTGGCATAACTTTTGAGGTGTGGCCTCAACTCAAACTCCCTTCAAAATCACAAAACCAAGAGGACTTGAATCTCACGCTTTACGTTTGTGTTTTACTGTTCATCCAAACCGGGACCTGTGTGTTACAGCCTCAAAGACCCCCAATGTACTACTGGTAGGAAGGCCTGTGGGCATACCCAGTGCCAAGTGAACCTGTTTTTAAACTTGAATTGAAGACAATTTTACAACCAAGTGTAAATATGTTTTGTACACTTCAGCATTTTAATGTCATATGTGTAAACTGTCAGGACAATTTGGGAACACTTGTCTCTGAGGTACTCTTCCCAGTAGGACTCTGGAGATTCATAATAGCAAATCAGTCTAATATGAAATGTAGGTAAATGCAAAATATCATCTATTTATTACTTTCAGATGTATCCTAACATTACAAACTTGTGTTTCTTACCCTCATCAACGATAAGGTTCAGCTGGATTCCTTCATCAGTCCCTGCTCTCTCAATACCACACCAGTACCAGCCTGCATCCTTCTTCTCCAGTCTCCTCACAGTCACAGTGAATACTCCCAGGGTTCGATCATCACTGATTGATACTTTATCTTCATCCCTCTGCTTCTCATCGGATCTTTGAATAATCTTACAGGAGCTCCACACTTCCCTCTGCACCAGTATTTCACATTAGTGTCCAAGTACCGATCATAGTGACACTGGACACTGACAGACCCTCCTTCAATCCCTGTCATAAAGTGACTTGTGACTGACAGTCTGGGAGCACCTGCAAATACAACTAAGTAAATGTAATCTTATTAAAGTAACAAGAAACCTGCTGTTTCACTGTTGATCAGTATCAGGTTTATTAAGGAGCACCAGTAGACACAGACACATACAGTAGGGCCTTATTAATCAAGGTGTTTACTGCAAAATGCAATTTGCATGTTTTTGTTGAAGTAAAATAAAACTTCTTATGTTATAAAACTAGTAGCACAGAACTTGGAAGGTTAATTTGAGGATTACATGTGTGGCAATAAAACAGCTGTCAATAATACCTGACTCTTTCGAGTCTTTCCTATTGTTATCTTTGGATTCCAGCCCCACTCAATCACAGCGTGTCATCAGCTCTGCTGGTCAGAAACTGAAAGTGGTGAAACCTGTTGTATAATTAACAGGTTTCATGGTGTCCAAATGAAGAAACTCAGTCAAATACGTGTTGAGCAAGTGTACACATAATAATTTAATCTTTTAGAAGATTTATTTTTGTTTCTGGGGAAAAAAAAAGTGCATTTGGTGTAACTCTGAAGACAAATCTGACCCATAGCCTCATAGAAGTTCTCTTGCCCAAATAGCACAAGTCTTTTATACAGTACTAAACACTTAGTATTGACTTATAGAAAGGGAAACTGCAGAATGACCATGGTTAACTGTATACAGTATGGTGGGACAGTGCTGCAGGATGAAGATATCATTGTTTAGAGCTGCTGTGTTATAAACGGAATGGTGCCTGTAGTGTTCCAAACAATATCGGCTGCTGCTGCTATGCTAGGATCCTGTAACAGTGTAAAGTATTTCCACCTCTCTTCCATTTGTTTGACCCTTTAATAAAGTAGACCCGACACAGACTTGAAGTTTCAGCACTTTAACCAAAAACAAAACAAACACCTAGCTCCTTTCAGGAGCACTGACTAAACACTGGAACAGCCCTGTCTAGCCTGGGACAGCTAAGGTGTTTGCCTGATACAAAAACAAAACACACAGTTTTACACAATATAATTTGTACACACAGTACTCACACTATTCAATGACTGCTTCGGTAGCAGGGCACACACCTTCCTGCTTCCTTCTACTCAGCAGCCCTGAATGAATTAGTTGTGGGGTTTATATTCCCCACAAAAACAGGTATAGGCAGCTGGTGCTGATTTACAATAATCGGCAACTGCCAAAACAATTAACAATTAACAAATTCACAAAACAATTAACACACGTTTGCATGTGTGTTTGAAGGGGAGGATTTTAGCCCCCTTCCTGCTCTGGTCAAACTTTGTTATGGTGCATTTAAATTGAGAGTCAGAAATACTGAAGCTCAACCTCACTGAGGCATGGTAAAAAGGGACTGAAAAATATCTGTGGTATTTAAACTCTTACCATGTGAAACATTAGGTTACTTAACGTAACCCTGGTTGTCTGAAAGAGAAGACGACCACCAATGACATTACGTATGGGATATGAAATACCAGAGCTGCCGACAGACCCCTTCCTGGGATGATCCACCGAGGGGATAAAACTCTCATCCAAAGGAAGCCATTCCTCTTTTTCCATTGAACCCGTGAGGGCGACCTCGCGGTTGGTGCTCGTCTTCTCTTTCAGGGTTACTGTAAGTAACCTAACGTTCCCTTTCAATTCGAAGATGACCACCAATGACATTACGTATGGGATAATGTATACCGGCCCCGCTGGTGGGTGGGTTGGCTAGAGACCCGGCGTGCCCAAACCCTCAATGCAAGGTGACGGAAACGCATCTCAAGCGGGCGTATGCAGCAGAGGCGCAGGCAACTCGCCTGTCAAACATAGCGAGAGTGCTCAAGGCTTATATGGACGGTGTATTGTGCGGTGCCCCCCTCCCTGAGCCGGTGGCCACGGAGCTACGTCTCCTGTCCAGCACGCTGCTGCAGATCTCCGGTCTCCAAGGGCAAGCTCTTGGCCGGAGCCTGGCTAGCTTGATTGTGGCTTGTAGACAGAGTCCCAAGCCAGAGTTCCTGATGCGGATAAGGCCTGGGAAGGCAAAGGAGTATGTGGATCCTGGCCGGACCGCTGGACATCCCTGCACATAAACATGCTGGAGTTGCAAGCGGTATCCCTTTCTCTCCACCACTTCCTCCCGGTGCTGAGCGGTACACATGTGTTGATCCGGACAGACAACATGACAGTGATGGTGTATGTCAACCACCAGGGTGGCCTACGGTCCCTGGGGTTGCATCGCATGGCCTTCAGGCTATTGACATGGGCTCAGAGGAACTTGCTGTCCCTACGGGCCACGCACATTCCTGGAGCGGTGAACTGGGCAGTGGACCTCCTCTCCAGGAAGGGTCCGCATCCGTCAGAGTGGCGACTCCACCCTCAGATAGTGGAGCGCATTTGGGAATGGTTCGAGAAGGCACAGGTTGATCTCTTCGCTGCGGCAGAGATGACGCATTGCCCCCTGTGGTACTCCCTCCACCGCTTAGGCGGTCCACTCGTAGATGCCCTAGCGCACAAATGGCCCAATGCGTTTTTGTACGCTTTCCCACCTATACCGCTGCTCTCAGCCTTTTTCAAAAAGGTCCTGTTAGAGGAAGCATCAGTTCTCCTAGTGGCCCCCAAGTGGCCCAGGAGAATCTGTTTTTTCGACCCTGTGCCAGCTGTTACACGGCCAGCCCTGGGAGATCCCACTGCGTATGGATCTCCTCAGTCAGGCAAAAAGCTCTCTTTGGCACCCGGACCCGGGCAGGTTCCGGCTGTGGGTCTGGCCCCTGAAAAGGACTGCTGATTAGCCCTAGGGCTATCGGATGCAGTTGTGAGTACATTGCAGAGCGCTAGGGCAGACTCCACTTGGTCCTTGTACATCTATAAGTGGAGGTATTTCCAAGCTTGGTGTCTGGCTGGAAATATTATTATTATTATTAATTTCTTAGCAGACACCCTTATCCAGGGCGACTTACAATTGTTACAAGATATCACATTATTTTTTGCATACATTTACATTATTTTTACATACAATTACCCATTTATACAGTTGGGTTTTACTAGAGCAATCTAGGTAAAGTACCTTGCTCAAGGGTACAGCAGCAGTGTCCCCCACCTGGGATTGAACCCACGACCCTCCGGTCAAGAGTCCAGAGCCCTAACCACTACTTCACTTAATGCTGGTAGGTCACTTTCCACTTTGAAGGTGTATTTAGCGGCTATCTCTGCATGCCATGCCCCCATAGATTTGGTGTCTCCAGGTGCGCATTTCTTGGCTACCCGATTTCTTAAAGGCGCTTGGTTATTACGCCCTCCCCGGAGGACTGTTCTCCCCGAATGGAGCCTTAATATTGTACTGGAGGCTCTCACGAAGGCCCCATTTGAGCCCATACACTCCATAGAGTTGAAGGAGCTGTCTATGAAGACAGCCTTCCTTGTGGCTATTACCTCCACTAAGCGGATCAGTGAGCTGCAGGCGCTGTCTGTGTACAGCTCCTGCATGCGTATTTGGGAGGATGGCAGCAGGGTGTCTCTGCGTAGCAATCCTGCTTTCCTCCCCAAGTTGATCACAGCCTTCCACGTTAATCAGTCTGTGGAACTGGAGTCCTTCCATCCACCTCTGTTTGCTTCAACGGAGGATGAGAGATTGAATTTCCTCTGCCCAGTGCGGGCATTGAGATGCTACGTGCATAAGAGCTCTGCGTCAATCTGACCAGCTCTTCTTCTGTCATGGGACATGGACCCTAGGACAGCCCCTCTCTAAGCAGCGTCTGTCACATTGGATTGTGGATACAGTCTTGACTGCGTATGATAGTGCTGGCTTGCCCCCACCTGGTAGGGTATCCGCACACTCCACTAGAGGGTTGGCTACATCTTGGGCCCTCTTCAGAGGTGCCTCGATGTCTTATATTTGTACTGTGGCTAGCTGGGCTATGCCGCATACCTTCTCCAGGTTCTACTGCCTTAATGTGGTAGACCTTCATTAGGCACGAGGGTCCTTGAGGGTCTAAGTTCACACCGCTAACCTCTGGGTTAGACAGTGCTAGTGCATCCTTCATATGCTGCCATTCCTTCTCCCTTGCGACGGCTCTGGTATACATTATCCCATACGTAATGTCATTGGTGGTCGTCTTCGAATTGAAAGTGAACGTTAGGTTACTTATCGTAACCCTGGTTCCGTGAAAGAGAAGACGATCACCAATCGCGAGGTCGCATCGGTCGTCCTCACGGGTTCGATGTGAAAAGAGAAACGGCTTCCTCGAGATGACAGTTGTATTCCCTTGGTGGGCAGGACCGAGTGCATCATCCCAGGAAGGGGCCTATCGGCAGCTCTGGTATAGAGAGCTTAGCGACACCTACCCAATGGGCAGGCATATCCCATACGTAATGTCATTGGTGGTCGTCTTCTCTTTCAGGGAACCAGGGTTACGGTAAGTAACCTAACGTTCACTTTCAATTTCAGGATTTCAATCAATGAACAGGTGGGATTGAAAGGTAAGAGGAGAAAAGCAAAAGATGTGTGTTTCAGGAGATATGGAGAAACAAGAGAAGATACATTTAATAGAACATAATAATAAAGCAAGTAAATCAGAACAGAGAGAAAAAAAGTCAAGTTAGAGAGTTCATTTTAATATAGTATAGCCTAATGTTGTAAATGATGTTCTGTATTAATTACATTTTATTTAATGTATCCGGTTATTGCAGAGGGGGGAATGTAAGATTGGCAGGGATGGGGTTAAATCTGTCCCTGCCAGCAATCACAGGTGTGGCCATTCCCCAGTTAGGTAATTTATGCTAATTGGGGAGTGGCTGAATGTATAAAAGGAAGGAGAAATCCTGCATGCATGCCCATGCTCAGCCTACCTATTGGTTTGTGTGTTGTTTTGTGAATTAAAAACCTGCTCTCACAAGGTGAGATAAAAGAGTTCATGTGAGTGCAAAGTTATCTATAATAATGGTGTTGCACTATTTTGAAAGATATTGTAGCAACCCAGCCACCTGAAGGGGACCTTGTTGGACTTTTGTGTCGTCCTGGTTGTTTGTCCTGTTTGTGTGTCCTGTGCTTTGGTGTTTTGTGTATTGTTAGGGTTCAGACCACGCCACCTATATGTGTGGTGTGTGTGTGTGTGTGTGTGTGTGCATGCAAGGGAGAGCTGTGATTGGCCGGACCGGACAAGGACGCAGGAACAGCAGGGTATAAAGACCTGGGACGCGCGAAATCGGGGGAAGAGAGAGTGGGCGAGATAGTGTGAGAGACAGATAATGAGATTGCTGACAGAGCAACAAAGTGAATCTGAGGTTACCTAACCTGTGGTGTGGCAAATCAGACAGGAAGAGGCTGAGGGCTGTGTTAAGGTTGGGAGCGCGTAAGGGGGTGTACTACCATTTAGCGAGTGACGGGGGAGTTTGTTGTTTTGGTGGCGTGGTCCTGGCCCAAAAAGGGACTCTGGACGGTACTGAGTTCTGTTCAAACAATAATCCATCCTGTTGAGAGCTGGAGTCATCACAATATTGTGTATACTGTATAAAAAATTCAAGCAATACGATTAATCGTTGTTATGAGGCTGTCCGGATAGAATCGCCACCACAATTAAACAATGAAATACATTTACTTAGTGGTGGGAAAAGTGAAGCCTCTTGAACTACTGAACCCTCTGAACCATTTGCTTCATAAAAGATTCACTGAGCCGAATCACTTGAAGCGCTTCGTGCTCCATAGTGACATCTATTGGTAGAGCCGCGTCATTGAACATACTTGAACTTGAACATACAAGTTATATATACACAGGCTGCTATTGCTTGGAACTGGTGTTTAGAAATTATGATCTGTAGCCTAATGTACACGTGTCATTTGTGACTTACAAAATGGTTACATTTTATAATTTCTCTGTTATCTGTTTATATATCAACCACACATATGATTACCCAACAAAAAAGCCAGTCACGCATACGCATTATCATACTTGAAATTTAAAATCGAAAACACAACAACGTTGCTTTAGAAAGGGAGGCATATCTGACCTCAGGAAATGTACTCGGCTGGGAAATTAGTGTTGAAACAAGTAAAATATTTGATATTACATTTGTTAGCCAGTTTCCCGGTGGCGCAACAAGTTATGTTGTTGAAGCTGACACCCTGGGATCCTTCAAGAAGTTGCTTGATAAGATTCTGGGATCAATAAGCTACTAACAACCAAATGGGCTGAATGGCCTCCTCTCGTTTGTAAACTTTCTTATGTTAGTAAGTTGTGTAATTAGGAATGCTTGTCAAGCGCAGGATCGAATCCTCCGAGGAAGTGTGCGGGTAGAGAACTTGTTTTAGATTTAAAAAAATAATAATGACATTTTCCAAAACGCAAAACTAAAAGAATCATATTTGCTGATATTTTTTTTAAATAATCTAATTGAAAAAAAAGAGAAAGAAATAATAAATGCTTCCTTCCAGCAGTGATCTAGGCTATATTTCAACAAAGCATTGTATTGATTCTGGTTCAGTCAGATCACGTGATGTGTTGCTTCATGCGGAACACTGTTTGCTTCAGATGGTTCGAGGCGGGTTACGTCATTTGTTTGCTTCACATGAAGCAGTGGTCATTTGAATCACCTGAAGTAGTGAATCACTGAATCATGTGACTGATCCGAAGACTCAATGAGCTCCTGAGAGCGATTTGAAGCCTCATGAAGCAATGAACCCCGTGTATGATTTGAAGCCTCATGAGGCAATGAACCCTGTGTATGATTTGAAGCCTCATGAGACAATGAACCCTGTCTATGATTTGAAGCCTCATGAGGCAATGAACCCCGTGTATGATTTGAAGCCTCAATAAAGCAATGAACCTTTGAATGATTTGAAGCTCTGCACTAATGTAGTTGAATCACTTGGAGCCCCTCTCCAAAACTCATAGGCATTCAAGTATTAGGCATAGCATTAATGGGTCATTAGTCCAGTGTCTCTCGGATGGCTAGATTACAGAATATTTTTAATCATACAACATACTTGAAGTGTAACCCCAAGTCAATTAAAGCCTATTGGACATTTAAAAAAAAAGTGTTTTTAAAGTGCATAACATATAGAAACATAACATAATAATAATAATGTTTATTTTATTACATTTCAGTAAAACATACTTGAAAGCAAATATTTCTTCATATACATCCATATATAATTTTATTTAAAAAAAAAAAAAGCATATTACGTATATGACTTGGCGGACGCGAACCCGGACCTCTGAATTGAGGTTGATTACTTCATCTCACTAAACTCATAGAGCCACGACGACTCCCACAAACATAACACAAACATCAACAAGATATGGTGCTTTCAGATGTAATGGTGTTTTTTGATCTGATATTTATAAATTATATTTATTTTGCTGATGTATCACAATGAAATAATATTGAATTCAAGACTTCTTTGACAAAGGTTTGAAAACATATTTTATTTCTGGGAAAAATCTCAAATAATCATTACTTTTATTTTTTATAATAATTAACAATACTTAAACTCCCCCAATTTCACATAGTAGTAGCCAGCATATGAATATATATATATATATATATATATATATATATATATATATATATATATATATATATATATATATATATATATATATATATATATGATGAACTGAAATTCATTTAAAATGTAATTTGACAAACAGTATATTCTTCCTTCCAGTTCTAACCTACGTCAACGAAGCATTATTGATTCGAAGTAAAGCGTTGTATTGGTGGTTTGTGTCTTCTTTTGTAAATATACCATCAAAACGTTTCGATAGTGCACATACAAGACCGTCAGCAGGATTTTACTCCGTGAGCGTGAGTGACTGAACACCCCGAGCGTCTGCAGCTTCAGAGGATCCGTAGAACGGCTGGCGTTTGTGTCACGTGATGTATTGCTTCATGCGAACCAATTGAACCTTCGATTCTAACACTGTTTGCTTCTAATGGTTCGACACGGGTCGAAGCGGGTGAGGCTTTGAACCCATCACTACATTTACTAAACTGCTCAAGCAATTCACGCTCACTTTACATGTCGAATACATTGTTGTTTAGAAAGGTGAATTTTAAAGAAAACTGACCTGGCTTAAAGTGTCCTGAGATTCTGAAGCCTGTTGACAACCCTATCTGAGAGCTATGAGGAAAGAATTACCGTGATGAATGACCTGAATCTCCCCGAGAAATAAAACCCACGTTGATTTACTAACAAATATCAAATAGGCTACGGAATTATTTAAATAAAACACAGCAGTTCCCAAATGGTTCAACTTGTATCGGCACATTACAGCAACATAAAATTGTATTTACTGAAGCATATTGTTCAACAACGTCTTTCACAGTTGTAAAGTTATAAAAAATATATATTTCTATGCACCGACTTTTTTTCTCTCAGTATGATCTCTAGAACACGTCTCAGACAAAGCAACAAAGCACAAAAGTCTACAACAGTTTGCCATTACTATATATTAGAGGTTTACTGCATACCTTTACTCCATGAAAAGTGTGATGTGACTGTGCTGTTGCATATGGGGGGTTGTTTGCATTCAGCAGTTGCATGACGTGTTTAGTGCATGTGCCATCAGTAATTTAGGGAGTTGAGATCTGCCACAGAGGTCATCAAACATGTTCTTGTTATTAAATACAACAGTTACATTCAATACTGGATCTGTGTCTTTTATTTAAAGAACTGCACACATTGGGGGGGATGTATTAAAATTGGTGCGCGTCTGGGTGGATATAGGGTTCGTATTCGGCCAAATCCGAACTATGCTCAAAAAGTAGGTATTCAGACCGAATCTGAAACCGAAATCTGGATTCGGTGCATCCCTTATATATATATATATATATATATATATATATATATATATATATATATATATATATATATATATATATATATATATATATATAGCCCTCCTCTCCAGTCCATATCTATCTATCTATCTATCTATCTATCTATCGAATGCCCGAAACCGCAGATATACCTTGCACCGGTTTCAGACAATCCCAATTCTGCACTGAATGTTAGGAAACCATACACATTTTGGCCCAAAAAGGCCATTTTCCACACCCTGTCAAAAATGGAAAGCTATACAGCAAATCTTTTTCGTAAAAAAAAAAAACTAACACATAACCTGATGAATTTCAACTCAGAAAGCCAAAAACAGCTCAAGGCATCACTCAATGTGCCCTTTGACCGCTCATAATGTCACATGATCATATTACCCCACGCTGTGACATGTTAAATACAACCACATGTCTTGCCTTTAATGCACGGATACCAGTTTTGTGTTAATCCAATGTGTAAAACTCTAGTTACTGTCATTTGTCTTACCACCGCACCTAACCTTTTAAAATATTAATTTCAAGTAAATTACATGAAAAACTGCCTATATTTTTTATTTTACCACATTGCCAATTACGTACCCACCTTAGAAGGATGTATTAGGACCTTGTCTGTCCCAAAAACAGAAAATATTATCTGTAAATTTGGTACTCACATTGTGGTCTAATACTTGAGAATTGTGGCGATGTGTTGCTGTTTGACAGTTTCACAGCGCGCGTTGGGGTAGCGTTCTGTTACTGCCATTAATAAGCGAGTGTTTCCCATATCACATGGGAGGCGTGTGACAGCAACATTGGTCAACCAAGAGCTTCATCTTGTGCATTTATAAATAACCAGTTCACACAAACACCCTCTAAGGAAACAATTTGGAAATGCGTATGTGAAAAAAACAAACGTTACTTCATTAGCTATAACCCAAACACATCAAACAAAATCAACAGAAACGATGACTAACAGCCAAGGTACAGTATTTATTTTTTCATTATTTATACATTTGTGTGCTTAATAATAATAATAATAATAATTATTATTATTATTATTATAATAGCTGATAGCTAGGATTATTGCCCACATTGTCAAACAGGTAACTCAGCAATAACGACCAGTGATTTCGTACGGAACACAAAAGCCAGAGCACTTCTATTTTTTTTTCCGGCAGTGAGCCGTGGACACACCCTTGATCTCAAACCCCAGTGCACTACAGCTGACATACTGAAAATAGCTTTGAAACAGACTTTAAACCTTTAAGTGTAAGAAGTTGTCAGGATGTTAACAATGAAAAGAAAAAAATACAGGTAGGTTATTTAAACAGTTGTAGCAACACGTGGGGACGTAGAACGCTGTATCTTTCAGAACCCTGCTACTTACTCTTAAACATATTCTTTTAACATTTCGGATGCATACTGCTTTATATAGTGTACTTGTAAATACAGTAAACATAAACATAAATTGTGATTCCTTTGTTACGCTTAGTTCAAACAGTTAAAATGCTAGTCTCTCACTGTCTTGAGTTTGAAATCCCACTTACACAGACAAAAGTGTCTGTTGTAAGTGAACATAAGAACATAAGAACATAGATAGTTTACAAACGAGAGGAGGCCATTCGGCCCATCTTGCTCGTTTGGTTGTTAGTAGCTCATTGATCCCAGAATCTCATCAAAAAAGTGGCATTAAAAAAAACAAAAATGCAAAACAAAGGAATGTGAAGTGGGAACGGCGAGTAAAGGTATTGATCGGTTTTCGAGAAGCAGGTAAGTGGGCTGTATTGTTTGAACAGTGGCTAAAGCCAGGAACCAAATGCAAAAGCTGAGTTTAAATCTAACGTCTGTGTAATTGATGGAGGTTTACAAAGTCGTGATGAAATTGCTTTTGTTCCTGAAAAAAAAGTAGTTCTTGCTGTTTAAACGAGGAATGAAAATCTACAACTCCGAAAATGCCATAGCTATCTAAGAACACTGATTGACTTGCAATCAGTTAAACTAATACACCTGTTTATAATTTAACAAAACAGGCAGGTATAAAAGGACTGTGAGGAAGGTAAGGAACTGTGTGTAGACCTGAGAATGTGGTGTACATTAAAACAAAGTATATTCAAGCTGTGATTTGTGAATACAGTAATCCATTGCGTATCCGCCTGTCACTTATCTGCCCTAACCGTTTATCCACCACGATCAAGCTCTTCAACAATGTTAGTTTATTATTGAACACAGAAGATTAGTTCAGAGATTGTAGATCCCACCAACGTTTTCGTACACTGTGTTGTATGTGCTCTGTGCGCTTCCATTGCTGGTAGTGTCACGTGAGCTGTTCAGTGTGTTGATATATAAATAAATCCTGTTCACCTGCGGGGCGTATCAACTTCAACCTCCGTCTCGATCTCCTGCCTGTCACTCAGCAGCGAATACACACACCCACACGGCTACCCTGTGACATTAATACCCTGTATCTTTCTAAACAAGGCATTAAGGGGAGCTCCCTAATAAAAGCTGAATCTCAAAACAATAAATGTATGAATATAGTAATTGTTGCAGCTCTGTATAATGGTATTTAAACCAGGATTCATTTTTCTGAATTTTTACATATCCGCCCTTACTCTGGTCCCACCGCATTCGATACTGCTGAAGGATTACTGCAATATATTTCAAGTCAGTAAACCGGATTAGCATCTGACTAAAGTTAGGGATGCTGTTAAGTTTAGTTAGCGCTCCAAAACATGAGCGAGGGTTTATTTTTGTTTTGCATTGTTTGTTAAAAGAAGCCGTGTTCCCCTGGAAACCCATCCTTTGTTGTCGAGCTGCTTGATCCACCAAACACGTGTTCGGAACCCAGAACTGTTACACTGCAAATAAAGAAGCTTTCTCACAATTTGTAATTCGGAAAAAAAAAAATGTTTATATTTTTAATGTGTAATTGTATTAACCTACTTTTAGCAAACAATATGAAAAGCTAAATTGAAACCGCAAGCCCTTTTCTAAGTGTTATGTTTGAAATGTGTAATACCAGTTAACTAATTGTTGAAATGATTGTTGAGTAATAAAATGCTATTAGCTTTTCTGTTGAATTCATTGTCGGGATCATGACTGTTTGGGTATGGTGAAGTGGTGATTATGGACTGTTTGGCGCTGGCCCGTCTGTTGAGGGAGAAGAAGAAGACACCACCCTCTGAAAGAGGAACTGATCTTGCAATGGCAGGTCAGCAGGGTGGACGGTGGCGAAACCATGCACCTCCCAGCCTCTGTTTTACAAAGGAGAGCTTGTGAAACAATTCACAATTGGTATTCTTTAAATTAAAGTTGGTTTGAGCACTCGAGCTGCTGTGGTTAGGGAGATACAGCCATTTTCATTCGTGTCGGGTTAGCGCGAGTCGAATATCAAACGAATATCGAACGTCAAGCTAACTTTACCGCGGTCCCGCCCGTTCCTGTGAGCTTCACTCCTGTACCATCCCATCCCGCAAAATTTAACACCATTTTTTTTTTCCCGTACCGCGGGAATCCCGTGGGTCCCGTCTTCATGTCACTCTCTAATTCGTAGCACTAACTGTGGGTTTGTTAATCAACGATATATCTGCCCCACACTCCCCTTCTCTTCAAAGCCACACAGCCACTTTTATTTGGAAGATTTGTAGAATTCATCAATTTAAAAGATCAAAGGAAGATGACACAAAATGTTTTAACAGTGGGAAAAGCATAGGAAAACTTCAAAATTACAGTTCAAATTTGCCGTGGTAAACTTTTATATGGGCACACAGACTACTTCCTCAAAATATATAATGTATATTAATAGACAACTGTCTCCTCTACAAAAATTGCAAAAGAGCTTTCAATTCCTCTAGAATGCACCAGCTAAACAGTGTGTACAATACAACACTTTCATTTGCAAATGTTATCTGTGTTTATCTAATGTGTATTTCTATTATCTATCTGTCTTAAAATACTAACAGTTTAGTTTATTTTTGAATATTTAATTTCTTTGTTCAAAGTTTCATGGAACTGGTAAATGACATATCAATGTAATACATCCGTTGAATACTTTGAGCTGTATTTAAAGAGAGGTTGGAGTTAGTACACCAAACTCTTTAAAACACTCTTCAATATGAGTATGAGTTCAAGTTTCCATTATTAAAGAAATGAATTCAGCGAGTGTAGTTTAATATCCCTTACCTGTAACTGGAAGTACAGCCAGGAGAAGGAGAAGACGCTCCATGTCTGTGTTTGAGAGGATGTTACCAACAAGTGTCTTTCACTTCCTACCCTGATGGAACAGAAACACTGACCACAGTGAGTCATACAGGCGGTCCCTGCTACAGTGTAGCACAATTTCTATATAGGAGCAGAAACCACAGCAGGGTCAGGCATGGGGGTTGTGGAAAAAATATTCAAACGTGTTACTTGAGTTGTTTAAAAAAATGTAATTAAGTAAAAGTCAAAGTATCCTTCTAGAAAACTACTTGAGTAAAAGTACAAACGTATCATATCTTAAAAGTATTCAAGTGTCAGAAATAAAATGTAGCCACCCTTAAATTCTACCCATGGAAATCTGCTGTTACCCTGAGTTACACACCAAACATATTTATCAGAGGGCACTACTATTATACATACACCTATACTAATATACATTGAAATCTCCAATCAGGAATTTAAATTTTAGTCACAACCTTTATCCATAAATAAAACACAATTCATGAAACAATTCTAGGCTCAAATGTAAAAAATGTGAAATCCTGTTTTGAAACTGTTTGTAGATTCCTATTACTTTTCTAAACTACTAAATGCATCCTCCACAGCAAAACAAGAGGCACCACAATTAACACAGATGAGTCAAATTACTCAAAAGCAGTATCTTCTTCTTCATTGTGGGTTTCGTTGTGTTTGTTGATTGGTTATTTTAAAAATCAAAACGGTCTCTGGTTGGGAATAAACACACTATGTCAGGGACCTTTTTTAGCTGGAGTGCCCAAAGTCATTGTGTGTGTGTCACTAAGTGCCAAAGGTGCCAATGATTAAGGGGATTAAAAACATTATATGGTAACTTTTTAAAACAATACTTACATTCCTTTTTTGTTGTAAGTTTTTATTGAGCACATACCAACAAAACAAAGTTTTAATATTGCAGTATTGCTACACTACAGTGAAATGCATGAATCACATTTGATCACATTTGAGAATTTTAATGCTAAACTACATTAAAAGAAACAATCAGAATGCAATACATATAAAAAGTTTGCTTATTTGGCGCTGCTTCGGTGACCCTGGCCTTATTTTTTTTTGTTTGCAGTTGTACACAACCATTACCGGTGCACATTAATTTTTCTCAACTGTGACATATTTACTTCCTTAAACATATCTACTGCTTTTACATTATATTAAATAACTAGTAGTAGATAAAATACTTTGTGGCATTGGTTGTCTTCATACAGTGGGGGAAAAGCAGGTTGTAAAAAAAAAACATCTGCAAATAAATCATGCCTCTCATATGAGTACATTTTTAAACCTAGTTTGACACCTGCATTTCTCCATACTGTTAAGATTACATTAAAAAAAAGCATCAAACATCGTCTGAGATACAAGCACTGTATGTGACAGCGAATATATTTTTGCTCGGATTATGTCATTCAGGGTTTTTTAGGCTCCCCGACTCTGACAATTTAAAATTTTGTCAGAGTGTGAAGTACGAATAGTACAGGAGATAACGGTAAGCAGAATTCTTCCTCCCCGGACCCCTTGAGTCCTGCTGACACATCCATAGCTGACCACAGTTACGTATGGACAGACTTATTGTTTTTGTCTGCTTCCTCTTTTGACGCTCCCAGGATGGGAGAAGGGAAGTCAGTAGGGATTCCATCTCCTCATCGCGCACCAGAGAACCCTACTGGCCAGACATCAAGCACATTCAGAGTGGATAAGAGGCAGGGCTGGTCTGTGTTCTCCGTGATCGGTAGCCTGCCCACCTGTGCTCTGGATTGCTCGGTGTAAAAACGATTGTGGCTTGAGGCTCGTGAGATTGGAGGATGCTCACACGTCCTCAGAACGTCTGTGCTGTGTGGGAAATTCTTTTGTATTTTAATGCTTAATAGTTTCCTAGGTTATTGAGGAAGTCAACACTGGTTTTTGGCACCATTTATGCACAGCCTGTGAGCTGACATGATATTAAGTGTTTGACTGTACTTGTTGGGTATTAGGAGTATAAGATGTATAACACCACAACCCCCATGCCTGACCCTGCTGTGGTTTCTGCTCCTATATAGAAATCACGCTACACTGTAGCAGGGACCGCCTGTATGACTCACTATGGTCAGTGTTTCTGTTCCATCAGGGTAGGAAGGGAAAGACACTTGTTAGTAACATCCTCTCAAACACAGACATGGAGCGTCTTCTCCTTCTCCTGGCTGTACTTCCAGTTACAGGTAAGGGATATTAAACTACACTTGCTGAATTCATTTCTTTAACAATGGAAACTTGAACTCATACTTTATTGACTGTTTTAAAGAGTTGGAGTACAAACTCCAATCTCTCTTTAAATACAACTCAAAGTATTCAACGGATGTAGTACATTGATCTGTCATTTACCAGTTTCATGAAACTTTGAACAAAGCAATTAAATATTCAAAAATAAAATAAACTGTTGGTATTTTTAAGACAGACAGATAATAGAAATACACATTAGATAAACACAGATAACATTTGCAAATGAAAGTGTTGTATTGTACACACTGTTTAGCTGGTGCATCTGTAGAGGAATTGAAAGCTCTTTTGCCTATTTTTATAGAGGAGACGGTTGCCTATTATACAGTATATATTTTGAGGAAGTAGTCTGTGTGCCTATATAAAAGTTTACCACGTTAAATTTGAACTGTAATTTTGAAGTTTTACCATGCTTTTCCCACTGCTAAAACGTTTTTGTGTCATCATCCATTGATCTTTAAAATGGATTAATTCTACAAATCTTCCAATTAAAAGTGACTGAGTGGCTTTGAAGAGAAGGGGGTGTGGGGCAGATATATCGTTGATTAACAAATCCACAGTTAGTGCTACGAATCCACAGAAAACTGGAGATTCGTTAACGACCACAGTGAGTCAGAACAATTAGAAGTGTAGGCTGCAATTCGGGGGCGGGATTATTATTATTTGTTTATTTAGCAGACGCCTTTATCCAAGGTGACTTACAGAGACTAGGGTGTGTGAACTATGCATCAGCTGCAGAGTCACTTACAATTACGTCTCACCCGAAAGACGGAGCACAAGGAGGTTAAGTGACTTGCTCAGGGTCACACAATGAGTCAGTGGCTGAGGTGGGATTTGATTATTGAATGATTACGCTCTCATTAGATCACTTCCTCGTATGCTATATAAATCTCAGGTAACCTCACCTGGCTGTTGCTGTTGTAATCCTATCCTCCACCTCCACCTGAAGGCAGGCAGTCCCCTTGATGGGGGAGGGGGGGCATGGCTTGTCACGGTCCACCCTGCTGACCTGCCATTGCAAGATCAGTTCCTCTTTCAGAGGGTGGTGGCTTCTTCTTCTCCCCTTGACAGACGGGACCAGCGGCCAAATAGTCTATAATCACCACTTCACCATACCGAAACAGGCATAATCCCGACAATGAATTCAACAGAAAAGCGAATAGCATTTTATTGTTGCAATCATTTCAACAATTAGTTAATTGGTATTACACATTTCAAACATAACACTTAGAAAAGGGCATGCGTGCTAACTGATCTTATTCTCCAGCTGGATCAGCAGTATGCTGTTTTACTTACCCCTGATTTGTATGAGGAGCGACTAAGACTACAAACAGAATTTGATTTACTTGCCACTCAACATGTAGAAAAACAAATACTCAGATCACGTCATGTTTTGTATGAACATGGTGATAAAGCGAGCAAGCTTTTAGCTCACCAACTGCGTCAATCTAGTGCCTCTCACTTGATTACTGAAACTCGAACACAATCAGGCTCTGTTACAACTGAGCAAAAAGCTATCAATGAGCAATTTAAATGGTTTTACTCAAATTTATATACTTCTGAATCTGTTATGGATCATTCTTTAATTGACTCTTTTTTTCAGAACCTCGACCTGCCTTCTATCAACCCCCAATCAAAAGCTATTGAGGAAATAACAGAGGCCATTAAATCAATGCAAAGTGGCAAATCTCCTGGACCTGATGGTTTTTCAGTCGAATTCTATAAAACATTTTCATCCCAACTTTCCCCATTTTTGATGTCTATGTTCACTGAATCATTTAAGTCGCAATCTCTCCTCCCTACACTTTATCAAGCCTCAATATCCTTACTGTTAAAAAAGAATAAGGACCCTCTCGATTGCAGCTCATATCGCCCAGTTTCATTACTTAACACAGATGTCAACATTTTAGCTAAAGTTTTAGCTTGCAGGCTCGAATCAATTATTCCCTCTATTGTCTGTTCAGATCAGACAGGTTTCATCCAGAACCGCCACTCTTTTTTTAACCTAAGACGTTTGTTTAATATTATCTATACATCTTCGCCTCATCCGGACCCTGAGGTGGTTATTTCATTAGACGCTGAGAAAGCTTTCGATCGCGTGGAATGAGATTACCTCTTTGCTACCCTTCACAAATTTGGATTTGGTCATATCTTTATTTCTTGGATAAAATTACTCTATATGTCTCCTGTTGCCTCAGTTTGTACAAACAGTATGAACTCTGGATAGTTTTCTCTGCAGCGTGGAACCCGTCAGGGATGCCCCTTACCTCCTCTATTATTTGCCATTGCAATTGAGCCCCTTGCCGCTTCCCTTCGCTGTAATCAGCTTATTAGCGGGGTGGTCCGTGGTGGCCTGGAGCAAAAGGTATCCCTTTATGCTGATGATCTCCTTCTTTATGTATCTGACCCTTCTACATCCTTTCCTCATATTTTATCTACCCTAGATCAATTTGATAAATTTTCTGGCTACAAACTCAATTTACATAAGAGTGAATTATTTCCAATCAATCCTGCGGCAGTACGTTGTCAATTTGCTGATCTACCTTTCAAAATTACTTATGATAAATTTACTTATCTAGGAATTTCTGTAACAAGGTCCTATATAGATCTCTTTAAATCTAATTTTACCCCCTTAGTGGAACATATTAAACAAGATTTTATCCGCTGGTCCACTTTGCCTCTCTCACTTGCTGACCGCATTAATTCAGTTAAAATGAATGTGCTACCTAAATTCTTATATTTTTTCCGGTGTATTCCTATTTTTATTCCTAAATCTTTTTTCAAGACGCTGGATACACTAATTTCATCTTTTATATGGAATAAGAAAATCCCACGTATTCGCAGGTCCCTCTTACAACGGCCTAAAAGGTTGGGGGGGTATGGCCTGCCCAATTTTCAATTCTATTATTGGTCAGTTAACATTCGTTGTATCACATACTGGCTCCACCGACATCTACAGCAGACAGGACCTGCCTGGTTACTGATTGAAGCTGCCTCTTGCCAACCCACATCTTTAGCAGCATTGATTTGTTCTTCACTGCCTCTTTCTCTCACACAGTTTAGTTCCAACCCTGTAGTAAGGCATTCCCTTAGGATATGGGCCCAGTTCAGACAGAATTTTGGTTTTCAATCTCAATCAGTGTTTTCAGTCATTGCTATGAATCATAAATTTGCACCCTCTTTGAGTGATGTTTCCTTCCAGGTGTGGCATGATAAGGGTCTGAAATTTATGAAAGATCTGTATATTGATGATAATTTTGCATCTTTTGAGCAACTTTCTCAAAAATGTAATATTCCAAATAAACATTTCTTTCGGTACTTGCAGATTCGACACTTTGTGCGTAGTAAGGGGACTCATTTCCCCAGTGCACCTGCTGAATCCCCCATTGACTCTCTACTTAAACTTAATCCTCAATGTAGGTGTATGATTTCTAAAATTTACAATTCTATTTTCGCTTTAAACTGTCCTTCAATAGCTACTATAAGGGCTGCCTGGGAGCAGGACCTTGGCTTTAGTTTTACAGATGACATTTGGGATTCTATTGTTTTAAGAGTACATTCCTCTTCTATTTGTGCACGTCACGCTCTGATTCAATTCAAAATCCTCCATCGCATCCATATGTCCAAAACTAAATTGGCAAATATCTGTCCTAATATTGATCCTACATGTGATAGATGTAAGCAGGCTACAGCCTCATTGATCTATATGTTTTGGACCTGTCCTAGACTAACCACATTTTGGAACTTTGTTTTTGAAACCTTCCCCCAAATTTTTAGTTTGCCTATTGACCCTACACCACTTATAGCGATATTTGGAGTTGCACCGGATGGTCTACTTTTTTCCAAACTCCAATCCAGCACACTGGCTTTTGCATCTCTTCTGGCTCGCCGCCTTATTTTGATGAAATGGATGCAAGCTGCCCCACCCTCTCATGTGCATTGGGTTAGAGACATCATGCAATTTCTCAAACTTGAAAAAATTAGATTCACTCTTAATGGATCTAGCATTAAATTCTATACTGCATGGCAGCCCTTTCTCTCATATTTTGACACCTTACAACTTACGGCTCCCTCTGCTTAATTCCTGTTATTATTTTTGGCTGTATGGTTTTGCAATAGTCTGAGACCCAGCTCCCCTTTTTTCTCTTTTTTTTGTATCCAATGCAGGTGCTTTAGTTTATTGACTGTGTGCTGTATGGCTGATAAGATGATTTAGCCAATATATATTTTTATTTACTTAATTTATTTTCAATGATGTCGCCATACACTAATGCAGTTGTGTGTTTTTTTTTCCCCTCATTGTTTTTGTATTATGTTTGAAAGCAGAAAATTAATAAAAAATAATTGCACAAAAAGAAAAGGGCATGCGGTTTTAATTTAGCTTTTCATATTGTTTGCTAAAAGTAGGTTAATACAATTACACATTAAAAATATAAACTTTTTTTGTTTTTTTCCGAATTACAAATTGTGAGAAAGCTTCTTTATTTGCAGTGTAACAGTTCTGGGTTCCGAACACGTGTTTGGTGGATCAAGCAGCTCGACAACAAAGGATGGGTTTCCAGGGGGAACACGGCTTCTTTTAACAAACAATGCAAAACAAAAATAAACCCTCGCTCATGTTTTGGAGCGCTAACTAAACTTAACAGCATCCTAACTTTAGTCAGATGCTAATCGGTTTACTGACTTGAAATATATTGCAGTAATCCTTGGCGTATCGAATCACGGTGGGACCAGAGTAAGGGCGGATATGTAAAATTCAGAAAAATGAATCCTGGTTTAAATACCATTATACAGAGCTGCAACAATTACTATATTCATACATTTATTGTTTTGAGATTCAGCTTTTATTAGGGAGCTCCCCTTAATGCCTTGTTTAGAAAGATACAGGGTATTAATGTCACAGGGTAGCCGTGTGGGTGTGTGTATTCGCTGCTGAGTGACAGGCAGGAGATCGAGACGGAGGTTGAAGTTGATACGCCCCGCAGGTGAACAGGATTTATTTACATATTAACACACTGAGCAGCTCACGTGACAATACCAGCAATGGCAGCACACGGAGCACATACAACACAGTGTATGAAAACTTTGGTGGGATCTGCAATCTCTGAACTAATCTTGTTTGTTCAATAATAAACTAACATTGCTGAAGAGCTTGATCATGGCTGACAAACGGTGAGGGCGGATATGTGACGGGCGGATACACGACAGATTACTGTATTCACAAATCACAGCTTGAATATACTTTGTTTTGACGTACACGGCATTCAGGTCTACACACAGTTCCTTACCTTCTCACAGACAGTTATTTTCTTTGAAACCTGTCCTTTTATACCTGCCTGATTTGTTAAATTACAAACAGGTGTTTTAGTTTAACTGATTGCAAGTCAATCAGTGTTCTTGGATAGCTATGGCATTTTGGGAGTTGTACTTTTTTATTCATCGTTTAAACAGCAAGAACTACTTTTTTTTCAGGAACAAAAGCAATTTCATCACAACTTTGTAAACCTCCATCAATTACACAGAAGTTAGATTTAAACTCAGCTTTTGCATTTGGTTCCTGGCTTTAACCACTGTTCAAACAATACAGCCCACTTACCTGCTTCTCGAAAACCGATCAATACCTTTACTCGCCGTTCCCACTTCACATTCCTTTGTTTTGCATTTTTGTTTTTTTAATGCCACTTTCATGTTCTACATCTAAAACACTGTGCTCGCTACTATCTTCACTTACATCAGACACTTTTGTCTGTGTAAGTGGGATTTCAAACTCTGAGGAACTCTCCAATGTGAGAGAGAAGCGTACCAAAGGAATCACAATTTATGTTTACTGTATTTACAAGTACACTATATAAAGCAGTATGCATCCCAAATGTTAAAAGAATATGTTTAAGAGTAAGTAGCAGGGTTCTGAAAGATACAGCGTTCTACGTCCCCACGTGTTGCTACAACTGTTTAAATAACCTACCTGTATTTTTTCTTTTCATTGTTAACATCCTGACAACTTCTTACACTTAAAGGTTTAAAGTCTGTTTCAAAGCTCTTTTCAGTATGTCAGCTGTAGTGCACTGGGGTTTGAGATCAGGGGTGTGTACAAGTGCTCTGGCTTTTGTGTTCCGTACAAAATCACTGGTCGTTATTGCTGAGTTACCTGTTTGACAATGTGGGCAATAATCCTTACCCTATCAGCTATAATAATAATAATTATTATTATTATTATTATTAAGCACACAAATGTATAAATAATCAAAAAATAAATACTGTACCTTTTGCTATTAGTCAACGTTTCTGTTGAATTTGTTTGATGTGTTTGGGTTATAGTAAAGTTGTTTTTTTTTCACATACGCATTTGCAGATTGTTTCCTTAGAGGGTGTTTGTGTGAACTGTGAACTGGTTATTTATAAATGCACAAGATGAAGCTCTTGGTTGACCAATGATGCTGTCACAGCGCAGGCTGTGAAACTGTCAAACAGCAACACATCTCTACAATTCTCTAGTGTTAGACTATCATGTGAGAACCAAATTTGGTGATAAACCTCAACCCCTGGTAGAGATAATATTTCCTGTTTTTGGGACAGACAAGGTCCTAATACATCCTTCTAAGGTGGATACGTCATTGGCAATGTGGTAAAATAAAAAAATAGAGGCAGTCTTTCATGATTTCCATTACATGAGAGTAGATGTTAAAACTTCATGCTGATTTGAACTTGGCTCTCGCCAAGATAAGCACCAACGTAGCTTCACAGTAAACTATTGTGATCCATATGTGTCTCCATCCATTTGCGCTTCCTTCCATATGATGATGTAGATATCCTTCTGTCTGGTGTTGATGGCTGAAGTGTAATGCTGGCTCCAGGGATCAGCACACACAACGGCTGCGATGCTGGCTCCGGGGATCAACCATAGTGCGGTCTCCCCAGCGCATCAGCATGACAACTGTCTGGATTGAGCTAAGTAGGGTACATCTCTGGGGTCTTCAAGTGGGCACCTTCCATCCTCGGTGTTTCGTCGACTAGCCCACGACACCTCAAGAGGGCTCGACGGTGATTCTGGCGGCCCAGCATCACCCCCCTCCGTCCCCCACTCAACTCAGCCCAGCTTACTTACCTGTACATCAGCGTTTCTTTCTTTCTATTGTGCTTGAGATCCCCAGCCAGAATATTTCCGTCTCAACCACAGCCAGTTGCTGCTCCTCTCTGCTGCTTCAGATAAGTTCTTCACTGTGCGACGCAACTCTTGGCCATTGAATCCGACATCTCTGAGAAACCAGGTTGTAGAGTGTGGCACAAATCCTCGACAACCCACTTCCACTGGGCAAACCCAGACTCTCCATCCTCGCTGTTCCGCTTCAGTGGCTAGTTGAGCATACCGCAGTTTCTTCCTCTCATACGCCTCATCTACAGCATCCTCCCATGGCACTGTTAACTCTACCAGGTGAACAAGGCGTGCTGATCCAGACCACAAGACAATATCTGGTCGAAGGTTAGTGGTGGCAATCTCAGGTGGAAAAATAAGCTGTTGACCAACATCTGCCAGCATTTTCCAGTCTCTAGCAGCTTCCAGTTGTCCTGGGCGAGGATTGGTTTTAACACCTTTTCTTGGTGGTTGCTCTCCTGGGAGGAATGTTGTCTTTGTGTGTAATGTTTTGATTGAACAGGTGGCAACTTATTGGTCATGTTACGCTTGTCTTCCAATGCTAAGGCCAAACATCGCAGCACCTGGTCATGGCGCAAAGTAAACCGTCCTTGGCTAAGAGCCACCTTACATCCTGTCAAAATGTGCCTTAATGTTGCAGGTGATGAACACAAAGGACATGAGGGATCCTCTCCTACCCAGAGGTTTAGGTTATGTGGTGATGGGAGAACATCATATGTTGACCTTATAAGGAAACTGATCCTGCTCTGTTCCATTGGCCATAGGTCTTGCCAGCCAATCTTGCATTGTTCCACACTCTCCCATCTCATCCATTCTCCCTGCTTGGCCTGGGAAATGGCCTTTATACACCTCATCCTCTCCTCCTGCTTTTGCACCTTGTTGACTACCAGCTTCCTCCGTTGAGCTGGGGCTGCCTTGTGCCATGTAGGAGGAGCTGAACTGAGACCAAGACCCCCTCTTCCATGCTGAACTTGCCCCATGATATCACCAAATCGAAGGGCAGCCTTTGCATCCTCCACAGCTTTCTTTGCCACCCACTTTCTTCCAGTTTTCAACACAGGTGCTGCCTCCCTTACGCATTTGTCGCGTGACTCTACTAATGTCATTTCCAGTCGGACCTTGGCGCACTTAAACTCCTCGGTTAGAGCGGAGATAGGTAGCTGCAGTATTCCTTTACCATAAAGTCCCACTCTGCTGAGGCAGCGTGGAACTCCCAACCATTTCCTGATGTATGAACTGATTAAAGCTTCCAGCTTCTCTACTGTTGTCAAAGAAACCTCGTACACAGTCAGTGGCCACAGCAACCTTGGCAGTAGACCAAACTGAAAGCACCAGAGTTTTAGTTTGCCTGGTAAAGCGCTGCTGTCTATGCTCTTCAACCCTTCCACAGCTTGTTGTCTAACTTCTCCCACACAAACTGTGTCCTTTAGATCCCTGTCGTACCATCTCCCAAGGCTCTTCACTGGCTTCTCAGACACTGTTGGTATTGCCTCACCATTAATGAAGAACGTTTTATCTACTACTTTACCTTTAATTATAGAGATGCTCCTTGATTTAGTGGGCTTGAATTGCATTCGTGCCCATTCAATGTTATTGGTTAATTTGCCCAATAACCAATTAGTGCAGGCTACTGTTGTAGTCATGGTTGTCATGTCATCCATGTATGCTCGAATTGGTGGTAGTCGCATTCCAGAAGCCAAGCGCTCTCCTCCCACTACCCATTTTGATGCCCTAATGATTACTTCCATTGCCATGGTAAAAGCCAGTGGAGAAATGGTGCATCCTGCCATTATTCCAACTTCTAGGCATTGCCATGTAGTGCTGAAATCTGAAGTTGAAAAACTAAATTGCAAATCTCCAAAGTAGGCTTTCACTAGATTTGTTATTGTCATCGGTACACTGAAAAAATCAAATGCTGCCCAAAGAAGTTCATGTGGCACTGAACCATATGCATTAGCCAAATCCAGGAATGTCACATGGAGCTCCTTCCTCTCCTTTTTAGCTGATTGAATTTACCTGAAATTAATATTTTAAAAAGTTAGGTGTGGTGGTAAGACAAATGACAATAACTAGAGTTTTACACATTGGATTAACACAAAAGTGGTATCCGTGCATTAAACAAGACTTGTATTTAATGTCACAGCTTGGGGTAATACGATCATGTGACATTATCAGAGGTCAAAGGGCACATAGTCATGTCTGGAGCTGTTTTTTTGACTTTCTGAGTTCAAATGGCTGAAGAATGTGTTCCACCTGAGCTACAAGTGTTTAAGAAGGTTCGTAATATTCATCAGGTTATGTGTCAGTTTTTTTACAAAAAAGATTTGATCTATACCTTACCGTTGACAAAAATGTGTATGGTTTTTCGAACATTCAGTGCAGAATTCTGATTGTCTCAGCACGGCTTCTGCCCTACCACAGTATTTAAAAGCATACCCCGTGCAGTCAGTAATTATTATCAAATTCCATTTTCCTTTTTTTTGGGGGGTGACACAGTAACCTCTAGCTGGAGTGTTGGAGTGAGATATTTTTTTTAATGTTTCCTGCTATGAAAGAAAACAGAGAAACAAAAAAAAAACATTAATTCATTGCACTATTTTACACTCTATTAGACCGACTCTGACTATATTTAACTTGCCAAGAGTGACAAACTCCAAACACAATCAAATGATGCTGGAAATAAGAATAAAGCTACTCTGTCTTTGATTATTTTCCCCACAACCGCCTACACTGCAATAACTACCCATGGCCCTGAAGCTTTTCCGACCATTGGGGAGGGCTTTTGTGGCAGTGTTTTAACTTCCCACTGTTTTCGTGGTTCTGAGCAAAATGAAAATGACCAGGAAGGATGAGAACACTCACAAAACCGCAATTCCAACACTATCAAGAATGTTATGCAAATAAAGTGGGTGCCTAATTAACATACCCCCGTGCAAAAATCAAAAGTGTTGACGTGGTCGGATTGAGTATTTAGTGTCTAAAGTGGTTCCACCTCTTTCAAAGAATCCTAATGGAGGAGGGAACCTGTTTCAAACAGGCTCCATGCTAAAATAAAAAGGTTTTGCTGTGGATGGAGTGACTCTTTGACTATACTATGGTGATGGTGCCCAATGTGCTGTTAGGGATTGCTGTGACTTTAGAGGATGAAAGGGATAATGTAGGAGGCTGTGTGGTCCGGTGGTTAAAGAAAAGGACTTGTAACCAGGAGGTCCCCGGTTCAAATCCCACTTCAGCCACTGACTCATTGTGTGACCCTAAGCAAGTCACTTAACCTCCTTGTGTTCCGTCTTTCGGGTGAGATGTAGTTGTAAGTGACTCTGCAGCTGATGCACAGCTCACACACCCTAGTCTCTGTAAGTTGCCTTGGATAAAGGCATCTGCTAAATAAACAAATAATAATAATAATGTAGCTGGAAGTTGGAACGGACGTGTTGAAAAGATCTTTGAAACAGACTTTAAACTTACAAGTGTAAAAAGTTGTCAGGATGTTAACAATGAAAAGAAATATCACAGGTACGCTATTTAAACAAACTGTAGAGACACGTGGGGACCTAGACGCTATATTTTTCGGAACCATGCTACTTAATCTTTAATACACGTATACTCAATGTGAGTATAGAGCTCTGTGCAACCATGTTATACAAAATCGTTTTGACCTAAAATTTTCTAAGGTTATAAAATGAATTAGGTCAATTACACGTTAAATATATGTTTTGCAAATAAAATAACACAATGGCAATTCACATGAATGCAAATCCAAACAAATACTTTTTAATAATAAAAGTATATTTACACAAACACCAACGCAATAGTCTGATTTAAAGTCAAAGACCCTCTTCTTTAGTGTTTGAGTTCCTTTCATTATTTTTTCTTTGCACCAGTATTCACCATACTCTCCATGGCATCTATGTCGCGGGTCGTGGACAGATATCCCCACTCCCTTCATCCTCCCCTCTTAAAAAGCTCTCTGTATAACTGCAGGTTTCTCCAGCCTGTGGTCAGTGAGTGAAGTAACCGGCTCGGAAGGAGGATCGGTCAGTGTCCCGTGTCTCTATGATGTAACTTTGCACAGAGACCATGTCAAGTACTGGTGTAGAGGGGGTGACTGTAACACTTCAAAGCGCAGAGAGAAGGTATCACATACCTTAGTTTCACATGGTAAGAGTTTAAATACCACAAATATTTTTCAATCCCTTTTTACCATGCCTCAGTGAGATTGAGCTTCAGTATTTCTGACTCTCAATTTAAATACACCATAACAAAGTTTGACCGTTGTAGCAGAGCAAGGAGGGGGCTAAAATCCTCCCCGCCAAACACACGTGTAAATGTGTGTTAATTGTTTCGTGAATTTGTTAATTGTTAATTGTTTTGGCAGTTGCCGATTATTGTAAATCTGCACCAGCTGCCTATACCTGTTTTTGTGGGGAATATAAACCCCACAACTAATTCATTCAGGGCTGCTGAGTAGAATGAAGACCAGGCTGAAGTTGTTTTGATATGGGACATTCGCAGTACACCTTATAATACTACAATTATAGTGCCAGCTTCAATCGCTCCTACCAAAAACAAAAAAACGCAGCAATGGTTTGTCTTTTACAGGGTATACGCCTTCTACTTGCTAAACAAAAGGAAGAAAAAATTCCCAGGGTACAATTAACCCTTTAGCCCATGGGTGGCACACAATGATACCCCCATACTTTATAATACTACAATTATAGTGCCAGCTTCAATCGCTCCTACCAAAACAACTAAATGCAGGAGTATACAAGGTATACTTTTTGTACCTTGCTAAACAAAAGAAAGAAACAATTGCCAGGGTACAATTGTCAGTAACAGCCGTGACGCGTGTCCATATGGCCATGCATGTAGCTTAATGCACAAAGGACCCCAGGATTACTGTGAATTCTGTTGAATTTCAAACTTTAAAATAAAAAGTTAAATGTAACAAATATGCAAATAGATCCCATTGATATAGCTACTGTATTCTTGATTGATAAAGACACTGTTTAATGTTCCACAGAGGCGTGTCCTTTAGAGTGATGAAGGTGCAATTGTGTATATAACATAATTAACAGAAAATCTTTCTGGTATGACAGTGCTATTTGCTTGTTCCCACATGTGGTTTGGCTTTTCTTTCCCTTCATACCAGTGCCAGTGTCCCTTGTATTTAATTGCAATAACACAATGGCTTCCTGTGTTAAATGTAGCAGCATGGAGAAGGTATTTGTTTGTCTCTATGTGAAATGAATCCTTAATATCACCCAAAGTAATACATTGCATGGAATACTGAACAAACAGTAAAGATGGTGGCAATCTGATAAACCTTCGCGAGGTTGTACGCAGTCCCTTGCAATCTGGTAAACCTTTGTGAGGTTGTACGCAGTCCCTTGCAATCTGGTAAACCTTCGCGAGGTTGTACGCAGTCCCTTGCAATCTGGTAAACCTTCGCGAGGTTGTACGCAGTCCCTTGCAATCTGGTAAACCTTGTGAGGTTGTACGCAGTCCCTTGCAATCTGATAAACCTTCGCGAGGTTGTACGCAATCCCTTGCAATCTGGTAAACCTTCGCGAGGTTGTACGCAGTCCCTTGCAATCTGGTAAACCTTTGTGAGAGTGTACGCAGTCCCTTGCAATCTGGTACACCTTCGCAAGGTTGTACGCAGTCCCTTGCAATCTGGTAAACCTTCGTGAGGTTGTACGCAGTCCCTTGCAATCTGGTAAACCTTTGTGAGGTTGTACGCAGTCCCTTGCAATCTGGTAAACCTTTGTGAGGTTGTACACAGTCCCTTGCATTTAAATCTTCTGCATGGCTCAGTTTTCTGAAAGACAAGATGGTCAAGCCATGTTTGGTCAGCTGCAAATATCTCAGAAACTGTTCTTGATGATGTGGAAATTGAGCAATGGTTGTTGGAGCACACAGACGTGGTATGCATATTTTGCAGCTGGACAATATGATGCACAAAGAACTTTTCCTCTGTGTCGCACAGATTCCATATCAATGAGTTGCTGTTTTTCCACTTTTCAAGCAGACACCCTGTCCACAAAAAAGTGGAAGATAGCGAGACAATAATACTTGCACAAAATGTGTACAATGAAAAACCCTGGGTTTTATCAATGCAAGTGAAAATATTGTCACACAATTTTACAAAATGGATGCCAAATGGGGAGAGTTCCCTGAGATTTTTCCCAGACTGTTTATCCCCTCTTTCACTGCAATTTACTTCACCTTTTTCTAATTCAACAGATGCATCAATTAGCTGTTCAAGGAGCATCTTGTGATAATCTGTGTGCAGCAGAAATGCTCTTAGTTTTGAGCTTGGGAGAAGCACCTTTAGATTTTGGGACACTGCATGAATAACGTGCGCCGCACAAATGTGAACAACAGCTTTTCTTCAAACTTTTCCACCAACATTGCTCATATAATCCGATGTCCAGTTTAAATATGAGAGCAAATCCTCTTTGTTAAAAGACATTAAAATTGAATGAATTAAAGCAAAACTGAAATCAACTTCTGCTTTATCAGCAGACTGGACAGAAGGACCACTGATTGATCGAAATGTCCGCAGATAAAGATTTAGAAAATAAGATATAGAAGGAACAGTATGGTTTGTTGTTAATAACTCTGCTACTGTCATAGATATCCCCTGTTCTGAGTCATGAAGGAGTAATGCGTAGTAGAGAACTTGCTTGTCCTCCCATTCTACCTTTGAGGTTACTGAGCCTGTGGCATCTAGATAGAGATGAATTGGTCCTAATTTTGCACATGATTTGTGTATTAATATTTGATCTTCAGTAAAAGCTATCACCCTGAAAGGCAGGTATCCAATGTCTTGCATGTATCCATGGACTGTTTTGGATTTTTTTTGGTTTTCAAATGCAACTTTATTCAAAATGATATCCATAAACGTATCACTGCTTAAGTTGTCTTTTCTTAAATATTCACTGGAAATGTTTTGATAAACAGACAGACTTTTTGCATAGGTCAGATTTCCAGCCTCTAGTGACTCCATGTCTGCTTTCCTTAAACGTTTAATGCGGTAGGATGATGGAGTTTTGTGTTTTAAACTTTGACCTATTCATTTTCTGTTTGATTTACGTGTGTGTCTGGCATGCTGAATGCCTTTCGAGAGGCAGAATGAACCATAGCTGCTGACATCAGTTAGTACTGTTTCCCCACAGACAGGTTCTTTGGAGACTTTAAATTTGAATTTTTTGCGCTCCTTCCCAGCAACACCACATGCTGAACCGTATTTCATTAAAAAAAAGAAAGTGGATTTGAAATGTGAAAGAAAACCTCAGTTTAGTTTTTTTGGTAGGAGTGGTTAAAGCTGGCACTATAATTGTAGTATTATAAGGTGTACTGCGACTGTTCAATATCAAAACAATTTCAGCCTGGTAGAAGGAAGCAGGAAGGTGTGTGCCCTGCTACCGAAGCAGTCATTGAATAGTGTGAGTACTGTGTGTACAAATTATATTGTGTAAAACTGTGTGTTTTGTTTTTGTATCAGGCAAACACCTTAGCTGTCCCAGGCTAGACAGGGCTGTTCCAGTGTTTAGTCAGTGCTCCTGAAAGGAGCTAGGTGTTTGTTTTGTTTTTGGTTAAAGTGCTGAAACTTCAAGTCTGTGTCGGGTCTACTTTATTAAAGGGTCAAACAAATGGAAGAGAGGTGGAAATACTTTACACTGTGTACAGGATCCTAGCATAGCAGCAGCAGCCGATATTGTTTGGAACACTACAGGCACCATTCCGTTTATAACACAGCAGCTCTAAACAATGATATCTTCATCCTGCAGCACTGTCCCACCATACTGTATACAGTTAACCATGGTCATTCTGCAGTTTCCCTTTCTATAAGTCAATACTAAGTGTTTAGTACTGTATAAAAGACTTGTGCTATTTGGGCAAGAGAACTTCTATGAGGCTATGGGTCAGATTTGTCTTCAGAGTTACACCAAATGCACTTTTTTTTTCCCCAGAAACAAAAATAAATCTTCTAAAAGATTAAATTATTATGTGTACACTTGCTCAACACGTATTTGACTGAGTTTCTTCATTTGGACACCATGAAACCTGTTAATTATACAACAGGTTTCACCACTTTCAGTTTCTGACCAGCAGAGCTGATGACACGCTGTGATTGAGTGGGGCTGGAATCCAAAGATAACAATAGGAAAGACTTGAAAGAGTCAGGTATTATTGACAGCTGTTTTATTGCCACACATGTAATCCTCAAATTAACCTTCCAAGTTCTGTGCTACTAGTTTTATAACATAAGAAGTTTTATTTTACTTCAACAAAAACATGCAAATTGCATTTTGCAGTAAACACCTTGATTAATAAGGCCCTACTGTATGTGTCTGTGTCTACTGGTGCTCCTTAATAAACCTGATACTGATCAACAGTGAAACAGCAGGTTTCTTGTTACTTTAATAAGATTACATTTACTTAGTTGTATTTGCAGGTGCTCCCAGACTGTCAGTCACAAGTCACTTTATGACAGGGATTGAAGGAGGGTCTGTCAGTGTCCAGTGTCACTATGATCGGTACTTGGACACTAATGTGAAATACTGGTGCAGAGGGGAAGTGTGGAGCTCCTGTAAGATTATTCAAAGATCCGATGAGAAGCAGAGGGATGAAGATAAAGTATCAATCAGTGATGATCGAACCCTGGGAGTATTCACTGTGACTGTGAGGAGACTGGAGAAGAAGGATGCAGGCTGGTACTGGTGTGGTATTGAGAGAGCAGGGACTGATGAAGGAATCCAGCTGAACCTTATCGTTGATGAGGGTAAGAAACACAAGTTTGTAATGTTAGGATACATCTGAAAGTAATAAATAGATGATATTTTGCATTTACCTACATTTCATATTAGACTGATTTGCTATTATGAATCTCCAGAGTCCTACTGGGAAGAGTACCTCAGAGACAAGTGTTCCCAAATTGTCCTGAAAGTTTACACATATGACATTAAAATGCTGAAGTGTACAAAACATATTTACACTTGGTTGTAAAATTGTCTTCAATTCAAGTTTAAAAACAGGTTCACTTGGCACTGGGTATGCCCACAGGCCTTCCTACCAGTAGTACATTGGGGGTCTTTGAGGCTGTAACACACAGGTCCCGGTTTGGATGAACAGTAAAACACAAACGTAAAGCGTGAGATTCAAGTCCTCTTGGTTTTGTGATTTTGAAGGGAGTTTGAGTTGAGGCCACACCTCAAAAGTTATGCCAGCTGAGAAAGCCAGTGCAAAACATGTCACCAAAATACAGGGCAAAGGCAGTTTCCTTGCATTTGCTTTATGCTTTTATCAAGATCAGAAGCAAACACTATTTAACACTAATGGGCTTTTTAAAATTGTTTTAAAAAGCTTCTATAGTATCAGATTATGTAATAATAACTGTTTCAATCCAGCAGCGAGATCCACAACAATAACCCAACAACCAACCACTGAGCAAACTTCAACAAGCGACCCACCCAGGTAACTGCAGCGCTGCAGAATCAGAGTCACGCTCTGTCTCAATGTAGGACCCCTGTTAACATTAATGGTATTCCTAGCTGGATTCTTAGTACCTCAATAGTGGGCATTTGTATGCCAAATATTTGCATCTCCTGTTATGTTTTCAACTATTGTATGTATTTACAGTTTTTGAAAGTTTATCTGCTTTTATTTTAGCGTTGTTATGGCCCCCCCGAGTGGCACATCCGGTACAGGCGCTCTGCGTGGAGTACAGGCTATTCCACTGCCGACCATGGACGCGAGTTCCCAGGGGCGGCGCCACTGGCTGGGCCGCTGGGGAGGGAGGGTTAGGTCGGCCAGGCGCACCAGTGACCCCTGTAGACTGGCCGGGCGCCTGCGGGCTTGCCTGTAAGCTGCCCAGAGCTGCGTTGTCCTCCCACGCTGTAGCTCTTGGGTGGCTGCATGGTGGGTCTTCAGTGTGAAAAGAAGCAGTCGGCTGACGGCACACGCCTCGAGGACAGCATGTGTTCATCTTCACCCTCCCGAGTCAGCACGGGGTGGTAGCGGTGAGCTGAGCTTAAAATAATTGGCTTCTCCAAATTGGGAGAAAAAATTATAAAACAATTGGTGACTACTAAATTTAAAAAAAGTCTACTTTATGCACATCAGCATTCCACTATACAGTAATTCAGCATTTCTGCTACTTCTGCTTTGATATAAGGTCACAAGACCAGTAAACTATAAGACAGCTATTTTAACAATGGGCCGTTAGAGTAAGACTCTCCCCACCCACCCCCACCCCGGCATGAAAAGCTAGCTCCGTCCCTGGGCACCACCTACACAGTCAATCACTGCAGACAATACAAAGCCATCAGAGTTGAAAGGTCACAGCATCATCTGATTTCTTTGGGTTAAAGAATTACTCAAAATGAGCTGGCAACTAGGATTCTGCAGACAGATAATGCCAGGTGGATTCTGATCCAGCACTAAAGTAGGATTTCTATTTTACAGCACAGAAGCGCGACAGCCTGACTCAACATCGCCCCCTGCTGGCACAAGTGAAAACAGCCATAGCCAGGGGAGGATCCCAAAAAAGTAAGTGTCACTGATTGAGATTAATTACTACAATATCTTTACATTAAAGAATCTAATGAAATGGCTCCACTATCCTTGTCTGCCACCAAAATGTATAAGCAAATGTTGCACTAGTTAGTGCAATATTGAGGGTCTGAATTTACTCTATAACCCATGCAACCAACACTCTGCAATCAGCTACTGAACAATCATCACGAAACGGGCAAACTGACAGCAACAAACCAGGTAAGATTTGTGAGTTATAGGGCCATCCGTATTCACTAAGCTTTCACCACCAAAATGAACACTTTTTTTTTTTTTTAACAAAATGAAAACAAATATTGATGTTACAAAGCTTCAACATATCTTAGGAGGCTCATTTAGGAGCTCCTAGACACACCTTGGTTGCTTCTTGCTAGTTATGTTTGTTTTTGATTTTACAAAAAGTGGTGAAAATGTATGAGGTAAATGCTTTGTGAATATGGCCCTGACTTTAGAATTTAAAAATAATAAGACTGTGCTTTTAATAAGGGATTTGCAAGCATTAATCTCTGCCCACCATTGCCATGACCACTGAGGGTTTTGAGTTCAGAATGAAGCACCCTACTGTGGCACAGACCGCTTGATTTGAGCTCAATTAGCAGCTGCTGTCCTCGTGCCCTGTGGAGTTAGGCGTCTAACGAGCAGGACTACTATATTACACACTCTGGCTTTTTCTATCATTTAAACAGCAGCGCACATAAAGCTATGGAACCCATTTCGCTGTTATATATTTATAACCATACAATCCAACAACAGAAGAATAAATATACATTAGACAACAGCATTACAACTTTCCTCAGGCTCTGCTCTAGAGCATTGGTTCTCTAGTGTCTTACTCTTTATCTCCCCCAGTGTAGAGGAGACCTTTGCCTGGGAGTTCTGGACTGTGTGGGCTGCTCTCCGCTGGCTCCTGTGTGCAGCTCTGCTCTGTCTGTTCTCTTGTATCTGATTCTTTATCTCCCCCAGTGTAGAGGAGTCCTCTGCTTGGGAGTTCTGGACTGTGTGGGCTGCTCTCCGCTGGCTCCTGTGTGCAGCTCTGCTCTGTCTGTTCTCTTGTATCTGATTCTTTATCTCCCCCAGTGTAGAGGAGTCCTCTGCCTGGGAGTTCTGGACTGTGTGGGCTGCTCTCCGCTGGCTCCTGTGTGCAGCTCTGCTCTGTCTGTTCTCTTGTATCTGATTCTTTATCTCCCCCAGTGGAGAGGAGTCCTCTGCCTGGGAGTTCTGGACTGTGTGGGCTGCTCTCCGCTGGCTCCTGTGTGCAGCTGTGCTCAGCTCTGCAGCTCTGGTGCCATGGCGCTTTCACAGGTGAGTCACAAGCATTTTAGAATAAGACTGTTGTGGTTCTCCTGAATGAGTGGCTGTATAAGGTGTGAAGTAAGATTTCAGTTTAGAGTTTCAGGCTTGAATTTGTGAATTAAAAAAACTTTTTTTTCTTTTACAAAAAACTTTATTTATTTATTTATTTATTTACATATTTATAAAGTGTTTTCAAATGACAATGTTATGAATCATGCTTGACACATTCACGAACACATGCATGCACAAACAAGCACGATCACACAAAAATATTGTTTCACATTATTAAAAAAAAAATAGTTTCTCACAAAACGAATGAAAGTTTTCTAACTCTTTTGTTTCCTTTTGTTTTATTTTTAATAAAGACCAGGTCATTAATAAAGCACTTCGACTGGAAAACTCCTGTCTCTGAGTCTGCTCTCTAATGCTATCCAGCTATATATGGTGTTAGCAGTGGAATAGCACCCCTCCAAGAATCAGAAAGGATTTTCACCCCCTTTATATCATGTGGCTGGGACTTGAATGACCATCAATTAATCAATCCAGACCCAGCCACATTCCACCACTGGTCCTGGCAGGGATTCGATTTTAACCCCATCCCCACCAAACTTAAATTCAAAACATGGAAACTTTATTTACATTAAGAAACACACACTATTTACACATGCAGGGCTTCCACCCTACCACAGTAACTATATAAACTGCTCTCTGAATGTAACAATATGAACTGTGTTTTCAGGATCCATAATGCTCAGAATGCTTCACCTGAAGAGATAATAAGATTGGAAGAAACCTGCACAGCGTCCAGTTCGATGTGATTTATTCAGCTTTGAACACAACAGGAGTCTGTGGTGTTAGGGAGAGCTGCAGGGTCCAAACTCACACAACTGGGTTCTCTCTGACTGACAGCTCTCTGTGAGGAGCAACTGGAGCAGTTTTCAAAATGTCAAGCTGCATTCCAATGTATTGCAATGTTCATTCCAATCTGTAATTGTTGTTAATTAGCTTCTACTATTGCTTTGTATCCCTCTGTGGAAAGGAACCTGTAGCTGGAGCAGTCAAGGCCAGTGGTGCACTATTATTAAATAAACTAAATAAAAAGAATAAACAGTTGGCCATCTCAGGGCTTCTGCATACTAGGGCGTGTCCCAGCCAACTCCTCCAAGCTGACTGTCAAACCCCAGGCTTGTATCCAACTTGGTCTAGCCAGGTAGATTGAACCTATAATTGCCTATACAATCACAGGTCACATTCCTAACTTTCTCATGCAGAGAAAGCTCCAGTCCAGGACAGGCAATTAAATAACTGTATGCAGGGTGTTAAAATATAAGTGCTCTTGCTTGAAAAAAAATAAGTTTGTCAATGTGAGTCAATCAATGTGTTTACATGAGCATAAGAATTCCGATATTTTTCGAGAAACTAAGTTTTCCGAAAACTAATTCTGATATGAAAAGTCATGTAAACACAGTTTTCGGAAAATGTATCGGCATATTCCAAAAGTCAGTTTTCAGAAAACAGCACCTAGAAATTTCCGATTAAATTCTGAAAACTAACAAAATGTCACGTAAACACACTTTTCGGAAAACTTATTCCGATAGCGTACTGCGCATGTGCAAACTTTGACCTTCATTCCTGCACGTGGTTTTAGAAAACAGAAAATTATCTGTAGTCAGTCTGCATGCATCCATTTGTCAAGTTAGGGATAAAGTAATACATTTGTTAAAGTCTGTATGTATTTGTGAATAGCCCATACTGAAGCAGCAAATGTTTTCCAACTTTAAAAGAATGTCTGCAAAGGAAACTGGTAATATAGAACAGGATGAGCTGTTGGAAAGGTTGATTGCACATTGTGGGGAATCTGAATAGAGGTATAGGATCGTAATCTTTGAATTTAAGACCTGACACTTTGATAAAGCACTTGAGTTATTGGATTGGTCTCCGTTCTGTCGCAGAAATGTCTGGTCTGTTCAAATCGTACTTAGGCTACTACAGTACTTTGCATGCGAAAATATCCTGTGTTTTCTGAAAATCCATGTATACAGTTGAATTCTAATTAGATTTTCTATCATTAATCATGTAAACACAGAAAAGTGACATTTTAAGAAAATCTGTTTTCTGATTAGTCAAATGTGAGTGCCAGTAACATGTAACATGAAAAAGTAGATGTTTGAGTTTGACAAAAAAGATTATGATACTCTTAATAGATAAGTATGTGCTTCATTAGATATATGCAAACATGTACTATAAATAAGCAGGTAAGTGCTGTATTGTGATCAGTAAGTCTGTATACACTGGCAGCTCTTTGTGAATGGCGAGGAACACTGGACAAGGTCAGGGTTGTCAGTGTATATAAAAAAGAAATAACAAAAAAGTCTTACTTTCCTACCGGCAAAAACCACCTGAGTCTGTTTGAAGCATTTCTGTCCATCCTGCCTGGTATTAGTTTGAGTTCTTATCATCCTTGCTCACTGTATGTGTTCTTTGCTCTACAAGAAAATACACTTTATAGCTCATAGAAATATCAATTAGTAAATGATCACACCATTAACTGCCTTTGATTACACCTCCCACCTAGACCTTAAATCCATTGCATAAAATCATACTAAACCAAGTACAGTATACCAAAATTGTCGACTTTGAGAACATACTGATCTTGTCTATTGCTATTTATTGAATACTGTCTTACATGATTGTACAGTCAGCACTCCCATATCCGACCCTATACAATCTTGAATTCAGTGATGGTTAAACTAGTGTGACGCATATCTGATTATTTCATTTTGGCCCATTCCAACCCTTGACAGTTTTTCAGGGAACACAAAAAATATACAATATCAATAAAATAAGTAGGCTTCCATTTAGATGTATTGTATTGGTTTTGTTGGTACAGTACTATATTTTCAACAGAAGTAGTATTTTAATTCAGAACGATATGATTCTGAAAATATCCCTTGCCAAAAGAGACGACACGTGGATTGTAATCACTTTTTTTTTTAAACACATCACAGTATCTAAAACTGTCTCATGATTAACTGTTACATTACCGTAGCTTGTCTCTTCGATTTGTTTTGGCTGCATTTTCGTCAGGTGGAACTGGATAAAGCACTGTGTAACTGCACAGGGGACTCACTATTTCCGCATAAAAACGCAACCCCCACCCCTCCCCGCCCCAAAAAAAAACAGTAAAATATAACAAAGATATAATTAAAGATAAAATATAAAGAAATTGCCACTGTCATGCATATTCATGAGCAGTCAAGACTGGGGCGTGGTTTGGTAGCGGGTAGATTTATTGCCTATAGCTATTAATTAATAGCAACTGCTTCAGATTGATTTGGCATGCAGAGAGAAAAAAAAACGCGGGCTGCAACGGATATTCAAATAAATTGTAACATTGAAGAGATGGGATTTGTATCAGAAAACTGGTGACAGAGTCGGAAATCGCGTGTGACGGGTAAGTGCATTAATTAATTGATTTTATTCTTAATACAAGGATGGTAAAACGCTACTGACGTGTATCTGGGTAACATATATCACAGTGCTGACTGTATATTACCTTGCTACCTTTCTTTAATACCGTACTCAAAGTAACCCTTTGCGGTCCATTTATTCAGTGCCTGTCAGGTGCGTCAAGTCCAATTTATTTTCACACGCGCTGTTTAAAAGTAATTTTATTCATAGTGAAACAGGTTTTAAAGGCACTGCATATCAACAGGACACTCAGTACTGCATCCTCAGCCCTGCCCCACTCCTTGTTTAATGTATTTATCACATATCTCTTCATAGTAGTGCATACTGATAAATCATCTCCTGATCACTCGTTTTATCACCAAACTCCTCAATAATGCTATCAAAGTCATTATTTTATTACTATAACATCTCAAAAAGTTTGGCAAATAACAAATAATAATGACAGACGGTTTTTCGTCCACCAAACATACAAACATCTATAATGGTAATAATAATAATACAATGAAAACATTAATACATACACATAATGGGGGGCGGGGCCGTCAAAGATGGGTACAAGTTTGTTTTGTAATTGATTAGATGTATTAAGAAAGTAATGATTTCTAAGCTTCTTATCAGCTGATTTTGTAAGATGTAATAAATGGATCAAATTATCTAAAAAGACAGATATAAAGACCACCACTGTTTAAATATTAAAACCTGACATTTTACTTACTTCAAATACACTGAAAAGGCTTACACACACTGTGACGGATTGTAAATCTCTCTCCCGACCTGTGAGGGCGCTAAGTAGCGAAAGGGAAAGGCTTTGGACGGGTTGGCCTGGCAGTTCATTTCCTGGGTCGGAAAGTCAGTCAGCCTGGAAAAAGGCATGACTCCGTTGCAGGAACATATTGACCCGGAAGGTAAACGAGGTAGCAGCTGCAGGCAATAGAGTCAGCTGTAATCGTTTACCAAGGGGTCATGCATGATCGCATAAAGGGGGCCGGAGAATTGTAAATCTTTTCCTTCGCTTGGGTTTGAGAGATACGAGGAACTGGAAGGACCGGGATATTTCCCACAGTAAAAAGAAAGAGTTTGTGAGTGTTTTGTTTGTTTTCTCTGTTGACTAACTGTCTGTGTTTTTGTTATATAGCACTAGACGACTAAACACGAATCTGGAGCTGTCGCCAAGGGCCAGCACAAAGCTGGATCAACACTGCACTACAGTCACGATTAACATTGTTATCAAGCACTTGTTTCACCACTATAGCACGTATATATATTGTACTTCACCACAAGCACTGAGAGCACTCACTTTGGACCTGTGAGCGTGTGTGTGTGTCTAATTGTGTGTGTTTAATACTGTGCTTATTGTTTACGGGACTGCAACCCTTTTCATTTCTGTGCAAAACACATTGTTGTGTATTGCCTGTTCATTATTATTTGCTGGCTGGTCATCAGACCATTGGATTAACAATCATTAAACCAACCATTTCACCCGTACTTTGTTGTCTGTTTGTTCTTGGGATTACTGTATCCGCACAGCACCTGCTATACACCTGCTACTAATGACCGCTGTTTAGATCCTTGAATAGACCCCAGTATGTTAAAAATGGTTCTTGATGGATCCGGTGCAAGGCAAGGAGGTCCGGGATTACACAGCAATGTCATGTGTACAAGTGCAGACTGTCAAAACTGTCTCATAGTTTTCATTTCAGTGTTTACAGAATACATGTTGATATAAGTGTCCACACCTGAGAGCAGTGTCTGGAAAGTAGTATTTACTGTAAACATCTTATACCACTACTTCATGCTCCATTTATTTTTATCCATGGTCATTTTCATAACACACCCCTACAGTAAATTGTAACTGGCACTGAATGTAATTAAAAAGAGTTTTTTTTTTTTTAAGCTTAAGATTGCATCTTATGCACACTGTACACAGCCATCCAGACAGAGTGCGTCTGTCTGAGAGGTGTTTGATTTTGAAGTATTTGGCTTCCAGTGCATTTCAAAATTGATTTTAAAATATTACGATTGACATATAAAGCACTAAATGGGACAGGATTACCTAAGAGAGATTCTGTCACCATATAAGCCACTGCACTCTTTAAAGACAGCTAACGCTGGCCTTGAAGGTAAAATCGAGACGGTGTGTATTTAGTTATAATGCCCCCAGATTATGGAACTCATTGCCCTTTTCTATTAGAGATGCTGCGTTTCGCTCTCGTCCGGTGGTTCCCCCTTTTTATTTCCACAATGGAGAGACAAGGGGATACATACTTATGCAGATATTTGCAAAGATAAACAGCTTTGCACATTCCAAGATTTACAATTGCAATCCAACTTGCCAGGTACCTCTTTCTTCTTTTACCTTCGACTCCGCTCTGCAATGCGTGCCTATGGGGTTCCTGGGGGGACAGATTTGCCTTCACATGTACCACATGACATGTTAGACACAGGGAAAAACTAAAGGGCTGGCTTCCTCACTTTATGTTCATTCCCTTAAGTCATCATACAAACCTTTGGTGCTTAACACTATCTGGAATAGGGATCTATCTATTGAAAATGAAGGAATCTGCTGGGAAACTGTATGGGATCATCTAAGCTCTGCTTCCAAAAATCCAAACCATCAGCTGATTCATTTTAATTATCTTCATAGAACTTATTTAACGACTCGCAGACACTACCAAATGAAACTTCAGTAGTTTGGGACAAACACCAATCACAAAATGTTTTAGTACAAATATTTATTGAGGAGAATGCGGAGTATGCAAATTTACAGAGAAGTATGTTGTATATACACATTAATTTGGCATCAAATCTAACTTGGTTTGAGGGCTCGCTGCCTGGCTGACTGGATGAGGCCGAGACCCCCCATAGATAAAACCTACATTTGTAAAAGAGGTGGAGATGGGGAGGTGGTGGGTTATGATGAAATCGAAACGCAACTGAGAGTTAAGTGAAGAGGGTATTTATAGTGCTAACAATCTTAATTAGCTAATGTGTAAATTGCAGAGATTGGTGTCTGACCCTCCTCTCGAATTTTAGTTGTAAACTTAATTTATCCCTACCCCTGCAGGTGCATACTGTCCCCTAGATACTGTTGGCTCCTTTTTACATATGGTTTGGGAGTGTCCTGTTGTGGCTGTGTTTTGGGATCGGGTCTCTTCAGCTCTGTGCACTGTTCTTGAGAAGAACATCCCTTGCTCTGCTAAGATATTATTACTGAATGATGACTCATCCTTCGATCTATCATTGCAGCAAAAACGGATCTGGTTGGCTGGTCTCACAGCAGCTAAAAAAATGATAGCTCTTCATTGGTAACTTCCACATTCCCTCCCCTACCGTCAATGGACCCTTGCCTTTCTTGATAGAATTTATATGGAACTTTCTACTGCTTGGGTCCATGGCGCTGGGGAGAGGACTGTGCAGGCCTGGAGATCGGCTGCAGACTCCATTAGATCTTTGATTAATCCTTCTTCAGTTTTATCTGACTGATATTGGTTTGGGAGGTCCTTAGTGGGGGGTGGTTTGGGAGGGGGGATGAAAATGTAAAATTTGGGGAATTATTGTATTGTATTTATACTGATATGTTTTTGTATTTTCCCCAATAAAGATTTGATCACAAAAAAACTGATGCTGCGTTGATCAATATTTACTTGTATAGTTTAGCCTTTTTAGCTTGATTTACAAACGTAATTGTTTTGTCGATTTTATTTGCTCATTTCTGTGTTCATTCTTCATTTCTTTTCTTAAATTGTTTTATCTAGATTTGTTAGAGTTGTTAGTATTATTATTCTAATTATTTACAGTTACATTTACCATTTCTTTATGCTGCATACTTTTGTTGTTTTAACTGAAATGTAAAGGGCTTTGAGATACTATGGTATGAAAGACACTCTATAAGTAAAATAAATTGAAATTGACAAAGTTAACCCAAGCCGATACTTTAAATGCTGCACAGAAACCAGGACCAGAGGACACATGCTTTCACTATGCTTCATTGCTATGGGAAACTTTTATAAGGCTATCACACCATTAACTGTGTGAAAATTATTGAAAACATAAACCATTTGTGTACTCTGGGTGGGTGTATTAAATTCGCATGAAAATGTTTTGTCCCAATGCTCCAAACCTGAACGTAAACAAAGGTTCTTGTTTTTAAACATTTCCAATGTAATAGAAAATAAAACAATAATAAGGATGTTATACCCAGACTCCTTTGTGCAAACACCACCAGCTACAATGTTTACAGGATCACATCAGCTCTAGGCACAGTCGACGGTATAAAAGAGCTGTGCACTCAGTCAAACACATCATTTCGAAGAGAAGGAAGCAATCTGCAGTTTCTTCAGGTAAGAGCACTCGCATCCCTCCATCTCTCTGTTCATTTCTCTGTACATTTGTTCATATAAGGCAGCAGTGTGGAGTAGTGGTTAGGGCTGTGGACTCTTGACCGGAGGGTAGTGGGTTCAATCCCAGGTGGGAGACATTGCTGCTGTACCCTTGAGCAAGGTACTTTACCTAGATTGCTCCAGTAAAAACCCAACTGTATAAATCGGTAATTGTATGTAAAAATAATGTGATATCTTGTAACAACTGTAAGTCGCCCTGGATAAGGGCGTCTGCTAAGAAATAAATAATAATAATAATTTCATTCTTTGATTGCTGTCGCACTACAATGGTGATGCTTCTGTGCTATACTTAGAGACGAGGCCATTAAAAGGGCAAACAATGCTTGGGCATATATTTAAAAATGTAGAGTACAAATCAAAGGAGGTTATGATGGAGTTGTCCAATGCACTGGTGAGACCACACTTAAGAGTACTGTGTCCACCATCATACCAAAAGGACATTGTTGCCATGGACAGAGTCCAATAAACAACAACCAGACTAATCCCAGGGCTTAAAGGAATGAGCTACAAAGATTGAGGGGACTGAATTTATTTATCCAAGAACAAAGAATTAGAATTGCTCATATATATTCTAATGTTCATTATATGAAGTCTTCAAAATCTTTAAAGAAGTTAACATAGTCAACCCTAACCTATACTTTAAGCGCAGCACTGAAACCAGTACCAGAGGACACAGTTGGAAATAGAGATGGACAGCTGGTAGGAGACACTTCACACAGTGTGGTGAGGGTGTGGAATGGGATACCTAGCCATTTTGTTGATACTGAATCATTGGGATCCTTAAGACCCACCTTGACAATGGGATGAGGAGTCCATTGGTAGAATGGTATTACAGAGAGGTAATTTTCAATAACTTACCATGGGTACCATAATGGTATGATGTGATGCCTCTGGTGTCTCTTTTCCTCTTCCAGGAGCCTATCATCATGTTTCTAGCAGTGGCCTCAGTTGTGGTTTGCATTGCCCTGGCTCTCAGTGGGGCTGCAGGTAGGCTATTTAAATGATGGGACAACCTGTCCAACTGTATTACTGAGTTTAAAATGTGGTGAAATAGTTCTGACCGTTTGGGTTACAAGCCCTTGTCTTTAAACACTGGACCACACAGCCTCCTGTAAAAAAAGCTCTGTATATTTCTTACAAAAAAAATTCACAAGTACTAATTCTATCCATTTAATTGCCATTAGCTGCCAGGCCTGTAAAAGACATTTAGTCCAGAATAAGGCAGAAACCTTGGGTCAGACTGAAACACACTGGTGAAAGGGTAAGAGCAATCCCTGTCACCGCTACACCGCTACACAGTGACTCACTCTGTGCATTGCTGTCTGTGGTGTTCTGTACTTCACAGCTCAGGGTGACGACAAAAAAGAAGTGGAGAAGAGGGAAGTATCAACGTGCGTGAGTTCCTGTCTGAACGGATGGGTTGGTTTCAATGTCTGGTGCTACCAGTATGTAAAGGACAAGAAGACATGGGCTGATGCTGAGGTATGATCATTTTTACTATTCATAAACCCAGGAGGTCCTCTCCCAGTTTCATGATCATGGTGTCGACCATAGTGCGGGCCTGGTCAAAGCCTTGTCTGCACGTGTCTTGATGTGGGGAGTTTGGGCTCTGGAGGAACACCATGGTTGCAATGTTTCAATTTGTCACACATTACTAACACTGAGATAATTCAATTAGGCATAGCAAGGTGGGAGCTGCAGAGTTATGGGTTTCAAATAACAGCACAGATGACCCTGTATTGAACTTATGTAATATTATTGCTTTATACAACTGGTACCACCAACGTGTGTCTCTGAAGTCGATGAGCACCCCTTCCTGGTTCACCTGAAATAGAACATCCGGTTAATTGTCGTCTATTTCATAAAGCTACAGGAGACACACCGAGGGTGGAAAAACACACACTTGGTTAAGCTGCTAGTCCCGTTACCATGGCGAATACTCAGATTAGACAAGCTTTTTCCTGGACACCAATACAAGGGTAATTTAATCCAAAATGGTTCTAGGTAACTGCTCCTCGCAAATATGAGTCTATGAAAGCCAGCCAATTTCTGCAGGATCTTTAGATGAAATCTAGATTTTTTTTATTTATATAGCATTTTTAATTCAGAAATATAAAGCAGCATTTGAAAGAGCTTTGCTTGCAGAAGGTGCATTAAGTGAAACAGGCTGTCTGATGTGCCCAGTGTATTGAGGACATGCTGCTTCCCAGTGCTCCTAGTCTGCCTAGTCCAAGCTGTCTCTCATTGCTCCCTCCAGCTGTACTGCCTCAGTATCGGGGGGAATCTCGCCTCCGTACACAGCGTCGAAGAGAACAATTTCATCCAGAACCTGATCAACAAGAATGACGCCTCAGATGCTTTTACCTGGCTCGGGGGTTCTGACTGCTTCAGGGTACATTAACCTCTTTTTATATGGCTTCCCTTACCAAAAATAAACCCACTTTGCCTGATGTGTTCACTTCCAAAACTCTACAATACAATACTAAAAAATCCTACCTTTTTTCATTGTGCTGATTGAATTAAATACATTGAATCTTGTAGTCAATGAACATATATAAATACTGGCAACTATACAGAAAAACAAAATGCATATTTCTCTGTGTATGCAGCCAAATATACTGTCTTCTAAAATTAATAAAATATGGATCTAATCCAAAAGTATTCAGGGGTTATGTATTTGAAAAAGCAGACCAAAAATTATTTATCACATGTAAATAGATTAACTGGTTGAGTAAATCCAAATTAAAGACCAAAAAAATCCTATCTTACTTAGTAAGGCATTTTTAATTCTGCCATTTTGTCAAGGCTTTCAGAGAATGACATGTTGAAAAGTGTAGGAGGAGGACATCTAGCCTTGCTTACTGTCTCCCAGGACACTGATCTACAAATATTTGGGTTTTGTCTACAAAGCAAATGTTTGGCAGCAAACAAGTCTTTATAATCTTAAGAGGAGTTGATATATTGAACCTGAACCAATACTTTAAGTGCAGCACAGAAACCAGGGTCAGCAGATACAATGGGAATGGGTTATCTAGCCATGTTGTTGATGTCGAATCATTGGACTCCTTTAACTTGAGAAAGTTCTGAGATCAGTCTGCTACCAGGAACCAGATGAGAACTGATGGGCAGAATGGCCTCCTGTCGTTCGTACATTTTATTGTAGTCTTATATTATTTAACAGCAATTTATCTTCCACCTTTCACCTCTACAGGAGGGGTCATGGTATTGGACCGATGGATCTAAATGGGACTACAACAACTGGAAGAAGGGAGAACCCAACAACTTATCTATTGAAAACTGTCTGATTACTAATTTTTGGGGTATATATATATATATTTTAATGATTTACTCAGCATTTCAAACTTGTGTTTCTTCACTACACTTGAAACTTAGAACAAAGAATTCTGTTAGAACCTTCCGTTAGAAAGTTTCTTTGACTTGTCTTGTATATGGAACCCAAAATGAACAACCGTTCTAAAATGTTCTTTAGAACAACCCAAAGGGTATTGAAAGTGGTTCTTTATGAGGCACGTGGCTCAATTTATAAATGTTCTGAAAGGAACCGAATAAAGTCTGTGGTTTAACTTGCAAGACACTTACTCAGAACAAGAGTTTTGCAGATCCTACCAGCAAGTAACGTGTTTCTGGATGGTGTTATACAATTAATATGATTACATACTCTTCAGGAAACATGCCTTTGCATTTGACTGGTTCCTAAGTACAGAACTTAGCTGGTTCTGTGTCTTACATACTGGTACTGCAGTGGGGTTTACCCTACAAAGAGATAATACTGGTTGATAAACATTACAATACAATACCCGGACTATACTGTCCCTGAGATCGTGCTTTGTGCGACAGAGACTGAATTATTTTTTCTTGTTTCTTTCAGTTCCCGGACTTTGGAATGACATAGCCTGTAATAATTTGTATCCATCTGTCTGTGTGTATAAAAATAATTATCCATTGCCATAAATCTCTGAAACAGAATGTCAACTTTTTGACAGTTCTGATTGATAAAGTTAAGCAGCATTCATACCCTGTGTTTGTGTTTTTAATTATAATTCTGATCATTTATTTTTCACATGGAAGATAAATATTAAATAGATAAATGTTAAAAGATCCTGAAATATATATTTAGAAATAAATCTATAAACAGATTATGCAATATTCAAAAATAAGTGCTACTAAATTGCTTTCTTCTGTCCATTCATGCTCCTATCAGATATTGTGATATCTGATCATGCACCCAAGTCTTTTTCCCCTCCAAGAAGGTAACATCACAGCGCACTTGCCGCTTTAACACCCTGTTGCTCTCAGACCAAAAGTGTATTGAGTTCATCTTCTGAAACCAATGCCACCCCAGATGTCTCTCCAGTCACCCAAAAGGAAACACCAATAAACGCTGCAGTAAGAGATTTACTGAATTAACAGACAACATTTTACAAATAGACCAGCAATATGCCAGCTTCCCACTCAGGATCTTTTCAAACAGTGACTAATGTTACAAAGTGAATTCAGCCCTCTGTCTTCAAGGTAAGCTGAACAGATTTTGGTTAAACCTCGGCATGCAGTTTATCAGTATGTATACAAACTGCTGGCACACCAACTCCACCAATCAGCAGCCTCTCATTTTATTATGCAAATTAGCACAAAAACAAGACTGCCCACAGTGGATCAGCTGGGGATTAATGACCAGTTAAAAAAATCAATTCCTCTCTATACACAGCACCTGCTGACCCCTTCCTTATAGACTCCGCAGAATTGGGCATGTTCTGAAAAAAATAACTTATTACTTTAATACTGTTTGTTTGTGATAAACATTGTAAATGTCAAATAATAACAAATGCTATGAAAATATATGGTAAGAGTTAGTTCTGAGACCACCACTGTAACTATGTTTGTGTTTAGAAATGAATAGGTGCGCATATGATTTACAAGGACACAATGTGTTACTAGCGAGGTGCTCAAGTTTATTTTAAAGCTCAGACATTCTTTTAGTTAAAGAAGAGAAGTGGAAGTGCTTGTTAAGATTTTTAAACTGCATTTCGTGTTTTCAATACATATGTGAACATCCTAGGCGGCTCGTGAGTCTTTCGTTTTGGGAGGCTATTCCATACTTTTCCCCCTGCATTTATTGAACCCAACGATGTACAGTAAGATACACACACATTGTATATATAATTAAGACTTGCATTACTTTGCATCTAAATCCTGTGTTTTGGACCTTGGTGATACTGCAACAGTACCGTCATAGCCTTGTTTACCTGTGTATCTAGAGTACAGTAAAGCAGGCAGATGCGGTTTTCTGCTTTCCTTGCAGACACTTTTTCAGAAGTTTTAAAAAGACCCCTTTTTCACTGAAAAAGGAGTGAAGGACTGGAAAAATCTAAAGAAAAAACTTCAGAAACAGTCATAATCTGACACCACAAACAGTGTTCTGAAATGTGGCATTTGTTCAAACAGTCGAAGGAAGTATGTTCTGACTGTGTCACAGTTATCAAATTCTCTCAAAACGGTTGTGCGTGAAAACATACAGTATGCTACAAAAATATTTTGCCGCAAGTTCTGTAAAATTAGATTTGGATCAAGCTGTTTGTATAAATAACAGCAATTTGAATAAATGTATTAATTGTGAAGAGGATGTTCCAGGCAAGGGAATGAGCGAAAAGGATTCAGAGTTTTCGTTGGCTGCCTCCTGCAGCGGTATGGGGGGCTCAGATTGGCAGGAAGAATTGACGTTAAACCAGCCAAGCATTGTCTCCTCCAATGACATTGAAATGCAAGTAAATCCCGTATCTCAGTCCACTGTTGATTTTGATATCCCAGCTGCTCTAGCGGTCTGGCGGTTGCGCAGTAGGAAAACATAAGAACATAAGAAAGTTTACAAACAAGAGGAGGCTATTCGGCCCATTTTGCTTGTTTGGTTGTTAGTAGCTTATTGATCCCAGAATCTCATCAAGCAGCTTCTTGAAGGATCCCAGGGTGTCAGCTTCAACAACATTATTGGGGAGTTCGTTCCAGACCATCACAATTCTCTGTGTAAAAAAGTGCCTCCTATTTTCTGTTCTGAATGCCATTCCAGACCATCACAATTCTCTGTGTAAAAAAGTGCCTCCTATTTTCTGTTCTGAAGTCCCCTTTATCTGATCTCCATTTGTGACCCCTGGTCCTTGTTTCTTTTTTCAGGTCAAAAAAGTCCACTGGGTCGACATTGTCTATACCTTTTAGGATTTTGAATGCTTGAATCAGATCACCGCATAGTCTTCTTTGTTCAAGACTGAATAGATTCAATTCTTTTAGCCTGTCTGCATACGTCATGCCTTTTAAACCCGGGATAATTCTGGTTGCTCTTATCGATGGGCCAATGGGTGTTGAGTGGGCGGAGTCAGCGTGATATGTATTTGGAGTTTACAAGGATACACTATCACAATTGTTATTTTATTCCTTTTTGGTTTGTTTTCAACCGGCCGCAGTTTTTTTTTTTTTTTTAAATTATTGATGACCCGGTTGCCGGTGAAACAATTTAAGCTGACGTTTCTTTTTTTTCCATCATTGAACAGATATCGATACATTGGGTCGTATATGCAGGTAAAGATTATTGGTGCAGCATTGCTGCCTTGAATGCAGTTAAAGCTCATATAGTCCAGGGTGCATGCAGGCACATCTTAATGTACGCGCATCAAAAATACAGCAGCAGTCATACATAGATTATTAAAATGTGCCGTAAGTGTGTAAGTGGCCCTCTCTGCGACTGGTCATTTGGTCCTTGAAATTTTATTGCCGAACCCTGATTTACATGATCAAGGTATTATAACAAAGTTAAGCACATCTGTATTGTACTGTGTATGACCGTTGTACATTGGAAAGAAAAAGGCAATGTTGCGATGTTAGACAAATTTTGTAAAGCAAGTATCCACAAATAACAGGTATTAAGATGGACCAATTGGTTCCAATGTCTGTAGAGTAAATATCCAGTGTGCTTTGACCAGATTGCCCCCATGTGCTGGTATATTGATCTTCTCCACTCCCACAAATCTTAGTGAGTGTGGAGAACATCCATGTCCAGCTTTAATGTAGTGTTTGGCCATAGCATAATCCTGGTTACGGGTCTTTATAGCAGCTTTGTATTCTGCATTTTTAATGTTCTTTTGTTTGTCCAATACACACAAAATATCACATATATATATTTGATATTTTTTATGTTCATGGTATGACAACATTGAAGTTGTTGAATTTGGGATGGGTACAAGTTTGTTTTGTAATTGATTAAATATTTTTATTAAAGATAAGGTAAGGATTATTAAGATATTGATTATTTAAGTACATCATGATTTACATAAACTTCTTATCAGCTGATTTTGTAAGATATAATAAATGGATCAAATTATCTAAAAACGGACAGATATACAGACCACCACTGTTTAAATATTAAAACCTGACATTTTACTTACTTCAAATACGAAGATACACTGAAAAGACTTACACACCCATGCTTTTACAGATGTGGGTTTTGTAAAATTCCCTAATTTGAATTAAACGATGGTGGTATTAAGTAAGGTTCCTCAGAAGGAACATGCACCGCTCATCTCTGCATCGTTCTCTTCTCAAATGTTTCTCCTAAAACCACCACTTGACAAACAAAGCAGATATGTTTCAAATGAGACATATTTCACAAACTTGAGTTTTAAGAGTCATACATTTGAGCTGCTCATGTAAAGGGACACAATAGAGACATTTTTACCTGCTGTATTAAACGTTGACTGTATTTTTCACAGTATGCTTACAGTTATCTTAAACTGTTCATATCCACAAAATAATAAAACTGTCCTGAAGCTTTTCATCTTAAAGTGCCTAATTTCAGAAAAGAAAACAAACAAACAGGCTTAAGACAGCTGACTGTCGATCTGTACCTTGCGAGATATATTTATACAACAAGCGTTGAGACATCAAGCATCAAATTACTTTTTTCATATTTGGATTGGAACATCTTCAGATACATTTTGTGTATAGTCATTCAAAACTGCATAGTGCATTTGTCAAAAAAATGCTTCTTCATTTTTCTTCTCCGTGGTGGTTTAATTTTAAGACATTTAAGACTTCTCTCAGATTATTTAAATGAAAAGAAAAGGAGATTCTCAAGCAAGGAAAAAAAAAGTGCTGAAAAGATTTTTTTTTCTTCTTCTTCTTCTTCTGGTTAATATATAGGGCGCATGCCATCTATTATTTTAGATGATTAGCGCCCTCTATCTGTAGTCCTTTGTCTGTCTTTGTTTTACTTTATTTTTCTGTCATCTTTATTTATTATAACTTCCCTTCTTTTCCTGTTTCCTTTATATATTTCGTCAGTATTCTTTCTCTATTCAGTCTCCCTTCCTCTTTCCCTATTCCCAGCAAGTTCTTTATATTGACTTCATATACCTCCATTTCTCTCAGCCTCCTCTCCATTTTCCTTCTCTGCTCCTCAGATTTCTCACACTTTAATAAATAATGTTCTACTGTTTCAGCTACTTTACATTTTTCACACTTTCCATCCTCATGTTTCCAGTCTTAAAAGATGTTCATTTAAAGAACTATGCCCAATCCTTAACCTATCCAATGCTCTTTCCTCTTTCCTTCCCAACTCTTTGTTCACCCAACTGTTGTTTACCTCTTTCTGGATATTATGATAAAACCTTCCTTTTGTGCTTTCATCCCATCTCTTCTGCCATTCTTTTACTATCATTTTTTTCACATAGCCTCCCATTTCCTGCGATCCCAGAGAAATCACCACATCAATTTCCTCTCTTTTTTAATCCATTTTTTGCTGCCAGATCTACCATCTCGTTGCCCAGAATGCGAGAGTGACCAGGAATCCAAACTAAAATCACTTCGATCCCCATTATTGTACATTCCCTATAGTGTTGCATTATTTCAAACATGATATCTCTTCTATCATTAAACTCCCCTTTTAATACCATAAGAACACTCAATGAATCTGAAAATATGACTGCTTTTTTAGACTTTATTTCAGCTATTTTAACTATTGCGAATAGTATAGCTACCATTTCTGCAACAAATACCGATAAATGGTCAGATATCCTTGCTATTTTACATATATCTAATTCTGGGATATAATATGCCATCGCCACTCTTCCTGTTTTTGGATCCTTGGATCCATCTGTATATATACATAGTGCCTCCATACTTTTCTCCTCTACAAAAGCTTGACTCTTTCTTTTCAGTTCCATTTTTTCCCCTCCTTTCTTCACTTGCTCACTCAATTCTATACAACAGTTTGGTTTTTCCATCATCCATTCCGGAAACACATTTATATTAACATTCTTTACCAATTTCAAATTTTCCATTCCCAATTCCTTTATCCATTTTTGCATCCAATACCCCAACGTGCCCCCATTTGTTTCCCACCTCTTCTTTTTATAGTGATTAATCCACCTATCTTCCATGCTTTTTCGAGGAGGAAATTCTGAATGCATAGAGTTAGCCTTTATCCAATATTTTATACTTAACAATTTCCTCCTTAGTTCCAATGGCATCTCATTTACTAAAACCTGCATAGCATTTATTGGAGCAGATTTCATAGCTCCTATACATACCCTTATTGCTTTAGCTTGCAAATTATCCAATTTTTCTATCTTACTTTTACAAGTTCCCACTAGAATCTGACTTCCATAATCTATTACACTCCTAATTAACCCTCTGTATATCATCATCATACAAGTTTTATTTGCTCCCCAACTCGTCCCTGAAATACTTCTTAGAATATTCATCCTTCCTTTACATTTATCTATTATAGAATTTATTTGTTTTCCCCAAGTTAATTTTTTATCAAACGACACTCCCAAGTATTTAAATTCCTCTACCTCTTTAAGAATCTTATCTTGGTATAATAAATTTAACTTCTCCTGCTCTCTTCTTCTTCGTGAAAATAATAGCACCTCTGTTTTTGTTACTGATATTTTAAAGCCCCATTTATTTGACCACTTTTCCATTTTATTCAATGCCTCCTGCAATTCCCTCCTAACTATTTCAAAATGTTTATTCCTTTTATAAATAACCCCATCATCAGCAAACAGACCTACTGATACTTTTGATCCTACTAAAATATCCTCAGCTAGATCATTTATCATTATATTAAATAGCAACGGGCTAATAACACTTCCTTGAGGAGTTCTATTTTGCATCTCAAATCTTCAGAGAACTTCCCCTTAATTTTTACTTTAAATCATCTTTCCTTCAGAAACTCTCTGATCCACCACAAAGTCCTCCCTTTTATCCCCAATGATGGTATTTTATATATTAAGCCTTCTTTCCAGACCATATCATATGCTTTCTCTATGTCAATAAAAACTGCCCCAATCACCTCATTCTCACTTAATGCATTTTTTATTTTTTGGTGACCTCAATACGCTTCATTCAGTACCGCTTTCAATTAGTATACACATGAACCTGACCAATGACATGCTTGCTGTCTGCCAAAGCACGCGTTTCAAATTTCTGTTTGTGATTGGGCTATTTACTGTCATTCATGAGAGGTTCAACCTTGAACTTTTCTGATTGGACAATGCACACAGCTTTTACACTTTACAGTCCAAACGGACGCGCAATGTGACGTAACACTGAGTGAGAGACGTGAAGTATGGCCTCACAGCGGTAGGGGAAAGGAAAACATAATTAAAAAATTTTGTTTTGGTCGCCCTAATTTGTCTAAATGGCAGAAAACTGCTGATGAACCGTCTGAAGAGATAGCAGCTACCACTGGCAGTCCTGCGCCTGTCAAACAGCAATTTAAATTAGTCAGGATTTGTGAGATTAAATAAAATGGTTTGCTTTGCTTTGAGCACAAAATGTTAGTTAACAAAAACGTTTTTCGTAAGTGGGTAGAGAATATGTAAGTGCGCAGTTTATTTCAAACTTTCAAACCTTAATAACATAACCAAAGAGTGTTCACTGTTACATTTGTTCTCGTGTGAGACTTTCACTTTTCAGTCAGCGAAAATATGTGCTAAAAATGGAGTGAATTTGATGTAGCCCTGTTAAAATGGCAAAAGATAGCTATGTTTGGAGTTTTCTACAACAAAAAGCTAAACCACCAACGCCAGAGACATCAACAGAAACCGAACCTGACTCTTCTGTAGTTCAGAATCTTATTCACAGCACGAGAGTGTGACGATACTTCCATTTCAAACGCTCAGGTTAGTGCAGGTGCAGCTATCGGAAAAAGAGACCCTTGCCTGTACAGTGTTGTTTGCAGCTCTCTTGATTGTGACAATCTGGCGTAGAACTGTTTGTGATGAAAGATCTGCTAATGTTAGAAAGCTAGCGGGTATCCGGGTTGAGTATCTGATTTCGCTTTGTTAGTTCTTTAAGCCACGAGTCTCCACTGCCTAATTGTCTCATAGTTTTCATTTCAGTGTTTACAGAATACATGTTGATATAAGTGTCCACACCTGAGAGCAGTGTCTGGAAAGTAGTATTTAGTGTAAACATCATATACCACTACTTCATGCTCCATTTAAATTTATCAATGGCCATTTTCATAACACACCCCTACAGTAAATTGTAATTGGCACGGAATGTAATTAATAAGATAATATTTTTTTAAACATAAGACCGCATTTTACGCACATTGTACACAACCATCCAGCCAGCACAGGGACAGGGGTGGCAGGGTTTTCAAAGGGAGAGAGTGGGTCAGTAATTGGTTTATAAAACCTCATATAGACCACGGATGGTGGAGCACTCAAAAGAAGAGAAACTGAGATTTGAAGATGCCCTCCAGGCAACAGGACAAGCTGAAAAAGGAGAAGGTTAATACCTGTAATGAGGTTATGGGATACATTTCCTGGCCTAGACTATTTACTACAGATAGCCATTAGCACGTTTTGGTCTGAGTGCATTGTTCTGGGAGGTGTTTGATTTTGAAGTTTAAACATTTAGGAAATTAAAGGAAGTCCAACAACCCTAGTGAAGACATCGGCAGAAACTTCTGTCTGCTTCACTAGACGCTTAAAGGAATGAGCTATTGAAGGGACTCAAGTAAATTGAAGTCTTTAAAAAATCTGAACAGGCTTTGACTATTGGTGTTGCAATGCTTTATTTGCTGGGGTTCCAGGCCATGCCTTATCACATTTGAAGCTTCCGAATGCAGCTGCTAAGGGTTTAATTACAACTAAGAAAGGAGATAATTTAACTCATGTGCTGGCCTTACTGCACTGGCTTCCAGTGCCTTTCAGAGTTGATTTTAAAATCTTACTATTGGCATATAAAGCACTAAATGGTATGGCACTGGATTACCATATAAGCCACTGCACACTTTAAAGTTAGCTAACGCTGGCCTTAAATGTAAAATCGAAATGGAGTGGAGAAAGTGTATTTAGTTATAATGCCCCCAGATTGTGGAACTCATTGCTTTATTCTATTACAGATGCTGCGTTGATCAATATTTTTAAGTCAAGATTAAAGAGTTAATTGTATAGTTTAGCCTTTTTAACCTGATTTACAACATAATTGTTTTATCGATTTTATTTGCTCATTTCTGTGTTCATTCTTATTAATTTCTTGTTTTCTTAAATTGTTTTATTTATTATTATTATTATTATTATTATTATTATTATTATTATTATTATTATTATTATTATTATTATTACCACTTCTTTATACTGCATTATTTTGTTCTGTTTGAACCGAAATGTAAAGGGCTTTGAGATACTATGGTATGAAAGGCACTCTATAAATAAAATAAATTGAAATTGACAAAGTTAACCCAAGCCAATACTTTAAACGCTGCACAGAAACCAGGACCAGAGGACACATGCTTTCACTATGCTTCATTGCTATGGGAAACTTTTATAAGGCTATCACACCATTAACTGTGTGAAGATTATTGAAAACATAAACCATTTGTGTACTCTGGGTGGGTGTATTAAATTCGCATGAAAATGTTTTGTCCCAATGCTCCAACCCTGAACGTAAACAAAGGTTCTTGTTTTTAAACATTTCCAATGTAATAGAAAATAAAACAATAATAAGGATGTTAAACCCAGACTCCTTTGTGCAAACACCACCAGCTACAATGTTTACAGGATCACATCAGCTCTAGGCACAGTCGACGGTATAAAAGAGCTGTGCACTCAGTCAAACACATCATTTCGAAGAGAAGGAAGCAATCTGCAGTTTCTTCAGGTAAGAGCACTCGCATCCCTCCATCTCTCTGTTCATTTCTCTGTACATTTGTTTATATAAGGCAGCAGTGTGGAGTAGTGGTTAGGGCTCTGGACTCTTGACCGGAGGGTAGTGGGTTCAATCCCAGGTGGGAGACATTGCTGCTGTACCCTTGAGCAAGGTACTTTACCTAGATTGCTCCAGTAAAAACCCAACTGTATAAATCGGTAATTGTATGTAAAAATAATGTGATATCTTGTAACAACTGTAAGTCGCCCTGGATAAGGGCGTCTGCTAAGAAATAAATAATAATAATAATTTCATTCTTTGATTGCTGTCGCGCTACAATGGTGATGCTTCTGTGCTATACTTAGAGACGAGGCCATTAAAAGGGCAAACAATGCTTGGGCATATATTTAAAAATGTAGAGTACAAATCAAAGGAGGTTATGATGGAGTTGTCCAATGCACTGGTGAGACCACACTTAAGAGTACTGTGTCCACCATCATACCAAAAGGACATTGTTGCCATGGACAGAGTCCAATAAACAACAACCAGACTAATCCCAGGGCTTAAAGGAATGAGCTACAAAGATTGAGGGGACTGAATTTATTTATCCAAGAACAAAGAATTAGAATTGCTCATATATATTCTAATGTTCATTATATGAAGTCTTCAAAATCTTTAAAGAAGTTAACATAGTCAACCCTAACCTATACTTTAAGCGCAGCACTGAAACCAGTACCAGAGGACACAGTTGGAAATAGAGATGGACAGCTGGTAGGAGACACTTCACACAGTGTGGTGAGGGGTGTGGAATGGGATACCTAGCCATTTTGTTGATACTGAATCATTGGGATCCTTAAGACCCACCTTGACAATGGGATGAGGAGTCCATTGGTAGAATGGTATTACAGAGAGGTAATTTTCAATAACTTACCATGGGTACCATAATGGTATGATGTGATGCCTCTGGTGTCTCTTTTCCTCTTCCAGGAGCCTATCATCATGTTTCTAGCAGTGGCCTCAGTTGTGGTTTGCATTGCCCTGGCTCTCAGTGGGGCTGCAGGTAGGCTATTTAAATGATGGGACAACCTGTCCAACTGTATTACTGAGTTTAAAATGTGGTGAAATAGTTCTGACCGTTCGGGTTACAAGCCCTTGTCTTTAAACACTGGACCACACAGCCTCCTGTAAAAAAAGCTCTGTATATTTCTTACAAAAAAAATTCACAAGTACTAATTCTATCCATTTAATTGCCATTAGCTGCCAGGCCTGTAAAAGACATTTAGTCCAGAATAAGGCAGAAACCTTGGGTCAGACTGAAACACACTGGTGAAAGGGTAAGAGCAATCCCTGTCACCGCTACACCGCTACACAGTGACTCACTCTGTGCATTGCTGTCTGTGGTGTTCTGTACTTCACAGCTCAGGGTGACGACAAAAAGAAGTGGAGAAGAGGGAAGTATCAACGTCGTGAGTTCCTGTCTGAACGGATGGGTTGGTTTCAATGTCTGGTGCTACCAGTATGTAAAGGACAAGAAGACATGGGCTGATGCTGAGGTATGATCATTTTTACTATTCATAAACCCAGGAGGTCCTCTCCCAGTTTCATGATCATGGTGTCGACCATAGTGCGGGCCTGGTCAAAGCCTTGTCTGCACGTGTCTTGATGTGGGGAGTTTGGGCTCTGGAGGAACTCCATGGTTGCAATGTTTCAATTTGTCACACATTACTAACACTGAGATAATTCAATTAGGCATGGCAAGGTGGGAGCTGCAGAGTTATGGGTTTCAAATAAAAGCACAGATGACCCTGTATTGAACTTATGTAATATTATTGCTTTATACAACTGGTACCACCAACGTGTGTCTCTGAAGTCGATGAGCACCCCTTCCTGGTTCACCTGAAATAGAACATCCGGTTCAATGTCGTCTATTTCATAAAGCTACAGGAGACACACCGAGGGTGGAAAAACACACACTTGGTTAAGCTGCTAGTCCCGTTACCATGGCGAATACTCAGATTAGACGAGCTTTTTCCTGGATACCAATACAAGGGTAATTTAATTCAAAATGGTTCTAGGTAACTGCTCCTCGCAAATATGAGTCTATGAAAGCCAGCCAATTTCTGCAGGATCTTTAGATGAAATCTAGATTTTTTATTTATATAGCATTTTTAATTCAGAAATATAAAGCAGCATTTGAAAGAGCTTTGCTTGCAGAAGGTGCATTAAGTGAAACAGGCTGTCTGATGTGCCCAGTGTATTGAGGACATGCTGCTTCCCAGTGCTCCTAGTCTGCCTAGTCCAAGATGTCTCTCATTGCTCCCTCCAGCTGTACTGCCTCAGTATCGGGGAATCTCGCCTCCATACACAGCGTCAAAGAGAACAATTTCATCCAGAACCTGATCAACAAGAATGACGCCTCAGATGCTTTTACCTGGCTCGGGGTTCTGACTGCTTCAAGGTACATTAACCTCTTTTTATATGGCTTCCTTACCAAAAATAAACCCACTTTGCCTGATGTGTTCACTTCCAAAACTCTACAATACAATACTAAAAATCCTACCTTTTTTCATTGTGCTGATTGAATTAAATACATTGAATCTTGTAGTCAATGAACATATATAAATACTGGCAACTATACAGAAAAACAAAATGCATATTTCTCTGTGTATGCAGCCAAATATACTGTCTTCTAAAATTAATAAAATATGGATCTAATCCAAAAGTATTCAGGGGTTATGTATTTGAAAAAGCAGACCAAAAATTATTTATCACATGTAAATAGATTAACTGGTTGAGTAAATCCAAATTAAAGACCAAAAAAATCCTATCTTACTTAGTAAGGCATTTTTAATTCTGCCATTTTGTCAAGGCTTTCAGAGAATGACATGTTGAAAAGTGTAGGAGGAGGACATCTAGCCTTGCTTACTGTCTCCCAGGACACTGATCTACAAATATTTGGGTTTTGTCTACAAAGCAAATGTTTGGCAGCAAACAAGTCTTTATAATCTTAAGAGGAGTTGATATATTGAACCTGAACCAATACTTTAAGTGCAGCACAGAAACCAGGGTCAGCAGATACAATTAAGTGAAGACAGACTTAGGACAGAGGGAGTGTTGAGGGTATGGAATGGGTTATCTAGCCATGTTGTTGATGTCGAATCATTGGACTCCTTTAACTTGAGAAAGTTCTGAGATCAGTCTGCTACCAGGAACCAGATGAGAACTGATGGGCAGAATGGCCTCCTGTCGTTCAGTACATTTTATTGTAGTCTTATATTATTTAACAGCAATTTATCTTCCACCTTTCACCTCTACAGGAGGGGTCATGGTATTGGACCGATGGATCTAAATGGGACTACAACAACTGGAAGAAGGGAGAACCCAACAACTTATCTATTGAAAACTGTCTGCATATTCATTTTGGGGTAATATATATATATATATTTTAATGATTTACTCAGCATTTCAAACTTGTGTTTCTTCACTACACTTGAAACTTAGAACAAAGAATTCTGTTAGAACCTTCCGTTAGAAAGTTTCTTTGACTTGTCTTGTATATGGAACCCAAAATGAACAACCGTTCTAAAATGTTCTTTAGAACAACCCAAAGGGTATTGAAAGTGGTTCTTTATGAGGCACGTGGCTCAATTTATAAATGTTCTGAAAGGAACCGAATAAAGTCTGTGGTTTAACTCATAAGACACTTACTCAGAACAAGAGTTTTGCAGATCCTACCAGCAAATAACGTGTTTCTGGATGGTGTTATACAATTAATATGATTACATACTCTTCAGGAAACATGCCTTTGCATTTGACTGGTTCCTAAGTACAGAACTTAGCTGGTTCTGTGTCTTACATACTGGTAGTGCAGTGGGGTTTACCCTACAAAGAGATAATACTGGTTGATAAACATTACAATACAATACCCGGACTACACTGTCCCTGAGATCGTGCTTTGTGCGACAGAGACTGAATTATTTTTTCTTGTTTCTTTCAGTTCCCGGAGGTTGGAATGACATAGCCTGTAATAATTTGTATCCATCTGTCTGTATGTATAAAAATAATTATCCATTTGCATAAATCTCTGAAACAGAATGTCAACTTTTTGACAGTTCTGATTGATAAAGTTAAGCAGCATTCATACCCTGTGTTTGTGTTTTTAATTATAATTCTGATCATTTATTTTTCACATGGAAGATAAATATTAAATAGATACATGTTAAAAGATCCTGAAATATATATTTAGAAATAAATCTATAAACAGATTATGCAATATTCAAAAATAAGTGCTACTAAATTGCTTTCTTCTGTCCATTCATGCTCCTATCAGATATTGTGATATCTGATCATGCACCCCAAGTCTTTTTCCCCTCCAAGAAGGTAACATCACAGCGCACTTGCCGCTTTAACACCCTGTTGCTCTCAGACCAAAAGTGTATTGAGTTCATCTTCTGAAACCAATGCCACCCCAGATGTCTCTCCAGTCACCCAAAAGGAAACACCAATAAACGCTGCAGTAAGAGATTTACTGAATTAACAGACAACATTTTACAAATAGACCAGCAATATGCCAGCTTCCCACTCAGGATCTTTTCAAACAGTGACTAATGTTACAAAGTGAATTCAGCCCTCTGTCTTCAAGGTAAGCTGAACAGATTTTGGTTAAACCTCGGCATGCAGTTTATCAGTATGTATACAAACTGCTGGCACACCAACTCCACCAATCAGCAGCCTCTCATTTTATTATGCAAATTAGCACAAAAAAACAAGACTGCCCACAGTGGATCAGCTGGGGATTAATGACCAGTTAAAAAAATCAATTCCTCTCTATACACAGCACCTGCTGACCCCTTCCTTATAGACTCCGCAGAATTGGGCATGTTCTGAAAAAAATAACTTATTACTTTAATACTGTTTGTTTGTGATAAACATTGTAAATGTCAAATAATAACAAATGCTATGAAAATATATGGTAAGAGTTAGTTCTGAGACCACCACTGTAACTATGTTTGTGTTTAGAAATGAATAGGTGCGCATATGATTTACAAGGACACAATGTGTTACTAGCGAGGTGCTCAAGTTTATTTAAAAGCTCAGACATTCTTTTAGTTAAAGAAGAGAAGTGGAAGTGCTTGTTAAGATTTTTAAACTGCGTTTCGTGTTTTCAATACATATGTGAACATCCTAGGCGGCTCGTGAGTCTTTCGTTTTGGGAGGCTATTCCATACTTTTCCCCCTGCATTTATTGAACCCAATGATGTACAGTAAGATACACACACATTGTATATATAATTAAGACTTGCATTACTTTGCATCTAAATCCTATGTTTTGGACCTTGGTGATACTGCAACAGGACCGTCATAGCCTTGTTTACCTGTGTATCTAGAGTACAGTAAAGCAGGCAGATGCGGTTTTCTGCTTTCCTTGCAGACACTTTTTCAGAAGTTAAAAAGACCCCTTTTTCACTGAAAAAGGAGTGAAGGACTGGAAAAATCTAAAGAAAAAACTTCAGAAACAGTCATAATCTGACACCACAAACAGTGTTCTGAAATGTGGCATTTGTTCAAACAGTCGAAGGAAGTATGTTCTGACTGTGTCACAGTTATCAAATTCTCTCAAAACGGTTGTGCGTGAAAACAGACAGTATGCTACAAAAATATTTTGCCGCAAGTTCTGTAAAATTAGATTTGGATCAAGCTGTTTGTATAAATAACAGCAATTTGAATAAATGTATTAATTGTGAAGAGGATGTTCCAGGCAAGGGAATGAGCGAAAAGGATTCAGAGTTTTAGTTGGCTGCCTCCTGCAGCGGTATGGGGGCTCAGATTGGCAGGAAGAATTGACGTTAAACCAGCCAAGCATTGTCTCCTCCATTGACATTGAAATGCAAGTAAATCCTGTATCTCAGTCCACTGTTGATTTTGATATCCCAGCTGCTCTAGCGGTCTGGCGGTTCGCAGTAGGAAAACATAAGAACATAAGAAAGTTTACAAACAAGAGGAGGCTATTCAGCCCATTTTGCTTGTTTGGTTGTTAGTAGCTTATTGATCCCAGAATCTCATCAAGCAGCTTCTTGAAGGATCCCAGGGTGTCAGCTTCAACAACATTACTGGGGAGTTCGTTCCAGACCATCACAATTCTCTGTGTAAAAAGTGCCTCCTATTTTCTGTTCTGAATGCCATTCCAGACCATCACAATTCTCTGTGTAAAAAGTGCCTCCTATTTTCTGTTCTGAAGTCCCCTTTATCTGATCTCCATTTGTGACCCCTGGTCCTTGTTTCTTTTTCAGGTCAAAAAGTCCACTGGAGTCGACATTGTCTATACCTTTTAGGATTTTGAATGCTTGAATCAGATCACCGCGTAGTCTTCTTTGTTCAAGACTGAATAGATTCAATTCTTTTAGCCTGTCTGCATACGTCATGCCTTTTAAACCGGGATAATTCTGGTTGCTCTTATCGATGGGCCAATGGGTGTTGAGTGGGCGGAGTCAGCGTGATATGTATTTGGAGTTTACAAGGATACACTATCACAATTGTTATTTTATTCCTTTTTGGTTTGTTTTCAACCGGCCGCAGTTTTTTTTTTTTTTTTTAAATTATTGATGACCCGGTTGCTGGTGAAACAATTTAATCTGACGTTTCTTTTTTTTCCATCATTGAACAGATATCGATACATTGGGTCGTATATGCAGGTAAAGATTATTGGTGCAGCATTGCTGCCTTGAATGCAGTTAAAGCTCATATAGTCCAGGGTGCATGCAGGCACATCTTAATGTACGCGCATCAAAATACAGCAGCAGTCATACATAGATTATTAAAATGTGCCGTAAGTGTGTAAGTGGCCCTCTCTGCGACTGGTCATTTGGTCCTTGAAATTTTATTGCCGAACCCTGATTTACATGATCAAGGTATTATAACAAAGTTAAGCACATCTGTATTGTACTGTGTATGACCGTTGTACATTGGAAAGAAAAAGGCAATGTTGCGATGTTAGACAAATTTTGTAAAGCAAGTATCCACAAATAACAGGTATTAAGATGGACCAATTGGTTCCAATGTCTGTAGAGTAAATATCCAGTGTGCTTTGACCAGATTGCCCCCATGTGCTGGTATATTGATCTTCTCCACTCCCACAAATCTTAGTGAGTGTGGAGAACATCCATGTCCAGCTTTAATGTAGTGTTTGGCCATAGCATAATCCTGGTTACGGGTCTTTATAGCAGCTTTGTATTCTGCAATCCATATTTTTAATGTTCTTTTGTTTGTCCAATACACACAAAATATCATATATATATATTTGATATTTTTTATGTTCATGGTATGACAACATTGAAGATGTTGAATTTGGGATGGGTACAAGTTTGTTTTGTAATTGATTAAATATTTTTATTAAAGATAAGGTAAGGATTATTAAGATATTGATTATTTAAGTACATCATGATTTACATAAACTTCTTATCAGCTGATTTTGTAAGATATAATAAATGGATCAAATTATCTAAAACGGACAGATATACAGACCACCACTGTTTAAATATTAAAACCTGACATTTTACTTACTTCAAATACGAAGATACACTGAAAAGACTTACACACCCATGCTTTTACAGATGTGGGTTTTGTAAAATTCCCTAATTTGAATTAAACGATGGTGGTATTAAGTAAGGTTCCTCAGAAGGAACATGCACCGCTCATCTCTGCATCGTTCTCTTCTCAAATGTTTCTCCTAAAACCACCACTTGACAAACAAAGCAGATATGTTTCAAATGAGACATATTTCACAAACTTGAGTTTTAAGAGTCATACATTTGAGCTGCTCATGTAAAGGGACATAATAGAGACATTTTTACCTGCTGTATTAAACGTTGACTGTATTTTTCACAATATGCTTACAGTTATCTTAAACTGTTCATATCCACAAAATAATAAAACTGTCCTGAAGCTTTTCATCTTAAAGTGCCTAATTTCAGAAAAGAAAACAAACAAACAGGCTTAAGACAGCTGACTGTCGATCTGTACCTTAGAGATATATTTATACAACAAGCGTTGAGACATCAAGCATCAAATTACTTTTTCATATTTGGATTGGAACATCTTCAGATACATTTTGTGTATAGTCATTCAAAACTGCATACTGCATTTGTCAAAAAAATGCTTCTTCATTTTTCTTCTCCGTGGTGGTTTAATTTTAAGACATTTAAGACTTCTCTCAGATTATTTAAATGAAAAGAAAAGGAGATTCTCAAGCAAGGAAAAAAAAGTGCTGAAAAGATTTTTTTTTCTTCTTCTTCTTCTTCTGGTTAATATATAGGGCGCATGCCATCTATTATTTTAGATGATTAGCGCCCTCTATCTGTAGTCCTTTGTCTGTCTTTGTTTTACTTTATTTTTCTGTCATCTTTATTTATTATAACTTCCCTTCTTTTCCTGTTTCCTTTATATATTTTGTCAGTATTCTTTCTCTATTCAGTCTCCCTTCCTCTTTCCCTATTCCCAGCAAGTTCTTTATATTGACTTCATATACCTCCATTTCTCTCAGCCTCCTCTCCATTTTCCTTCTCTGCTCCTCAGATTTCTCACACTTTAATAAATAATGTTCTACTGTTTCAGCTACTTTACATTTTTCACACTTTCCATCCTCATGTTTCCAGTCTTAAAAGATGTTCATTTAAAGAACTCTGCCCAATCCTTAACCTATCCAACGCTCTTTCCTCTTTCCTTCCCAACTCTTTGTTCACCCAACTGTTGTTTACCTCTTTCTGGATATTATGATAAAACCTTCCTTTTGTGCTTTCATCCCATCTCTTCTGCCATTCTTTTACTATCATTTTTTTCACATAGCCTCCCATTTCCTGCGATCCCAGAGAAATCACCACATCAATTTCCTCTCTTTTTAATCCATTTTTTGCTGCCAGATCTACCATCTCGTTGCCCAGAATGCCAGAGTGACCAGGAATCCAAACTAAAATCACTTCGATCCCCATTATTGTACATTCCCTATAGTGTTGCATTATTTCAAACATGATATCTCTTCTATCATTAAACTCCCCTTTTAATACCATAAGAACACTCAATGAATCTGAAAATATGACTGCTTTTTTAGGCTTTATTTCAGCTATTTTAACTATTGCGAGTAGTATAGCTACCATTTCTGCAACAAATACCAATAAATGGTCAGATATCCTTGCTATTTTACATATATCTAATTCTGGGATATAATATGCCATCGCCACTCTTTCTGTTTTTGGATCCTTGGATCCATCTGTACATATACATAGTGCCTCCATACTTTTCTCCTGTACAAAAACTTGACTCTTTCTTTTCAGTTCCATTTTTTCCCCTCCTTTCTTCACTTGCTCACTCAATTCTATACAACAGTTTGGTTTTTCCATCATCCATTCTGGAAACACATTTATATTAACATTCTTTACCAATTTCAAATTTTCCATTCCCAATTCCTTTATCCATTTTTGCATCCAATGCCCCAACGTGCCCCAATTTGTTTCCCACCTCTTCTTTTTATAGTGATTAATCCACCTATCTTCCATGCTTTTTCGAGGAGGAAATTCTGAATGCATAGAGTTAGCCTTTATCCAATATTTTATACTTAACCATTTCCTCCTTAGTTCCAATGGCATCTCATTTACTAAAACCTGCATAGCATTTATTGGAGCAGATTTCATAGCTCCTATACATACCCTTATTGCTTTAGCTTGCAAATTATCCAATTTTTCTATCTTACTTTTACAAGTTCCCACTAGAATCTGACTTCCATAATCTATTACACTCCTAATTAACCCTCTGTATATCATCATCATACAAGTTTTATTTGCTCCCCAACTCGTCCCTGAAATACTTCTTAGAATATTCATCCTTCCTTTACATTTATCTATTATAGAATTTATTTGTTTTCCCCAAGTTAATTTTTTATCAAACGACACTCCCAAGTATTTAAATTCCTCTACCTCTTTAAGAATCTTATCTTGGTATAATAAATTTAACTTCTCCTGCTCTCTTCTTCTTCGTGAAAATAATAGCACCTCTGTTTTTGTTACTGATATTTTAAAGCCCCATTTATTTGACCACTTTTCTATTTTATTCAATGCCTCCTGCAAGTCCCTCCTAACTATTTCAAAATGTTTATTCCTTTTATAAATAACCCCATCATCAGCAAACAGACCTACTGATACTTTTGATCCTACTAAAATATCCTCAGCTAGATCATTTATCATTATATTAAATAGCAACGGGCTAATAACACTTCCTTGAGGAGTTCTATTTTGCATCTCAAATCTTCAGAGAACTTCCCCTTAATTTTTACTTTAAATCTTCTTTCCTTCAGAAACTCTCTGATCCACCACAAAGTCCTCCCTTTTATCCCCAATGATGGTATTTTATATATTAAACCTTCTTTCCAGACCATATCATACGCTTTCTCTATGTCAGTAAAAACTGCCCCAACCACCTCATTCTCACTTAATGCATTTTTTATTTTTTGGTGACCTCAATACGCTTCATTCAGTACCGCTTTCAATTAGTATACACATGAACCTGACCAATGACATGCTTGCTGTCTGCCAAAGCACGCGTTTCAAATTTCTGTTTGTGATTGGGCTATTTACTGTCATTCGTGAGAGGTTCAACCTTGAACTTTTCTGATTGGACACAGCTTTTACACTTTACAGTCCAAACGGACGCGCAATGTGACCTAACACTGAGTGAGAGACGTGAAGTATGGCCTCACAGCGGTAGGGGAAAGGAAAACATAATTAAAAAATTTTGTTTTGGTCGCCCTAATTTGTCTAAACGGCAGAAAACTGCTGATGAACCGTCTGAAGAGATAGCAGCTACCACTGGCAGTCCTGCGCCTGTCAAACAGCAATTTAAATTAGTCAGGATTTGTGAGATTAAATAAAATGGTTTGCTTTGCTTTGAGCACAAAATGTTAGTTAACAAAAACGTTTTTCGTAAGTGGGTAGAGAATATGTAAGTGCGCAGTTTATTTCAAACTTTCAAACCTTAATAACATAACCAAAGAGTGTTCACTGTTACATTTGTTCTCGTGTGAGACTTTCACTTTTTCAGTCAGCGAAAATATGTGCTAAAAATGGAGTGAATTTGATGTAGCCCTGTTAAAATGGCAAAAGATAGCTATGTTTGGAGTTTTTCTACAACAAAAAGCTAAACCACCAACGCCAGAGACATCAACAGAAACCGAACCTGACTCTTCTGTAGTTCAGAATCTTATTCACAGCACGAGAGTGTGACGATACTTCCATTTCAAGCGCTCAGGTTAGTGCAGGTGCAGCTATCGGAAAAAGAGACCCTTGCCTGTACAGTGTTGTTTGCAGCTCTCTTGATTGTGACAATCTGGCGTAGAACTGTTTGTGATGAAAGATCTGCTAATGTTAGAAAGCTAGCGGGTATCCGGGTTGAGTATCTGATTTCGCTTTGTTAGTTCTTTAAGCCACGAGTCTCTACTGCCTAATTGTCTCATAGTTTTCATTTCAGTGTTTACAGAATACATGTTGATATAAGTGTCCACACCTGAGAGCAGTGTCTGGAAAGTAGTATTTAGTGTAAACATCATATACCACTACTTCATGCTCCATTTAAATTTATCAATGGCCATTTTCATAACACACCCTACAGTAAATTGTAATTGGCACGGAATGTAATTAATAAGATAATATTTTTTAAACATAAGACCGCATTTTACGCACATTGTACACAACCATCCAGCCAGCACAGGGACAGGGGTGGCAGGGTTTTCAAAGGGAGAGTGGGTCAGTAATTGGTTTATAAAACCTCATATAGACCACGGATGGTGGAGCACTCAAAGAAGAGAAACTGAGATTTGAAGATGCCCTCCAGGCAACAGGACAAGCTGAAAAAGGAGAAGGTTAATACCTGTAATGAGGTTATGGGATACATTTCCTGGCCTAGACTATTTACTACAGATAGCCATTAGCACGTTTTGGTCTGAGTGCATTGTTCTGGGAGGTGTTTGATTTTGAAGTTTAAACATTTAGGAAATTAAAGGAAGTCCAACAACCCTAGTGAAGACATCGGCAGAAACTTCTGTCTGCTTCACTAGGCGCTTAAAGGAATGAGCTATTGAAGGGACTCAAGTAAATTGAAGTCTTTAAAAAATCTGAACAGGCTTTGACTATTGGTGTTGCAATGCTTTATTTGCTGGGGTTCCAGGCCATGCCTTATCACATTTGAAGCTTCCGAATGCAGCTGCTAAGGGTTTAATTACAACTAAGAAAGGAGATAATTTAACTCATGTGCTGGCCTTACTGCACTGGCTTCCAGTGCCTTTCAGAGTTGATTTTAAAATCTTACTATTGGCATATAAAGCACTAAATGGTATGGCACTGGATTACCATATAAGCCACTGCACACTTTAAAGTTAGCTAACGCTGGCCTTAAATGTAAAATCGAAATGGAGTGGAGAAAGTGTATTTAGTTATAATGCCCCAGATTGTGGAACTCATTGCTTTATTCTATTACAGATGCTGCGTTGATCAATATTTTTAAGTCAAGATTAAAGAGTTAATTGTATAGTTTAGCCTTTTTAACCTGATTTACAACATAATTGTTTTATCGATTTTATTTGCTCATTTCTGTGTTCATTCTTATTAATTTCTTGTTTTCTTAAATTGTTTTATTTATTATTATTATTATTATTATTATTATTATTATTATTATTATTATTATTATTATTATTATTATTATTATTACCACTTCTTTATACTGCATTATTTTGTTCTGTTTGAACCGAAATGTAAAGGGCTTTGAGATACTATGGTATGAAAGGCACTCTATAAATAAAATAAATTGAAATTGACAAAGTTAACCCAAGCCAATACTTTAAACGCTGCACAGAAACCAGGACCAGAGGACACATGCTTTCACTATGCTTCATTGCTATGGGAAACTTTTATAAGGCTATCACACCATTAACTGTGTGAAAATTATTGAAAACATAAACCATTTGTGCACTCTGGGTGGGTGTATTAAATTCGCATGAAAATGTTTTGTCCCAATGCTCCAAACCTGAATGTAAACAAAGGTTCTTGTTTTTAAACATTTCTAATGTAATAGAAATTAAAACAATAATAAGGATGTTAAACCCAGACTCCTTTGTGCAAACACCACCAGCTACAATGTTTACAGGATCACATCAGCTCTAGGCACAGTCGACGGTATAAAAGAGCTGTGCACTCAGTCAAACACATCATTTCGAAGAGAAGGAAGCAATCTGCAGTTTCTTCAGGTAAGAGCACTCGCATCCCTCCATCTCTCTGTTCATTTCATTCTTTGATTGCTGTGGTGCTACAATGGTTATGCGTCTGTACTATACTTAAAGACGAGGCAATTAAAAGGGCAAACAGAATGCTTGGGTATATATTTAAAAATGTAGAGTACAAATCAAAGGAGGTTATGATGGGGTTGTCCAATGCACTGGTGAGACCAAAGGACATTGTTGCCATGGACAGAGTCCAATAAACAACAACCAGACTAATCCCAGGGCTTAAAGGAATGAGCTACGAAGATTGAGGGGACTGAATTTATTTAAACAAGAGCAAAGAATTAGAATTGCTAATATATATTCTAATGTTCATTATTTGAAGTCTTCAAAATCTTTAAAGGAGTTAACACAGTCAACCCTAACCTATACTTTAAGTGCAGCACTGAAACCAGTACCAGAGGACACAGCTGGAAATAGAGATGGACAGCTGTAGGAGACACTTCTTCACACAGAGTGTGGTGAGGGTATGGAATGGGATACCTAGCCATTTTGTTGATGCTGAATCATTGGGATCCTTAAGACCCACCTTGACAATGGGATGAGGAGTCCATTGGTAGAATGATATTACAGAGAGGTCATTTTCAATAACTTACCATGGGTACCATAATGGTATGATGTGATTCCTCTGGTGTCTCTTTATCTCTTCCAGGAGCCTATCATCATGTTTCCAGCAGTGGCCTCAGTTGTGGTTTGCATTGCCCTGGCTCTCCGTGGGGCTGCAGGTAGGCTATTTAAATGATGGGAAAATCTGTCCAAATGGTATTACTGAGTTTAAAATGTGAGGAAATAGTTTTGACCACTGAACCATGTTACGAATCTCCTCCTAGCAGCTGATGAATTAATAGTTCTGACATCAGTATATGGTAAGACACGTACGTACCTCTCGATTGGTAAGGCGTTTGTAATTGAACTGGATGGTTTGCAGTTTGCGTCCTCCCCTTGCCTTTTTCATTCAATTCAATGGGCTGAGATGCCAATTCGTTTCAATGTGTCAGTGGATCTGTTGTCACTGTTCAATACAAGCTGTCTCTCTCTGTTGGGATGAAGTGCCAAGAAGACCAGTCCTTCTGCAGGGGTCCAGGTGACACTATTCCATCGAAGGGTTTAAATGTTGTTCTGAGTTGCTGTTTCATTTTGCTTTGATGCTTAAACATGCAGAGCTAAATGAAACTGTTAGACATTGTTTAGGCTGCAGAAAGCTACATTCTCCAGCTGCCCCTGCTTCAGGGTAACACAATACTGCTTCTTGTTTAAAATGGTTTATTATTATTTATTATTTGTTTATTTATTATTTGTTTAAAAGCAGTATTAAAATAAATGCTCTGAATATTTCTTACAAAAAAAAAATCCACAAGTACAAATTCTATGCATTTATTGCCATTAGCTGCCAGGCGTGTAAAAGAGATTTAGTCCAGAATAAGGCAGAAACCTTGGGTCAGACTGAAAGGGTAAGAGCAATCCCTGTCACCGCTACACAGTGACTCACTCTGTGCATTGCTGTCTGTGGTGTTCTGTACTTCACAGCTCAGTGTGACGACAAAAAAGAAGTGGAGAAGAGGGAAGTGTCAACGTGCGTGGGTTCCTGTCTGAAAGGATGGGTCGGTTTCAATGACCGGTGCTACCAGTATGTAAAGGACAAGAAGACATGGGCTGATGCTGAGGTATGATCATTTTTACTATTCATAAACCCAGGAGGTCCTCTCCCAGTTTCATTGCCACCTGATCATGGTGTCGGCCATAGTGCGGGCCTGGTCAAAGCCTTGTCTGCACATGTCTTAATGTGGGGAGTTTGGGCTCTGGAGGAACTCCATGGTTGCAATGTTTCAATTTGTCACACATTACTAGCACTGAGATAATTCAATTAGGCATGGCAAGGTGGGAGCTACAGAGTTATGGGTTTCAAATAACAGCACAGATGACCCTGTATTGAACTTATGTAATATTATTGCTTTATACAACTGGTACCACCAATGTGTGTCTCTGAAGTTGATGAGCACCCCTTCCTGGTTCACCTGAAATAGAACATCCGGTTCAATGTCGTCTATTTCATAAAGCTACAGGAGACACACCGAGGGTGGAAAAACACACACTTGGTTAAGCTGCTAGTCCCGTTACCATGGCGAATACTCAGATTAGACAAGCTTTTTCCTGGATACCAATACAAGGGTAATTTAATTCAAAATGGTTCTAGGTAACTGCTCCTTGCAAATATGAGTCTATGAAAGCCAGCCAATTTCTGCAGGATCTTTAGATGAAATCTAGATTTTTTTTATTTATATAGCATTTTTTCATTCAGAAATATAAAACAGCATTTGAAAGAGCTTTGCTTGCAGAAGGTGCATTAAGTGAAACAGGCTGTCTGATGTGCCCAGTGTATTGAGGACATGCTGCTTCCCAGTGCTCCTAGTCTGCCTAGTCCAAGCTGTCTCTCATTGCTCCCTCCCTCCAAATCTGGCCTCCGTACACAGCGTCAAAGAGAACAATTTCATCCAGAACCTGATCAACAAGAATGACGCCTCAGATGCTTTTACCTGGCTCGGGGGTTCTGACTGCTTCAAGGTACATTAACCTCTTTTTATACGGCTTCCCTTACCAAAAATAAACCCACTTTGTTGAATGTGTTGTGGATAACCTCTGTCGTGTTGTGGGTCTGTGTATGACTGTGTGGATGGGATGTTTGTTATTTTTGTATTCAGTCACCAGTAGGAGTGTGCTGACATTTAACCCTCATGAGGACACGTCAGAAAACTGATTTTCCTGGTAACCTGGGGTCCCAGCAGACCCCAGCAATAAGACAACATATAACTTACAACTGGAGTAAATGAATGACAGTTATTATGGTGCCTAAGATATTGGGTCAGGCCCGCCGATACACTACTGACCCCAAACCTAAAACAATTTTGGGAAATTCAACCAGGCTACCTGGACTCAGGGCTGCCGAGAGCCGTCATGGGCCCCGGGGAAGGATTGGTATGTCCCGCTGCCACCCCCTCATCCAACTTTGTAGTATACTGTAGTCTAAACCAAGCTTCTAAACCAAGCAATGATACTTGCAATCTTAGCAGTGTCTGAGGAAGATCATTTCAACCGATACAGTATTTTGATAATGGGTTCGAAGGAAACTGTCAACGACGCCTAGAAGTTTCAATATCTCAATGTTATTTACATTATTCAAATTTCTTTTTTAGGTAAGTGAATAAATATATTTTTTGTACAAACTCCACGTGTAATAGTCATTAATCGGAAGCTTACTTAACATCAAATAACATACGTTTTTTAGCATAAACTATATTTTAATGCTGTTGCTATACACTATTTTATTTATTCCATGCCAAAAATAAACCACTCATCTCTGCTCTTAACCAATAGCCTGTACTGGTAAATATATTTGTATTTTAATCAATATAACCGATCATTCTCTAATTGTGTTTACCACCAGCTGAAGAAAGTACTTTATTTATTTTACACGATACAATTTTTCTAACAAACTGCTGCACCACATTGTTTTGAGCAAATTATACATCTTAATAATAGAATAACTCGTACTGTGGTATATATTGTGCAACTTTAGGGTTCTTTTAAAGTTTTTAAAACTCTTGCATAAAATACATAAAATTGCTATGCCTTTTTTCAGCTTTTTGGTGTAGTAAAATATGAAATACGAAAGTTGAAATCATTGTGTGAAAGGAAGTGTTTGACAGCGCCTGGATACACAATCATTACACAACAGAAGCACATCGGCTCGGTGTGCAGTACTGGAGTTTTTCTTTTTAATGTGGTGGTGGAACGCAAAGGGTCTTGTGCAGGGCTAGTTGTTTTAAAATATTTTATATATATTAAAAAAAATAAAATAAATAAAGTTCCCCCTTTATCAGGGCTCCCCTTCAGGCGTTGGGCCCGGGAAATTTCCCGTCCTCCCTGCCATCTCGGTGGGCCTGCCTGGACTAGAATGATCCTTTGCATGGTGTAACAGGACAACTACATCAAAGGAAACAAAAATCAAGTCGCTAGATCCACATAACTGATTCTAAAACACTGTTGGGTCCAGGTTACCTTATGAGGGTTAAGCAATATTTGTTAGCAGGTATAAAAAAAAAAAAATGAAAGCAAACCTATTGATTAACATGTTGATTTCAAAACAAGAAAAGCTGCCCTTCCCTCACCTTTACAACTGAGTACCAACAAATGGTAACTAACTTCCGCATTGAGTTTTAAAAGCTGACTGAAAGTGAATTTTCCTCTCATCCGGGGCGCAGACATTTTTACTGCCATACCGAGGCCATAAACACACAATCAAAATATGCTGTAAAACTAGCAAATGCAACTGATTCGTCACCAAAACGTGACTTTTCATTAAACCTAACTCAAGCCACTGCTGTGGAATCTGTGGAAACTGGGATCTGTATTCCTTTGTCGAGTTTAATCAAAGATAACAGGATTACAATCCCACAATTCACTGCAGTGATGACACATCTCTCAGGAAATTAAGGAAAGTGAAGAAAGTAAATGTATATCAGAAGGATAAAAGGCAGGCAAATAATCACTAATAATATATACATGAGTTTTAGTCAGTTTGAAAACGTCAGGTTCCATTTTAAAAAACACTCAGATTGTTATTGATTGATACTCAATAATTGTATAAACAAGTCATCAATACAGGTCTGTAGGTACCTACAACATGACTAATGCTTGTTGTGTTCACTTCCAACTCTCTACAATACAATTATAAAAAATCCTACCTTTTTCACTGTGCTAATTGAATAAAATAAATGTAATCTTGTAGTCAATGAACATACATAAATACTGGCAACTATACAGAAAAACAAAATGCATATTTCTCTGTGTATGCAGCCAAATATACTGTCTTAATAAAATATGGATCTAATCTCAAAGTATTCAAGGGTTATTTTATTTGAAAAAGCAAACCAAAAATGATTTAACACATGTAAATAGATTAACTGGTTGAGTAAATCCAAATTAAATACCAAAAAAAATTACTTAGTAAGGCATTTTTAATTCTGCCAGAATGACATGTCAAAGTGTAAGAGGAGGACATCTTGCCTTGCTTACTGTCTCCCAGAACACTGATCTACAAATATTTGGGTTTTATCTACAAAGCAAATGTTTGGCAGCAAACTAGTCTTTATTATCTTAAGAGGAGTTGATATATTGAACCTGAACCAATACTTTAAGTGCAGCACAGATACCAGGGTCAGCAGATACAATTAAGTGAAGACAGACTTAGGACAGAGGGAGTGTTGAGGGTATGGAATGGGTTATCTAGCCATGTTGTTGATGTCGAATCATTGGACTCCTTTAACTTGAGAAAGTTCTGAGATCAGTCTGCTACCAGGAACCAGATGAGAACTGATGGGCAGAATGGCCTCCTGTCGTTCGTACATTTTATTGTAGTCTTATATTATTTAACAGCAATTTATCTTCTACCTTTCACCTCTACAGGAGGGGTCATGGTATTGGACCGATGGATCTAAATGGGACTACAACAACTGGAACAAGGGAGAACCCAACAACTTATTTATTGAAAACTGTCTGCATATTCATTTTGGGGGTAATATATATATATATATATAATAATATATATATATACAGTACTGTGCAAAAGTTTTAGGCAGGTGTGAAAAAATGCTGTAAAGTAAGAATGCTTTCAAAAATAGACATGTTAATAGATTATATTTATCAATTAACTAAATGCAAAGTGAGTGAACAGAAGAAAAATCTAAATCAAATCCATATTTGGTGTGACCACCCTTTGCCTTCAAAACAGCATCAATTCTTCTAGGTACACTTGCACAAAGTCAGGGATTTTGTAGGCATATAGTCAGGTGTATGATTAAACAATTATACCAAACAGGTGCTAATGATCATCAATTCAATATGTAGGTTGAAACACAATCATTAACTGAAACAGAAACAGCTGTGTAGGAAGAATAAAACTGGGTGAGGAACAGCCAAACTCAGCTAACAAGGTGAGGTTGCTGAAGACAGTTTACTGTCAAAAGTCATACACCATGGCAAGACTGAGCACAGCAACAAGACACAAGGTAGTTATACTGCATCAGCAAGGTCTCTCCCAGGCAGAAATTTCAAGGCAGACAGGGGTTTCCAGATGTGCTGTCCAAGCTCTTTGAAGAAGCACAAAGAAACAGGCAACGTTGAGGACCATAGGCGCAGTGGTCGGCCAAGGAAACTTACTACAGCAGATGAAAGACACATCATGCTTACTTCCCTTCGCAATCGGAAGATGTCCAGCAGTGCCATCAGCTCAGAACTAGCAGAAAACAGTGGGACCCTGGTACACCCATCTACTGTCCGGAGAAGTCTGGTCAGAAGTGGCCTTCATGGAAGACTTGCGGCCAAAAGCCATACCTCCGACGTGGAAACAAGGCCAAGCGACTCAACTATGCACAAAACACAGGAACTGGGGTGCAGAAAAATGGCAGTAGGTGCTCTGGAATGATGAGTCAAAATTTGAAATATTTGGCTGTAGCAGAAGGCAGTTTGTTAAGCCGAAGGGCTGGAGAGCGTACACGAATGAGTGTCTGCAGGCAACAGTGAAGCATGGTAGAGGTTCCTTGCAAGTTTGGGGCTGCATTTCTGCAAATGGAGTTGGGGATTTGGTCAGAATTAATGGTCTCCTCAATGCTGAGAAGTACAGGCAGATACTTATCCATCATGCAATACCATCAGGGAGGCATCTGATTGGCCCCAGATTTATTCTGCAGCATGACAATGACCCCAAACATACAGCGAAAGTCATTAAGAACTATCTTCAGCGTAAAGAAGAACAAGGAGTCCTGGAAGGGATGGTATGGCTCCCCACAGAGCCCTGATCTCAACATCATCGAGGCTGTCTGGGATTACATGAAGAGAGAGAAGCAACTGAGGCTGCCTAAATCCACAGAAGAACTGTGGTTAGTTCTCCTAGATGTTTGGGCCAACCTACCTGCCGAGTTCCTTCAAAAACTGTGTGCAAGTGTACCTAGAAGAATTGATGCTTGATGCTGTTTTGAAGGCAAAGGGTGGTCACACCAAATATTGATTTGATGTAGATTTTTCTTCTGTTCACTCACTTTGCATTTTGTTAATTGATAAATATAAACTATTAACATGTCTATTTTTTAAAGCATTCTTACTTTACAGCATTTTTTCACACCTGCCTAAAACTTTTGCACAGTACTGTATATATATATATATATATATATATAACTTAGAACAAAGAATTCTGTTAGAACCTTCTGTTAGAAAGTTTCTTTGACTTGTCTCGTGTATGGAACCCACAATGAAGGACCTTTCTTAATTGTTCTTTAGAACAACCCAAAGGGTATTGAAAGTGGTTCTTTATGAGACACGTGGACCAATTCAGCAAAGGCAAATGTTTTGAAAGGAAACGAATAAAGTCTGTGGTTTAACTTGCAAGACACTTACTCAGAACAAGAGTTTTGCAGATCCTACCAGCAAGTAACGTGTTTCTGGATGGTGTTATACAATTAATATGATTACATACTCTTCAGGAAACATGCCTTTGCATTTGCACTGGTTCCTAAATAAAGCCACGTAATTTAAAAAAAAAAAAAAAAAGATATTAGATACATCTTTACATTTACAGATGACCAAGTCAATAAAAAGAATTCACGGCAGTTATGAATTACAACAGGGAGGTCCAACAGCTGGCTCTTGATCCCTGTATGTCTCACTGAGCTCCCAGTTATGACTCTCTTGATTTAGAAGTGAAGTATCCTATTCAAGGCTCCTAATGGGTTTGAAAAGACTATAGGGGCAAGTCAGCAGTCTTTGGTAGAAGCAAATACAGTCGAAATGCAAACAAATTCATGTTGTGTTTAAATATGACACATGTTTAAGGAGCACATATTGAAACTGTGTCTTTTGAAGTCTGGTTAAACCTTTTTGATTACTGCAGTGGGGTTTACCCTACAAAGAGATCATGTATATATACATTACAATAGCCAGACTATACTGTCCCTGAGATCGTGCTTTGTGCGACAGAGACTGAATTATTTTTTCTTGTTTCTTTCAGTTCCCGGAGGTTGGAATGACAAAGCCTGTAATAATTTGTATCCATCTGTCCGTGTGTATAAAAATAATGATCCACGCTGAAACAGAATGTCAATTTTTTGACAGTTCTGATTGATAAATAAAATTAAACAGCATTCATACCGTGTTTGTATTTTCACATGAAACACATATATGTTTAAAACATATCCTGCATAGAAACTTATTTTGCAATATTCAAAAATAATTGCTACTAAATTGCTTCCTTCTGTCCATTCGTGCTGCTATCAGAGTATTGTGATATCTGATCATGCACCCCAAATCTTGGAGCTCCCCCCCCCCCCGAAGAAGGTAACATCACAGCGCTCTTGGTGGTCTCAGACCAAAACTGTTCTACAGACATCCCCACTATAGATCCAGATTCAAAGGCCAGTTTATAGGCACCTCTAACCTCAGGAGAAATAACTCCAGCAATTACGTCTATGCAGAGCGGTAAATCATCTGGCCTAGATGGGTTCCCCATAGAGTTTCCAAACTGTCTCCACTTCTGAATTCTATGTTTTCAGACTCTCTGGCAGGCGCTACAGAAAGCCTGTGTGCCATTACTATTAAAAAAAAAAGAAATACCCCCTGGACTGTGGTTCATATCTTCCTATTTCCATCCTAAATGTGGATGTCAAGATTCTTGCCCAGGCCCTTGCCCGCCTTGAATAAATTATTCCTTCTATAATCTCATGTGATCAGGTTTTATACAGGGAAGACACTAATTCTTTTTAGGCTTTTCAGTATTATTTACACATCTTCCCCTTCTCCACTCCCAGAGGTCTTTGTCTCTCTTGATGCAGAGAATGCCTTTAAACATACTGAGTGGGACTACTGTAACTTTTTCTACACTCCACAGGTTTGATTTTGTTAATCCAGTTAATCCCACAGCAGTTCATATGTCCTTTAATAACTTTCAGTTCAAAATTGCCCATGAGAGCTTTACCTGTTAGGGGATTTCAGTCTACCACGCCTTTAAAAAACTCTTTAAGACTAACTTTATTTATCAGTTTTTATCATCTTACTTGACTTGACTTGTTAGTCCACACTGCCTCTCCTGCTGATGGGTCAATTCTATCAAAATGAATATACTTCCAAAATTTCTTTACCTTTTTCAGTGTTTCCCAGCTTTTATCTCCAAAGTTTTTTTTAAAAATTACTTTAGATTGCATTATTTCCCCATTTATAAGAGCCCTAGAATCCGGAGAGATTATCTTCAGACACTTAGGCCAAGCAGAGGTTGGACCACATAGGCTGCTTTGTAGCCTGTGTGGTCCAGACCACTCCACTGTACACACAACACTGTACCATAGTTTTGCCCGAGTGGTCCGGAGCACTTTGTGCAGTGGTCTGGACCACCATGCAGTACACAGGACAGTGTATGGTAACTGCTCAAGTGGTCCACATTAAAAAGCTGATTTACATTTGCTTTCTCTTTTACTGTTTTCTAACTGCTAATATGCTTATCTCACGTATATGCCTGTATGTGCCTGTTTGCACAGTTATACAGTAAACTCTGGCAGTTTACCTAGAAAACAAATACAGTATTCATCTCCCATGAAAATTACAGGCTATTTTTTATTCTCTATATAAATATAATTAGAATAGCTCCTTTTTTACGTTTACTTACTCGTACAACAACAACAATAATAAACAACAATAACCGCATTCTTACCTATTTAATTCCGAACTACGCGAGCAAGTTATCTTGTTGATATCTCAATCGCTGTAAGTTTAGGCACAGACCTGCACAACAGCGCCAAAATCATGTAGCGGCGGCAGCAGTATTACATCCGTAGTGGTTTAGCACTGTACCATAGAGAATGAATGGGAAATCGTTTAGGGCGGTTTAGTGTGATGCGCCAGCCTGAACAGAAACAGAAAAAACAAACAAAAAATAACAGTAAATAAACACGCACAATCTTCGCAGAGGGGTGAGTCGTTAATTAAATTTCTTCATTTTATCACAGGATCAATACGTCAAAAGATTAAAAGATTATTGCATGCAGTCCTACACCCGGGGTGATAAGAAAAAGGTGAATAAGGTATAATGACTGTGTTGATGTTTGTCCATACGCTTGTGTTTTTGTACATGTAAGAACAGTTCAATCGCACAGTATCGTACCACCGTGCAGATGCCGCAAAACAGTGGGAATAGAGTACGAGAAAGAGAAAGTGCGTATTAAGGGTTTATTACAGTTGGTACTAAATGCACTGATTGGTTTTTTCGTTGTTATACTATTCGTTTCTGTCGTTTATTTTGTGGTGAGCGGTGATCAGACTTATTGTTAATATGCGGATTGAACAGAAAGAAGAACTTGCAAAGAATTTGGAATTTAGCACACATTAAAATGGTATCATCTTTCAAAAGTTCTGGCTATACACATACCGCTAATTTACGCCATGTGTCTTCAATGCAAACAGCAGAAAATACTACGGCCATTAAAATTGTATGTGTGTATGTATGTATGTATGTATTTATTTATTGTTTTTTTTTTCTAATAACAGATGGTATAATTCTAAATATTGCTATAGTTATACCTTGCAGTGCTGTTACTTTGGTAGATACTGGCACTGTGATAAACCCGCAGTATAATTTTCCCTTTGCTCTTGTCGTAAAGCCAGGATACTGTTAATCCCGCCCGTTTTTTTCTTCTTGGATAAACCAGGACTTTTCTGTGTCATCGTGGTGGTAATATGGAAAACTACATATGGGGTTTGGGAAAACACCATAAAATGCATTGTCATTTCCTTTCTGTAAGGGGCAAAAAAATAAGTACAGTATTTAAAATGACTCTCACTCCTAGTGGCCTGCTGTGCCATACAGATTTTCAAATTTTTTTTTTTTGTTTTTTTGTTTTTTGTTGTTTCGTAACATTAAGCACATAAGCCCGATATACGCTCCTTGCAATGGAGCCGGCTCTTTAGTACACCGGTATCGGCGCTATGCTTTACTGCTGGAGGGCGTGGGTTCGAGCCCGCCCTCTGCCTGTGTGTGGATTGCGTCGCTCTGTGTGATGCGCCTGCCTGCGTTAACCGAGATCGCTACAATATTAAACAGAAAGTTTAAAGGAAATAGAAATTGAAGGAACAACAATAAATGCAATTTTGAAGGTAGAAGGGAGAGAAAAACAAATGGAGAAAAATAAATGCATAGTCACGTGTATAAAAAGTATAGGGAAATGGGAGAACATATAAGGGAAAACTCAATGTACATATATAGCGGTAGAGGGCGCTCATCATCTTCATTTACATTGCATGCGCCAACAACCCCTAAAAAGAAAACTTTTGCCAATGTATCCTGCAAACAAAGCAAGTTACAGTAATGCAATAACATTTAATACATTTACAGTAACCCTTATACGAGTTTAACAGAAAAAAATTGTATGTTAATTTAGCATTTTTTGGTTTTGAGCTTTGAAAATCTGGTCACCCTAGCAATAAAGCACAGTGAAAGCGTTGTAAAGCCAAGACAGGCAAAGCAGTAAGAACACGGTAAACCACCATGTAAACTAAACCGTGGGAAAAATGCTAAATTAATGTACAAGTTGTACCTGTTAAACTCGTATAAGGCTCACTGTAAATGTATTAAATTCTATTGCATTGTTGTAACGTGCTTTGTTTGCAGGATTCATTGGCTGGTTCCCCTTCACCACCTCTCCCTCTCTGCTTGTGGTAACTTGGGAAGGAAACAATTGGTTGTCTTAGTTTTACGCGCTTTAGTAGAACCATCACTTATACACGATTTGTACAGTGCTCGTATACCAGCGCAGCAGCAGCCGCTCTCATCAGACCCTCTGCGGATAGAAGTAGTACTGTACTGTATACTTATTACAAAGGCAGGTGGTGGAAGCCGCCGGAAGTACGGATCGCCATGCAAGACACATTACAGTTACTACACTACTAAATACAACATTGTTGCTAGATGTAACTGGCACCTGTTTTTGTTGTTGTTAAGAGTTTCATTGCAGCTGTTTGTGAAAGAAGGACATCTTCTTGGGATATTGCCTTTTGTCTAATAACGCGTGGGAATAAACTCCATGAAAATCTGTGGTTTAGGTGATTATTAGAAAGATAACCTGTGTAGTCACTCGCTCTTTGGACATCTTTATGTCCCGATTGGCTTCTTTAGTTGGGAATAGCGGCTCATCATTGGTCTGTAATGCCTCTTAGTTTGTTCGTACCGTATAATCAAGTATACAGTGCATAGACTAGCCTCAGGGACATACTGTATTTTGAGAAAATGCTGTTAAAATGCTTTAGTTTCATGTAGAAGCATTTGCGCCTGTTTACCTCCCTTCACAATATAATATACGCCTTTTTGTTAGATTATACGGTAATCGGATGTCGAAGCAAGTCTTTTTATTCCTGGCAGTTTGCTGATTGGAATCATGCGGCGTCCCGTAAAAGGAATTAAACCTGTGGATTGGTTCACGAGGCGTCAATCACAGGGAGAGTTCTATCCAGTTCGCAGACGGACAGTGACAGAAGGAAAGTCGTTGGTAGGCGTGGTCCCCGAATTGCAATTGGAGGAACGAGTTGTAAAAGTTACGTTATTTATTAAGTGATAGGGTTTAGAAGCTTGTCAGTCACGAATTTGCAGCACCGATTGGCTGTGATGAAAACAGGGTGTGACTAGAGGCGGGGTTTGTGGTCTGGTCCACAGTTACAGTGTCCAAAAAAAAAAAAAAAAAAAAACCCGCAGTGGCAAAGCTTTGGAGGGTGGAAAAGTTACAACAGAAAAAAAACAAAACAAAAAATAACAGTAAACAAACACGCACAATCTTCGCAGAGGGGTGAGTCGTTGATTAAATTTCTTATTTTATTACAGTATCGATACGTCAAAAAATTAAAAGATTATTGCATGCAGTCCTACACCCGGGGTGATAAGAAAAAGGTGAATAAGGTATAATGACTGTGTTGATGTTTGTCCATACGCTTGTGTTTTTGTACATGTAAGAACAGTTCAATCGCACAGTATCGTACCACCGTGCAGATGCCGCGAAACAGTGGGAATAGAGTACGAGAAAGAGAAAGTGCGTATTAAGGGTTTATTACAGTTGGTACTAAATGCACTGATTGGTTTTTTCGTTGTTATACTATTCGTTTCTGTCGTTTATTTTGTGGTGAGCGGTGATCAGACTTATTGTTAATATGCGGATTGAACAGAAAGAAGAACTTGCAAAGAATTTGGAATTTAGCACACATTAAAATGGTATCATCTTTCAAAAGTTCTGGCTATACATACATACCGCTAATTTACGCCATGTGTCTTCAAATTTGCAAACAGCAGAAAATACTACGGCCATTAAAATTGTATGTATGTATGTATGTATGTATGTATGTATGTATGTATGTATGTATGTATGTATGTATTTATTTATTGTTTTTTTTCTAATAACAGATGGTATAATTCTAAATATTGCTATAGTTATACCTTGCAGTGCTGTTACTTTGGTAGATACTGGCACTGTGATAAACCCGCAGTATAATTTCCCCTTTGCTCTTGTGGTAAAGCCAGGATACTGTTAATCCCGCCCGTTTTTTTCTTCTTGGATGAACCAGGACTTTTCTGGTGGTAATATGGGAAACTACATATGGGGTTTGGGAAAACACCATAAAATGCATTGTCATTTCCTTTCTGTAAGGGGCCAAAAATTAGGCAAAAAATAAGTACAGTATTTAAAATGACTCTCACTCCTAGTGGCCTGCTGTGCCATACAGATTTTCAAATAGTTTTTTTTTTTCAATAGTTTTATTACCTAACATTAAGCACATGTAGGTGCTGCAAATTATGAGCTGTACAACTAATAACATAGAGCCTGGTGATGTGCTGCTTTGGTTTACATGTTTGGAGTGACTCAAGTGGCAAGCAGGTTATGAAGGATTGACTTCAGGGAGGTGGGTCTGCAGCTCAGATGACATGTGCAGAATATAAACAAGTGTACTGTCAACAATGTCAGTTTGTTTCTTTGTAAACCGCTTGGCTTGATGTTTTCATTAGACAATTACAAGTTTCAAGCCATGACTACCAGCCTATAGTAAAAAACAAAACAAAAAAAACACTCATTCATTGATTATCTTTGACCTTCAACCCCTCCCCCCACCTGTCTGCTAAAGATGATCTTTTAAACAGGTATTTCTGATTCAGGCTGCTTGCATAAGACACAGTTTATTTGTCCCCTCATTTTTTCCCTTAAATTATTCTTGATTTTAAGGGCGTTACAGAAAGCAATTTGACAGTAGAGTACAATTTCCTCTGGTCCTGGTTTGTGTATTAAACTTAAAGCAGGGATGGAAATAAGACTCCATTTGACATGGGAAAAGTATCATTATTTGTTATAATTACATGGCTGGTTTCACAGACCTTGATTACAGTAGCATCAACCCTGCACTACCTTACCAAAGGTAAAATTACATCGTCCAGAATGAGTTCTAATCGGGGTCTGTGAAACCATGTGACAGCGTTTTATGCAACAGGCCGCAGGTCCTCAAAGTTTTCATCTGCCAGTGTTGTAGTGCCAGTTGTTGTATCAGCGGCATGGCGATGGTGTCCTCTCTATACTAAAGCACAGAGCAGCGATCCATGGCAAAAGCAGTGGCGGTCTGAGTTTTCTATACTGCTTTGTGTGGGAATGATTTGAGCCAGCTTGGTGGGGCGAGGGCCCATGTCTGTCTCTCTGTCTTGGTGCCGTTTGTGCTGGTTTTGATGTGCAGACGGCAGTACTGATTTCCACTGATGTGGCATTTGAATGTTTGTGTCAGTTTGTACTGTAAGGCAGGGGTGCCTAACTTTGTTTAATAGTGGGAGGGGCAAAGGTGAAGAAGAAATGCCGAGTGGAGTGAGACAAATTTTTTTTTTTGCTAAGAAGCTCTGATAATCCTCAAGTTACTGTTTTTGTAATAGTAAACCCACAAAATTGGACATGTATTTCAGCATAAAATATAGACTATTTACTAAATGAGTATTTGTTAAGTACAAACACAAGTAGCACCAAATGGCAGAACCAGTTCCAGTGGCATATCTGCACACTGCTGTACAGAACCTATAATTCCAACATGCAGCTTATTAAAGGGAAGTGCGAAACAAACAATAACATGTACAACATGTAATAATATTGCTTGTTTATTGATAGGTATGTTGACATGTATGTTAACAGTTAAAATATTCCTTGCTCTGCTTTGTTTTAAATGTAGTGCTCGATGCTAGAGAATGTTTTTCACGTTTTGTGTCGGTGTTCGGCCACACCGACAGCACTCCCACTTCCCGCATCCTTAGGCACCAAAATAAATAAATAAATACATAAAAATTGATGCGTCTTGTATGTGAAATGTACCTGCCCCAGACCAATGGAGTCGATGATATACTGAGTAAGAGATTTCAGTATATCATCATGAGCTACATTGGTAAATGTTGAGTCGTCCTTTTTATCAATCAGCATTTATTTCTAAATGTTTTAGTCATTCAGGGACATAAAATAACTAAATGTTTATTAACAAATGTGAGTTTAAATTATTAGTAAGTACACACATTTCAGGCTTGTGTGATTTTGAAGTGCCACTTTTTGATATATTTACTACTGTTTAATCTAAGTTAAAAATAAAAGATTTTGGTGGGACTTTAACTTGAACTTGTTCATGACCCCGCGGCAACATTACCAGAAGAAGAAAAGGGTGCTTTTCTTTTTAACAAGGGCTCAATTTCTTTTTTTAACTCTTTACACTCAGCCCTATTTCCGTCTGTTTTTCACTGTTTTCATTTTATGTATGTTTAATTGCTGTATAGTTTGTGCTGCATGCATGTAACATATCAAATGAAAGGCCACAAAATGTCCTTTCATATTATGTAAGTTGCAACAGGATCAGGCATACTATATATGGTAGAGATGAGAATATATGTGTAAAAAAACCCCAAAAAAACGTTTTACCAAAATAATCACTGCTATATATATATATATATATATATATATATATATATATATATATATATATATATATATATATATTGTAATCATAGATGGCTAAAAAAAACAAAAAAAAAACACTGCACCATTGAACCTCAATACGAAATGAACATGGGGGGAAGCTTTCAAACGATAACACTCCTTTCAGTGTAGCTGCTACAATGACGAAACAATAGACTCAAAACCTAGGACTATATAAAGAAGGATAGGACAGTCAATCCCATGATGCAGTTCGGTACTCAATTACAGGCACCATTTGTGGAGCCCACTCAGTACTGAATACATTTCGGTGATGCTGTGTTGTAGCGCCAGGATATACCGGTATTTTTTTAATAACAATACAAAACATCGTTAATATAAAGTGTTATTTATGCAAATTAGTGCTTGATTATGTCAAGAAACATTTTGCCTGGGCAAGCTTGAATACATTTACAGCAGTGTGGAGTACTGGTTAGGGCTCTGGACTCTTGACGGGAGGGTCGTGGGTTCAATCCCAGGTGGGGGACAATGCTGCTGTACCCTTGAGCAAGGTACTTTACCTAGATTGCTCCAATAAAAACCCAAATTTATAAATGGGTAACTGTATCTAAAAATAATGTGATATCTTGTAACAATTGTAAGTCGCCCTGGATAAGGGCGTCTGCTAAGAAATAAATAATAATAATAATAATAATAATAATAATAATAATAATAATAATAATAATAATTTAAAACATTGTGAGTGCACTGTTAAAGTGCTCTACGGGCTCCAGAAATGGCTCCACTGTTTACTAACTCCGCCCACTTGTGACATCATTTCCTATCGTTCTTTTTATAGTCCTAGCTCAAAACGAAACCTAAGCTGTGAACTCTGTCACATGATGGGAGGCTTAACTTTAGGCAGTCGTGGTTCTGGCTAGGAGTACCGCATACACACACTGAATACGTCTTTGGAAAGCCCCAAGTCTGTACTTTTAAACAAGCCAGGTAGGTGGCTTTTACGGTGCCTGAGTAATATGTGCGTAACCTTTGGTGCGCTGGCGCCCCAAAATGAATGGGGCTGAGATTTAAAGCGAAAGTCACTGCTTGCAAAACAACACCTAGATAAACTTAATACTGTATTTTTTTTCCCAAACTATTTACTTATACTGCAGTGTACTGAGTTTCTATAATGCTTAAAGATAGCGGCCAAGAATCGCATACCAGAGAATAAAGTCTTGCACTACTTTTATTTATTTAACCAGAACTACTCCGAATGCGGCTCATAGTGCTTTCCTCACTGACACCCACTTCCTTAGAGATTTGTTGTAGCGTTTCAGGCATTCTAAATTGGGTGGAAAATACAGTAGCTTGGTGTCTTAAAATATCTCTGTGGGATTTTCCCGCACTGAAAGTTGCAGATATGCGGGAGCAACTTGGAAAATGCGCGATTCCCTTGATCCCGCACTGAAATTCAAGCCCTGTAAGTATTAATATTTTGTGCAGTCGAGGCCTTTCAGCCCATCTAAGCTTGTCTGGTTCATAGATCAATCTCAAAATTTATCAAGTTCGTTCTTATTGCAGGGATGGAAATAAGACTCCAGTTGCATACAGTAGCAGTTTGATCCATTTCTGGTTTTACTATGAGTAATATGACACAACTGAGCTTGTTACTTCTACACTGTGGTTAATCAAGCTCTTATTAAAACCTGAATGGGTCAAACTGCTTTGCAGTAGGTCTTATTTCCATCTCTGCATTGGTTAGGGTTAACTCATTAAGATTTTAAAGACTTTGAATCAGGCACCCCTTAATTTAGTCTTTGTTCAGTGACACCCCCCCTTCCTTGTTTGTATGTATCCGCAGGCGGGGTACTGCAGCTGGGAATGTGGGGAGGGGGGAGCAGCTGGAATTCTGCTTGGTCACGTTCCCAAGATTTATGACAGAGACGCATTCACTTTGATGGTCCATCTCCCCAGGGTGTATTCACAGTTTATTTCATTCTCTGATAGGCTTACAAGGAGTCAGGCAACAGGTTAGTACAGATCTGAGAGGCACTGTTCAGTACAGTCAGATTTCAATCCAGGTTTATTCCCAATGTAAATAAAATGGCTCTGCAACTACAGCATTACTTCTGCTGAGTTACAAAGTGCTTTTATTAACAGGCTGTATGATAGCAAGCCTCCAAACCAAATTTAAGGGGAGTGATTTACACTTCTGAGTAAAACACTTTGTAAATGACTCTTTAATTAAAAAAGGTTACACGTTAGTCAAATTTACAATGCAAAATGAACGACCTCACTCACTTTACCCGCCTTAAATTAAATACCTACTGCGCTTATTTCTAGTTTTGTAACTTTAATAGATGTTTTTCTACTTTTGAAAAAAACAGTAATTTACTCTTACAGTAAAAGGTTTTGACGATCAGCCCCAAGGTTATTGAAAAGGCAGGAGCTGGGACTAGGACTGGAAGAAAATAGGGATACTTTTTAAAAGAGCTGCTGCTGTGCTGTGTCCTTGATGTCCCGCTTTATTTACAAATAAAATCAGTGTTTTCAAATAACTGTGGGCTCTATCTTTTACAGCCTACTCCTTAATGACCACATTCATATCTTCAATGAAGATGAATACGCTTTGCTGTAATCTCTAAAATGTGGTGTACGCTGTTAAAACTGACAAGTTGATATTACTTTAAAAAAAAAACAAAAAAACACAACATTTAGGAAACTCGTAAACAAAGTATGTATTCCCGGTACTACAAGCAATAAAGCCCATTCACCTAAAAGAAAGACTGTAGTTGTTTTTGTCTCTAGATATCTACTGTAATATCCATACTATCTTATTCTTGGTCAGGTCATTGGATGTTTAAAATGTCAATCACACATTTGAAATCATATTCCAGAATAGCTAATTACTTGGTTGTATGTTCTTCTGTATACAGTATACTGTACACCTGGAGAACCGCTTAACCAGATGTCGCGAAACTGTTGCATCATTTTTTTTTAAATCCCAGATTCAGGGACTATGTGCTGTAGGGGTGTCTGTCTGTCCATTCATCTTTCTGTATGCCACACTTACATTTCTAGGTACAGTATATCTGGTGAGCCGCTTATCAAATTGTGATTTGATTGATAATTAATTTGATCAATTCAAACATTTGATTGATAATTCTATACTCTTCTGAACATGTTGTTACTGTATACGTCATTGTCATTAACCCTTTGCGGTCCATTTATTCAGCGCGTCTCAGGCGCGTCAGGTCCAATTTATTTTCACATAGTTTATTTTAGACGTGCTGTTTTAAAAGTATTTTTTTCACAGTAAAACAGGTTTAAAAGGCACTGCATATCAACAGGACACTCAGTACTGCATCTCCAGCCCCGCCCCACCCCTTATTCGCTGTATTTTTCACATACCTCTTCATAGTCATGCATACCGATAAATCATCTCCAGATCACTCGTTTTATCATCAAACTCCTCAATAATGTGATCATTATTTTATTGCTATAACATTGCAAAAAGCTCTCCAAATGTCTGTGATATTCTTTGAACGCTGGATGCAGAAGCAGCTATCTTGTTTGTTTATGGCCGTGTTATCTCTGTGGTGACAGGGCTATGTGTATTGCTCAGATCCGCCCCCTTTTTTTTCCCCGGCTTCTCTCGGCTCCTATCGGTCTCACTTGGCCATTGAATGGTTTTCTCGGCTTTTTCCGGAGAAAAAAACGACTAGAGACCTGTGTTTTACATCTTTCTGATGGTGTCGGACAAGGTCCGACATTGGACCGGAAAGGGAAAATTGCAATATCGGACCAGGTCCGACATAGGACCGCAAAGGGTTAACCTTTCATCATGCTCATGGCTCTGATTTTCTTGATCAGAAGCAGTTATTCTCTAAACACACACTCAGCCCCCTGTATCAGTTCAGTAGGGGAAGTGCTGTAATTCTGGGTGGTTTCCAGTCTGCTTTTCTCCACAGTGAGATTATTCTTTATATTTCACTGTGTTTTGCTTGCTCCCTGTACTGCAGTTCTTATTGTTTAACTGGTTCATGTTAGGGGTGTGACCCTTCATTGTGTATTGATGAATCCTGATACTTTCTTTACATTATATATTGTATCGCAATAGAGATTGATATGTATTCTGATCTCAACATAGAGAATTGCAGTTCACCAAGTGGTTCTTGAATGAAGAATATGTGTGTTTTCATAGTTGGTATGACTACATAAGGTCCCTATCTCATTCAGCTTGTATCTTTTAGCAAAAAGGACCATCATTAAATGATCATTTCATCTTATTATGCATCATGCAGGTAGCCCATCAGGACCATCATATGTATCATATCACGACCTCCAGATAAGTATCGGACTGTTAAATCATTGTATCATTGCACTACTTGTTCTGATGCACGCTGGCTTTGTTTTACTTCTGATTTCCCCATCAAATCAAACTCAGTAGTGATCAGAAATACTGAGGATTGCAGCCTGCCAACTGTGTCCTCTGGACATGGTTTCTGTGCAGTACTTAAAGTATTGGTTAGATATCACCTTTTGAGATTTTTTTCAGATAAGTCCCCCTCCCCTTATTCCTGCTGCATAGTTCAGTCAGACAATGTCCCGTGCTGCTGTGACCTGATGGGGCATCTCTTTGGAAGTAGTTGGTGCGTTGAATCATGTACTTTTTAGTTGCACAGTGTGGGCATTCTGTGTCAGTCAGTCTGTCTGTCTGTCTGTCTGTCTGTCTGTCTGTCTGTCTGTCTGTCTGTCTACTGTATGTTAGTGTGTCTGTCGGTGCGTGTCTCTGTGTCAGTCTTTGTGGACAGCAGCAGCATTCCTCCCCCTCCTCTTCACTGTCAAGCAGAGATTGAGGCAGTACAGAGACACACTGACTAGATTCTGTTGGAATGACAGCAGGGATCGCCAGGATACCATGTTAAAACCCCGAAGTGCACAGTGATCCCTGAGCGCGGCTCCTGTCTCAAATCTTCACGTTGTGATTGTGGTTATCTGAGACATCTGGGTTAGCAGCATGTCGTGGAAGAGAGGTAGGTGCTCAATCTCCTGTGATCATGTAAGCCAATTTAAGAAAAGAAAAAGAACAGGTATGAGACCAGGGGTGGACTCTGTATTCTATAGGCCTTTGCTATGAATATGCTGAGCCTGAAAAATACACATTAAAAGGGCGGGAGTGGTGAGGGTAGCCTAGCCATGCTGTTGATGCTGAATCATCCTTCAAGACCCGACTTGACAGGGTTTTGAGATTAGTTAGGTGTTAGGGACCAAACAGCCTCCTTCCATTTGTAAATTGTATTATTACGTTATGTTCTTCATAGTAATTAATAGGGGAATGCTCTGTGTTTATAAACATGGTTGTACCGTGTTGTGACAACACTACATGGCACTATCAGTAGTTCATCATGATTTATCCGCTAGAGTTCTTGTCACACTTTATACTATCAGTGGAGGGTTCTGGTTGTCTGAGAGGTGGGCACCTCTGTGTATCTACATGCCGTCTCATGGATGTGATTGTAATTTGCGCACAGTTAGGGCATCAGTTTCTTGGTGCAACAACAATTCACAACCTTAAGTTAACATACCAAGAAATGCCTTTTCAAAAAGAAACAAGATTTAAAAAAACAGACTGCTTGTCTGAGCAAAGGCGATGAGGATTTCCAAAGGCTAGGGGCGAGGTAAGTGATTGTCCTTCACCCCTGGTACACATTTTAAACCTTGGAAGCCGCAACAAAAACTGAGTGTATTATACGGCCAGGGATGTATTGAGATAATAATAATTCCATGAGATACAATGCCACGAGTGCTCTGTATATCACTATTGCTCCAGTAAGGACATGGTATTGTACAAAATGTAAGAATATTAGAATATTTTAATTATTTATTTTGAAAGAACATTAAATAATGAGAAGAAAAAGAAAAACTGTTGCCCTCGGTACTGCTAGGTTTCCTATGAAAGTGTCTATTTTATCTCTTGTATTGAAATCTAGCACATGAGAAGTTTGACCAGCAGCCATTTCAGATTTACACACCTTTTCTGTGTCGTTTAATGTAAATTCCTGATTGCTCAATTCTCCGGTCGTGCCCTCTCCTTTGTTCTCCTCCACACTGGCTCAGTGGTTCAAAGTCCAGAGCTCTCCTATTCAAACCCCCTGTCTGTGTGAGATACAGTTGTGGCAGCTGTTATTATCACCCTGTGAAATTCCCTCTGAAGAGGATGTAGAGTAACAGAGCCGGCCATCAGTACTTGCAGTGCAGTGCTGGAAGTAAGACACATGCCAGGTTTTACTACGAGCTTGATGAGCCTCAGTGTATAGGTACAGTATCAGGTTCAGGTGTGTCTTATTAAACTCATAGTAAAACCAGGAATGGGTCGATCTGTTATGCAATGGGAGTTTTCTTTCCAGCCCTGATTTATGTGTACAGTATATGGAAAGACTGAATAAATGACACTGCGCACATCCTACTGTATAAACCCTCTGTGTTTGACATGCATACAGTATCTATGACAATGGTTAAATGTTTAGGTAAAGTTCTAAATGTTACTATTAAAAATGTCAGTGCTGGTCACTATCATTATGTGTAAATTGTAATAGAAAAGGCTTTAACAGGTGTATCAGCACACAGAGACAGTAGGATAGGATAGGATACGAGGAGCAGTGATGCAGATGAAAGTGATGCTGTCTCAGGACTTTCACCTTTCACTGCACTGTAGAGGGCCCTAATTGCCCCCTCCAATGCTGCGTTTCCATGTTTTTGTAAAACTCGAGTTGGCCTTCAAATCGGGTGTGTACCCGAGTTCTTTGGTACCATTTCACTATGCAGGCTGGCCCGAATTAATTCAGGCCGAGCATAAAATACGTCACTAATCATGGAATCCCGGGTCTTAGTAACAGTCTCTATGAAAGCCAGTGTCAGTTGCAGATTACGGTTAGAAAAAAACAAAATAATAGCTTACCTGTAATTTAACTCCGTAAAAAAAACCCAAAAAATGATTTAACATGACAGCACATTATGCAACATGGAATCACGATGAAATGCTATCACTGATTACTGTTTGGGGAGATCAGGTCATTCAAAGTCAGCTTCAAGGATCTTTTTGAAATCAAAAAGTGTTTCAAAATCTACTTTCTATGGGTGTGAGTCGGAATGCGCTCCAATGTAGGGAAAAAATAAAACATTTAAATCAGAATACAGAAAAATTAAGGACCACGATAACAAAATCGGAAACGATCCCAAAACATTCCGCTATTATGACACATTAGATGTGATTTTAGGACACCGTCCAATATCAAAAGACAGTGTGGAAAAGTATCCATTGCCGTGTTTGGTGATAACAATGTTACAATGTCAATAACGATGATACAGTAATCTGGTTACCTGGTTACTATCTGGCCACCTCTCAGGATAACATGAGTGAGACACGTCCAGCTCACGTAATAACTCGAGAAACTCAGGAAACCCTGGAAACGCTATTATTTTAGCCAACTTGCTTTGCGCCTCAACTCGAGTTTTGGAAAATTCAGGCTAACCCGGGAGCACTTGAGTGCACTCGAGTTGGCTTGACTATGGAAACGATGTATAAGACATGTCTGAGCTTGTTACATTGTGGCTTATCAAGCTCATATAAAACCTGGAATGGGCGAAACTGCTATGTAACAGGAATCTTATTTCCATCCCTGCTTTTTTGCAGTTTTCCCATGCTTGTCCCATGGTTCCCCACAGTAAAAAAGTAATGACAAAGTGTAATGAAACAAAAACGTATGGTAAAGCATATTACAAAAAAGGGAAACCATGGTAAATTATAGCAGGGCTCCAGACCAACTTTTTGCCTTGGGAGCCAGTGACTCCTAGGCCAAAAATGTTGGCCGCCAAATCCAGTTGTTGGGATGTGTTCAAAAGATGTGATGATATGTGTTTGAGGTAGCCTTGTAAATGGCTTGTCAGCAAGAAATTACCATTTATGTTAACCAGCTATTGTTGTGTTTATTATCTTGGGTGTAACAGTTTACTTTCCTTCAGCTGCCAGCAGTTGTTCATTGGAGAAGGTGCCGTTGGCTAATTTAACCATCTTCTCAAGAATATGCAACTTCAGATGACATTACCACTCGCTCCCACTTCCTCTGCTAATCCTTATGAACTAACAGCGCATAGGAGATTTGTGAATTTAGTCACTCAAGTGCACAGAATGTGTCCTGTAAACAGACAGATCATTACACCAAGCAGAATAATATCTGCTGTTATTTCTCTTTTCCATGTTACAACACTGTGCCTTGCCTGTCCTCCATGTGATCTGCTGCTCTGACACTGCATCTGTCCTCCATGTGATCTGCTGTTCTGACACTGCACCTGTCCTTCATGTGATCTGCTGTTTTGACACTGCACCTGTCCTCCATGTGATCTGCTTTTCTGACACTGCACCTGTCCTCCATCTGATCTGCTGTTCTGACTCTGCACCTGTCCTCCATGTGATCTGCTGTTCTGACTGCACCTGTCCTCCATGTGATCTGCTGTTCTGACACTGCACCTGTCCTCGAATGCTGCTGCTGTAACCGTTCTTCCTCATGCTGTCATTTTACATCTTTTGGTTCTTTAAAAGTGAACTTTAAATTCCCTGCCTTTTGGCAATGTGTTCCTTAACTCAGCCCTCTGAACTAATTGGTATTTGGCCTTAACTTTACAACTTTACAACTATCAAATCTTTCTTCTTATTAACAATCTGAGTCAGCATCACCAACAATTACAATGTCTACATCACGTGGCCAGGAATTTGGAATGTGTAATTTGGTCTTAGTGTTCTTTTACCTAAGGAAAGCCAGCGCTTAACACAAGGCTCTGGATCAAACTTTTCAAGGGAAGGGCCCTCTGCACTGATTCTCACAAGATCTTCAACTGCAGGCACATTAAGTGAGTTGCGTAGCTTGGATTTAATTCTGTTTTGTGCAGAAAATCCACGTTCACATTGGGCAGCTTATATTGGCAGCACAAGCATGATTTCCACTAAATGTAGAATATTTTCAGTCAGTGCAAAAGGGTTCTTTTGTTAGCATGACCTCCCATAAACCAACGTAGGATTCAAAGCATGTGAGCGGAGTGGAGCGCTCACAAACGCTGCTCCTCGCTTTCTTCCTCTTTGAACCAGCAGCAGCAGCCCGCTACATATCCCTGCGTCCAGGGCTCGCCAGCCACCAATCCCAAGCAGACACGATTTCCCACTCTCGATCCCCTGATGGTTGCAACATCTCGTCCCTTGGTTTTGCCAACAATGTTGCAACTTGGTACCACTCAAGCCGAGCCTCTGACGTCCCCGAACACCTGCTGCATTGAACTGTTGACCCTGGGTCACAGAACTTTCCTGAACGTGGTTACAGCAGATCCAGGGTTGTTACAGTGTACTGCTTAGAGATACAGGTATAAAAAATGTGTTGTTCTATGTCCCTAGGGACCTTACAATATTTCTTGAAAGTTTTGTTGAAAAATATTGATGTTTGGGCAAATTACAAGACATTGTTTCACCTGAGTGATGGCAATGACATAATACACGTTTATTCTCAGGGTCTTTGTAAGCAATAATGGACACTACTCTCGATTTATTTTCTATATGGTGCCTAACCTCAAAAAGACCGTCGCAGTCTAGACCCCTGTATAGTAAATTAATTGTGTAACCATGGGAAAAGCACTGTGCAAAAATACCATGGTAAACGTCTACAAGGGGTACCCCCCTAACTGGTGCTGTGAAGGTGGTCCCTCAATCCGTCGGGGCTTGTTAGAAATTGAAACCCATTTTAAAGACCCAGCATCTGTTGATTTGAAGTCCCACTGAACCAAATGATAGTTCAGTAGATTAGGACCTGGTTCTGAATGGTCTCAATACGGTATTGTTGTGTTTTGACATCGTGGAAGACAGACGCTTCACTAGCACTGCAGTGGGGAGATAAGGGACTGCTGTACTGAGGGTTCTTTGTGTTTAACCTGGTGTTTTATTGCAACACCTATCTGACAATGGGTGTCTTGCTGCATAACTACTGTAGGAAGGCAGGAGTCTACCTAAATGAATTAGGCCACAATCTATCCCAGCAAACATTCACAGTGGTGACAGCTGCATCAGCTTGCAGTAACATCAGCACTTGGCAGTCCTCGATTTAGCTTAATGCAACAGGATACTTTTTGTTTTTGTTTTTAATCTGGTGGGTCTGCAAATAAGGGGCATCATTCATATTGTACTGTGAGATGGTGCAAAACTGTAGCATTCAAAGCATGTGGCTGTAAATCCAGGTTTTAATAGACTAAACCCTTTCCATTTAAACTTATCAGACACATTTTCATTTTAAATTGGCCTCAAAAAATAAATCTGTTTAATATTTCTAGTAATCTTTGTTTTTCTTCAGTATTTAGTCCTTAATCCATTGATGTGGTTTTACAAATTAATTATGAAACGGGCAAGTTGATGCAATATCTTTCGTAAAACATTTTTTATTTAAAAAAAAATTAGTAAAATACTTTTAAAATGTATTTTGTGTTTACCTTTTCAATGACAGAGAGAGAAAGAGACAGTCAGTCAGACAGACACCTTGACCCTTGAGGACTAGGAATTAGCACAGGGGGAGAGAGAGGAGAGCACTCTGAGAACTGTTTTCAGACACACGGGGAGAGAGAAAGAGGAGAGCACTCTCTGAGAACTGTTTTCATAGCAATAAATAATACAGAGTAGAAGTGCACCAGCACTGATGGGGCATTTTGGCTCAGCTGCTGCGTGCTGGTCAGACCTCTCTCCCCAGAGACTAGAAAGCCTTCTGGAGACGGAGGAGCCCTGTGCTGGGTGTATTAATAAACCCACATGCTTCAGACGCTTCCTAGTCGCTGAGCGTCTCCTAAGAGTGTGTCTGGGATCAGGATGCTGTGTGGAGAGCCCTGGCAGGCAGGCAGGCCTGAATCTGTTTTATCTTCACAAAAAATGCAAAAAACATTTTAAAACACAGACTCATAGCATGTATCATTTAAACATTTTAGTCATAGGTTAATCTCTGCTCTCAGAATTAAGTTGATTTAAATCCTTTTCTGTGGTTAACAGAACTTGTTGGGCGTCCAGAAATGACTAGTAGACTTGTTTTTATTTGAAAACCTCAGCAGTGCCTTTTGAGTCAATTTAGTGACTGAAAGCGTGTCAGTCAACGGGGGAAGCAGTTGGTTAATGACAGGAAAGAAGCCATTGATGGTGTGGGGTCAATTTAACCATCCAGGTGAAATGATAATGAAAATGCAACACTAACTGAAAGCAAACAGAGATTTCTTCAGCCTAGTGCAATGCTGTATATCATGCTTTGTACAACCTTTTGGAGACCATTGTATGAACTATTGAAACTTTAACAAAGACAGACACTTCAGATTAAACTCTGTACCAAACATCATTTCTCAATGATGGGATCTGACAGTTTGAATAAAATGTATGCATCTTGTTTCCCCATGCCCTGGCACCACGTTACTGCAATGTCGTGGCAAAGGGAAGTTTTAGACAGTTTCTCCCAGCGTTATTTACTCTGATAGCAGCCAGCTGGCAGACAGGCAGGCAGGCAGGCAAGCTGGACTTGTGTCCTCTGGATGCCCTGTGATTTTGGGCATTGAAGCGTTTTGCTCTGTGACCTCTCTGCCCACCCTTCCTAGGGATGAGGGGCACTCCCTGAATTCACACAGACACACACCCTACGATACACCACATCTGAGCCTATACTCACTGTAATTGTTTATCATTTCATGTTTTTCTCTGAATTTATAATTTCTACAGTCAATTTTTTTTTTGTAAAAATGTTTATATATATATATATATATATACAGTACTGTGCAAAAGTTTTAGGCAGGTGTGAAAAAATGCTGTAAAGTAAGAATGCTTTCAAAAATAGACATGTTAATAGATTATATTTATCAATTAACTAAATGCAAAGTGAGTGAACAGAAGAAAAATCTAAATCAAATCCATATTTGGTGTGACCACCCTTTGCCTTCAAAACAGCATCAATTCTTCTAGGTACACTTGCACAAAGTCAGGGATTTTGTAGGCATATAGTCAGGTGTATGATTAAACAATTATACCAAACAGGTGCTAATGATCATCAATTCAATATGTAGGTTGAAACACAATCATTAACTGAAACAGAAACAGCTGTGTAGGAAGAATAAAACTGGGTGAGGAACAGCCAAACTCAGCTAACAAGGTGAGGTTGCTGAAGACAGTTTACTGTCAAAAGTCATACACCATGGCAAGACTGAGCACAGCAACAAGACACAAGGTAGTTATACTGCATCAGCAAGGTCTCTCCCAGGCAGAAATTTCAAGGCAGACAGGGGTTTCCAGATGTGCTGTCCAAGCTCTTTTGAAGAAGCACAAAGAAACGGGCAACGTTGAGGACCATAGACGCAGTGGTCGGCCAAGGAAACTTACTACAGCAGATGAAAGACACATCATGCTTACTTCCCTTCGCAATCGGAAGATGTCCAGCAGTGCCATCAGCTCAGAACTAGCAGAAAACAGTGGGACCCTGGTACACCCATCTACTGTCCGGAGAAGTCTGGTCAGAAGTGGCCTTCATGGAAGACTTGCGGCCAAAAAGCCATACCTCCGACGTGGAAACAAGGCCAAGCGACTCAACTATGCACAAAAACACAGGAACTGGGGTGCAGAAAAATGGCAGTAGGTGCTCTGGAATGATGAGTCAAAATTTGAAATATTTGGCTGTAGCAGAAGGCAGTTTGTTCGCCGAAGGGCTGGAGAGCGTACACGAATGAGTGTCTGCAGGCAACAGTGAAGCATGGTAGAGGTTCCTTGCAAGTTTGGGGCTGCATTTCTGCAAATGGAGTTGGGGATTTGGTCAGAATTAATGGTCTCCTCAATGCTGAGAAGTACAGGCAGATACTTATCCATCATGCAATACCATCAGGGAGGCATCTGATTGGCCCCAGATTTATTCTGCAGCATGACAATGACCCCAAACATACAGCGAAAGTCATTAAGAACTATCTTCAGCGTAAAGAAGAACAAGGAGTCCTGGAAGTGATGGTATGGCTCCCCACAGAGCCCTGATCTCAACATCATCGAGGCTGTCTGGGATTACATGAAGAGAGAGAAGCAACTGAGGCTGCCTAAATCCACAGAAGAACTGTGGTTAGTTCTCCAAGATGTTTGGGCCAACCTACCTGCCGAGTTCCTTCAAAAACTGTGTGCAAGTGTACCTAGAAGAATTGATGCTTGATGCTGTTTTGAAGGCAAAGGGTGGTCACACCAAATATTGATTTGATGTAGATTTTTCTTCTGTTCACTCACTTTGCATTTTGTTAATTGATAAATATAAACTATTAACATGTCTATTTTTAAAGCATTCTTACTTTACAGCATTTTTTCACACCTGCCTAAAACTTTTGCACAGTACTGTATATATATATATATATATATATATATATATATATATATATATATATATATATATATATATATATAGCTTAATCAAATCGTTTTAAGTGACTTCTGTTTTTTCATTAAATATTTTTAGTAATTTAGGGAAAAGTGCATTTTTTTAAAAAATTTATCAAAAAACAAAATGACATATAGAGTACACACACACGGTGGAATTGGGTACTGTATCACATGCAAGCATGTGTGCTGGGAGGGAGTTACTGTAACTCAACCGTGCTATGTAAATGACACCCCAGTCAGGAGTCTAATTATATTGCCATTATGCAACAAATAAATAAACTAGCTGATCGTGGGAATTACAAATTTAAAATACTGTATTTATAGTTGAGAACTTTTGATGGAACGAATATATAGAAATAACGCATTTAACGAAATACTCACTCGCCATCCCGATAACAGTAAATATGGCCCTCAGTCTCTTAATGCAGTGTTTTGTAAAGAAAAAAGCTTGGAACGTTTGCTAAACATTTGTGTGATGAGCTCTGCTCTGCTCTGCTCTGCTCATCTCATTTCTGTTTCTGTTTCACAATAATCGCATTTCACACTCTGATGACTTGGAGGTGGCATTATAATATAAGTTGAAATTTTAACAAAATATGAATAAAAAGAAATGTAACAAAATAGCAAAAAGCTTGTAATACCACTGATGCCGTATACTGCATTACTGCGGTCACGTGCAAGCACACGGCATGCTGGGTAAAATATGACATTATATGAAATTAGCACATTAATGAATGGATTTATTTCATAACTGCCAATAAATACTTAAAGGCAATTATGAGTACGAGTATTAGCACACAGTAGTTTTTAGTAATAGTTTTAGACAGTGTAGTCCCTTACTGTACAGTAGCTGCTCAGTGTCAGGTTCATGCTTATGCTTTCGTACTGATTTAGCAATGATCGAATGGGACTGATGTGCTTCTCAATCTCTGAAGTCAAGCTACATTCATGCAATAAGCTCTTGGTTTCATTTTGTGCTGTTGCTTGTCCATTTGACCATTCTATTAATTGCTACAATAATTCTGTAGCTACAGTATAGCTGATCACTGTGACAATTACGATTCTGCATTACGACAGCTCCGGGAACCAATCTTTTGTGTATTTCACCGTAGTGCAAGTTTACAAAAAAGGTGGCAGCCTTACTGAACTTGCTTGTTGGTCTTCAAAAGTCAAATAGTCCGGCCTCAATCTTGTTTAGGTAGCTGACAGCGCATTTCTGACTATTGGTAATACAATATAAATAGGGCTTGAATTTTTTGGGTTTTATTTTTTGTTGAGTTTGGGGGTGTTTATTTTGGTTTTTATTATTATTTGGCAAAATCGGTTATTAAGCATAAACATTTAAATGCATCAATGTTTAGTTTCTATAATAAATTGCATACACGTTTCACTAATACATATACAAATGTTAACTTACTGTGTTGAAGGGAGGATGTTCACATTTAGGGTTCAGGCAATTTAGAACTCTGCATGCATGTTGAATCCGAGAAGTATTTCGTTTTGCGTCCCCTTCCACCCGCGTATCTATCACACTGCAATGTGGGGGTCCGGATGTGGTGAAGAAATAACGCTGGAGCTGGATGCAGACGTCATACAATCCTACAGTTTTGTTACTGCAGCTCACACCTTGTAAATGTTGTTTTCCAACTTCTCAACTCACTTCCTGGTTTATCAATAAAGCTATCTGAATACAAGACCATTAAATAACTTTATACAAACCATTAGAAGGCAAACACTCAGGGGCGCATAATTTTGTTTAATAGTGGAGGGACAAAGGTACAGAAGAAATGCCGAGCGAAGCGAGGTGATTTTTTTTTTTGTTGTTAAGAAGCTCTGGGAAACCAAATTTTTACCTAAATCTTTTTCAAGTTACTGTTTTTGTAATAGTAAAACCACAAAATTGGACAGGTATTTCAGCATAAAATATAGAATATTTACTAACTGAGCATTTATTAAGTACAAACACAAGTAGCACCAAATGGCAGAACCAGTTCCAGTGGCATATCTGCACACTGCTGTACAGTACCTATAATTCCAACATGCAGCTTATTAAAGGGAAGTGCGAAACAAACACAAACAATAACATGTACAACATGTAATAATATGGCTTGTTTATTGACATATGTATGTTAACAGTTAAAATATTCCTTGCTCAGGTTTGTTTTAAATGTAGTGCTGGGTGCTAGAGAATGTTTTTCACGTTTTGTCATCAGCCATTACTGAGCTCAGTTATCACAGAGAAACCAGCTGCTGCAAGACTTTCGGAAAGTAAGCAATCTCTACAGCAGAGCAATGCTTGGTGCTGATAGGTTGAAACTACAAGCACCCGCCCTCACATTGCAATGCTTAGTGCTAATTGGTTTAAACACTAAATGCCAGCCCTCACATCCAATTTGTGACCAATATTACAGGCACTGCAGATTAGTGATGGGCAGTTTGATTCTTTTTACTGACTCGATTCATTTGATTCAGTTCAGTTTGGTGAGTCGCTTTAAAAAGATTTGTTCACTGATTCAATGATTTGTTCATTTGATTCACTGATTCAATGAAACAAAACCAATCAATGTAGACCGAATCACGTGGTTAGAAGGTTTATTTGAATGGAAAAGGACAAATCGTTCATGAACTGCACATCACTAACGGGAAATAGCTCGCTAGAATCTATAGTTGGTTGTCTGGGTTATGTTATTTTTTTTATTATAAATAAGTAAATAAATAATAAGTCAATTGAATTACTTACAGCTTCTTTATAAGGGGTTGTAAGTGAGTGACTCTATTTGATTTGACAGATCATCCCTCCCTACCATACAACACTGCTATGAGAAGATAAATGTTGCCAAACCACAACGTTGCCATCGATTATGCTGATTTGCAACAAACCCCATTATAGGCATTCAGATTTCAGCCACCACCAGAATGGAAAAACGTAGCAATCACAATAGTCACACGACATATCACATTCTGAATTAATTGTTTTATAAATACAGCACAATTCAATATTACTTAAGCACTACACTCTCTCTCTCTCTCTCTCTCTCTCTCTCTCTCTCTCTCTCTCTCAAAAAAAAACTTTAAGCATGGCAAAACTCATTTTGCAGTTTGAAATGATGTCACTCATATTTTTTTTATTATGGGCTTTACAGTAAGGTGTCTAATATACTTAGATTTACTACAATAACTATCTGGTAAACATACAAATTATTTGAAGCAAAACCGTTAACCCTCTGCACACGACAACATGGCACATAGGGTTCAGTTTCATAACTCTCAATGACTTGATAGACAACCCGGTTTCCTTGTTACAACGAATCAGCCGGACGTAAGCGTTTCTGAATCATTTCATGAGTTTTGATAGGCTGGTAACTCGACTCCTGTGTGTCCCGCAATCGGTTCATTGGGTGAATCAAAAGAACCGATTCAGACGGGCCTCTGATCCGATTCCCGTGATTCACCATAATGAGTCGTTCAAAAAGAACGAATCGTTCATGAACTGCAGATCAACCATGCACTGCTCATACGTTAACAAGGGAATGCTTGTGTTCGGCCACACCGACAGCACTCTCACTTCCCGCATCCTTAGGCACCAAAAGAAATAAATAAATAGAAATTGATGCGAGATTTACCTGCCACAGATCAATGGAGTCGACGATATACTGAAATCTAAGTATATCATGAGCTACATTGGTAAATATTAACCTGCCCTTTTTATCAATCAAAATGTTTATTATTAAACAAATGTGAGTTTAAATTATTAGTAAGTACACAAGTTTTGATATGAATGCTGAACATTAATATCAGCAAAGAACAACTAAGTTACACGTTTTTAATGAAAAAAATTGTTGCCAACGTTTTCACTAAAGTAAAATCAGGCTTGTGTGATTTTGAAGTGCCACTTTTTGATATATTTACTACTGTTTAATCTAAGTTAAAAATAAAAGATTTTGGTGGGAATTGAACTTGTTCATGGCCCCGCGGCAACATTACTCTCATTTTTAATTCTAAAACCCAGCATTATTTAATTTTTAATAACGGCCTGATACTCTCTCTTCCTTACATGTTTTTATTTTAATAATGGTTTTATACTCTCTCTTCCTTCAGATATTTTTGCGAGTAATAAATAAAAAAATATATGCCTGTATTTAAGATATTAATCATCTCTCCTGACCGCCTGCCGAGTTCACATTCACTTAAAAACTTTTTTTCTTACTGTTAGCTAACATTAGCCTCAGTGCAGGCCTTGGTGATTGTTTATAAATGTGGCCCATCCTCCTGAATACTTTTCCATTTTTATATTTTATTTTTAATGAATTTAAAGCAAATCAATGCCAAACAACAAGGTATATTACATAAATAATGAACGAAAACAAGTGGAGGGGCAAAATATATAGTTTGACCCCCCCCATATTCAAAGTGGAGGGGTATGTGCCCCTTCTGCCCCATGGATTAGGCGTCTATGCAAACACCAGTACACTACTGCAAAGCAATTGACTTATTAACAGTGAGTATTTTTTATTTATTTATTACAATTATTTTATTAATCATAATACTGATGTTTTATATAAAAAAAATTATATTTTACACTAATGATTAATTTTGTAAATATAAATGTTAACCTGACTTTAAAATAATTACTGGTCCTAAATGTGTTGGTCCTAAACAATAGCAAAAATAATCTTACAACACTATAGCTTATTATTATTTTCTGTCAGCGATGTGTAGGTTTTTTTTCAGCCTAACCGTCAGAAGTCACTTGAACGAGTGTATTCTATTTTGTAGGACCACAAAATGGCCTATTGGTCAGTAGCAATGTCTTTGTACACTGCCCGCCTTCTGAAAGTTTTCTTTATGTAGAACAAGTAGTGAATGATTGACATTATTCAAAATATATTGCCGAAACCCAGGTTTATCGGTTTAAAAAAATAAAAACCGTATTTTCTAAATAGGTCTTTAGGGGTGTATTTTTTCCGTTATAATCGGTTAAAACCAAAAACTTCAAGCCCTAAATATAAATTACTTTGTGCATTGTTTGAACAATAATCGTAAATTGCTGGTTATGATGTTCACGAATGCTGCTGGGCTGCGTGTAAATATTCCCTCGGTACTTCAGTATTCCGTGTTCCCTGACTGACCGCTCTTGCAGATGGAGCAGAGTCTCTATTATTATTTATTTCTTAGCAGACGCCCTTACCCAGTCTCTGTGGTCTGCACTGGCTGATGATGTCATTGCGCACAGACAGCGTCCCTGCCTTTTCTTCTGTTTCCGCTTCAGGAACTCGATGTTCTTCTTGTGCTGGGTGTTCTATCTTCGGAACTCGATGTTCTGCTTGTGCTGGGTGTTCTATCTGCGGAACTCGATGTTCTGCTTGTGCTGGGTGTTCTATCTGCGGAACTCAATGTTCTTCTTGTGCTGGGTGTTCTATCTGCGGAACTCGATGTTCTTCTTGTGCTGGGTGTTCTATCTGCTTGGCAGGTACAGTACTCTGTATTCCCTTTTCCTCTAAAACACTGAGGCCAAGTTTTTAATGATGGTACCACTAACCGAAGGCAAAAAAAATTATACAGTCAGCACTCGGATATCCATTACCCAAATACACGTCAGTCGCGTTTTACCGCCCTTGTATTAAGAATAAAATCAATATATATGTATGTAACAATTTAATGCACATACCCGTCACACGCGATTCCCAACTCCGTCACCAGTTTTCTGATACAAAGCCCATCTGTTCAATGTTTCCAAATTATCTGAATATCCGTCACAGCCAGCGTTTTTTTTTATTTTTTATTAATTCTCTCTAATGCCATATCAGTCTGTCTTATATTGTGCAGTTACACAGCGCTTCCTCCAGTTTCACCTGACTAAAATGCTGCCAAAACAAAGCGAACGAGACAAGCTAGGGTAATGTAACAGTTAATCATTAAACCGTTTTAGATACTGTGATGTATTTTTTTTTTGTTTACCTGTGATCTTTTGTTGCTTTTGTGCATTTTCATTTGCAAGTGAACTGTGACATTAGGGCCTTATCGAGCCCTATATTCTGCAATTTTGAATACTGACTTTGAATATTGTTTTAATTCTGGAAAGTTTTTTTTTTTTTAAATCTTTTGGTTTTGCTAAATTGCATCGCCTTTTACGTTTCATGCAGTTCTGTGCATGGACAGCATTTAGATTTCATTTTGCTGTTGGGTCGTTAATAGGAAATTTTACATACTGATATAATACGTATGGATTTAAAAGCTGTTGTCTAGTTTTGGCAAGTGAAATAAAATTAAAATACTGCTTCTGTTAAAAATATAACTATAAATGGAAACCTACTTATTTTAAAACACAGTCCTTTCAGGTATGTATTTTTGATATTGTCCGGTTTTCAGGGAATACAAAAAAGATACAAGGGTTGGAACGGGCCAAAATGAAATAATCAGACATGCGTCACACACATTTAACCATCACTGAAGTCAAAATTTTATAGGGTCGGCTATGCGAGTGCTGATTGTATGTGTATGTATGTATGTTTGTATGTATGTATGTATGTATGTATGTTTGTATGTATGTATGTATGTTACAAGCATGGCCTTTGTCCTGTGCGGCCTCTTTCTGCATCCATCAGCGTGCGTCAGGCATTTTCTGAATAGATTGTGGAAAAATGTAATATAATTAAAATCACATACTGCAGATAGAAATGAGTGGAATAAATTGGACGTGTTCTGTTGGGGGATTTTTGTTTCAAAACGCTCGGTTACGAAGACACTGTCTTGTTAATAGAAAACATGAAATAAAACTCTTTATAAACATGAAATAAAACTGAAACGTGCACTTTAGGCAAGTTGTTTTTTTTTTGCTTTCCCAATCTCTGGAATTCCCCCTCCCTCTCCTCCTCCCTCTCCCTCTCCCCCTCCCCCTCTCCCTCTGGGCAGCGTCCCAAGCCCTAGGTCCCCTGTTTGAACTGCAGACAGATTAGACTGAAGCCAGACTGTCTTGCTCAGGGTAAGGTGCTGCCAAGTCAAGTAAAAGCAAGCTGGCTTTACCTCCGGCACAGGGAACATGAAACAGCTTAGCCCTCCCCTGACTACGAGGATAGGAGGAAACACTGTACTGGTGATGCAGAGAGTACGGGTGTTATATTTAAAGAAAATAATATATATTTTTATTATTGGGGGATTAGAGATTAATTGTTTCATAAATTCAGAGGTAGCGTACAGTGTTTTGAATTCAGTTGCAGTTCTACCACATTCAATTCTGTTTGTTACCACAGCATTAAAATGCTTTTACTTTCAATACCCTTCTCTATTTTATTTTTAATTTTTTGCTGTCCTCCCGTTCACCAAAATTAACCCCAATGTTTACCCAGAAAAATGTGGAGTATATTTTTTGCACCAATTTTCACCACTTTTTTTGTAATAAACCCCAATAAATTCCTGGGAAATTAAGAAAAATAAAAATTGAAGGGCCTTATGTACACTGTGTACCTCAGCACCTGACACATGCCTTGTGTAGGTCTCGCTCCCTGCTCCTGCTGTAATCTGCTTATCAGGACAGACCCCCAACAATACAAACATTTGAATAATTCAGATTTTATTGATGATTATGCGATGTTCAGAAATGAATAATTGCTTCAATCCCGCTTGGTTTGAGTGCATCACCAGGCCTGCTGGAAGCAGTATAGACCCCCATAACGGATAGTACCAAGGGGTTGCTGAGAGGGTGGAGTTGGGGGAGGCGGAGGGATGCGAATTAATCAAACTGGGTACAAGGGAAGTTACCAGTGTATTTATATTGCTTTGATAGGCCAGAGTTGCATGATGTAATATGTGTAGGGGGCTGTTCTTCCTCCTGAACCTTAGTTTATAAACTTCATTAGGCGCAGACATGCTTGAAAACCACACCGTCACTTTATTGCTTGCAGGTGATTTACTGGACTGCAAGAAGGAAGTCACGAGTCATTGCTGTAGCATTGTTCCCAAAGGAAATATTTGAGGAAATACGTCATATCGCCATGAACTTCAAAATACAGTACAGTTTTGTATTTTAAAGTTTGTTTTGATACATTTATCTTTGTTGTTTAGCATCTTGAGTGTTTTGAACTACTGCAGTAATCAAAGTCAATCCCTCTTGGCGCGAGGTTCACTCTGCTGTTAATCTGTATCTGAGAGAAAGCGTGGTTTCACATCCTAGACGCGCTGGCCGGTGTGTCGCAGATCCTGACAGCACTTCCTAAACACACCAGAATGTGTCACTAACAAGTTATTATTATATAGTGTCCTAACACTGCACAATGTGTGACTCATCGAGCTCACACAGCGATGAAATGCAGCTCTGCCACAATCCTTCTCAGTGACTCAGCTTCCTAAACCTGCCAGAAGTTTCCAAACAAATCAGAATGCATGACTGGAGGAAGCTGCAGCAAAAAGAAAGTGCTGCCAAAGCACCCAGCCCTTTTATACAAGTTTACTGTGATTTTAAAGTGGTAAAATATAGCATAAGGATGGTAAAGTAAGTGGGGACTGTGGTAAAGCATGATAAACATGGTTAGAAATGTCCGCTAACCCTGCACCCAGTCCTGGGTTTCAGAACTCCTCGTGTTTAGGTAAATTATTAAAGAAAAACAAAAAACAGGTGCCTGCTAAATCTGCTCTGAACTGATCACACTTCAGTAACTCTGTTCCTGCAGCTATAAGGGAAGGAACAACATGTTTAACAATTTTTGAAGAAACGTGTTTCCACGTGTAGGCTGGGCTTTAGATTATGTGGAGAACAGCAATCCTCACAAATCCAGGCAGCTGTTTCTTCACTTGTTTCACAGTGAATGGTAAATGAGCCCGATCAACACCAATGCCTCTCGTCTGTGGAGAGCTTGATTTGAATAACCGAATAGTCAGTGGAGAGCTTGATTTGAATAACCGAATAGTCAGTTCGTGCAGCTCTATCATTGTTACGCGGTGAATCGTTACACCTGTACTGTTTAAGCAACTGAATAAAGTAAATGGAAAATGTGTAAAGTGTTGGGGGGATTCTGTAGAAGTTCAGGTGAAAGGTGGTGCAGATATGAATTACGTTTTGTAATGTATCGTGTTGTATAAGAGACCAGCGAGAGTGTTCCTGCAGCAGAACTCCATGCAATTTGGTAGATTACTTTGGTCGTGGGTGTTCACATTTTGTTTAATAGTTTTGACAATTATTTATTCCAACGCAGATCCTCGTATAGAACAACCTCTTGGTTGTAACTGTGCTGTAGCTACTGTACCATCGTTTGTACTGGACAGTGTGGATGGGGTATGGTTTAGAACATAATTGTCTGTCAGCAACAAAGTGTGCCTACAGTGGTGTTTTTTACTGAATTCGGTGGCTTTCTATCCCCGATTTTACACCAGTACACTAGACCACGCCGCCTCTCAGTTCCACACTGTTGTCCTGTGCTCCTACAGTGCAGCACGTATACGTTACAGTGATTGTAGCTAACAAAATCATTCTGTGAGTCTTACCTGCTATGCGCCTCCATTAACTACAATGGGTCTCAAATGTGCAGTTATAGTAACCATGGATATTTGGTACTGCACTAGGTTGTCCCAGCCCCTTCAATGGCTTCTTTCCTGTGATTAACCAACTATTGGCAGACATGTTCTGTAGAGAATAACATGCTTTAACCCCAAAACAGGTAAGATTCACGGAATTATTTTGTTAGCTGCATACGGGCACATTGAAATTACAATGAATGTTTGTATTCTTGTCGTCAATGCCATTATCATTGACAGGATTATCAGTGATCTGAAGCTGTCTGATGAGCAGTATTGATGTTGCTTCTTTTAGGTTAACAGTCCTGTTGGAAATCGGATTCTGCAGTGAGTGTGAAATGAAATTCTGCATATTTTTTATTATATTGTAGACTAGAGCAATATAGAAATATAAACTTCAAAACATCTGTGTCAAGAATTGTACAGTTGTTTGTCAAAGCTAATACATGAAATAAACAATTCCTGGAAATCTTATCTTATACTCCATCTTACCTTATACTCCATGGTTACGCCCATATCCCCACTACAGTATTTGCCCGATCTGCCCCCCACTCCCCAGACGCACTCCCAACCCCAGCACTGACCTCGCCCCACTCCCCAGACACACTTCCAACCTCAGCGCTGACCTTGCCCCACACCCCAGATACACACCCTGCCCCAGCGCTGACCTCTCCCCACTCCCCAGACACACACCCTGCCCCAGCGCTGACCTCGCCCCACTCCCCAGACACACACCCTGCCCCAGCGCTGACCTCGCCCCACTCCCCAGACACACACCCTACCCCAGCTGACCTCTCCCACTCCCCAGACAGGCTCCCAACCCCAGCGCTGACCTCGCCCCACTCCCCAGACACGCTCCCAACCCCAGCGCTGATAGCAAGTTGGACTGGCAGCTGTGTCCAGCTGGCAAGGCCTGGGTTTATTAACACTACAACACAATTCCGTTAGGAAACAAGAACAGATGCAACTCATTATCTTCCAGCTTCTTTCAGAGCACACCAGAGCATGGCTATTATCCCTGACACAGCTTCTGTGTGTTTGTGTGTGTGTGTGTGTGTGTGTGTGTGTGTGTGTGTGTGTGTGTGTGTGTGTGTGTGTGTGTGTGTGTGTGTGTGTGTGTGTGTGTGTGTGTGTGGCTGAGGCTGAGATAAAGGAACTGGAGTTATTTTTAATTACATTTCACATTTCCCGTAGGGGAGTTAGTAGTTTAGAGTTTAAAGGTTTGCCAGCTGTTAAACGCGTAGAAAATTGCCAAGAGTATACAGGCTCAGTATATAGGCCTTAGCCTTAACCCAGTAGTAAGTGTAGGGTGTAGGCCAATTTATTTCAGATTCAATATTTCTTGTCTTTTTCTTCTATGGTCTAATGCTTACACATACAGTACAGTCTTATACATGTTGCAGTAGTTTATAAAAAGGCAGAGCTTACTGATTTATAAACATTCAAAACAGTTTAAAGTGAAGCTAACAAAGTAGTTTTATGAATTTTCTCTGTCATGCACATCCAATCATTCTATACTGTAGGTCTTGAGTGTGTGGTTTTGAAAGAAACACATGTTTAGCAAACATGTATTTTCATTTTAAAACCTGGTATCTATTTCTGCACTAGGTTAAAGAAATCTCTGTTTGCAAGCCATGCTTTTAGACTTCCTGGCTTCTTTCCTGTCAATAACCAGTCAGCTGCTTCCCCTATCGACTGGCATTCTTTCAGCCACTAACATGATTTGACCCAGAAGACACTGCTGGGGAAATTAGGTGGAAATAGACTTAGAACAGACGATAGGAGATACTTCTTCACACAGAGAGCGATGAGGGTATGGAATGGGTTACCTAGCCATGTTGTTGATGTTGAATCACTTGGATCCTTTAAGGCCCAACTTGACAGAGTTTTGAGATCAGTCAGCTCCTGGGAACTGGATGAGAACTGATGGGTCGAATGACCTCCTCTCATTCATAAATCATGTAGTAGGTGGTTTTGTAGGCTTTTTTTCTCCAGAGAGAGAGAGAGAGCTTTGACAAATATTTGAATATTCAAACAAACACGGCTTGAAATGTATTCGGTGGCAAAAATGACCACATTTGTATTTGTTCATATAAGAAAAAATGACTATCCGAGATATCACACAAAGTAAACCAATGCATCCGTGACTTCTGAAATAAACAGGGTTCCAGGTTTACTTTACTCCCCAGAGATTTATTTTTTCTGTCACCCGGTACAAATGATGTAGGTATTTCCAGCTATAAAAAATATTTGAATATTCATTTAATTTTGAAAGAATACTTGGAACATGAAAAACCCATATCTGTCCCAGCACTAAATACAACTACTAAAATTGTAAAATCCTGAAAAAAACTACTGCTACTATGAATAAAATAATGAAACTGTTGTTTTTGTTTTATGTTTTACAGATAAGCCTGTGAAGAAACTAGAAGAACTGAAGTCACATTGCTGCTGCTCCAGGTGTGTGTGTGTGTGTGTGTATATATATATATATATATATATATATATATATATATATATATATATATATATATATATATATATATATATATATATATATATATATATATATATATATATATACAGTACTGTGCAAAAGTTTTAGGCAGGTGTGAAAAAATGCTGTAAAGTAAGAATGCTTTCAAAAATAGACATGTTAATAGATTATATTTATCAATTAACTAAATGCAAAGTGAGTGAACAGAAGAAAAATCTAAATCAAATCCATATTTGGTGTGACCACCCTTTGCCTTCAAAACAGCATCAAGCATCAATTCTTCTAGGTACACTTGCACACAGTTTTTGAAGGAACTCGGCAGGTAGGTTGGCCCAAACATCTTGGAGAACTAACCACAGTTCTTCTGTGGATTTAGGCAGCCTCAGTTGCTTCTCTCTCTTCATGTAATCCCAGACAGACTCGATGATGTTGAGATCAGGGCTCTGTGGGGCCATACCATCACTTCCAGGACTCCTTGTTCTTCTTTACGCTGAAGATAGTTCTTAATGACTTTCGCTGTATGTTTGGGGTCGTTGTCATGCTGCAGAATAAATTTGGGGCCAATCAGATGCCTCCCTGATGGTATTGCATGATGAATAAGTATCAGCCTGTACTTCTCAGCATTGAGGAGACCATTAATTCTGACCAATTCCCCAACTCCATTTGCAGAAATGCAGCCCCAAACTTGCAAGGAACCTCCACCATGCTTCACTGTTGCCTGCAGACACTCATTCGTGTACGCTCTCCAGCCCTTCGGCGAACAAACTGCCTTCTGCTACAGCCAAATATTTCAAATTTTGACTCATCAGTCCAGAGCACCTGCTGCCATTTTTCTGCACCCCAGTTCCTGTGTTTTCGTGCATAGTTGAGTCGCTGGCCTTGTTTCCACGCCGGAGGTATGGCTTTTGGCCGCAAGTCTTCCATGAAGGCCACTTCTGACCAGACTTCTCCGGACAGTAGATGGGTGTACCAGGGTCCCACTGTTTTCTGCCAGTTCTGAGCTGATGGCACTGCTGGACATCTTCCGATTGCGAAGGGAAGTAAGCATGATGTGTCTTTCATCTGCTGCAGTAAGTTTCCTTGGCCGACCACTGCGTCTCACGGTCCTCAACGTTGCCCGTTTCTTTGTGCTTCTTCAAAAGAGCTTGGACAGCACATCTGGAAACCCCTGTCTGCCTTGAAATTTCTGCCTGGGAGAGACCTTGCTGATGCAGTATAACTACCTTGTGTCTTGTTGCTGTGCTCAGTCTTGCCATGGTGTATGACTCTTGGCAGTAAACTGTCTTCAGCAACCTCAGCTTGTTAGCTGAGTTTGGCTGTTCCTCACTCAGTTTTATTCCTCCTACACAGCTGTTTCTGTTTCAGTTAATGATTGTGTTTCAACCTACATATTGAATTGATGATCATTAGCACCTGTTTGGTATAATTGTTTAATCATACACCTGACTATATGCCTACAAAATCCCTGACTTTGTGCAAGTGTACCTAGAAGAATTGATGCTGTTTTGAAGGCAAAGGGTGGTCACACCAAATATGGATTTGATTTAGATTTTTCTTCTGTTCACTCACTTTGCATTTAGTTAATTGATAAATATAATCTATTAACATGTCTATTTTTGAAAGCATTCTTACTTTACGGCATTTTTTCACACCTGCCTAAAACTTTTGCACAGTACTGTATATATATATATATATATATATATATATAGTTGTGTTGTAGTTTTGAAATTCACACGACGAGTCAGTTAAAAGACTGGATTAACAAACACCTGCTGAAGTTGTCTCCTTGAATGGAGAGGATTATTTGATCTCTCTCTCTCTCTCTCTCTCTCTCTCTCTCTCAAGTGGTCTTTACTGGCATGACCAATCATCCAAGTATGGCCAGTGGTAATGTAGCAGATGTACAGACTTCAATATCACTGAAGTGATAGAGCCATCTGAAATTGCTTTGTATCAGATGGAAATGACGTCACGTTAAATTAACCATGTAGTTCAATTATTTTAATGTAACTATTTAAAATCTATAGTAGAGGTTACTGTAAGATACAAGCTGATTGTTACCTCCTCGAGGTCAGAGTTGTGGCTTGACACCTTTTAATTCATGAAAGACAAAAGCAGACCAGTTGTCAGAAAATAAGCCTGCCCAATACTGTATGAAAATAGGCTGCTGTAGCTCTATACTTTATGTGGTTTTACAGGATGTGGTTATCTGTCTCTCCTTGCTGTTTTCCTTTTTGGCCTCTAGAGGGATATGGCTAGCCAGAGACCGGCTATATTAAGATGTTAAAAGATGTCTATAGAGTTTGCTCCTCCAATACAAAAACTGAGTGAGGCAGAGAGACAGGGAGGGATCAGTGCAGGTACAGTACAGGCTGGGTGAGGGAGAGAGACAGGGAGGGATCAGTGCAGGTACAGTACAGGCTGGGTGAGGGAGAGAGACAGGGATCAGTGCAGGTACAGTACAGGCTGGGTGAGGGTGAGACACAGGGAGGGATCAGTGCAGGTACAGTACAGACTGGTTGAGGGAGAGAGACAGGGAGGGATCAGTGCAGGTACAGTACAGACTGGGTGAGGGAGAGAGACAGGGAGGGATCAGTGCAGGTACAGTACAGACTGGGTGAGGGAGAGAGACAGGGAGGGATCAGTGCAGGTACAGTACAGACTGGGTGAGGGAGAGAGACAGGGAGGGATCAGTGCAGGTACAGTACCGGCTGGGTGAGGGAGAGAGACAGGGATCAGTGCAGGTACAGTACAGGCTGGGTGAGGGTGAGACACAGGGAGGGATCAGTGCAGGTACAGTACAGGCTGGGTGAGACACAGGGAGGGATCAGTGCAGGTACAGTACAGGCTGGGTGAGGGAGAGAGACAGGGAGGGATCAGTGCAGGTACAGTACAGACTGGGTGAGGGAGAGAGACAGGGAGGGATCAGTGCAGGTACAGTACAGACTGGGTGAGGGAGAGAGACAGGGAGGGATCAGTGCAGGTACAGTACAGACTGGGTGAGGGAGAGAGACAGGGAGGGATCAGTGCAGGTACAGTACAGGCTGGGTGAGGGAGAGAGACAGGGAGGGATCAGTGCAGGTACAGTACAGGCTGGGTGAGACACAGGGAGGGATCAGTGCAGGTACAGTACAGGCTGGGTGAGGGAGAGACACAGGGAGGGATCAGTGCAGGTACAGTACAGGCTGGGTGAGGGAGAGAGACAGGGAGGGATCAGTGCAGGTACAGTACAGGCTGGGTGAGGGAGAGAGACAGCATTGCTTTAGATCAGCAGCTGTGAAGAGAGGTTGTGCTGTTATGTATGATATAAGCTCCTGTGGGTTTGGCTTTGGGATTTGTTGTGTTGATTAATATTGTATTATTACTGCCCTCATCGTGCTGGGAGGTGTGTTTTAGCAATGGCTGCTGCCGGGATCAACTGTCCTTTCTCTTGTTATTAAATCTGGAGCTGAGGCTCCTGAGCTTGTGGTTTAGGATGTACCTGGCAGGGGTACTTTTCAATCTGTGTTCATGCCAGCTGAGACAATAAGTCTGTTCTGCAGGAATTTAGAAATACTGAGAGAAACTGAAGACCTAGAAAAAGACAAAATGTACTTTCTCATACTGATTTCAGTAGGTCCTGCTAATTGAACTGAACCGTGTCACTGTCAGCATTGTCTCAAGAAGTCAGCAGCACTCAGCAAATCTATATTTGCACCGTAGAAGAAAATCTCAAGCCAACATGATTTGCAATTTTCTTATCCTTGATTATTTTTTAAGCGTATTTCATGTCTGAAATTCTTCCAATCAGACTTGTCAAACATAGAGGTCAGCTGTATTGTTTCATACACAAAAGTTTTTTATTCAAAGTCTTTTCCATGCACAATGTTGTACACATGTAGTCTCACCCTCATTAATGTTGCAGTGCATCATAAAAATAGACTCCCATTGCATAGCAGTTTGAGCCATTCCTGGTTTTACTATGAGTTTATGAAGACACACTTGAGCTTGTTACCTACACTGTGGCTAATGAAGCTTGTATTGAAACCTGGAATAGATGAAAGTGCTATGCAATGGGAGTCTTATTTCCATCCTTGTAACAGTACTCAAAAGTGGGGTACTGTATAGGCCGACTGTACAGATTTATATTTTGACATAACGTAATGTGTACCGCGTGCAATTTTGTGTTTGTTTTTTTTTTGTTATGAACCAGAAACCTAGTTAATTCGGAGAACCTGTCTGTCTCCTGACATGTCCTGTTTAGTGAGGGACTACTGTATAGCTGAATTTAAAAACTACTGTATCAACAAGAAACCAATGCAAATATGAAGTCTGGAATAAATAACTACAGTACACATTTTACTGTACAGAAAAGTTCATTAATAGGTAATGTGATGGGGTACCAGGTTTTTAGATATTGTTTTTTACTGTAATATGGTATACTTTTGTTTTACTTTTTTTTGCCAGCTAATTCTAAACTGAGGAATATTCAAATACGCATTTCATTTCTTAAAGAATATTCTAATGTGAAAACCCCATGTGTGTTGCATTGCTCTAGACATACAGGAGGTTGATTTACTGCCAACTTAACCTGGACTCCTAGTTTTTACAAATACAGTACCTTTTACTGTGTATGCAAATAACTCGGTCCTGCTGTAACACTCATCTCCAGAAGGGGGCACCAGAGTCTGAGTTTTATTTTGTCCTGGCTCTTCATTAAAGCTTTGTTGATCTAATTGAATTGTGAAGCAGCAAAGCTCCTGCAAGGAGACATTTTAAAAGATTTGCAGTAATTTTGCAGTCCCCCCCCACCCCATGCATTTCCTATGGCTTTACTATGTATTTACCATAGTTTACCATGGTTTGCCATGTTTTTTTAATATGCTTTACCATACCTCTCTGGGCTTTACAATGCTTGCCTATGCTTTACCATACTTTCAGTGCTTTATTACACTTTGCTATGCTTTTACTGTGGGACACTTTTTTAATAAGGGTGGGCTGGTATTCACTGTGAAATGTTCACAGAGCCTGACCCCATCATTAAAGCATTCTGAGCGCTGTTTCAGTCCCTACCCGGATTGATGTTTGCTTGTCTGAGCTCCCCTGACTGATTCAATGTTTCAGTCCGTACCCGGATTGATGTTTGCTTGTCTGAGCTCCCCTGACTGATTCAATGTTTCAGTCCCTACCCGGATTGATGTTTGCTTGTCTGAGCTCCCCTGACTGATTCAATGTTTCAGTCCCTACCCGGATTGATGTTTGCTTGTCTGAGCTCCCCTGACTGATTCAATGTTTCAGTCCCTACCCGGATTGATGTTTGCTTGTCTGAGCTCCCCTGACTGATTCAATGTTTCAGTCCCTACCCGGATTGATGTTTGCTTGTCTGAGCTCCCTGACTGATTCAATGTTTCAGTCCCTACCGGATTGATGTTTGCTTGTCTGAGCTCCCTGACTGATTCAATGTTTCAGTCCCTACCCGGATTGATGTTTGCTTGTCTGAGCTCCCCTGACTGATTCAATGTTTCAGTCCCTACCCGGATTGATGTTTGCTTGTCTGAGCTCCCCTGACTGATTCAATGTTTCAGTCCCTACCCGGATTGATGTTTGCTTGTCTGAGCTCCCCTGACTGATTCAATGTTTCAGTCCCTACCCTGACTGATGTTTGCTTGTCTGAGCTCCCCTGACTGATTCAATGTTTCAGTCCCTACCCGGATTGATGTTTGCTTGTCTGAGCTCCCCTGACTGATTCAATGTTTCAGTCCCTACCCGGATTGATGTTTGCTTGTCTGAGCTCCCCTGACTGATTCAATGTTTCAGTCCCTACCCTGACTGATGTTTGCTTGTCTGAGCTCCCCTGACTGATTCAATGTTTCAGTCCCTACCCGGATTGATGTTTGCTTGTCTGAGCTCCCCTGACTGATTCAATGTTTCAGTCCCTACCCGGATTGATGTTTGCTTGTCTGAGCTCCCTGACTGATTCAATGTTTCAGTCCCTACCCGGATTGATGTTTGCTTGTCTGAGCTCCCCTGACTGATTCAATGTTTCAGTCCCTACCCGGATTGATGTTTGCTTGTCTGAGCTCCCCTGACTGATTCAATGTTTCAGTCCCTACCCTGACTGATGTTTGCTTGTCTGAGCTCCCTGACTGATTCAATGTTTCAGTCCCTACCTGATTGATGTTTGCTTGTCTGAGCTCCCCTGACTGATTCAATGTTTCAGTCCGTACCCGGATTGATGTTTGCTTGTCTGAGCTCCCCTGACTGATTCAATGTTTCAGTCCATACCCTGACTGATGTTTGCTTGTCTGAGCTCCCCTGACTGATTCAATGTTTCAGTCCCTACCCGGATTGATGTTTGCTTGTCTGAGCTCCCCTGACTGATTCAATGTTTCAGTCCCTACCCGGATTGATGTTTGCTTGTCTGAGCTCCCCTGACTGATTCAGTGTTTCAGTCCCTACCCTGACTGATGTTTGCTTGTCTGAGCTCCTCTCACTGATTCAATGTTACAGTCACTACCTGGATTGATGTTTGCTTGTCTGAGCTCCGCTCACTGATTCAATGTTTTGGGAGGTTGTTGATGAGCCCTGGAAGGTTTGTGAGCTGTGAAGTTGCAGCACTGTTAAACCTGTGGGGGTCCCTGAGTGGCTCCCCTGGTAAAAGCACGGCCGCGTGGTGTGCAGGGTGAGTCGTAGAGTTAGGGCAGTGCAGGGGTCCCTGAGTGGCTCCCTGGTAAAAGCACGCCGCTGGTGTGCAGGGTGAGTCGTGTAGTTAGGGCAGTGCAGGGGTCCCTGAGTGGCTCCTGGTAAAAGCACGCCGCGTGGTGTGCAGGGTGAGTCGTGTAGTTAGGGCAGTGCAGGGGTCCCTGAGTGGCTCCCCTGGTAAAAGCACGGCCGCGTGGTGTGCAGGGTGAGTCGTGTAGTTAGGGCAGTGCAGGGGTCCCTGAGTGGCTCCCCTGGTAAAAGCACGGCCGCGTGGTGTGCAGGGTGAGTCGTGTAGTTAGGGCAGTGCAGGGGTCCCTGAGTGGCTCCCCTGGTAAAAGCACGGCCGCGTGGTGTGCAGGGTGAGTCGTGTAGTTAGGGCAGTGCAGGGGTCCCTGAGTGGCTCCCCTGGTAAAAGCACGGCCGCGTGGTGTGCAGGGTGAGTCGTAGTTAGGGCAGTGCAGGGGTCCCTGAGTGGCTCCTGGTAAAAGCACGCCGCGTGTGTGCAGGGTGAGTCGTGTAGTTAGGGCAGTGCAGGGGTCCCTGAGTGGCTCCCTGGTAAAAGCACGCCGCGTGGTGTGCAGGGTGAGTCGTGTAGTTAGGGCAGTGCAGGGGTCCCTGAGTGGCTCCCTGGTAAAAGCACGCCGCGTGGTGTGCAGGGTGAGTCGTGTAGTTAGGGCAGTGCAGGGGTCCCTGAGTGGCTCCCTGGTAAAAGCACGCCGCGTGGTGTGCAGGGTGAGTCGTGTAGTTAGGGCAGTGCAGGGGTCCCTGAGTGGCTCCTGGTAAAAGCACGCCGCGTGGTGTGCAGGGTGAGTCGTGTAGTTAGGGCAGTGCAGGGGTCCCTGAGTGGCTCCCCTGGTAAAAGCACGGCCGCGTGGTGTGCAGGGTGAGTCGTGTAGTTAGGGCAGTGCAGGGGTCCCTGAGTGGCTCCCCTGGTAAAAGCACGGCCGCGTGGTGTGCAGGGTGAGTCGTGTAGTTAGGGCAGTGCAGGGGTCCCTGAGGTTTGCATTCTGGCTGTGTGAAGTCTTTGCTGGAGATTCGGTGTGGAGCGTCACATTGGCTCTGGCACTCCCGTGGGTTAGGGAGACAAAACTGAAAGGGACTATTTCTCCTTATCATGGTACAGAGGACCCTACTGGCCAGGTGCCCGGTGAGCTCAGGCAGACACCTTCAGAGACTGGTAGCTCGCTGACATCTGCTGTCTAGTTCCTGGGTGTAAAAGAGGATGTTGACTTGGTCGTGGGATCAGAGGACACCCACTGAACTTTCAGTTCTCTTGAGTTCAGAATGGAAATGCCAAAATTACACAAGAAATGACAGCTTTTGTTTATCGCTTGTATGTTTCTGCTTGCTTTGAGATTCTGCTTGCTGGTGTGCTTTGTAATGGATCTCCTCGTAGGGGCTGATGTGAGCCTGCTCTTTAGTTGAATGGTAAGGCTTTTGTCTTTGAACCGAGAGGTTACAGGTTTGTGTCCAGCCCTTTCCTTTCCTTTCAATTCAGTGGGCTGAGATGCCAAGCCATGTTTCAGTACAGGATATGTTGGTGAGGATGGATGTTTTACTGTGAATGCAGTGGCCTATTGAAGAACAGGTTCCAGTAAGTGAGGTGATTGTACTGTTGTTACTTTTGATGTTGTTTTAGCTCACAGTTGCTCAGAAATGAATGAAGACCCCTCTACTTCCCAGCACTACTCTCTTGACAGGTCATGTTTCAGGTGGTTTGAATTACTGCCAACATCATCTAGACTGTCTCAGCAATCAAGACCCATCTGACTTAATCTGTGCTGCTGAGTGGCAGTGCTGTTTGTGCTCAGTCCCTTAGCATGAGGTGGGCGGCATGCTTGATCATCGTCTCCCAGTATCAAGTGTGACTCGTCAGAGACAGAGCTTTCTGCCTGCAGGGTGTTTAGTTTCCAGGGATTAGTCACGTCTCTGCTTCCAAATAAATAAATAAAGATTTACATTGAGTGCTTTGTTGTTTAGCTCTGTTACATTACTGCAGGTAATCCTCTCCACACAACTTTTTTTTTTTTTAATGTTTCGGTCATAATCCTAGGAGTCTGCTTCCAGCGCAGTACTGGTAAAGAATCTCTGTGCCAGACTACACACCTCCCTCCCTCTCAGTCCCTCACCTCTATCCACTAGACCACACTGCCTCCATCCCTCTCAGTCCATCTGCTCTAACCACAAGACCACACTGCCTCCCTCCCTCCCAGTCCCCACTCTAACCACTAGACCACACTGCGTCCCTCTCTCCCATTCCTTCCGCTCTAACCACTAGACCACACTGCCTCCCTCCCTCCCAGTCCCTTGGTTCTAACCACTAGACCACACTGCCTCCCTCCCTCCCACCTAATCCCTCAGCTCTAACCACTAGACCACACTGTCTCCCTCCCTCCCATTTTTTTCTCTGTAACCACTAGACCACACTGTCTCCATCCCTCCCATTTCCTCTGCTCTAACCACTAGACCACACTGCCTCCCTCCCTCCCATTTCTTCCTCTGTAACCACTAGACCACACTGCCTCCCTCCCTCCCATTTCTTCCTCTGTAACCACTAGACCACACTGCCTCCCTCCCTCCCATTTCCTCTGCTCTAACCACTAGACCACACTGTCTCCCTCCCTCCCATTTCTTCCTCTGTAACCACTAGACCACACTGCCTCCCTCCCTCCCATTTCCTCCACTCTAACCACTAGACCACACTGCCTCCCTCCCTCCCATTTCTTCCTCTGTAACCACTAGACCACACTGCCTCCCTCCCTCCCATTTCTTCCTCTGTAACCACTAGACCACACTGCCTCCCTCCCTCCCTCCCATTTCTTCCTCTGTAACCACTAGACCACACTGTCTCTGTTCCAGTCCCTCAGCTCTAATGACTACACCACACTGCCTCCCCCCACCCTCCCAGTCCCTAATATACAATTAAATGCTGCACACATACAGTCTTACACACAAATACATGTTGCGATAATTAATAAAATAGTGATGGATGTCTTATGATGTTATTATGATTGGTTACAGACATTCTAATATGTTAAAGCTTAAACTTTTTTTAATACAAAAGTTTAAATGTTTAGGAAATTAAATTGAAACTGACACCCCTAATCTATAGCATGTTCATTTAATTGGTAAGGCTTGGCATGTTTTCCCTGTGCTATACCTGAAGTCACTCAGACAGCACAACGCCCCCATGTTCCAAGCCATGGTAATGCGCTTGGTATCTGAAGGATACAGTCGTTAAGACATTGATCCGAATACCCTATGACATGCTACAGTTAGCTAGAACTAGTGGCATGAATATCAGACTTAATAGCTTGGGATAAGCTATCCATTTGTTATCCAATGTTTAATGTATGTTAATGTGTTTAATTGTATATTTTGTAGAACACTTTTATGATTAACTCTAACCAGGCAATCATGTAGGGTTCTCATTGAAGGCTGGTGGAGAGTTGGGTTGAAAGTTTCATAGAAGGAGTCAAAAGAAGAACAAGTGCTAAGGCATCACAGTCATATGAATCAAAATTTACATCCAGGACTGTTTTTCTGTTTAGTGCAAACGGAAAATAAGAAACATTAAAGCAGTTCTCATTGTGAGCTAGTTATGGGAAGGGGAATCACCGAACGCAATTAGCAAAGGAAAGCAGAGAACGATTTAATAGCTTCAGACCGCTCCAGAGAGAGCAGCCCCTGTATGAAGCGATATAACAAATTAACAAAGCCACTTCTAATCACCTCAAACCCTGTGATGGAAAAGCAAAAGCAAAGTGTCTCTTTTAGGAAATTAAAACTTAAATCAGGAAAACTGTTCAACATAAGAATGTTTATGAGGCCATTGGACCTTACTGTGCTCGTCCTGTTCCTAGCACCTGATTGATTTCAAAACCTTGTCAATTCGGGTCTTGAAGGATGTCATTTATTATTATTATTATTTATTTCTTAGCAGACACCCTTATCCAGGGTGACTTACAATTGTTACAAGATATCACATTATACACATTATTTCACATTATTTTTACATACAATTACCCATTTATACAGTTGGGTTTTTACTGGAGCAATCTAGGAGAAGTACCTTGCTCAAGGGTACAGCAGCAGTGTCCTCCACCTGGGATTGAACCCACGACCCTCCCGTCAAGAGTCCAAAGCCCTAACCACTACCCCACACTGCTGCCACTGATTCAGCATCAACAACATGGCTAGGGAACCCATTCCATACCCTCACCACTTTCTGTTTAAAGAAGTGCCTCCTACCCTATGTACTAAGTCTGCCTCCACTTCCTTGACAACTGTGTGTCCTCCGAACCTGGTTTCTTGGCTAAGGTTAACTTTGCCAAAAGATTTTAAAGTCTTCAATCAAGACACTCCTAATTCTTCCTTGTTCCTGACCTAAATACATTTCCTTCAACCTTCATAGCTCATTCATTTAAGCCCTTGACACTGCTCTCCCATTCTTTCCTATGGAGGTCAACCGTTCTGTTATTGTTCAATAACAGAACAGCACATATACCTGATCTGCCACCTCTGCTTACAGAATATACATAGAGTAAAATAGCTTTTCAAAGCCTGTTAAAAAGCTAATTAAAAAACATGGCTTACTGTGAGAAATGTATAGCATGGTATAATCATGAAAAAAGCATGTTGGAAACTGCATAATTATGAAGATGTGACCCTGCTTGTGTCGCCCAGCAGGCCCACTAGTTAGAGGACAATGGCTGACCTTGATCACCTTGATCTGAGTCTGAGTGACGCTCTCGGAGACAGCCCACCCCCTGGTGTTGAGGAGCCGGTAGTGCAGACAGACTTCATTGCGTCACTGGAGGCCGAAAAATTTGATGATATCGTCGGGGAGACTGTGGGCAAGAGCGACTACCGCCCCCTGTTGGACAACGATGAGGAGGCCAAGAGCAACAGTGAGTATACCGAATAACCATGCAAACATGTGGAAGTGTGCTTAAGCAAGTAAGTGTGTATGTAATACAATTTTAAAAGACAGTAAAAGAGAAAAGACAATATCAAAAATCTGAGTAGTCGAGTACTCAAACTCACTTCTTATAGTATAAAGGTAGCTTGTTGCCACTTGTCCCTGTTCTGGGTTAATCGGTGTGGTTAAACATATTAAGAGTCGGCAATGTGTTTAAAAATATAACGCCATGATACAGATAACACGGGATACAGCAAAGGTAATGTAATGTAGGGTCTTGTAAACACTGCAGGGCATTCTGTAACATTTAAATAAGCATGAACCAGGTTAAATGATTAAGTGGCAACAAGATATCTCTACATTATAAAGGGGCTGTCCCAATTTAACGAGAGGCATTTAAGATGACCTTAGTCACACTTTTTTGTTTCTAAATGAAAAGAAAAATAACGAAATCACATCATAGTATGATTAAATGTTAAATAGGTAATTTAAATTAAGAGTCAATTGTTTGTTTTAAATTCCTAAACTAAATTAATTGCTGGTTTTTATTTCTACATGAAATAAAAAAGAATGAAATCACATCTTATCACAAGATGAGGCACCTGCGATGTTGACACGCCAACGTTCTTTGCAACAGCAGCCTGAGAAACCACAGGAGACTCCTCCTTCTTCAAGAGTTCAACGTGATTTACACAATTTACACAAGTCAAAGCATAATTCACTGCACTGTGCTACGGAAACCTGTCTTGCACTGAAAAGTGATCTCCGTTCATCATTCGAAAATACTGTATCCCAATTAAACGAAGTGACGTCCCAATTAAACAACATAAATAGCAAAGGGAAGAACCATCTCCCAGAGTTGTATCCCATTTAAGCAGAAATCCCGATTTATCAGTATCCCGGTGAGGCAGCACTGACTGTACTTTTATATATTGGTCATATAGTTGAAAAATGACTTCGTGAGAACTCCGTAATGGAGCGAGGGAGTGTTGATGCTGGGTAGAGGATGGAAAAGTACAGCTGCCTACCCTCTGGAGGGCTGGTTATGTAAGAGCTCCTGTGAGGGACTGGGAGGGAGGAAGACAGTGTGGTCTAGTGGTTAGGGCTGAAGGACTGGGAGCGGTGGAGGCAGTATGGCCCATTGGTTAGAGCGGAGAGACTGGGAGGAAGAGAGGTAGTGTGGTCTAGTGGTTAGAGCTGGGGGACTGGGAGAGAGGGAGGCAGTGTCGGTCTAGTGGTTAGAGCTGAGGGATTGGGAGGAAGAGAGGCAGTGTAGTCTAGTGGTTTGAGCCGAGGGAGGCAGGGTATTTTGCTTTGCTCTATTTCCCACTGTTTTAAATAAAATGCTTCACTGCCTTTTGTTGGTTAAATACAGTCCTGTCTCCCTGCCCCTCTCTCTCTCTCTCTCTCACATACACACGCACTAAATACGTTTACACAGGGGATCAGACAGCTTCCAAAAATAGCTACACGCTGCTGCCAGCTCTGAGACCAGTTAGACACGAGGCTCTGCAGAGATGCACTGTTAGTGCAGACTGAGGTACAAACCTTTTGATGCATCTGAAGACCGTTCTACTAGGCGTGTAATAATACACTAATGTCATGATATTTGTAGCAATGCATGTGATGGTCTTGGTGAGCTACTTGTATGATGCACAATAAGATCAGGTGATCATTTATGATTATTTAATGACAGACTGTTTTGTTAAACGACAAACTGCAATGAGCTATGTTGTGCTCTTGGTCTTGTATCATGATACAAACGATACATGCTTCTATTCCAATATGATATATCTTTACACCACTAAGTTCTACAGGAGAGGTCCATTCGGTTTGAAACGCCCTGTCTCCCTGTATGATCCTGAAGTCTTGTAGAACGGAATACAATGTCTCCGCCGTGCATATCCATTCCCTGTATAGGTCTTAAATGTGCAGTTTTTAAAGTTTTTAGCAAACATGGAGCCTATTTTTATTTTAAAACTGGTACTACACCTGGAAGAAATTTCTGTTTGCAGGCCTTGCTTTCAGATAGTCTGGCACTTCCTTGGTCAGCTGGATTTTTGAATTTGTTTATTAACAATAAAGCCGTATATAATAGAGCTACAGGACTGTGATCATCTGTGTATATCGTTCTCTGTCCTACAACCCCATATTGCAGCGAGTATTTGCTTAACCGCAAACTGTGGGCTTCTGGAGAGCAAATAGAAACATCAGGGCATGTTAGGAATTACAGAACAGAAAGGAATCAGTCCACACACACACACACACACACATACTAGGGTCCTCATCTGAGGATGATCATCGCTTAATAAGTGCACAGTAGCTGAAAGGTTACACATATTTGCACATAAAGTCACCATGTAGAGCGTGACAAACAGAGGGACCTTTTTTTTTGTATCTTTTATTTTTGAAATTAAGCATAATCTGTACCATATTACAGGAAAAAGAAATCTTTTGGAAATAAAATTAACCCAGTACCCCATCAAAGAAAGGAGAGAAACACTGCACCATATGGTGCTTGTTCTGTATTGGTTTCCTTTGCACGATATCTTTTTGATCGAGTCGTCTGTAAATGAACGAATACAAACACTGCCATTTCAAGCTGTGTTTGTTCGAATATGTGAATATTTTTCCCAGCACTGTTTGGTTTTGCATGTGAGCAAGCCGTTTGTCGCTGCGCTGAAGTGGAGACTGACCCAGTGTGTGTTTGTCTGGCAGGCTCTGCTGCAAGCGAGAATGCTGTTCTGGAGAACGGAGAGCATGATGGGCAGGAGGCACAGAAAACAGGTAAGCGCTCCACTGTGTGCAGGACCTGGGGTCTGGAGCCAGAGAACTCTTCGGACACTGCTTTAGACGGGTTCCCAAACCTTCCCTACCCACGACCCACCTGAAGAGGGAGGAAGTGTCCAGGGACCCACCGTCACTGAGACTGTGGGCAATATGCTAAGATCCAACAGAAAAACACATCACCATAAACCAAGCCAGCAGAGATGGAAATAATACTTGCATTGCATAGCAGCTGAGTTCAAATCAGCATGAAGTTTTAACATCTACTCTTGTGTAATGGAAATCATGCATTGCATAGCAGCTTGATCCAGTCCTGGTTTTCCTATAAGTTTAGTAAGACACACCTGAGCTTGTTACCTATACACTGTAGCTAATCAAGCTTGTATTAAAACCTGGAATGAAACTGCTATGAAGCTTACAGTATTAGTGGTTATGAAGTGCTGTATTTTCAAACATATTATCCACTCTACAGGAGTAAAGCTGAAGAGAAAATACACTTCACAAGAGAATCTTTGCCAACCACAAAAAGGTCACCTTGATGCAATTATAACCTTGTAATTCATTGCAGTCCATCTATTATTCTAGATAGATAGATGGATGGATGGATGGAGATTGCTGATATATTAGGAGGTTCATGGCAAACCCAGAAGAGTCCCAGTTAGAGAAAGTTTGAAAACTGCTGACCTTAAATGAAGTGGCATTTTCAATACACCATAATATTGGAAAATCCTGCCTCCTAGTGTACAGCACAGTCAGAATCTCACAGCAACACCCATTGGAAGTGCCAAGACATATCAATGGATGCCACCACAGGCATGCTTTTATTAATATTTAACGCTTCTCTAGCGTTCATCAACCCCCTCCTTCGTAGTTGCAGATTTAGGAAGTTGCTCGCAAGTCTTCTGGTCAGATGCTTGGAAGAAGAGCTCCTGAGAGACACGTGGTTAATAATTCAGCAGCAGAGGAAATATTTCTTTATTTGCTATTCCCCTCACACTTTCGTAACTTTGGTAACTATATTCAGAGGCACTCATCTTTCAGAAGGTCAAGTACAGTAGATTGGTCAATACCATTTCAGATGGCAGTTTAACTTCAGTTACGCTAATAAGCTCTTGCAAGCAGTAACTACTGTACCCTTTATCACAGAAAATGTTGCTTCACACAGACATGTGCTTATGAAAATGGACAGTATTTTTATGCTGGGATATGCCAGACACTGGTATTTTTTTGTCTACACGCAAAACTGAAAACCAACAATCTTGCTGCTGGCTTTGTAGCACTGGCAAGCAACTCCAGCAACTGTCACAGCACAGCTGCCTTGCCACTGTGAAATCTCTGCAAACGTATTGCTACTTCCCTCACATTGTGCTGAAAATGTGAATGCAGACTAACAGGCATGTTTATAGTGCATGCTGGGACTAAGATTGTATTAATCAGTACCATAATTAAAGTGCTTGTATTACTAACCAATGCTGGTTTCTCTTACTCTCATCCCCCCTCCCTCCCTTCCCCTCCCTCCTCGCCCTCTCCCCTCCCTCCTCACCCTCTCACTCATTCTAGCTGCCTAGAGAGCGCCCCCTGGTGCAGGACTAACAGCAACACAGTAGTTTCTGCAGGCACTCCCTCTCCTCTTCACTGCTAGCTCTTGCAGTCCTAACCAGCCTAACCTGACCTCCAGGCTGCGTCTCTAGAGATCCCTGCTCTGGACAGGAGGGGTTTCTCTCTCCTCTCCCACCGCTTGCCAGCTCTACTTTCATTTTAACCATGTCTGCTGTGATGAGCTTTTCCTTCACAGCTTTGCCTGGTGGAGGCTCTCCTCTCCTCGAGCTCAGATGCCCTTCCCTTATAAAAGTTTACCACTATATATGTGCAGTTATACCATGGTTATACTATGTAGTTACCATAGTTTACCCAGGTTTGCTATTTTTATTAATATGCTTTGCCTTGCTTGATATTTTCTCAAGAATAGAGGACATCTGACCCAGAATACGAGAGCTCTACCGGGAAGCGAAGGGCCCTGCTCATCACAGCAGTGCTCTCTATTTGCACTGTTTAAAAATTGCACTACTACAATTCTGCAATGATAATTGAGCTTTTTTTCTATGTATGTTTTTTAAAACCCAATAATGTATTTATTACATTTGTATCTTTTTTAGGTTTTTTTTTTATAAATTATTTTTTTACATTTATGATTTAATACCACTAGCTGAGCGCTGTTGGTTCAGCTTCACCCCAGTTAGTGAAGGTTATCCTAGACAAGGCCAGGTTACCGATGGTATAGCTGCTGTCAGTTGCACTGCATGCTTTTTTTAAAATTTGGAATCGCCAATTATTTTTTTCTCATTCTGTCCCCAATTTGGAAAGCCCAATTATTTTTATTTCAGCCTGGCTCACCGCTGCCACCCCCGACTGACGAAGACATACACACTCGTCCTTCGAAACGTGTGCCGTCAGCCGTCCGCTTCTTTCCAATCTGCAGGCCCTCCATGCAGCCACTCGGAGCTACAGCGTCGAAGGACCACGCAGCTCTGGGCAACTTACAGGCAGGCCCGCAGGCGCCCAGCCAGTCTACAGGGTTCGCTGGTGCGCGGTGAACCGAGGACACCCAGGCCGACCTAAGCCCTCCCCACCCGGGCAGTGCTCGGCCAATTGTGCACGGCCCACTGGGAACTCCCGTCCACGGTTGGCAGTGGAGTAGCCTGGACTCGAACCGGCGATCTCCAGGCTATAAGGCACATCCTGCACTCCACGCAGAGTGCCTTTACTGGATGTGCCACTCGGGAGCCCCCTTGAGTAATTCTTCTTAAGTAGCACTGTGGGAGTGGGACTGGCTCCCCCAGGTTAACAGGGTAATATTTTAGTGCTTTGGGGATTTTTAAAAAAAAAAATTATATTCTTTCAAAATGTTATCAGAAGAAAATATTCTTTCACTTTGAATCGCCTAAAAAACTTAAGTATAGTTTGTAAAATAAAAATCTCTTGGGGGTAACGTAAACCCGATGGCACCCTGTCAAATTACCTATTATAGAAAGAAAACCCTCTTCTCTTCAGTAGAATGAGTGTCATTTTATGCTTTGGTTTCCTGTGCATGACATCTTATCGATATAAATTCTGTTTTATGAACGAATACGAACGTTGTCACTTTTGCCATCGACTACATTTCAAGTGTTTGTGGGAATATTTGAATATTTTTCCCAGCACTCATTTATTTAGTAAATATATTGATTCAGGGTCCAGAATTACCTGAAATCTAGTCTTTCCACTTTCACAGCTGTGGGGAAACTTCCACATTGAAATCCCAGATCGGCAATCTAAACCTGGGAACTTTTCTTAGGCTTATCGCACAGAGCCAGTGATTTCCCCACCCTCTTTCACTTTCTTCCTGCTTCCCATTGATTTCTTTTCTCTTGGCTTATTCATCATTACTTTTATTTATTTATTTATTTTTAATTATGTAATCTATTTATTTATATAGCTCGGAATAGATCCAAAGATAAATAAAAAAACCTGTTGAATGTCCAGAGTGTCTTGGCTTAAGTGTGTCTAACTCATAATAAATTAAAGTCCCATTTATAATGCATTTGTCTGACTCGATTGAATATGTATTGTAAATAAGTGTGTGCGTGTGTTTTATAGTTTGTATTAACACTATCCCTATCTCATTTAATTTGAACAAAACAGTCCATTGTTAATTGACCATTTGATCCTGTTGTTCACATTAGCACCTCTGTAATGTATGTTTGTGTTGTTTGGGGGATGCAGAGCCTATGATGCATTTCAAGTTGCCCTAATGCTCATGCAAAAACGTGCACTATCCTTGCAGACAAAAGTGGAGATGATGACAGTGGTGGATAATGCAGAAAGAATTCCATACCCTCACCAATCTCTGTATTAAGAAGTGTCTCCTTCCCTCTATCCTAGGTCTGCCTCCACTTGGTTTCATACTGTGTGTCCTCTGGTTCTGGTTTCTGTGCTGTGCTTGAAATATTGGTTGGGGTTCAGTTGTCCTTTTAAGATTTAAAGACTGCAATACCCCCCCCCCATTGACTGAATGTGTAACAGGGTGGAGGCTAGGTGCGAAACGGCAACCCCACTCTCCATAGTGAGCATCTTCCCAATATGCAAAAAGAACTGGGCTTGTCTGCATTCATGGTTTTAGAGCTTTTAGCATCTCATCTCACTGACGGGGCAGAATCTGTAATGACAGTGTATCTCACAACAGTGTCCATTACAGATGTCGGGCTGCACTAGTTAAATGTATAAAGCACTATTTCTGTCCTATATTTCACAGTGGCTGCATCTGCTCAGTCTTGGGGGCTGGGGGGCTCTAGCAGTGCAGGCTCCTGTGATTGATTGAACAGCTACAAGAGCAGCAGGATCAGCTCTCATCCAAGCTCTTCTCTATAATTAACTCCTCCAGTCCAGTTACGCTCTCCACAATTCAGAAAACTTCCTTAATATCTTAAAGAGTTGACATTAAACCCAGCCATTGCTTTAAGCAAATAAACAAGTACCAGCTATCCTATTTATAGTGTAGGGAGAATACGTGTTTAAATACCCAATAAACATTCCTTCAGACGTGTAATGGTTTTCCTTTAATGAGCACTCTTAGTTATACATTTCTCCCAGCAGAGTTCAAGATCGGATAGATGACAGTAATATACGCAACACTGTTATCTCTTTTTATTCATTTTACCAAACAGTTAGTAAAATAAGGCGGTACAAAAACAGAGAAGAAAATTTGTACCAATATAGCACAAGTCAGTCTATTAATCTCAGCAAGCAGTACTATTCAGATAATATCACCACTTCAGTGTAAATGTCAATTACATGTGATAACGAGCTATAATTTGTCTTTTCTATAAGAACTAATAATAGAACTAAGAACTCTCAAGTCGGCAGATAAAATAATATGAATATGCAAGCAGGATAACTGAGTAAATATGAGTCAAACAGGGCCAGTGTTGACTTTCAGAATGGTGGAATGCAGAAACACCCAGCAGGTTTATGCTTAAAGAGAGATTGGAACAGGATACTCAGTTCTTTGGAAATGGATAATCCTCTGAACGTGTTATTTTTTTATGGGATTAATTTGTGTTAGAAACACTGTATTCTTGCATGCATTAGCAAATCTGCACCAAACCATTTGAGGTAAATGCATCATATTTGCAGTTTTACAAGCAATCCCAGAAATGTCCAGATGACCTCGACCTCCAACCAGTAACCTCTTTGCACACACGTTTACATCGATCCCTCTCGTGTGTTCAGAAGTGACATTCTCATTTTCCACAGTACATGTAGGTCTGCGTATGTACAGTTTGAACACTGACTGTGTGCCCCAGTTACCTTGACTGTACAGTAAATTCCAGCAATTCAGGACAAACCCCCACGACACAGAGTTTATAATGAATGGTATTTATCTGATGATTATGGAGTGTGGTAGGAGATGAAAAATTTGAAAAGTGGTGATTGGGGGAGGTGGAGGTGAACAAAAAGAGGGGGCAATTTATAATTTACAGTTGACTGAAAAGTTATGAAATGTATGAGTAGGGGGGGTAAGTCCTTCCTTTCGAAATGAGGTTCGAGACTTGCATTGTGTGGTGCACACATACACACCCAAGACGATACACAGATAGCTGCCAAATGCAGGCAGCTCTGTAATAACAATGTATCTGACAGATTTAAACTTAATTGTCTTTTTTAATTGAGTTGTTGCACAAGAATGAACAAGCTGTGCTGGATGGCAGCAGGGAATTGAGAGCCAATAGCTACATTTCCTGCTGCTGCTGGGGCACTAATACTCTTGATTGATTCACAGTTATTTTTATCAGGACAGTCTCATTGAGGAGAATCGTTATATAACTGTTGCTGTAGACAATTTTTTTAAATGTTGTTTTTGCCTTGAATACAAGCTTGTCTGTCTTCTCTTTGTTAGCTTTGATCACTGCACCCCCACCCCCCCGTGACAGGAATATAGTGGAGGCAGTCGTGTGTACGTATGTCACACACTCATCTGAAAACCCCTTATTCTTTTGTATATATCTGGAGAACCGCTTGTACATTTGGTATCTACATTATTTTGCCTACGTTATTGGAAGGATTGTGGGGATATATGGAGGTGTCTACATCTGCATGTCTGTCACGCTTATATTTTTACCTGTATCTTGAGAACACAGGTAGTAAATCACTCATTTTATTATATTTCACCATGATGCAAGCACCTCCCTTGCTTACCCATTGACATTTAGATAATACTACTTACTTTAATTGAATTATTCACTGCTATTTCTTATTCTGTACTATTCTGTACAAACTGTCGATGTAAGCCATGGTCATCATCATAGTGCTAGTTTTAATTTTGAACTTGTTTGAACTTGTGAAGCGAGTCAGCAATGCGTTTACAGTAGCATTGGATTCTGGCAGCTGCTGGTGAAAGGATCAAATGTGTTGAACAGCTTGGGCAAACCAGCCTGGCTCTTCTGTGTTCATTAAAGGTGGGGGCCTGCCTCTGCAGAGTAAGCACCCCCTGAACTTGACAATGATAGTATAAGTTGTCAAAGTTAACCCTAACCAATACTTTAAGCGCAGTACAGAAACCGGGCCCAGAGGACAGTTGGAAATGAAGTGGAGACAATAGGACATACGACAGAGGATAACACTTCTTAACTTGGGTATTAATAGAGTGCGGAATGGGTTACCTAGGGGTTATCTAGCTCTATTGTTGATGCTTAGTCATTGGGATCCTTTAAGACCGATTTTGAGATCAAGCTAGGAACTGGACGAGCGCTGATGGACTGAATGGCCTCATCTTATTTGTAATTTTTCTTATGTTTCTTATAAAAAGGTTTTGGAGGAATTTCTCTTTTCAGTGAGTTCAGTGAAACGTGTCTGAAGGGGCAAAGTGTTTCTGGCACTTTTACAGCACTTTAGCTTACCTGTGCTTTTATATAACCTTTATGGAACCGGGGACAAGCAAGATGAGGTTTTAAGCTTCGGATAATGGTGATTGGTGTAGATATATATAAATAAAATAACTCAAGATATTAATTTGCGATGTCTGTTATTAATAAATAGTTGAGTTTTGTGTAAGGAATGGTGTGGACACATGGCAATGCTAATCCACAGGGGGCTTGGGAGACTTAAGGGATGGGGTGGAATTGAGAGCGATCGGTGAGAACAAACAGCCTGCCAGATTCAGTACTTCCAGATATCGCTTCAGGCAAATCTCTTCATATTATAGAGGCATAAATAAATAGATATAATAAAAAAACAACCTTGACCTGAACAATTTCTCTGTTCTCCACATAGCAGCTGAAGCAAGACAGCACACTTGTGGCTTCAGGCGTCAGCCTCCTTTATTAGTTTGTTTCCTTAACAGTTTGCCGTCTGTTTTAATCTCTGACCGGTTTTGACATTGTCTGCCTAGAATCCAAAACTGCAAGAATAGCATCAGCAGTCTGCAGAGCCTGTGCTGCGTGAAACAGATCGGCTCCGGCTTGCAGGGTTGGAAACAGGTTTGCTAATGCAGGGGGACGTGCTGGAGATACCGGGAGTGCACGGAGGTAAAGGGTTAAACCAGCCGTTCTTTACAAAGCTGTTGATTTTGTAACGTCTTTTTTTTTCCTACTTGCTTTGTTCTGCTGTGATGTCCGTTGGTTCAGGGATTTCCATGTGAAACGATTTGAAATGCAGGAAAAACGGGGATGTGGTTTTTGCTGCAGTTTTAACGAGTGTCGGAAGTTTTGGAAACGAGACTAGGATAGTTTTTATGCTTGTATGAAAGTGGGCCACTGCCTGCGCAGTTGTGAAATCACTCGGTGACAGCGAGTCACTGCTCTCTCCTAACTGGAGCAGGCTCCAGGGGACTGCGCCTCGCTGGCTGCCTCTACAGAAAGGGAGTGTGTGTGTGTTGTGTCTTATCTGCAGCTTTTAGAGGAGCCAGGAGTTTTGCCAGAAGGGATGATGTTGCTTTTAAACTTGTTTCTGTTGAGCTTTTGGAAGAAAAATAAACTTTAGTTTTTTTGATAATAAAAAAATGAAATCATTCAAGACATTCTCTTCTAGATTGTGGTAATGCTTTTAGCAAGACTTCTATACAGATACAGTAGATGAGCAATAAACTGCATTGTACTGTTGGCTCTGAGTTGTGAAAACTCAATTGCTATTATTGGTAGGTGAGTAACGATACACTAATGTGACAGTACAATATGTACGGTATATGCAGGTCGTGATGTGATATGTATCCTGATACATTGAATGGGCTACTTGTATGATGCATGCATAATGTAATAAAATAAAAATTTAATGGTGGACTATTTATTGACACAGGGAGAGTATTTCAGCTATGAAACACACTTATTCTTCATTCAAGAACCATTTACAATGAGCGATGTTGTTCTTTTGGAATCTACACCACTAATTATTGGTACCAGATTTTCTGCCCTACTATTATCTTACTTCTGTTGGACAAAAAATATAACCCTGTCAATGGGATGCAGGGCCACCACGGGTAGCCACTGATCAGCTGCAGTTGTTTTGGTGGGATATGTGACTCTTCACTAATGATTACAGTCTTCGAATCCCTTAAACAGCAACTTGCATCAAATGTTAAATGCAGTCATGTGGAGTGGGCCTGTTGATCCCCTATTGAGTTATTGTCATTTTTCCCTATATCTGTCTTGACCTGTCTGTGAGCTTCTCTGGAAAATTCTACCTGCCTTGGACTGAACAGACTTCATCATTCCATTCAAATCATGTGACAAGCTGGCCTTTCGACTAGTCCCTCCTGTTCAGAGAACCAGTCTTGTGTATACCCATACATACAGTGTATAATGTGAATTGATATTTACTTTTCAGAATAAGACACTTGGGGTTATATATCCTGTAGTCAAGTTAATTCAGATATATTTAATATGTGTGTTTTTTTTGTTGTTTTTTTTTTTAAAACATCCCCGTTATATTTGCTATGTGGTGTTTTCAGCAAATATTAATATATGTTTCAAATATAATTCTATATAGATATATACACTCATTCCCCTCCTTACTATTTTATAGTGTATAATCATTCAATTGGTAATGGGTTCTGTTACTCCAATATGGAATTATGACTTTTCTCTAAATCTACCTTTACCTGGCTTTGAGCTGCTTTCAGCTTGTCTGGAGAACCCTAAGTGCTGGGTGCTGCACAGTCTTCCACATTCCTTTCGAGTCATGTGATACTCTGAAAGGCCACATTGTCACATGATTTAAATGGCATGAGGAAGGCTGCTTTGTTCAGTGCAGGTTCTTAGGGTCTCCAGTGAAGCTCAAAGCCAGGTAATGCCAGATTTAGAGAAACATGATAATCCCTCAATATTAGTGAAACACAGCCCAGGATTATGTAAGGGCAAATAGTAAGGGAAATGAAAAAAAACTATTAATGTGATTATTCTGTTCATGTTATAAGTATGGAAAAGAAATCTAATGAAACAACTTAATTTGGAGAATTGCTTTCCTTAAATAAAGCTCTGCACATGTATTGCAACGCTGTGTAATTTGTAACAGTGCGATTCGTTCCGGATATTCTGTCGTTGGATTTGAATGTATGAAAGATTAATAGATTACAAAAAAGGATTTCCTCTGCAGTGTTGTACAGTACTGTGCAAAAGTTTTAGGCAGGTGTGAAAAAATGCTGTAAAGTAAGAATGCGTTCAAAAATAGACATGTTAATAGATTATATTTATCAATTAACTAAATGCAAAGTGAGTGAACAGAAGAAAAATCTAAATCAAATCCATATTTGGTGTGACCACCCTTTGCCTTCAAAACAGCATCAAGCATCAATTCTTCTAGGTACACTTGCACACAGTTTTTGAAGGAACTTCGGCAGGTAGGTTGGCCCAAACATCTTGGAGAACTAACCACAGTTCTTCTGTGGATTTAGGCATCCTCAGTTGCTTCTCTCTTCATGTAATCCCAGACAGACTCGATGATGTTGAGATCAGGGCTCTGTGGGGACCATACCATCACTTCCAGGACTCCTTGTTCTTCTTTACGCTGAAGATAGTTCTTAATGACTTTCGCTGTATGTTTGGGGTCGTTGTCATGCTGCAGAATAAATTTGGAGCCAATCAGATGCCTCCCTGATGGTATTGCATGATGGATAAGTATCTGCCTGTACTTCTCAGCATTGAGGAGACCATTAATTCTGACCAAATCCCCAACTCCATTTGCAGAAATGCAGCCCCAAACTTGCAAGGAACCTGCACCATGCTTCACTGTTGCCTGCAGACACTCATTCGTGTATGCTCTCCAGCCCTTCGGCGAACAAACTGCCTTCTGCTACAGCCAAATATTTCAAATTTTGACTCCACGTCCACGTCGGAGGTATGGCTTTTTGGCCGCAAGTCTTCCATGAAGGCCACTTCTGACCAGACTTCTCCGGACAGTAGATGGGTGTACCAGGGTCCCACTGTTTTCTGCCAATTCTGAGCTGATGGCACTGCTGGACATCTTCCGATTGCAAAGGGAAGTAAGCATGATGTGTCTTTCATCTGCTGCAGTAAGTTTCCTTGGCCAACCACTGCGTCTACGGTCCTCAACGTTGCCCGTTTCTTTGTGCTTCTTCAAAAGAGCTTGGACAGCACATCTGGAAACCCCTGTCAGCCTTGAAATTTCTGCCTGGGAGAGACCTTGCTGATGCAGTATAACTACCATGTGTCTTACTGCTGTGCTCAGTCTTGCCATGGTGTATGACTTTTGACAGTAAACTGTCTTCAGCAACCTCACCTTGTTAGCTGAGTTTGGCTGTTCCTCACCCAGTTTTATTCCTCCTACACAGCTGTTTCTGTTTCAGTTAATGATTGTGTTTCAACCTACATATTGAATTGATGATCATTAGCACCTGTTTGGTATAATTGTTTAATCATACACCTGACTATATGCCTACAAAATCCCTGACTTTGTGCAAGTGTACCTAGAACAATTGATGCTGTTTTGAAGGCAAAGGGTGGTCACACCAAATATGGATTTGATTTAGATTTTTCTTCTGTTCACTCACTTTGCATTTAGTTAATTGATAAATATAATTTATTAACATGTCTATTTTTGAACGCATTCTTACTTTACAGCATTTTTTCACACCTGCCTAAAACTTTTGCACAGTACTGTATGTCAGTGCTGCAGTAAACTCTCAGCACTTCTTGTATACTATTCCTATCCAGCTCCATATAAAGGCCCTCTCTCTCATTGTTAAACCATTCTCTCTTTCTGTAATCTTACTCTATTAGGACTCTGATTAGCTGATTACAGAGACGTCAGAAGAGAGAGAGCTGCAGCTCTAGTTAAGCAGTCATTTGTTTTTAAGAGCAGTGTAAGTGGTGCTAAACATCCTGGATTCAATAACGAGGCTTATTAAAATTCACAACGCTTGACAAGTAAACTAGCAGTTCAAAGCTTTCTGGTGCTGACCTTTATACTTGGCTGACTCAAATTGTGTCTGTTCCCTTTCATTTAATTGAAAAAGCTACAGTAGTTCAGAGTTGTTTGGTTTAAGAGGAATAACTAGAAAGAATGTGTAGGAAGGAGAATGGTGACATATGGAATGTGGTGAGTAGGGCTGTAACAATGCACTAATGCCACGTTATGAGATCACGATGCAATGTGTTTCCTGATACATGTGATGACCTGATTGTGTGTAAAATCTCTGTTCAGCAAAGACCTGGTAAAACTACAATTCCCAGAGTCCCCTTCTGTTCATGTTGAATCAGTGACATGAAGGGTGAGCTTGAAACTGTTTCTCTGGTCTGCTGTACAGATATGGGTGGACTTTCAGGTCAAAATCGCATTATTTTACATGTTTCAAATATTTAGTACACGTTCTAATTTTAATTTAATATGTGTTGTAATTCTAATTATGCCAATCAGATCACTAAAAATGAAATGATCCAATGAATTTTAAGAAAATAGTATGTGTAATAAATTATCCAATTAAAAATCACCTTACACATACCATTTCTGCCCAATTTGTGGCGGTATATAAATCTAATTTAATAATAATAATAATAATAATAATAATAATAATAATAATAATAATAATAATACAAAAATAGGCTGGGTACCTTGTTAATACAAACTGACTTGTGTCACGGTCAGCATTGTCTAGAAGTCAGCATAGGGTTACTAGATTTCCAGAGTGAAAAACCGGAACATATTTTTCATCAATTCATTGACCCTGTAACAACTCTGAAGCAGTTAAAATAACTGTACAATAATAACCTAATCGTAACTTAAAAGTTAAACATCGGGTGTAATTATTGCAGACAACAATTCATTGCTATAGTTTTGTATACAGTACTGTTAGAGAACAAAAATGTGAGAACAACAGCAAGGACAAAAAAAAAATCAGGGCTGAAAACTAGGACAATCCTAGTTTTCCTGCACTCAGCAAATCTACATTTCCACATTAGAAGAAAATCTCTCGCCACCATATTTGCAGTTTTCCTTATTCATGATTTTTTTTCATGTGTTTCATGTCTGAATAGATGTTATCCTGAAGGTGATTGGCAACTCTTGTAATTATGCTGTGAATACGAAGTCATTACAAACCACGGCATTGGCATGACTAGGTACTACTGTAGAATTACAAGACCCCCTACCTAGAAAATGCATAGGTCATTTACATTTATTTAAACAAATACAAATACTACAGTTCACTTTTGGCAGCAACCCGCTGGCGCGCCTTCCTAAGCCCCAGCCTCTACAAGACTATACACTCCTGCATCACTGAAACCAGACTAAACGATCAGTACCCACAGTTTCCTGTTCTATCCGCATTCTCACATTGAAATCAACACGGCTCAAAATGAACCCTTTCCTGGGTTAAGTTAATATTCACGTTTAACAACAAAAACGAACACTATTGAATATTTATAAAATAAAGTAAGCATCTGGATAGGAATATATAGATAATGCTGTTATTGGATGAATTAGGTGGCATTTAGTCAGTGGAATATGGGAGTGAATGAAAACAGGTATAGGTACCAAACAAACCACACCAATACACGTGAGGGGTTTTCATCCCTTCACAAGCCATAGGAAATGGGTTTTAAGTTTGCTTTTCCCATAACAGTTGTGTGCAATGGTTTCCTTTTGGACCTCTGCTTAGGAGATTGCCAACAGTCTGTATGCCATCCTCTATTCAACAGCCTGCACTGCTCATAACTGAATGTGTCATTTCTTGCACAATTATCTAAAATCTATGGGTTTCAGACCGTGGTTCACTTGCGGGTTCTTTCGGTCTGCTTGGTGTAAGAATGAAGAGTATTGTGAGGAGAGGAACAGGCTTCATTTGATAAATGGGTGAATGCTGGCTCTGCAGTGCAGAACATTGGCATTGAGGTATGAAAAATGACAGAAAGGGAACGCTAGACGGGAGAGAGAGGGAGAAGAAACTGGGTCAGAGACAGAGAGTGAAGAGTGGGGAAAGCATTGTCCTCTACGTACCCTGTGCTCTCTGTACGTTCTATACAAATAGATTGAAAGTATCTGTGTTAAAAATTTCTGTGCATTCATTGCTGTTCTCATCCTCAGTGTGTTTGCTGCGGTACTGTGTACCATAAAGGTGATGGAATCAAAGCAGGCTGTCCGTTTGTGCTGCACGAACCAGCTATTCTATTGTTTGGATTGAGCTGTTCACAGAAATCAGGTGCTGACAGTCAGGTGAGGGTCGTTGGTGTTGATCGGGCTAATTTACCATTCCAAGTGAAACAAGTGAAGAGACAGCTGTGTGGGTTTGTGTGGATTGCTGCTTTTCTTAGACTCTCTGGAGAACAGCAATCCACACAAACCCCCACAGCTGTTACTTCACGTGTTTCAGTTGAAATAGGAAATGAGTCCAATCAACACCAATGACCCTCACCTGTGGAGGGCTTGATCAGAATAACTGAAGAATCAGATTGTGCAGCTCTACTGCCCGTCTGTGCCCAGGCCTCTTGCAGCTCAGTGGCTGCGTGTCTCAGTAATTCAGCACAGAACTAGACAATGTCTCCTGTCAGACAAGGGCAACAGGCATTCCTTTATGGGACATTTTCTTTTCTGTTTCACAAGAGAAATGAGTTGCAGGGTTCATCCTCATGCACCAACACAACAAGGGTGGTTCTCAAGCTACCCACATTTACCACTTTGCTTTATGAAGCTGTGTTGAAATAGCTCTTTCAGTTACTGGTATTTTAAGTTAAAATATCCAAGTTTAAGGGGCATGCAGTTACATGTAATTAATGAGCAAAGGGGACAATATAAAATAGGCTTCATTACAGAAAGACTGCTTTTTGGCCATACTAGATTACATCATTGATGCCTCATCATAACGACACAGTACAAAACAGGGCCTCATATCTCTTACATACTTGCAGGATAGTCTAATGTGAAACAAGCTATCATGTTTTAAAATAAAAATACATGTTTACTATGTGTGTCTCTCAGAACTGCACATTTGAGACCTTTATATAAAAGCCTAAAAATAGTGATCCTGTACTTGCTTTCTAACTGAAACAGTGCTAACTAAAATGGTTACGCAAGGGCATCTGGCATTCTTTAATAAAGGCTGTATATGCAGCACGTTCGTTGTCATTTTGTTTATTATTGTTATTACTGTATTATTGGTACAGACCACTGACTGTTTTCTGACAAGTGTCTTTACAAGCTGTATTCTATGGTTCTCTCAATGAAGTTCCATTACAGGCGGTGTCCACTAAAAATTAACCTTTTCACTGCCACCTTGTCTTTAACCTTGTGTTTCCATATTATTTCATGTTTATAAACCATTTGATCTGAAATGATGTATCCTTTAGATTATGCTTTGTTCTAGTTTAGTTTCTTTGGAAATGCAGAGAGACGCTGTTATGAGTGGGAGGGAAGTGAGCAGAGTTTAATAAGCAGGTTTATTTTGAGCCTCAGCTGAATAATATATGTTTCACATATTAGGTAACTGCAGCCACCGCTGACGGAGACTGCTGGTTCATTGCAGCCACCCCCCCCCACACACACACACAGTCAGAACTAGTTACTTTTGACACTTTTAAAAATCATGTTTTTAAATCCTTCAGCATTAATTATAGTTCTTGTCCCCATTGGAACCTCTTAGCAGCAGCAACAACACTTAATAATAATAATGTTTATAAGTAATATAGCACCATTCACAATAGAAATTGCCGCAAAACACTTCACATTGACAAATATTAATAAAAGAAAGCAAGAAAAACAAAAGAAAAAAAACACATATAACAGTAAAACAAGGCAGAGAATAAAAGGAACATCATTTTAGCATAAAAACGCTACACTAAAAAGTGTGTTTTTAATCGTGTTTTAAAAACCGTGGCACTTAGTGCTTCCCTTACAGAGCTAAGCAAATAATTCCAGAGTTTTGGGGCCCTATAACTGAGTGCTGTACTTTTTTTTTTAATTTGTGGGACAGTAAGCCACATAGCATTCTGTGATCTGAGTGGCATCAAGTAATATGTGGTATTAAAATATAATTTTAAATACAATGGTTCAAAGCCATTTAATGCCTTAGTTAAAAGCAACACCTTAAAATCTATCCTTAATCAGACTGGAAGCCAGTGTAGAGATTCTAGCACAGGAGTAATGTGATCTCATCTCTTAGTCCCGGTTAAAATTCTAGCTGCAGCTTTTTGTATAAGTTGCAGTCAAGATTCAACATGGCTATGAATACCAGAGAATAGGGCATTACAATGATCAATTCTAGAAGATACAAAAGCATGCATCAATCTCTCAGTATCTGAGTGGGAAAGAATACTTCTCAATTTGGCGATATTTCTTAGATGATAAAAATACATTTAGTAATATTCCTGATGTGTGTCTCAGAAGAAAGATTTGAAGAAGCGCATAGTTATTAAAGTTTTTTTGACATAGAAGTGTCTGTCTGACTTTCTCTAGAATTCTTGGAGGAGTCTGTTGAATTTGTGAACGTCGTATTTATTTACATCATTGAGTTGGATTTGTTTGAATTTTAGGAAGTCACAAACACTGAAAGCGACATTTTTATGACAGTTTTAGTGTTTGCATCATCTTTGTTTTGTGGTATATTTTGTAATTTAATTTTCTGTTGCCCGACATTTTGCTTTGTTGTGTGGAGAGGAAGGACATTCAGCGTGATGACGTAATTAAAAAAAAATAGTAAAAAAAAAAATATTGGCTGTAAACAGCATCACGGGCAATAGTTGAATCTATTTTTGGTCATGTGATGAGTTTTTAACCAATCACATGCCATAATTTCTAAGGACTGATTCATATATCAATAACAATTGTGGTGAGCAGTAAAATAAGCCTTATTTAATGAGTTGCTGGGAGGACAGGCAGGACAGAAGGAAAGCAGCAACTTCATTTGTACAAGTTCTATTCAATGTATGGTAAACATACACATTATTATTATTATTATTTATTTCTTAGCAGACGCCCTTATCCAGGGCGACTTACAATTGTTACAAGATATCACATTATTTTTACATACAATTACCCATTTATACAGTTGGGTTTTACTGGAGCAATCTAGGTAAAGTACCTTGCTCAAGGGTACAGCAACAATGTCCCCCACCTGGGATTGAACCCACGACCCTCTGGTCAAGAGTCCAGAGCCCTAACCACTATTCCACACTTGCTTTATCCCCCTTTTTAAATAGCTTGTGTGAACTCTGGGGTTTAAGAAGTTGCCAAAACTTTGAAAAACATCTGTTCATTATAAAATAGATACACAGATATGAAACTTAAGGTGGTACAGTAATGCACACGGTGACCGAAGCGGATAGTGCTCTCATACTGTCATAATATTTTCAGTACTTTACAGCAGCTTACCTGCATGAAAACCTTCTACTCTTATGCTTTTATTTCCCTAAGGGACATTTCATTTCAATGCGGAGATAATTAGCAGAGGGGACATTGACAGGAGTGATACTAAGTGGGTTGGATTGCACATACACTACAGTGTGAATGAGGTCATGGCTGTGATCTACTTTCTTTAGTCCTGATACTTGAGTGGCAATATTAAAACATTTTAAACAAGAAAATTGTCCATACAAAACTGCACTTCTGTAAATGTTTAATACTGATGTTCTAATTACATTCTTCATCCCATTCACATAAATATTTAATTTCCACGTTTTGGTGTGGCTGGTTCAGTCATACAGTACATAATGAAAATGACCATCGTTCTTTTCAATTTCTTCTGTCCATTCAGAGTTTTCATTGAGAAGCAATCATTAGTTGCATTACACACTGTACTTTGCAGTGATCCTGCCAGTTTTGCGGGCTGTGTGCCTCTGCATGTCAGTTTATTAACAGCCCGCTTCATTAAGACCTCATGCTGATTGCGTCACATGCTTGTTTGTACATGCAGGTCCCTCCCTGGTGAAGTCAGACACGCAGACTCCAGCACTGGTTCAGGAGGTGAAGATGGAAATACCAGCAGCAATGAAACCACAGCCGAGCCCCTCTGTGAACCTACTTTCAGGTGGGTGCCATCTCCCTATGTGGGTGCTGTCTCTCTATGTGGGTGCTATGTATGCCTCTTCCTCTTTGTTGTCAAACTCTTCCTCATCTTGGCTGGATGAAAGCTCTCCTAGTTTGGCTCTGAGCCTTTCTTTTCCACTTCTCTACTGGCAATGCCAAGCGCCCCTCTCTTCTCCATACTCCATGCTGTGCTGTTCTGAGTTCCACAGCTCTGCTCCACGGCTCATACCTGCTTTGTGAGTCTATGGGCTGTGTGTCACCAGTGTTGTGGGTGGGGGGAGCATCATGCCTGACCCCTTTACGTATCTCCTCCCTGCCTGGCCCAGCACTGGTGCCAGCTGTCCCAGAGCTGTGTGGAGCCAAGTCCTCAGCCCCCAGGAACCCACACAAAGCATTGCACCCCTCCTAAAAGACATGCCATTGTCCTCAGGTATCAGAGTACAAGTTACACCCCCATGTTAATGGATACAGCAGCTAATGTGGTTGTTACCATTAGCACAACTGAGCCTTTTTCACTGGTACTGTTTTATCTTCAAAGTTGAGAGGTCTAGTTCCATCATACTTGAGCTCACTTTTAATAAAACCCAGTATCAGTTACAGCTTAGCTTTCTAAAAAAAAAAAAAAAAAACTTTTTAACTTCCCAGAGGTTTGCACACAGTTTGGTTCAGTGTCTTTCGCTTAACTACCTTGGATGTGGAATCAATTTCCTGCAAATGTGAAACTTGACTTTTATCCACTCGCCCTCAGTTATTTTAATGTAATATATTGGGGATACTTTGGAGACTTCTCGTCATTATCTCTGTTAGCAGTAGTCACTGTGTGCCCCTCAAGTCATCTCCTGAACTGATTCATTACTGATGGTGCTCCTCTCCCTTTACTCTTATCCTAATCGTGTTATTTTCTGTATTGTCATGTGTTTTTAATTCGTGTTGACTGCTGCTGTTGCTGATTGACCTGATCTGTGTTAGGACCCCCTTGTAAATGAGGCTTCTGTCTCAATGGGTACTCTTCTGGTTAAATATAAATTTAATTGAAATGGATTCTCCCCTGTGACGAGCAACCAGTCTAATACCAGGGCTTAAAGGTATGAACTACAAAGATAAGTTGAAGTTCGGTTGAAAAATATTGATGTCTGGGCAAATTACAAGACATTGTTTCACCAGAGTGGTTGCAATGACATAATACACATTTATTCTCAGGGTCTTTCTAAGCAATAATGGATACTACTCTCAGTTTATTTTCTCAAAATGAATATTTATAAATAAAATAAGTTATTCATTCCATTATTAAAAGTAATAAGGAAAAAAAAATGCTACCTGATACATTTAGTTCATGAAATAGACTTGTTTCTTGATATTTATAAATGTTGTAAAAACATATACAGTGCTCACCCCTTATAATGCTATAGTGGGGAGCCATAGTTACAAGACCGTGCTAATTATGTTCCGCCTTATAATGAGTATAAAAGGGCTACTGTAATGGCATTATGGAGCAAATGGGAGCCACGACCCTACCGTGTTATAACCGATTCAGCACTGTAACAAGGCACGCTGTAACGAGTGAGCACTGTATATATAGATGAAAGAATCCCTCTAGTCCTCACTTACCACCTTACGAACAGAAAGATACAGACAACTGTGCAAAGAAACTTTACAATTTTACAAGAAGACCCATCTACAGCGCTATTTTCAAGACTTTCAAGACATTATCTGCAAGAAATGCAACAAATTGTATATTGGGGAAACTATAAGGCGTTTAGCAGACCTCACACTGCTGAAGACATCACAGCCTGTGTGACCAATCAGACCAATCAGATACCACTGTATCTACACATCCTACCCCACAACTTCCAAGTGAAAAAATATTCTAGAAATTTGTAGGAAATTAATTAAAAATAAAAACTGAAATAGCTTGGTTGGATAAGTGTCCACCCGCCTTGTAATAGCAATCCTAAATTAGCTCAGGTGTAACCAATCGCCTTCAAAATCACACACCAAGTTAAGTGGCCTCCATCTGTGTTAAATTGTAGTGATTCACATGGTTTCAGGATAAATTCAGCAGTTCCTGTAGGTTCCCTCTGCTGGGTAGTGCATTTCAAAGCAAAGACTCAACCATGAGCACCAAGGCGCTTTCAAAAGAACTTTGGGACAAAGTTGCTGAAAGGCGCAGATCAGGGGATGGGTATAAAAAAATATCAAAGGCCTTGAATATCCCTTGGAGCACGGTCAAGACAATTATTAAGAAGTGGAAGGTGTATGGCACCACCAAGACCCTGCCAAGATCAGGCCGTCCCTCCAAACTGGATGACCGAGCAAGAAGGAGACTGATCAGAGAGGCTACCAAGAGGCCAATTGCAACTTTGCAAGAGCTACAGGCTTTTATAGCCAAGACTGGTCAAAGTGTGTATGTGACAACAATATCCCAAGCACTCCACAAATCTGGCCTGTATGGTAGAGTGGCAAGAAGGAAGCCATTACTCAAGAAAGCCCACCTTGAATCCCGTTTGAAGTATGCAAAAAAACACTCAGGAGATTCTGTAGCCATGTGGCATAAAGTTTTGTGGTCTGACGAAACTAAAATGGAACTTTTTGGCCTAAATGCAAAGCGTTATGTTTGGTGCACACCCATCACAGCTCATCACCCAAAGAACACCGTCCCTACTGTGAAGCATGGTGGTGGCAGCATCATGTTATGGGGATGTTTCTCATTGGCAGGGACTGGGGCACTTGTCAGGATAGAAGGGAAAATGAATGGAGCAAAGTACAGAGAAGTCCTTGAGGAAAACCTGCTGCCCTCTGCAAGAAAGCTGAAACTGGGACGGAAGTTCACCTTTCAGCATGACAACGACCCAAAGCACACAGCCAAAGCTACACTGGAGTGACTAAGGAACAAAAAGGTAAATGTCCTTGAGTGACCCAGTCAGAGCCCCGACCTAAATCCAATCGAAAATTTGTGGCATGACTTGAAGATTGCTGTCCATCAACGCTCCCCAAGGAACTTGACAGAGCTTGAACAGTTTTGTAAAGAAGAATGGTCAAATATTGCCAAATCTAGGTGTGCAAAATTGGTAGAGACCTATCCCAACAGACTCACAGCTGTAATTGCTACCAAAGTTGCTTCCACCAAGTATTAACACAGGGGGGTGGAGACTTATCCAATTATGATCTTTCAGTTTTGTATTTTTAATATATAATTTTTTTCTCAATAAAATCTTTTTTCCCCTTAACAGTGTGGAGTATGGTGTGTAGATAAGTGGGAAAAAATCCTCATTTAAATGCATGAAACTCTGAGGCACTGACACAACAAAATGTGAAAAAAGTTCAAGAGGGTGTAGACTTTCTATAGGCACTGTATATATATCCGTTTTTATACATATATATATATACTAAGCTACTAAGAACCCGGACTCATGGCATTGTAATATATATTGGCATGTCAACTGATGCTGATTACTTTTTTTGACAAACATTACATAACATGACCTTTAGCACATCTATCTCAGCCAAATGTCACACAGGGTATGTGCTAGCATTTTCCAGTGCACAGATCAATCCTGTGATAGCACCTTCAATCAGACAGATATCCAGCTCAGAGATGCGTTTAAAAATGGCAAATCATGACTCATCCTGCTGTCGGTCGGAATGAACCTGCCTAGCTTCCTGTATAAGCTGTCTAGTCTGATGAGATGTGCTAAAGAGGCCATACGTTTAAACCAGGGGCCGTATTACAGAACAATTTTCTAACTTGCTTTCCTATCATATATTTCATGGCTAGGGTAGGATTTTTCCTAACTTGGTATTACAAAAGCATTTCCAAAGTCAGCAGTGTCTACACTTATCTAAGTGTCTGATCCTATCCTAGCGTTAGTTAGGAAATCCTATCTAACACCAATGGTATCCGTAAACTGCTGGTTGAGTCTGAATATATCAGGTTACAGCTCGAGCTTCAGGTAACTGTCACCAGAATATACATGTGCACCAGTTTATGTTATGGCTTCTAACCTCGATTCCAGTGGTGGCAAAGAAATGTAGGGCTCAGAATTTTACTTGGTAAGAGAATAAGGTTGGTAGGAAAATCTAAAAATATAGAAACATTGGAATGGCCGTTTCAGCCATCTGTGGTAAAATCCTCGGGGTGTCAAACATACGGCCCGTGGGCTGGGTTCGGCCCCCGGAGCAATGTCATTCGGTCCATGGAATAGTGCGGAATATCATTTTTTTATTCAACAGGATATAAAAAAAAAAAAAATTCAAAATATTAATAGATGCAGATCCGTTTTTTTTAACACCAAAAGACAATGAATATTAGTGACTGCTACTACTGCTTCCTGCCTGGACCAGCGCATCAACATCTGGAGCAGATGACTGTGCTGAGGATATCTTGAGTATCGAGGTTAAGCCATGTGTCAGTTAGTTGAGAATGACATTTTAATTTGTTGATATTCATGATGGAGAAAGCTTGCCGCTTCTCAGGACACACTGTTTCAGCAGCATTTCTTCAAAAAAAAACTCTACATCAAAAAATGATTTATGCATCACTTATGCTACAAGCATTAGTAAACATTGATTGCTGCTTTTTCAATGACTGTGCTATTTATCTTAACTTAGCTTTCCTGTATATTTATCAGATTTCTTGCCATGGTTTGCTTCCTAGTGTCTCTTAATGTTGTTTTATTTCATAACAGACACATGTTGCTTACAAATTAAGCACATTGGCTTTCCATTCATGTCCACAAAGAAATATGAAATTCCCCATTTCTCTTGAAACACACAGCATTCTTGGTCCACCTTATAAAGACATGATGACACTTGTCACTACAAAACTTACAAATCAGAACTAAAAGCCTTTTTCTGGTATCACTGGTGTCGTAACTCGAACCAGCTGATGCACTGCCGTCTCACCCACATGGTCGGCAATTGACAGCAATCACAGCAACATGACAATTTGTGTTGCTCATGCGAAGGAACTTGCTGGAGACATGTTTGCACACGTGTTCTAAGAGGTGACAGTGAGTGAAATATGTGGTTTTGGTTTTGTCTATTTATTTTTATAACTGTCACTCGGCCCACGCCAAGAGCCAGGCCCGCCAAAACGAAACGAGTTTGACACCCCTGGCTTGTACAGTCAAAAAAAACAAAATCAAAAGAAGGGGCCATGCTGCAAATGGAAAGAGGCAGAGCCAGAGAAGGTCCGCCTCAATAACCCTCCTGAACCAACTAGAAGAAAGGATCCTTAGAATAATTGGTCCCGTGTATGCTGAAGGTACATTCGGAGATAATCTACAAGAAAATCTAGTTTAAAACAATTATTAAATACCACTATTTAAAAAACAAAAAAAATTAAAAAATTAAAAAATTAAGCAATACTTATTCAGTTTCAGTCATAAGCACCATTTTATTTTAATTAAGAATTCTAACACACAACAATATTTCACAGGCTAAAGTAATGCTAAAAATAAGAAAATTACTGTGATGTTCGTGCCTCCGGTGTGAAAGAAAGTGTTTAATTGTGTACATTAGAGTCCAAACTTGCATTTTTTTTTTTTTTTTTTAATTTAGTCGTTGCCAATTTTTTTAAATTATTATTTTCTCCCAATTTGGAGTGGCCAAATATTTTTAGGCTCAGCTCACCGCTACCACCCCTCGCGTTGACTCGGCGGGCGAAGACGAACACACGCTGTCCTCGAAGCATGTGCCGTCAGCTGACCGGCCAATTGTGCGCTGCCCCCAGGTAGCTCCCGTCCACGGTCGGCTGTGGAGTAGCCTGGACTCAAACCGGCGACGTCCAGGCTATAGAGCGCATCCTGCACTCCACGCGGAGCGCCTTTACCAGATGCGCCACTCGAGCCCCTAAACGTGTATTTTTTAAGTTACATTACATATATGAGCCGCTGGTGATAGTTCAATGGCTCGCTGGGTAATACAATAGCACGACAGAATCAACACAGAATACTTAATATCTTATTACTCAGTAAAGTTTCAAATATGAATTATCATAATCACCAACAGTAACGTGTGAGTGGTCTAACTCCAACTTCATGCTGTCCCGTACATCACAAACCACCTTCTCTCATGGGAGGTGGGGCTAGATCTAGACATTACACATAGCTTACTGTTAAAGGTATATATCCCAAAATATACGAATCGTTCACTGTAGAATATGATCATACCTTAATGCTGAGAAATATTTCTGCAATACAAAAATTTAAATTTAAAGCATAACAACAATAATACATGTTTTTTAGTTTTTTGCATGGTATGTTCAGATCTTGGAAACTAACACTTTTCTTTTTCTAACCCACAGGTAGGAAAGGTTCCACCAAGTCTTAAATGTTAGGAAAGAAACCTAGGAAATGAACAAGTTAGGAACGCTCTGTAATGTGCTATTTCCTATCTGAAATCGGCTACTAGGAACCAGACGAGCTTCGATGGGCTGAATGGTCTCCTCTCGTTAGTAAATGTTCTTATGCGAGGGAGGCCTGCATTCATACAACCTACATCCATGATAGTTTAGTCTTGAAGCTCATCCCGTTACACAGGGACACAGGGACTATACACCTTATAGGCTGTTAAAGGGGCAGAAATCCTCTGATTTAACATTTTGGTAGCCTTAATCGAACTCCTTGTTTCTTCAGATCTTACTGCAGTACCACCAGCGAGCCCCACAGCACCGGCCTCGTCTGCAGGGGAGCTCAAGGGGGATGATGCTGCTGCTTCAGTCGCATTGAAGGAGCCGGCACATCAAACCACAGGTAGGAGTTCTGTGTATACCTCTGATCATCATGATCAACAGGGCAGTTACACTGCGGAGGCCAGTCAACACCAATGATGATAGATTTAGATCCTCTCATAAACCAGATTGTAGTATTGGTTAGTTAGCCTGGCACAGAGAAAACTACACCACAGACATCACTTGCTGACACATGCCTGCATTTCTTTCTTTTTATTTGTATTGCTTTTTCTTCTGAATATGGGAACAGGATAGCACTACGAAGATGTAAATCATTTACAGAGTAGTTTCTCAGAACACACAGGCACACTGGAAAATCTTCCTTTGAATATTTCATTTTTATAATGCACATTCTGCTGTTTCTCTTTTTTTCCTTACTAGGGAGTTTGATGTGATATAGCCTATATATTTTTTTAATGGTAACAAGTTATACTTCTGTTTTCCAGCTAATTCAAAACTAAATAATTTTTAATTATACATCATTCTATTTCAATATACACCACTCTGACTAAAATCACAAGGTTGGTGGCTTGTCTTTCTTTTTCAGAAGCTGTGAGAATGGTAGATCTGAAACAGAATGTAGCAGTGCCCCCTGCACTTCCAGCACAAACAGAGAAGGCTGAGAAACCTCCATCAATCATCCCCATAGCTGAACCCCAGAAACCCTTTCCTGCAACCGAACCCCCCAAATCACCGGTCACGCCAGTAACAGAACTCCCCAGCGCTGCAGCCAGCCCTGCGACCCAGACCCTAAAACCATCACAGACGGAGACCCCTGAAAACAAGAACGCAGAACCAGCAAAACCTCCAGTGTCTGAGCCCCCGAACCCCCCAGATACGAAGCAGGCAGAGGCCCCTGGAGGAGGAGCAGGTAAGGTCTCTCTGTCCGTGCGCTAAACACGAACGCCTCCTTGGTAGTTGTCTGCCTGAACTACCTATGGCAGTTCATCTCCTGACCACATATAACATTGCATAAACACCTCCTCATCCTCCACCACTGTGAAGGTGGAACTTGCAGCTTTCAGCAGGTTAGGTAACTGAACTCTTTCAGGAGGTTAGGTAACTGAACTCTTTCAGCAGGTTAGGTAACTGAACTCTTTCAGCAGGTTAGGTAACTGAACTCTTTCAGCAGGTTAGGTAATTGAACTCTGCTCCCAATGGGTGCAGGTTCACCTCCAGCTTTGTTCACAAATATAACTGTTAACATTTATTGATGGAATTTATAACTTTTTCGACCATTTCTCATATGTGGAGTTGAGAATCATATTTTTTTTTGTATTGTGCATTTGTTGAGTTGCATGCCAGCAACAAGAGGTCTGGCACATTCCCAGGGTCGTTCAAGAAGTTAACTACCCAGGAGGTCATATCAGTCGGCTGTTTACCTCACAGGCTCTCTCGGGCCTGCAGAACACATTCAGAGCCTGGGCTAGTACAGGACTCAGTGAAGTCTTTGTTTGTCAATAGTAGCTGAACGATTCTTTGTCCCCCAGTTCCTGCATTCTCTTACCGCTCTGCTGATGCGATTTGTTTTGGGAATTTATTCTCAGCATATGATCACTGGGTACTGTGTCTCCCTTGTCGTTTCCTTTGATGAAAGGCAAATCTGCCTTCCCTGCTTGACATGCCCTGGTACAGGAGGCACGTGACTTTGCTGTTTATTGTTATCTGGGTGACTCTGGTTAAAGTGAATATGTCTAGGCTTTGTTAGCTTTTATTGGAGCTCAATCAATTGTTCTTCTATGTTGTTTATAATTATTATTAGTAGTGATACTAAAGCTGTGATAAGACAAAAAAGCTCACAATTAATTTATTGAAAGATATTGAGAAAGGCTTTTTGTCTAAACATTTGTCATTGAATTGAATAGGTTTCTTTTAGTATTTCAAAATGTATCATCTATGGAGTGTTTTTTGTAATGTTTGTAACATGTTTCTCCTCTTACAAGAGTGCCTTTTATTGAGATCAGTATTTCAGTGTAAATATTGCCATGGTGAGTGACATGGCATGCCCAGGCGCCTTGTGAATATTTAACTGAACCTCTTCTCTCCTGCTGTAACTACTCAGTCATTGCTGACCCCTTGGCTTCACTCCTGCAAGGATGGACTGACCAGCTGCAGGGAAGCAGAGGCTTTCCACAAGACCTACCACTGTTCACTCCCAGCGTTTCCACCGTGATCAGCAAACACACCAGCCAGTGTGGGGATGACATGTCCGCTTCCACTTCCACCACAATCAAGACCGCAGTGACTGTAGCATCAATGCCAGGTGTCCCGGGCGAGGGTCTTGTCAACATTGGCAACGTTTCCCAGCAAGTGCCTCAAGTCTTGATGGAACAGCCATGGGGCTGCCCAGGAAATGACTCAGTCGTGGTTACAATGTTGAAAACCTCCAATGGTCACAAGTCCGGCCGCAGTCAGAAAACTCTGGAGCTGGTGCCGGGGATGAAGGCAGACCTGGGCAGTGGTGGTGGTGGTGGTGTTGGGGAGGAGGAGGAGGTTTGTGAAATCACAGAGACGAGAGAGATGGAAGTGGTGGGTGTCGTCCTGGAGAGGAGGCAAAAGAAAAAGAAGAGAAGGAAGCCGAAGATAACAGAGCTGCAAGAGGAGGAGCCCGAAGACCCCCGAGCGCACAGAATAAAACAGTTCCTCACCGAACTGGAATCAGGGGACTTTCTCAAGACAGAGGGTGCTGCAGGGAGCCAGGCTGACACAGGTACAGCTGAAGCTCCAATTTTAGAAAAGTCCCAGGATATCTCCCCCTCCTCCTCCAAGGAAGATCAAAAGCAGGGACGGGATGGAGAAGAATCTGAGCCCAGGGGCCCAACAAGTCGTCCGGCAATGGCCACAGATAAGCAGAGACATGCTCAGAGGAGAGAGGAGATGTGGGAGAGAGATGAGGGAGTCGTCAGGAATAAGGGCAAGAAGAACAAGCAGCAGAGGAAGAAGCAGTATGAAGAAGGGATGGAGAAGGTCTGGGGAGGCGAGGTTAAGCACCAGGGTTCATCAGTGCACAGCAAAAAGGAAGCTGCGTCGACACAGGTCCAGCAGGCAGCATCAAAGAACACCCCTGATGTTGGCAAGGAGAAGGTCTGTGAAGCTGTCACTGAGAAAGGCGCTCCCAGAAAGGAGTTCTGTGAGGTTCCTGGCACGAAATATTCCCCAGGAACCAAGGAGGCTGCAAAAGAAGTCCCCTGCAACATGAACAGGGAAAAGGTTGGCAGCATTGAACCCGCGGAGGTCAGTGAGTTTGGTACAGCGAAAGCCCTTAATATTTCAAAGGAGAAGGTCCCCCATCCTGGCCTAGAGGAGGTCCATTACGACAACCTTAAAAAAGGCCCTGTCCCTGGGGTGAAAGGAGTTCCTGCCCCTGCCCCTCCCACTGCCCATGTGGTGAAAGATGCCCCTCCTTCTGCCCCTCACCCTCCCACTGCCCCAGGGGTGAAAGAAACCCCTGCTTCTGCCCCTCCCACTGCCCCTGTGTTGAACGATGTCCCTCCTTCTGCCCCTGCCCCTCCCATTGGCCCTGAGGTGAAAGAAGCCCCTGCTTCTGCCCCTCCCACTGTCCCTGTGTTTAAAGATGCCCCTCCCTCTACCCCTGCCCCTCTCACTGCCCCTGGGGTGAAAGGAGCCCCTGCTTCTGCCCCTCCCACTGCCCCTGTGTTGAAAGATGTCCCTCCCTCTGCCCCTGCCCCTCCCACTGCCCCTGGGGTGAACGAAGCCCCTGCTTCTGCCCCTCCCACTGGCCCTGTAGTGAAAGATGCCCCTCCTTCTGCCCCTGCCCTCCCACGGCCCATGTGTTGAAAGATGTCCTCCCTCTCCCCTGCCCCTTCCACTGCCCCTGGGGTGAAAGGAGCCCTTGCTTCTGCCCCTCCCACTGGCCATGTGTTGAAAGATGCCCCTCCCTCTGCCCCTGCCCCTCCCACTGCCCCTGGGGTGAAAGGAGCCCCTGCTTCTGCCCCTCCCACTGCCGCTGTGTTGAAAGATGCCCCTCCCACTGCCCCTGGGGTGAAAGGAGCCCCTGCTTCTGCCCCTCCCACTGGCCATGTGTTGAAAGATGCCCCTCCCTCTGCCCCTGCCCCTCCCACTGCCCCTGGGGTGAAAGAAGCCCCTGCTTCTGCCCCTCCCACTGCCCCTGTGTTGAAAGATGCCCCTTCCTCTGCCCCTGGGGTGAAAGGAGCCCCTGCTTCTGCCCCTCCCACTGCCCCTGTAGTGAAAGATGCCCCTCCCTCTGCCCCTGCCCCTCCCACTGCCCCTGGGGTGAAAGAAGCCCCTGCTTCTGCCCCTCCCACTGCCCCTGTGTTGAAAGATGCCCCTTCCTCTGCCCCTGGGGTGAAAGGAGCCCCTGCTTCTGCCCCTCCCACTGCCCCTGTAGTGAAAGATGCTCCTCCCACTGCCCCTGCCCCTCCCACTGCCCCTGGGGTCAAACAGTCTTCTGCCCCTGGGGTGAAAGAAGCCCATGCTCCTTCTCCTCCCACTGTCCCTGTGGTAAAGGATGCCCCTGAGATGAAAAAAGGCCCTGCCCCAACAGAAGCCTCTTATACTATCTGCAATGCTGGAGCACAGCAGGTAAAACTGCCTGGCTCTCAGTTAGCAGTCCAAAGTGTTGATCTGAAAGGAACCGCTGACATGGTCAAGAAGGAAGTCAGTGGAATACACTCACAGGCTGTCTGCAGTGCTGGTGGCACAAACAAAGGCCATGACACTCAAAAACAGGTTGTAGAAGAAAGAATGAATTTATCCAAGAAACCTCCTTCCACAATGCTAGCGGATATGTGCTCTAAAGGAGATGTCTGTGAGCCTTCCTTGGAGAGTAACATTGCCCCAGAAGTCCTGGAGCCTGCATCGGCCAAAACTCCCGAACTCAGCCCTGCTGTGCCCAGCAAAGTTGAGACGGTACGCCCTGAGGGACAAAACCTCAAAGCAGCTTCCATGAAGCAGAAGAAGACTGAGAAGGACACTCACCCTGGGCACCAGCAGCAGATGCTCACAGCCGTGACTCAAAAGAAGGACTTGCCAAAGGCGGCAAAGAAAGTTCTAAAAAAGAATGAAGATACGATGAGACCAAAAGAAGGGAGAGCTGCACCAGAGGTGAAGGGCTACATAAGAGCCACGCAGTCGAGGTCAGCACAGAGACTGGATTACAAGACTCCTGGTCCCAGAGCCCAGGATGAGCCGAGCCCGAGGCACTTGAGCTGTGAGGAGGAGAATGTGCTTCAGAGGACCGCTACTGGGCCAGATGAAGGTGCGTTCGTGCCAGCATGAGAACTGAGGGCCTCTGTGCACGGTCCACAACCAAGCATGAGCTTCCGCTTGACTGATGACTTGTTTGAGGGGGAGAGGTTTCGCTGATCTCCCCGAAGCACACAACTTGTTTGTTTGCTTAGCTTGGCTTATTCTTAACAGTGTTTTTCTTACTAATTATTGCCGCGGCTAGGCTAGGGGCAGGCTTTGGTATGAGCACTGCTTTCACGTGAATGTGAAATGCAATGGCTTGCTAGGAAATCATTGACATGAATGAAGCTTTTTGCACTCATCATTGCTAACTCCTCTCTGCGTTTCAAACTCTTTTCTAATCTTGGTGTGAAATTCAGCCAGCTTCCAATTCCGGTCCAGTTTGTGTTTCATGATCACAATAAAAGTCTGCCTTGTTGCTGTGCTTGTTCATTTTGAAGATCGCTGGAACGTCTGTGTTAACTACTTATTCTTGAGATGAGCTGAAAGCTGTAATTTCAGGAAACATGCGTCCAAGGGAAAGTGTTGCTTCTTGGCATCGGCTCTGTTTAGCTCTGCAGGGATCTGGCAGCAGCAAAAAGTAACAAACTGCAGCTGATCGCTGCTGGATCGGGAAAAAAAACAAACTAGAAATACAATAAAACTATACAGGACTGGACATGGGGGCAGGCATTGGTTTGATAACTCTGCACACACTCAGCGTTTTCTGTCTAACACTTTGGTGCATGAAAATAACTGCAGTGTAAGAGCACAAGTAGAAACTGGTGTAATTACAGAAGCAAGATTATAATATAATGTATTGACCTTACTAAATTAAATACTATAAGTCATACCTTAATACAGAACAGTGGAAAATAGGGCCCTATGAGTTACTACCAGCGCTCCAGATACGGTTTTGGGTCTGGAGTTAATTTACCCTCTAATTGTAACACTGAGAGAGTAAAATGTATTTTTAGTGGGTAAAATGCAACATTACCTTGAAGTCCTGAGTAATCTCGATTAAATACTGTACAATCTTTAATGGTAATGGGGTAGGCATTAAAAAAATGCCTTCCATTTTAACTGCAATGTTACTTTGAAGTACTACAAAACCACGCGTGTGTTCTGCAAGCTTCTTTATCGGCTCAGCGCATTTTTTTCCAGGTATCACACTGACTGCAAATTAATTACGATACTTATATTTTAACATCAAATTCTTAAACTCAGTGAACATGTTAAAACCTCAATATAAAGCCATACAGATAAATCAAATAAGGAAATGCATTAAGTTAATATCATAGGCACCTTTTTTTAGCGGTTGTCTCCGACGATGGTTCCAGTTGGATTTGTAGCTGGACTGGGGTGTTTACAGTTCAACCTGTCTAGCTCCTGTGCTTACTGTGGCTGCAAAGACAACAGGGCTAGCTGCTTAACTCTGTTTTATCATGCAATGACTGTGCTTTATTACACTTTGTTGTGCTTTTACCATGGGGCACTTTTAAATATTAAATTTGTCAAAATGAACAAATAATTAGATCAATTATGTTAATTGAGAGCTTAAGTTGGAAAACCAGAAGACCCTGCGGCCCTTGAGGACTGGAGTTTGACACCCATGCCTTAAAGTAATTGTGGCTAACCATTTAGTTCTGTAAAATCTCTCCGCCATGCACATCCATTCATTTTATAACATGTATTGTCATTTTCAAACATGATATCTGGTACAGAGATGCCAACTGCTACAATCTGACTGCAGTAGCCACTACATTGGAGGTTACGACGCTACGGCGCTACGCCAAAGGAGTACGAAGCTATAGTTTGTATTAAAAACATAAATAAATGAAGGATATTCCATGAACGTTAATGAATATTTAATTTTTTTTATACTACTGTTACTTAGTAACTGCTGTGCAAATTGAATCTTCTGCATTGCCTACATTGTCAGTTGTAATAACACTGGAAGCAGAAATCAGACTCCCCTCCCTCTAAAACTAAAGATCCTAGTTGGCTTGTCAGAAATATGGTGTGTCTGAGTGATACTGGTGTTCACGTGTAGTAGGAATGTTGACGGACGGACTTCTCTGTAAAACATGGTTGCCATCATGATAGTTTTGATAGTCCTAATAAACCCGTCCTTGCTAATATTTAAATCCAGGAAGCCTTGCTTTCTTGTACCTTCATTGGCTTCCTTCCTGTCAATAACCAGTTGTCTGCTTCCCCTGTTGACTGACATGCTTTCAGCCAGCTTTGACCCAGAAGACACTGCTGAGGTGAAATGACCCAGGGAGTGCAAACAGAACCCAAGAATAAGGCATAGCAGCTGAGAGTTTCCTTTAACCTACAGTAGTACCAGATGTCATGTTTTAAAATGAAAATACATGTGTGCTACAACACGTGTTTCTTCTGAAACTACACATTTGAGATGTATGGAGCCATTGGAAGTGCAAAATGGATACAATTTGCGGAATTATTTTGTTAGCAGATATGATACAGGAATGCTGGAATTGAACCTAAAACTGAACCCTAACTGGTGGAAGCTGTCTGGTGAAGACATGATGCCGCTACCTCTGTTGGTCCAGTGCTTTTTTTTTTTTTTCCACTGTACCAGCTGACACTTGTTACCCTATCAGAGTTAATTTTATTTTACTCGTACCTCTCAAGAATCAGTTTACACAGGGGTGATGGATTCATTTTAATTTCCTAACCCTTTAAACTTTTAAGGTTAAACATGTTTCAATGTTTAAAATGTAAACATATTTGGAATGTCAGTAACCACTACAGATAAGCCATAACAAGAAGCACAGCGATTAGTGTTTAAAATAAATGACTGCAATATCAATGTGTATAAGACTTATAAACGTGTGTACTATAATACTGTGTATATAGAACAGACTGCATAAATACAGAACACCTATACATAATGATAAATAACCTGACACTGTGTTGCTACTATTGCATAAAACACTAAGGCCAACACCTGTGTTACAACATACCATCAGAAACCCTCCATTAGAGGTCAGTGGTCATTGTAACACAGAAAAAAATACTCTATTCTTGTATAACTGGATACTTAGTTTGACCCCCTCCCCTCTCGATAGCCTTTCTTCTCAGGTTGTCTATATCACAAATTGGCAGAGAGTTTTCCATCTGAGCTTGTTTTTTTGATATGTATGCAGTGTGACCTCAATCTGTTACAGATCACTGCCACAGTGTTTGACAGGGTTACCTGTATCTATTAAAAACACAAGACTCTTACTATAGAGCAGGGTGCGCTCTATCAGGTACACATTACTGTAGGGTTGTTAATGGTTTAGAGTTTAAACACCAGCCGATTGTCAGACGTTTAGTATTTTGCCTGAACGTTTAAGCGTTGTGTCAGAAATATGCAGGCCAACTATAGGTGTTAGCTTTACTGTTTACAGAGCAGTAAGGATACAGTGTAGACCAATTCATTTCATATTCACCATTTCTTCACTGTCTATTCCATATACTATGAAATGCTGCACACATACAGTCCTATACTGGTTGCAGTAATTTAGAAAATGGGGATGGAGGGATTCTCATGGCTTTTGGTAACAAACATTCCCGTCATGTTCACATTTAAACATTTAGGAAAGTAAATGCAAATTAACGCCTCTGCATTGCTGCCTCTAGGTGAGGCAGGCTGACCCCTCTTACTGAGTCGTGCACTTTGTTTTTCAAGATCCTATAAATACCCTCACTGTTTGTTTTTTTTCATGCATATTTGAGCTGATAAAAGAAAAAAAGGAATCACAAAGAAAACCAAAAAAAAACACCTGAATTCCTACATAAGATTGAACATTCTAAATGGAGTTGGCTTTTTCTCTTGGTCCTGGGTACCGTTGCAGCATCTTCTCGGAGCCAAGCTGCATGCTCAGCTGGTTGGGTGCTAACGGAAATAGCTCCTAATTAGAGCTGCTGCCTCTCAGAAGAGCTGACAAGGAGCCGATCGGCAAGGAGATGAGAGGTCGTTGCCATGGAGATAGCAGGGCAGGGCTGTCTGGTAAAAACGGAGTTTGGTAAAAAGCCATTAGAGGAATGAGTCTGATCTCTAGAGTGTTAGGAATAGAAACCCTCCTTTTTATTTGAGACTGCAGCATAAAAGCTGGAAATCCCTGACTTTGAAGTCTTTAAAAATAATAAAAGGTGTTGACATAGTTAACCCTAACCAATACTTTAAGTGCAGCACAGAAAGCGGGAAATTAATGGGCTATAGACATTTGGACCGAGGGTAGGAGACCCTTATAAATGTTTGCCATAGTAAAATCATAGGCAAGCATTGTAAAGAACAATGAGGTATGGTAAAGCATATTATTAAACATGGCAAACCAGTGTAAACTATGGTAAATGCATAGTATAACCATGGGAAAACTGCAAAAATGCCATGCAAAAATACAGTGGTAAATCTTTATAAGGGACTTCTTCGCACAGGGAGTGGTGAGGGTATGGAATGAGTTACCTTATCAACTTGATGCTGAATCACTGGGTGGCTTTAACGCCCGACCTGACAAAGTTTTGAGATCAATCAGCAACTAGGAACCAGACGAGACTGATGTGCCGAGATGCCTCCTCTCGATTTGTACATCTTTTCATGTTCTTCTTTCCTGCTTCCTTCCGTCTCCCTCTCCTTCGCATCCCTCCCTTTCTGTGATTCCTCTCCGATTATCTGGTTTACAAAGCAGACACCTCGGGGCGAATTCTGAGCTGGATTCTACAGCATTGTGTCTTTTAGGAAACTGCTCGTCTGGCTTTGCAATCAGGCTGCAATCAGTGATACTCACAGATCACCACAAGGAACTGAAGAATGTGTATGCTCACTGATAAGGTCACTGACAAAAATGATCAACACCCTACACTTAATATAAGATAATTCAAGAAAACATGTAAAATACAAGCATTTAGTTAAATTCGCCACTAATTAATATAACAAAGACCAAAATACACAATATCTGGTAGCTTAACAAACAATCTTTATAGCTTAACTTAAGAATTTAAAATATTTGTTTATGACAAAAGTATTGTCAACTAATAAAAAAATATATTCATTGATTGAAAACCATAACACAGTAATTCAGCTACTTTATAAAGTCAACTAGGCAATTATTTCCAACATATGTTGATAAGAACGTTTTGGCAACACATCAGGTGATGGTCAAGACATTTTAATTCATGTTTGAGAAAAGCACTCAGAGCAAACAGCAACACAGTAAAACATAACTTTTCTCCAAAAATGGACCACAGTATGTTTGGTGATATTGGGGTGTTTTAGCAGTTCAGTGATTGGAGACATTCATGTGACTGAGGATCGAATGAATTCAGCTATATATCAGAACATTCTACAAAGTACAATGATCCCATCTGCTTGTAAGCTGATTGGCAGACAGTTTATCTTCCAACACAACAACGGAATTTTTGAATTCCCAGTCCTCAATCCAATAGAAATGCTTTGGACTGATCTGAAAAAAATGCTGCAGCCAAACATTGTGTATCCAATCTGTCTGAGCTGAAGGAAATATACAAGACAGAATTTCATCAACAACATATACATATGAAAGCCGTAATAAAAGCAAAAGGAGGACACACACAATTCTAAAGCAGGGGTGCCAGTACTTTTGTCATGAATGAATACTTTGAATGAAATATGTTTTTCTGTTTGTTTTTTGTTAAAGATTATTTGTTAAATTATTACAAGTGTTTTGTTGTAGTAAAAAGTGGTTAAAGTTCATTAAAAGGTAAATCTGTTACCTTGAGTTACAATATAATAAGCATAGGGTGCCAATACGTTTGTCAATGACTGTATGTGCTTATGGAGCAGTCTGGTTTTTGGTTTTGTTTTTTCCTCCATGGACAAATGTGTGATCCTTTGTGTCTTTATCACCCTTTGAAAGTTTGCCACAGTTAAGGCATAGCAAAGTGTTTTCCTATTTGTGTTTGATATTGAGAGGCTGTGCGTTTCTTTTTCAAATGCACAGTAGAAAGTGAAATAAGCTGCAAGAAGCAAAACTAGTTTAAATAATACTTGCAAACTGCTAATTTAATGTAGTGAACTTTTAAAAGGGCATTTCCACAAATTCCATAGGTCTTCCAAGTAATATTACACAGCTGGATTGCTGAAACAAGTGAATTACTGTAAAATAAAATGTAAACGTCAATTCAGATGGAAAAACAGGATCAAAATCTTGACTAGGTGAGGTATTCAGATTGTTACTGTGCTGAGAATATTCTACACAAACTCAGATTCTGACAGCTGATACAAAAGAGGCTGCGTAGTCCGCTTCTGGCTGCATTTGAATACACAGTACACAGCTAATGACTTCTCTCACATCGTATCTACTTGCTGTGCACTGTACAGTACTCCCTCGATATTTCACCGTTCGATAATTCACTAATTTGGTTAATTCATGGATGGGTCATGTTGACAGTAAATTGTAAACGTCCAGTATTTTCCTGTATAAAGGCCCATTCACTAATGTGTGTCATATAGCAAAACAATTCAAAAGATATGGAAATGTCTACCCTGTCTCTTATGATATGAGTGTCTTCACTTTTTGCACTCTTGCCCACCCAAAGTGCTCAGGAGAAGACACTCTTATACCATAAGAGACCAGGTCAGCAGTAGATAATAATGCATAAACAAATACATAATAAAGTCCATGGTGAGCTCTGTCTGCGAAAGGAAGGGGGAAGGGGGAATGGGTTAGGGGGGGTTCAGATGTGTATTTTTAGCTCTGTCTCTGAATGAAACGACCTCATGATAAGACTCTGGACTGGCAGAGTGGCAGAGCTGGGCCCGTGCGATAAACAGAATTAACTTCCTCTGTGGCAGGGCTAGCAGTCTCAGATAAGAGGGGATCCTGTCTGCTCTGACACAGGGGCTGATTGGGTTACCACACTGTGTTGGGTTAGGGGATAGAGAGTATGTGCAGTCTGTCAGCCTAAGCCTCATAAGGCACTCCTCGTTCTCACTCGACACGGGTCACTTTGGATCGAGCAACTTGCCCTCCTCCTCTGCGTAATGAAGCCATATTCTTTACTGCTAACCGGTGAGTGCACCTTCAGGTCTGGTCAGTTGTACTAGCGTGTGTGTTGACTGTTGTTAAACACAAACAGCCTAAAAAAGTATCAGGAGTAATTCCCTCTGAACTAGTGAGGTACCCTATGGCTTGGCACCAGAGTTGTTGTGTCAGTAAGTTGGAAGAGGCATTAATAGGGAGCATGCCAGCTGGGGGGTGGGGAGGGGAAAAAATTTAAACTTACACGAAAACTGTGTCTATGTATCACAGATATTGATTTGAGCTCTTGATCACATGATCACCTGTTTTGTTTCCAGTCGAGTGTATTCTCACACAGGAGATAATGGAGATAGATAGAAGGTGATTTGAAAGCCCCCAGATTTGATAGAAACAGTCCCCAATTATATTTCCGTTCTTAAGGAGAGCAGGTTTGGGTGTGTGGTACAAGGAGGCAGGGAGTCTGATTGAACCATTCCCACATCATCCTTTTGTTTGTGTTTGTTTTAGTTGTTTCAAGGTCGGTTTTCCTTTCTTTCACTGGCTCTGTCAGACGCGATTGGAGTTGACAGATCTAGAGAGCGAATCTTTTCCAGTCCGATTTAGATCATTTCTTTAAGTATGTATATCAATTTGTTTGGTGGCTCTTTTGAGTCCCATCATCCGCTTAAAAATATATTACATATTTAAACAAACAAACAAAAAAAATGATTTATGGAATTAGTCAAAAACGAGTTTGCTTAATTTCCTCACAAGTTGAAAGCTCATTAATAAAAAGGAAATTAATCAAGAATAATCTGCATTCTCCTTCCTGGAGGCTGTTCAGTGGAACATCCATATGGGTCAAATGGTTTCTTAAAATAATTTATATATCCTGTTCACGTGTGTGTATATAGAGAGAGAGAGACTGGAATTAATTTGATGTGTTCCCTTTTTGCTGTTGGTGTTGAAGGGAAGGACAAACCAGAGGAGGATCTCGAGAGAGAGAGAGAGAGAGAGAGAGAGAGAGAGAGAGAGAGAGAGGGAAAATCAGTATTCATGAGGCCGCTGCATCCCTGATTTTTGCCAGCGTATGAATAGCTTGTAAGCTGGGGTTGTGTGTGAGTGTGTATAGGTCATGTGACAGCCAGAGATGCTGACGTGATGTGAGAGCCTGGAGAATTAACTAAGCTGGCAGCAAAGCGAATAGAGCTTCATTTGCTTCTTCTAGGTGTCAGAGAGAGAGAGAGAGAGAAAGATAAAGAGAAGACAAAGAGAGAAAGAAACATTTACAAAGAGGAAAAGGGAGAGGTGAGAGAGTGATATATATATATATATAGAGAGAGAGCGAGAGAGAGAGAAACGGCACAATGTCAGCTCTCTCCAACCAGCCGGCTGCTTCTCCTTTCTCTGAGTACAGCGAGCTGTGCAAATCCACTACCCACCCCGAGCGGCCCGGCAGCGCTGTCCAGCAAGACGGGCAGCAGCAGCAGAAGAGCAAGGATTACAGTGCACCTGAGTGGGAGTGGCAGAGGACTGAAGGCAAGCTAAATGAAATCGGGGTCCAAATGAGTCTGGGGGGACAGCCCAGGGCAGCAGCAGGGGGTCTGGGAGGGAAGGGAGCTGGGCTCACCGATGAGGACAAGTTGTGCTTCTTCGAGGGTCAGGGAGTGGAGAAGGACCTGAAAGTGCCAGCACAGAGGAGTGTTAGGCAGGCTGCTAACTCCCTGGGCAGTGCTGGGGAGAGTCCGGAGAGCCCACTGTCCTTCTCCTCCTCCTTGTTCGGGAAGTCTCCAGCCTCCCCCAGTGGCAAAATGACGGCCACTACACTCACAGTCACCGTAGTCGGGACGGAGAAAGAGGCAGGCAGGAGTAGTAACGGGGTGCAGAGCGCATCGATCGGAAAGTTTCTGCCTGAAGTGTCCATCTCGACAGACTGCGAGAAGGAGGAGACAACCAGCGTGTGGAACCCGCACTTCCACCTGCAGCCGGAGCCAAGCATGAAGGGAGAGAACCACAAGCAGAAAGAGACACCCAACTACATCGTGATAGGAATTGTCAACGATAACTACCTGGAGGGAGGTAACGGGTTCGAGCAGAAATCCAGCCCCACGGCAACGATGGCCAAAATGGCCCCTGTGGTGATCACATCTCGAGAGACAGGAGAGGACACTGGGGAGGAAGCGGAGCCGTTCCTGAGTGGCCGAGCCACGCAGCAGCGCCACGCCATGCGCCGCGCCATGTCTGAGTGCTCCCACCTCTCCGTGCCGGACAGCCTCGAGCTCCCGGACAAGTACCCCACGCTGCCGGTTCAGGGTGAGGGGCTGCTGTCTCCCGGCATCAGTGGCCTCAATGCCAGGAAGCCACTGTCTCAGATCAAGCGGTCCATGACTGTGTCAGAAGAGCAGAGCCCTGCTTTGTCAACGTTCGGCAGTGAAATGCCTTATGTGTCTGAAAAAAGCGATGTGAGGCCCCAGCAGCCGCAGCAGCAAATGGAGGATCTTTGTGGCCAGCACAACCACGCAGCTGGGCTGAACTTTCCCCACACCCACCTGGAGGGCATTCCTGAAGTGAGAAACGGTAGCACCACCAGTTGTGTCGAGGTCCAAGGAGAGAAGCTGGCAGGACAGGAAGGGGGCAAGGCCGATATGAAAACCGCATCCACTCAAGATAAGCCCACAAACACCCAGGCCACCAGCCCCTTGGTTCATGCCCCAGATGGTAAGTGACCCAGTGATTTGCCTTTGCCGTGTACAATGCCAGGAGCCATCTTTAAAAAAAAAAAAAAAAAAAAGTGGCTGTGCCCCTAGAGGCGCAGTTTAGTTTGAGTTTGGACAAAGGGTGATGTAAAGAGACTTAGTAGGAGAAAGATGAGGAGAGCAGGGATTGAAACAGAGGATTAAGGGACAGGAGGTTGAGAAGGAGTCAGTTGAAAAAGCATACCCAAATTGAGGGTGAGATTGGATGATTTGGGGGTGATCGAGTGTTGAGAATATGCGTTTTGTGTATTTCTGTGCAGTTTCCAGGACAGCTAGCTCAGTGCTGGACATAGCTGAGGTTGGAGGGCAGATCAAAGCCTCTAGAAAGCAGAATTACTGCAGATAATTTTTGCAGCTTCAACGAGCAGAGGGCTGGATTATCTGCATACAGTCAGACTTTACATTGGCACATTGCAAATTAGGATATATGTTTTCTGTGTTTAGTACCAAGCTTTAATTACACAGAACTCTTGGAAATAAAAAGGATGCACTGAAGTCTTTAAGAAGTACAATTTGAAGTGCATTTAAAAGCTGGGGATTTGAGCCGTAGAAACGCCTGTCAGTTGCATTACTCTTTGTTTGACTCTTTCCTGGTCTTCCATGTTTCTGTATTTCTTTCCTTTTTTGACTGATGCTCCCGAACTCTCTCTGAATGAGGGAGGCTTCTTAAGAAAAAAAAAACAAAAAAACAGGAGGTTTTGATTCTCAGGTGCGGAAAGTTGTGTGTTTTTATAACTGATTTTCGAAACACTGCCCTCTGTCAAAAGTCAAGGTCTTAAGAACAACTTAATACAATGCAATAAAGAGACACACTTTTCTGGAATGGGCTGGAGCTAAAAAGACAAGAATGGTCTGCAATAAAGTGTGGGTCACCGATTTATACCAAACTGCATGTGGTTTCTGATACCTTCACTGTGCCCCAGTGCGGCAGGAACTGTTAGTGCTGGGTCAGTTTTTAGAATATGCAGGAAAACTGCTTGAAATGTATTCTACGACAAGCGTGACCATATTCGTATTTGTTCACATAACAGAAACCACTGTATGAAAAAGATATCGTGCAAAGGAAACCAGTGTATATGTGAGGTCTGAAAAAAATAGCAGAAGAATGTTTCTCCCCCTTCTTTAATAGATCATTTTAGGTGGTTCCAGGTTTGTTATAATTTCGTGAGATTTTTTTTTAAAATAAAAAAAGGAACTGAATATTTGTTTATATTTTGAAATGTTCGTCGCTGTGCTAGTAACTGCACATTGTCTATCTACTGTAACTCCACTGTCAACAGTGCATACAGTCAGTGAGGATTGATGACAGTGTCAATGTATTGTTTTCCTGCGTCACAGAGGAAAGCGTTAATACCGTATACATTTCCCTTATCTGCTAATGTCAGCTATAAAATGTCAGCTTCTGCAATTTATAATGAGACTTCGGTTTGCCAAAAGAGGTTGTTTTTATTCAAACGGGAGAGACGCAGTAATTACTGATTAGTGAAAGAGCTCCAGCAAAGACACTCTGACTGCTGGAGATTCACAGTGACTCAATTATGTTACCCTGCAAATTGGATTCTAGGTTGTACAGAAGGAATGAAATGAGCCGGAGCCTCCCAAAATAAAATGTCATTGAAAACCCAGGATCTGCTGCCGTGACCTGAAAGGACGCGGTGAGCCCGGGGGACTGAGAAGCAGCGAGCAAGCAGAGTGACAGACAGAAGGGCGGACTGAGTGTCTGTTTGCCAGTATTGAATGACCGCTTGGTTTGGTGTTTGTCTGTTCTGTGCGCTCGATCGGTGAACTGCGCTGCAGTGCTTTGTCCTGTCCTGCCCTCCTCTCTTTTTCTTTCACAGATGATTCTGATATATTCCTTTCAGTGAGAGGGCATTCGTTATGTAACTTCTTTGGAGCACAGACAGGGTTCTGTTCTCCTGGTTTCATTAAGGGTCGGATTGGGAACTGCACTGGGGTGGGTTTAACCCACTAGCGGGTACTAGCTCAACCCCTAATACATACCTTACAAAAGTATACCACAGTGAGAACACACAAAGTGTATTAAGCATGGTGAAAGCATGGCAAAGCATAGGTAGGCATTGGAAAGTATAGAGGGTATGGTCAAATATCATATTTTATTAGTACAGTATATAAGGGACTGACTCCCTCTGAAAATCATTTTATGTTCCCATGCAGCAGAATCCCAAAGTAGACTATTCATTTTATATCGAAACTGGTTTGTTCCAAGCAGAAACCCACACCTGCTGTGCATTCAAATCAAGCATCATCGAACTAGTTGTCACGAATTCTGCGTGTTCAGATTTCTTTACGTACTCTTTTGAATTGCTCAGCACACACTCTTGTCTCAGGGGAGACGTTAGGAGGACAGAGATGTTATTACTCCTAGTGGAATATAGTTCGTGCTCTGGACCCGCAGTATATTCAGATGACTAATATAGTACTCAAGAAATTGACAGACTCATGTATTTAAAGTTTTTTATGAATCAGAGTATGATCAGTACTCTTTCGGTTTATTAAGGGTTAGATATTGGATAGCGCAGCTACAGGCTACGTCGTATCCCCAGCTGACAGACACACTGGGCAGTCCAGCGTCTTAACAGATATCACCGTTAACACTTTAATACATGTATATACATGTTAATCAAGGCCGACAAGCTGGCCAAGAACATGTCACCTAAAGTACCCAATGGTCTATTTCAGCACATTCAACAAAATACTCTCTTAACTCTAAAACATAGCGTAAGTCCCTTATAGCAATACATGCAATACATGTGAGGTAAAGTAATAATTGATTAATGCTTACCCTAAAAGGATATGACTGTCTCCACCAGGCGAATTAAACTGAGTTCAATCAGCTCCACTGTATTTTGGCTTGCAGAAGATGGACCACCTTACCCCGTCTCGGATGAGTGTGGTACTCCATTGTAATTACTTAGGAGTTATATAGGTTTTTCGTCTCATTGGAATACATGGGACGCCTCAATTAAATCCAATCATTAATCTGTTGAGACAGCTCCTATCCCCTTTATAAACAACAATTTTCAAAAGATCCAGACCAACTTTTCAGAATTAATAAGTGTCATGACCTCAATAAATTCAAGACTTCATATTTGTCTAACTCCAAACTTTATGATCTCACTCCTTGCTTTCCTCCGAGCCCCTCCTTTATCTGAAAAGTTAAGTGAACCAAGATTCCCAGTATCTTGGTTTACTATATAATATAAGAACACTACTGTTTATATGTGATTACAAAACATCATTTTTTATATGTGTTAAATGTGAGAGATGTTCTCAATATGTGACATCATCTTCTAATTGATTATATTTTGCTAAGTTAAAGGTATGTGTTTCTTTTAACCTCATGTCGTTTCATCATTTCGTTAATCAGTCAGTTTTAATTCCATATACCATTGTCTAACAGAGTATTTGGCAAAAGATTGTCTCATACAACATTCAAGTCAATTAGTTTCACTAAGTTTGAGTGATAATAGTTTTCATTACAATTTTTCTTTTATCACTAAAAAGATACACTAATCAGGCTCTGATCTGTAATTGACTCTTGAGTGTATGCTATTGCCAATAATTTCCACAGTCTCCTGTTTTCTCCAAAACCCGAGTTTGTGCAAACACTTTTTAGATCTATGACCCATCAATGTCTGTTTAAGCCATAATTTTTGCATGTTATTTCAAGATACATTCTTGGCTGTGCTAGGTCACTAATTCCATAAACCTTAAATTCCAAATCTGTAAGATTTGCAACTTTTACTGGCGTGGAATGCAAGAAGACCCTCTCCTCCTTTTACAGCCATCTGATAAGGAGAGAGGCTCCCCTTGTAATGCAGCAGTTTCACAGAACCCCATTATAATGACTTCATCTACCATCATTAGACAACAGTATAGTGGATTAATAACAAGGTACATTATAGTATATTATTACAAACTTAACACAAAAACATAACACAACACCTTTTATATCCTATAATTCAGTGGATATCATAATGTCTAGAAGTCTTATTGTTCAATAAAGAAGAAAGAAACTGTACTACTTTCCTATTTAATTAAATCGAATGCTGCTCCAGGTTTTAATCTTCTTATCAATACAGTAAAGTTATGAACAAGCAATAATACTTGTCAGTTTTAAATAATATGTTTTCTTATTATAGCAAATACTTAAAACATATTATTAATCTTATGAAATCAAATCATTATTTTTAGTTTCAAATATCATGCTGTCTAAAAAGGGGTTGATCATTTATTTTATTAATTTATAATACCTTAGTGTCTAATTTCTAGTTTTTACTAATATGAACTATAGACAGTGTAAATTATCACTAAACCTTTTTAACTCTAAATGTGGCATTTCAAAATAAACTTTTAATCAATTTACTTCAGTTTAACAGTTGCTCTAGAATTTGTAATATCACGTTATTTCTTTAGTGAATCCCTCTTAAGATTTAAATCCAAATACAGGCCAGTATAAATGCATTCAACTTTTATATATTTTATAATGACTGAACTAGGCTTGACCCTGTCCTTTGTTCATACAAAAATCCATTAACCAAAAACAGGTTTTACCCTCGACCTTGGCTGTTAGATTAATTCATAGGTTGTAAAGAATCTCTTTCTTATCTTGTCTTTAGAAACATAAATTTGTAGGTGTGATTAAGTTCACTTTTTAGCCGAATGGTGCTTTTTATCAAGCGTCATGCTTTGTCAAGATAAGATATACAAAGCGATAAATCGTGCAATATTTATATATTTTAGAATTTCTCCAATTGCTAAGTGTTTGATTAGAAACATATGTAGACTGACCTATTTCATGGAGCAAGAGATCCATCTGCTGACAATACAAGGATACTCTCTCTTTATCCTTCCTTCAAAAACCTCTAACACTTTATTTTTATATCAAAGTACATTCCATATTTGAAATTGCCTAGTACATGTCCAGCATATCCACACGTTCCCAGCAGGATTCAACTTCTGTGCGGGTTCAGCTCTGGTCGGCTCCTTGAAGGCGATCACTGGCCCCTTTATCCAGAGTTTAGCATCACAGGTGTGAGCGCCATCTTCCTCACTTCGTACCTACAAGATACTTGGACGCGTTTAGCTGGGACACCTTCTGCACATTCTAATTTACCTAGATGTGCCCATTTCACTAGGTGACCTCCTTCACAATTCATGCATTCAATCCTCTTAATATCTTTTGGGTCTACATTTAAATGAGAGAAAGAAATCCCTGTAGAATCTTTGCATTCAAACAGAATTCTACAGTGTTTAGCCAAATGACTGCAGGCCGGACAAAGTTTAGGCCCAGTCACTGATGACTTGCTTTGGCACATATTACATGCACACCTAACGAAAGGATTATGTTTTAATTTATGTGTCAGGGTTAGTTCTGCACCCTGTACAATAGTTCTGGATCTGTACACATTATGGCTATACATTTCCTTCTGTTCGCACAAAGTCACTTTGCAAGGTACGCCATCCATCCAGAATACAGAGGGAGGCCAAAACTCACTGTTATTCATATTTTCTGGTATCCAATTATTGTTCTGCCTTACATCATCAGTTAGCAGACACAATACAACTGAATCTGAATCAATTGATGAACCACGAGCCTTAGCTACTAAGATCCTCCATGCAAAAGGAGTCAATGTTTTACTGACCAGCCTAGCTGATTCAGCGTCACTTGCGACATAGTATTAAAGACACAATTCTGAAATAACTTTCGTAGGAAGTAGAAATCAACGAGTTGTATTAATTTAATTTGTAGTATGCATAGGTGGGATTTAGAAGGGGGGGGGCAATTGAATGTGTTCAAATGGCTTACTTAATAATTAAAATCATATGAAATGGCAGAAGTAGTTACTGTATATTAATAGTGATAATGAGCTTGGGTGTAGTCCCATGTTGAGTATTTTGCTTTTCTTGCTGTATGTTTGGTGGTAATAGGTTGGTGCACAGAGGAAACATTTAGAACGAAAGTCTTTTCAGATTCAGATTGTGATTCTGTCCCACGGCGCACAGAAGGGAAGACACATTTCTGAATTAATGAAACAGACCAGTATTTAGCTAGCAGGCTGGTTGTTCAGAGGCACTGTAGCTATCAAAGATAGTTTACCTCGATACAGAAGGTTTTGGATGTCAACAACCACGCATTTAATTTCTTTTATTGATTTGTTCACTGAATTTTTAAAGCATGCAATATCTTAGCTAAATAAATCATAGCCAGGAATACATTTTTAATAGATTATCCACCTGTTGTCGTATTCACAGTTCATTGTTTAAAGATTCAGAACCAGAGTTTAAGAATTTGGCTTTGGGAAAAGAGGATTAGTAAAGAACATAATTTGTGCAATGCAAGTGATATAGATAGTCAGTAACAACCCCTGCATGAAACAGAGACCTTTATGACCTTGCTCCCTGAGGCCTGTATACACTTTAGGTCATTTTGTAAAGGCGTGAGGTTGCTGAGGGAAAGGGGCAGGTTATGAGGTGAGGAGATCACTGTAAAATGAATCAGGAGTTTTCAAGAACAAGTAGGAGGGTGGATTCGGGTAATGTCAGGGCGCACAGAGTGAGGTGGAGAGGGCTGTTCTAGTATATGACAGCTGATTCCAGGATGATAGGTTGAATATTTATCTAATAAGTGACGCCCGCTCAAGCATCCTACAACATGCGAAGAAAGGAGAAGGGTGATGCTAGAGAATATTGAACAGACTGACGCACACCAGGAGTTCAAACACTGCTGCTGCCAGCCAAGTATCTCTAGCGCTTGCTTTGTGTTTAATGTGCCTTCTGTCTGGTTTGGGGGGATGTGACTGGTGACAGCTCAATTTCACCCCCCTGTGCTACTCAATGTGACCATTTTCAATGTATTCTTTGCTTCTGACCAGCAGCTGATTAAATGTGGCCATGTGGAGGAAAGTCACAGCAAATGAAACTAGTGTCTTTCCTATTGTTGATTTTGGATACCACTATCTCTGCCACACTCAATCACGACATGTTGTCAGCTCAGCTGGTTAGAAATGACTCATAAATTGAAAGCAGTGAAACCTGTTGATTTAATTAACTTTTTTCATGGTGTTCCAATGAAGAACCCCAGTCCAATTCGTCACTAGAGTTATTTATGAAAGTGTTTTTTTTTAATCCTTGAAAAATAAACATTAAGCCTAATAAGTGCTAAATCTCCAGCTCTACCACACCTCCTCCCCCTTTCCTTGTGTTCTCTCTCTCTCTCTCTCTCTCTCTCTCTCTCTCTCTCTCTCTCTCTCTCTCTCTCTCTCTCTCTCTCTCTCACTCATATATATATATATATATATATATATATATATATATATATATATATATATATATATATATATATATATATATATATATCAAACCTAATAGCCTGGAATCAACTATTCTATTTATACCTCAAGTATTTTATAAATGGAAATGTATTTCATTTGGTTATTTTGTAGAAAGTTGTTAAGATTAAGTGTAACCTACAACCACTAGGATTATCATTGATGGGTAGAGGGCTTTGAGGAAGAAAGTTTCAGGGAAGGAGTCTCAAAAGAACATTTTCTTTTTAGTGTGAATAGAAAATAAATAAAGTTAAAACGATTCTCATGGTGAGCTAGTTAGTGTTTATGATGAGATTTTCATTTTTCTTTTGTTAAATATAACTTTTAGCACATAGGTGTAAGACCATGACTCGGTGTCTGTTGTTACCAGTGCTCCTGTAGCTTGGCGTCAGAGTTGTTTTCCAAATGTCCTCAGCTTCGATATCTCCGCACGGCTGCATTTGGTCAGCTGCTGGTCAGAAGCAAAGAATAAACTGAAAATGATCACATTGAGTTGCAAGGCCCATGCAACCCGTTGCACAAGAACCTGAGGCGACTCAAAAATAAATACGTTGCTCTAAAAGGCGAGTGATTTATTACAGTATTTTGTGAGCTGCTGAAAAATGAACATCGAGAAGGAGCATGCCCAGTTATAAAGAAGTCCCTACTGGTTGACTTTAAGATGTGGCCAGCACATTTTCAGTAAGGGGTTTGACCAGATGCTTCAACCACTGCTGTGCATCCCAGGAAATAATGAGGTTGGTTGCTGTGACTCATTTCTGAGTGTACCATCAATCAATTTAGTCTGCCAAGACCAACGATTAATTACAATCTCCTGTAAAAGAAAACCGAAGAACGAGAGGAGGCCATTCAACCCCTCTAAGCTCGTTCGGTTCCTAGTAGCTGATTGATCTCTGAACTTTAAATTGGGTCTGAAAGGATCCCAATGATTCCGCTTCAACAACGTGATTAGGTAACCCATTCCATACTCTCACCACTCTCTGTGTGAAGATATGTATTTTTTTCAGTTTTCTCATGGTTTTTCCACAATACAATACTATGCATTTACCCTAGTTTACCCTGTTTGCCATGTTTAATAATGTGCTTTACCATACCTCGTCATTCTTTACAATGCTTACCTATGCTTTACCATGCTTTCACTATATTTTATTGTGTCTCCTTCACTCTGTCCTGTCTATCTCCATGTAATTCCCAACTGTTTGTCTTCTGATCCTGGTTTCTGTGCTGCGCTTCAAGTTCAGGTTTGGGTTAACTATGTCAACTCCTTTTTAAGATTTGAAAGGCTTCAATCATATCCCCCCTAATTCTTCTTTGTTCTAGGGTAAATGACTCGCTCATATTTGCATCAAGGATTATAATTATCCTGTGCTGGTGATGAAATCCTCTGTGAAGAGGATATACTGGAGGCAGTTGTACACACCTGCCATACTTCACATGTGTCCATATATCTGGATAATTGCTAATCCAGTTGTCATGAAACTTGGTATTAACATAGCATAAAGTAGCAAAAATGATTGAGATGATGATGATATTCTGGGGATACATGGAGGTGTCTGGTTCCTTCATCCACCTGTCTCTGTGCCACACTTACTTACATGTTTACATATATCTGGAGAATCAAATTGGGATGAAACGTTTCATTGCCAATTCTTATTCTGTGCTATTCAGTACATCCTGTCGATAGACGGCATGGTCGTGATGGCTCTGATTTGTAATTTATAATTTAAATGGGGGATGTGTGTTATTGACAAGCTTGTTTGCTCAAGGTTTATTATTTACAATGAGACAGAAACTCGAGGTTTGTGATGAACTCACCAGATGCAAATTGTAATGTAGTCACATCGTTTTTATTTATTTAATAAATGTTTTTTGTTTGTAAGATATGGTGCGGCTTCTTTTTAAAATGCTATTAAACATTGACGACGAATAGAAATGCGAGACGGCACGTAGTTCACTGTTTTCTCCAGCAGACATATTAATGACCACATTGCTGTTTTTTTGTCTCCTTTTAGTTTAAACTGACAGTCTCATTAATAAGGGAGATGTTACTAATCCACTGACTATCCAAAGCAGGCTAAATGTCAGGAAACCAGGATTAACCCAGGATGGGGGTATTTTGGTTCTTATGACAAGTAATTTTCGGCATCATATAAGACTTGTTATTTTAAAGTTTTGCCTTTTTCTTCTGTCCATTTGAGGTGTGCTGGGTCTCTGTTTTCTCCACCTATGCAAGTTAGCATCTTAACTGGGGGGGGGGTATTAAAGAAGACATGGGCTATTCATGAGTGGTGTGCTGCTGGAACAGTGTTAACGGTATGTTCGTTGTTTTGAAGGCAGAAGCGATTTTAAATATTAAACTAATCCCCCCCCCCCCAAAACAAAACATGGCTTAGCGTCTCCCCGAGTGGCTCATCTGGTAATGGCATGACCATGCTGTGTGTTCCTTGTGTAAAAAGGCAGTGGGACTGGAGGACGCCCATTGACCTTCAGTTCTCCTGAGCTGTTGTGAGGAATAGCTGCAGTGAGGGAGCGTAATTAGACCTTCCAAATTGGGTAGAAAATCAGGGGTAAAATAATTGGGCACTAGGGCTGTCAGTTAAGCTTCCAAGTAGCGATTGATTAATTGGGCACACAAAATATGACCGTTCAAATAAATGTCAATGATTGTACCACCCACATACATTTTCGCAAACAGAGGTACATTTACCATTATACTTTTTTTTTGCAAACCATTAAATTATACATTATTTTTTTACAAACTTAAAATGGGAACAATCAATTCCTCTAAAAAGAAAAAAACTGTTCACGATGAACAAGACAAAATGAGAAGTCCACCGCAAAGCTGCAGAAGTAAAAAAAATGTACAAAACCCAGTATTGCATATGATAAATATTTGCATACTATTTTCTTAATGGTGGAAAAATGTGATAAATTGAATTAAAAAAGATGAAAAAGACCGAAAACAGCATAAAGTACCAGATTTGAATGGTCACTTTCATGCTTTTTAAGCGGAAGCTGTTTAGAAGTTGTTTAGGTATGTGCGAGCAAGTGCAGTGCGCTGTGTTCCACTTTTTACCTGCGTACCTGCAAATAACACTGCACCAGCATAAAAATGTTCCCGCTTTGGAACCGATGAATCCGATACAAATATCAAGGATCTGGTTCCAGTGAGTACTGTACTGTTATGTTTTTAATAAAAAAACATAACAGCCAGTTCAAGTCCAGGCTGTTCCACTGCCGACAGTGGACAGGAGTTGCCAGGGGGCGGCGCACAATTGGCCGAGTGCCTGAGGCAGCTGCATGGCGGGCCTGCAGAGTGAAAAGAAGCGGACGGCTGCCGGCACACATTTCGGAGGATGCGTGTGTCCGTCTTCGTCCCTCGCATGTCAGCGCGGGGGTGGCAGCGGTGAGCTGGATTGAAATAAAACAATAATTGGGCTTACCAAATTGGGGAGAAAATAAGAAAAATAATTGGCGATTCCAAATTTTAAGTAAAAATAAATAAATAAATACATTTGATAACTGTAATGGACACTTTCATACTTAGAAAAAAACCTTGAAAAAACACACACTTAGCTAGACTATATGTTTGCGTTTTGTTGTCCTTGTTTTGGATTACTGTCTGATCGCAGCTGTGCTGAGTTTAGTTTGACTTATTTTTTGCTCTGTGATTGTTGTGGTCTTTCTAATGTTTTTTATGCTGACGTAGAACTGCAGCACTAGTGCTTGTTTTATATGTATATAAAATGCCAACCTACTGCTCACACATTGACATACAGACATGTTTTTCTAAATAGTTTGGGAACCGGAACCAGACTCAAAATACCCGGTTCCAATGACAGATACCCTGTTCAGACCCGATTCCAAAAATCTCCTCAAATGAACATCATTAGTTTTACCAGCAGTAGATGGCACAGATTGTACATACATCGAATAGATGTGGTCATCAATCAGGAAATGCAGACAGAGCACACAGTCCAGTTTGAAAAATAAATCGCAAAAAAAACAGTATTATTCCCAGGTTTAACAGTTCATTTTGAAATTCCAAAGTGCAGACTATATACAGTCAGTGTATTTCTTCAATGTGCAAATTTATTTGCATGTTGTTTGCCAGGAATACAAGCCTGTCATCCTGATCTGGATCCAAGGCGGCACACTTTTTGTTTAAATCAAATACACAGAGGGGCGTACTTGCAAAGCATTTTCAAAACAGATTCGCTGGTGGGATGGGACCAGTAAATCAGATGGTAGTTAAGATCTTTGGCAGAAATACTGTAAATAGCAAGGCAGGACGTTACATTTTCGTTGATAAACTTAAAAAATGTTATTAACTATGCACGTTACAAAAATGTAATTATTTAATCAATTATCCAGTATATTTATTAATGTATATAATGAGGAATGGAATCGATTTTTGATTTAATCATAGCAGTCCTATCGGGCACTGTAAAAATAAATAAATAAACCAAAAAAAAAAAAAAGAAATGGAAAAGACTGGAATTGTATAGCAGGGGAAAGAGGATCAGGACATGAAAATGCGTTTTCACAGCTGTATTTTGTTTCTCATGCACAGAACCAGCCCTGAAGCGTGCAGGACTGCAGCAAGATCTATCAGACATGAGAGACAGAGGCTGTGGGCTTTAGAGGTCTTGATTTGAACTGCAGGAACAAAAAGCAGGCGATAGACTTCCTCAGGGTCTCTTTGCCATGAGTATACCCTTATAACATTTCCCACAGTGAAAGCACCATAGCAAGTGTAATAAAGCATGATAAGACATATAAAAAATTAAAAAAAACAACAATAAAAAAGCATGGTAAACTGTGGTACAGTAAATGCATAATATAAACATGGGAATAGCATGGGAAAACTGCGAAATGTAGCTACAGCGCAAATCTACCAAAACTTTTCCAGGTGTACCACTTGAAACAAGCTGGTTACCGTGGCAACAAGCTGAAGCTGGATGCAGGAAGGAAAAGTAGTCTAGCTGCATAGTTTATAGAGCTTCAGGTTCAAATTTGAGATGCAAGCCCATTACAATCTTTTTTTTTTCTTTTTTTTTTTCCGAGCAGTGCCAAAAGCTCAAACTTTGTGTGAGCTCCAAAGGGCTGGTTCAAGGCTGTTTGAATTCCAGACAAACGCAATGGCCGTTGCATCATACAGTAATGCTGGAGTATAGAGAACTTGGTACTTGGATTCTGAGAGCCCACAAACCCAATTGAGTAATTCCCTGATTTGTCCAGACAGCCCCTTGTTAGCTGTCATGTTGTGTGCTGTGCCCTTCTGCCCTGTTGTCTTAGAGAATGTGCTACCCTGAATCTCTGGTATTTACAGTGCTGTATGTTACAGGTAAAAGGGTTGCATTATTTTCAAGAAGTTTCTTTATTGGGGAAAGTCATATAAACACTGTCACAGTTCGATTATCTGAACACCCCCCTGGTCCCAGTTAGTTTGGATAATAAGAGGCTTTACTGTGCCGATCAGCAGCAAGTCTGCCTTGAGGCTGTCTCTTTCTTGACTCGAATGGGTTACAGTGGCCTGAATGAATGATGTTCATTAAGCCTGAGTGAGGACTAGCATGGGAGCCTTGCGGCTGCAACGCTTGTTACTTTGATTTAGTATCACCTAGGGCTGTGATAACACTGATTTGAGTTTCAAACTCACAGAGAAAATGGTGGATTGGGTATGTTGTCTCCCTGCCCTGTTGTGATTAGAATCAAAGGTTTCATATTTGAACATTTTTGTTTTTGAGTGTAGACCTAAGCAAGTGGTTGTTTTGAAAATCTAAATGTGTCAAACAGTAGTAGCAAGCAGTGTTTTAAGAAGGAAATTGTGAAGTGCAGAGGGACGTTTCAAAATAAGTATTGTTACTGTTGGCAGCTGCAGAAGGACCCACCACTGTGGCTAATTACTCTCTGCCTGCTAATTGCCTGTTGAGTCTTTGGCACGGTGCAGTTCAATGCAATTATATACTGAAATACACAGGGGCTGCCCAAAACATTTGCGCACCTGCCAGAGCACTGTCAATACGCGCTGGTAGTAAATGAATCATATTTGGGGTACCAATAAATGCCACCGCCCCAGTAATTCAGTTTCAAGGCATGTTTCTAACATGACCTGTTACGGTACATTAAAGATTATTAACTGTACCAGGGCTGTGTGTTAGACAGATCAGCTTCTCACCCTCCAGTCTCTGTTTTGTTATTGTGGCTCTGGTAGTGACCTACCCCCTGCAACATGGCTACGAGGCTGCAGAGTGGTTTCCCTGGCAACACGCTGGAGGAATGGGAGCTGTCTTTGTCTATCAGGCTCCCCATGTTGAGAGTCTTCCACCTCAATACATTTACAAATGGTTTCATAAATAAAAATGTATTTTGAATTTCATAATTGAATAACCTCAGCAGCAGGCATCATCTGCTAGATCCTCGATATTGACCTTGACATTCTCCTTCTCCCTGAGTGCAGGGCACTTTTCGGTGGAGGAGGCATTATTCCATCAGACTGGCAGAACCTGCTGTGTCACAATATGGTGATGGTTCATAATTGCATGCATCTGTGCTGGAGAAGCTCACTCACTCTGTCTGTAGCCTGCTAGTAACCACTTCAATAACAATGTGTCAGCAATCCATTGTAGATAAATAAGTACAATGAGAGGTAATGTTCATAGGGCATTTTGTCAGTGGTTTAGATACAGTACATACGGATTTGCCATGTTGTAGCTTCTAGTGTAAATTCCAATGCAGACCAAAAATTCTGGACTGACTTGATTCTTCCTTCGCTGACTGATCTCTTATTGTGTTAATTTGGAAGAGAGTAGTTAGAACTGAGGAACTGGGAGGCAGTGTGGTCTAATGGTTAGAGCTGAGGGAATGGGAGGGAGGGTGCAGTTTGGTCTAATGGATAGAGCTGGGAGACTGGGAGGGAGGCAGTGTGGTCTAGTGGTTAGAGCTGAGGGAGTGGGAGGGAGGGTGCAGTTTGGTCTAATGGATAGAGCTGGGAGACTGGGAGGGAGGCAGTGTGGTCTAGTGGTTAGAGCTGAGGGAGTGGGAGGGAGGGTGCAGTTTGGTTTAATGGATAGAGCTGGGAGACTGGGAGGGAGGCAGTGTGGACTAGTGGTTAGAGCTGAGGGAATGGGAGGGAGGGTGCAGTTTGGTCTAATGAATAGAACTGAGAGACTGAGAGGGAGGGAGCAGTTTGGTCTAGTGGATAGAGTTGAGGGACTGGGAGGGGGGGAGGCAATGTGTAGTCTAGTGGTTAGAGTACTGTGTTATAGTGGTATTGATTATTGCGTCTTGATAGAGAGAATGCATCTCTTAATTGGAAGAAATGAATTAACTGTAGTGTGGAAGGCAGTGGGTTTGAGTAGCTCCGTGGTTAGCTCAGACAGGCTTTAGGCTTGGTTTTCAGTTAGGGCCTTTTTAAATGCACATTGTAAAATCAAACTACTGTAACATCACACCTCCAGCACTGAACTCAACCTCCAGAGACTAGTAATTGAAATGCTGTTTAAAACATTTCAAAGAATTTGAATTGTTGTCAGGCTTACTTCTCATCAGTGTAGCATTGCAAGTAGAACGAGACCGGGGGGGGGGGGGGCATTATCTTTATATGTGCAGCAATGGAGATGTGGTGGAAATGTCAGCACATTTGCCACTAAGATTTTAATATGGCTTTATCTTGAGAATGGCTTGTGATGAAACTTGAGGGTGTAAACATTAGATTACAAAATAAATACAAAATAAAATCTTCTGTGTCCCAGTGCACAACTAGGCCTCTGTTAGCAAAGTAGCATATACTGTATCATGTCTAAATAATAATAATAATAATAATAATAATAATAATAATAATAATAATAATAAATACATCTTGTAAAATGTGAGCTGTTATTTAAATTACTATTAATTAATATGATACACATGTGATTCCTCTTTTTTTTATTATTCAGAATCGTAATTGGTCTCTGGTGAAGTACACCTGCATTATTAAAAAGTCCTCTAACTAGACTTCAGTAAACCTGGGGTTTGGGGATCCCGGGGAGGTCTGTAAAGGTTGCCCAGGGGTAGTCCACGTTTCTCATTTGTAAAACAACATACATATGTAATGTACAGAAATAATGTATTTCACTGCTGTAGCGAGAGACAACTGTAGGTCTTGTGGTAGTACAGACAATCCCTGATAAAAGTTACTGTAGTAAAAACCCAGCAAAATGTAATAAAGCAACGTAAATGGTAAAGCATATTGATAAACATGGCAAACCAGGTTAAACTGGCAAATGCATAGTATGGTAAAAGCATGGTAACACCATGGTAAACTTTTATAAGGGATGTATTGTATATTAAATAGTTTTTTTAGGGTTATTGCATGACAAATTGGACTGTTGTGAGGGAAGGGCCTTATGATACTTACAGACAGTCTCATACAGGGCTCCTTCTATATTTCATTATCTAACTTATACAGTACAATATAGGATGTGTACAGTTTACTGTCAACATGGACTAACAGTGAAATAACCCAATTAGTGAATTGTTGAATCATGAAACCACAAGGACGCTCTGGACTTAAACACTCCCTTCCACTGCAGTATGAGGGATACTTGTAGTTTTCTTCAGGTTATCAAACAGGGGTCCCTCAAGCAGTCATGTTTGAGAACCCCTGCAGGAAGCTGTGTGATCCGCTTGTCTGCTGGAGGAGCAGCTTCCTGAGAGAACGCTGCACTGATCGCATAAGCGTGTCCCATGAAAGAATCATGAGCTGTGCTCTTGCCTTCAGATCTCTCTTGTTGTTTCAGACTCTGACAGGCATCTTAGATTTTAAACTGATCTGAAGCAATCTTGCCAAGGCAGTTGGGGCTGTCATGGTAAATGCTGTCTGTGCATCGAAGTCGTACGTCAGCGCATTGAATTATTAGACAGAGTTGGCAGTACAGGGCTCCTCCCTTCCGACTGGTTGTAGAAAGGGACGTTCTTTGCTTTGCAATTAAATGTATATTTGCGTTGCCAAGGGTTGGTGTATTTACAGGAACAGTCAGGAAACTAAAGTTGAGTACAAAAATTCTGGCAAGAAGTTTGTGGGAAAAAAAACTTTAACTTAAAAATTGCAGTGAAACTAAATACTGAACAAACAGAACAAAATGTATGACGTGAACCAGCCATTTCAGCCTTGCAGGACACTGCTACCCCATCTCTCTGTCTCTAATTAGCCCCTCCTCTAGATTAAACTACAAAGCCAGGTTAACTTCAATTAATAAGAAATCACAAAATTATTATTATTAAACTACAGTTTAATTGGGTCTATTTACACATTTACCATTAGTAATTTTCTGCCTTTTAATCTTTTCCCTTTTTACTAAAATAAATTTAAATGTACAAAGTCCTCCTTCCTGTTCACTTACACTGAGTGCGTTCACACTCTTCGTTACAAGAATGTGACTGTGGACATGTGCCTAACATGGATGTGCTACTCTCCCCACACTTCAATAGTAAATATACAGCATCTCTGTAACTATTTTTTAATTAAATGGGAGTACACTTGAAGTAATAGCAACCTGTTTTAAACTAATAAAACCATCTTTTTAACCCCCTGTGTCATTGTTATTTATTTCTTAGCAGATGACCTTATCCAGGGCGACTTACAATTGTTACAAGGTATCACATTATTTTTTACATACAATTACCCATTTATACAGTTGGGTTTTTACTGGAGCAATTTAGGTAAAGTACCTTGCTCAAGGGTACAGCAGCAGTGTCCCCCACCTGGGATTGAACCCACAACCCTCTAGTCCAGAGCCCTAACCACTACTCCACACTGCTGTCCTTACTCCACACTGCTGCCCTTTGTGAGGGAAATGTGCACCTTTCCCCCAAAACTACACACAATTTTCTGTCCAGTCGTTTTAATATGTTTAACCCAACAAACCACCAAAAAAAACCCAAATACATTCACATTAAAAATGAATGAATGAATAAATAAAAATATAGGTCAGCTATAAAAGGAAATGAAACACTAACTAGATGGAACCATTTTCTCATTTACAAGGGTGTCCCTGGCTGTGTTTGTTATAGGTTAGAGGAACTTTATTGTAGATTAGAGAGGAGGACTTGATTAAAGTCTTTAAAAATCTTAAAAGGAGTTTGCAAAGTAAGCACTATCCAATACTGTAAGTGCATCACAGCAACCAGGACTCACAGTTGGAAATTAAGAGTAGATAGGCTTAGCACAGAGGGTAGGAGACACTACTTTCTTGTGTAACTGAAAGCCAACAGGTTTGTGTTTTCTAATAAGGAAGTTTTCTTTCTCAGCTCCTGTGAAAGCGGTGGAGAAGGCAGAGAAAGACGCCGCAGCAAATGGGATCAGCGCTGCGCCCAATAAGGAACTGCCACCAAGCCCAGAGAAGAAAACCAAGGTAGGTTCTGACTTCCTGTTACTCCCAGCAGGTCAAGGGTCACGTCTGCTGCTGTTCCTCCATTGCCCATAGCCCATAGCTGCTGCTGCTTTCTGCTGTTGCATTTGAAAAGTCCTGATGAGTCACCAATAGAGTTGCAATCAGCAATTTCCTAATCGAATATCCGGCAGGTCAGTTATCGATGCATTGAGGACACCTTATTATTCAGAAGTGAGAAGCAAAAAGAAAAGCAGGTAGAATCTTCATGAAAGCCTTCCAAGACAACTGAAAACATGCATGTGCATTATTATTATATAGAGTAATATATGTGTTGAGAAAACGTTATTATTATTAAGCAAGAAGCAGAAAAATGAAGAAGCTTTTGTAATATAATATGTACGTGAGGATTCAAATAAGGCACCAGGGCAATAAATCAACCAATGAATGTTTAATTGAGACTGGCAAAATAAAATCCATGGTGATTTAATAATCGATTAATCATCTCTAGTAACCATAGTAACCAACACATTCCTCTCCCAGAGCTCTGCTGATACCAGTATAGTCTGCCGATACTCTTCTCTTAGTAAACACATCTGTGAATATGCACTGATGAGAGAGGGAGACCTCCCATTGTAAAGATGTTTGGCAGGGTGGTTTTTTAAAAATTTTAATTAAGCACTGCACTGACGGGTTGAATAGCCTCCTCTCGTTCGTAACTTTCTTATGTTCGTAAGTGCGGTGAGAGGTAGCTGTCTCCTCCGCTGTCTCTCCTGCACACCTCCCTCCCCTCAGGGTTTAGTTTCTTCCAGTGCTTTGCTGTTTCTGTTTGCAACCTGCTTCCTGCTGCTGCTGCTGCTGCTTCTTGTGACTCATGATTCTCATTATTTATTTTTTGTTGGCGCATTGTCACGTTCTTGTGTCGTTTTTGTGTGTGTTTTTTTTTTTTTTAAACGAACCCCAAAGTCTGCCGCAGCCACCACCACTCCATCTGCCAAGCCGAGCTCAGCAGCCAAACCGCGGCCGTCCTCATTGTCAACAGCGGGTGCCCCCAAACGCCCGCCTCAGCCACAACCCCAACAAAAAACACCCACCTCAGCAACCACGCCCACCAAGAGAGCCACGCCCACCACACCGCGCCCTGCCTCCACAACACCCAGAGACACCAAGCCCAAGGTAAGTGTGGCTGAGCCAGCAGCTGCAGCAACAACAACCAGTCAAATGAAGTGCCTCTCATTGCATCATGTTTAAATATTTTGAAAACCATCGATCGAAAACTGGAGGGATTTTCCAAACAGACTCTTGTTAACCTGTCCTGTTATGTGCTGTGCTCTTCTGCCCTGCTGCATAGAAAATCTCTGGTATTTACAGAACAGTGCAGTGCTGTGTGTTATATATTTACAGGTGAAGGGGTTGTATTGTATCTTTTTAGGAGGTATTCTACTTGCAGTTTCATCAGAGTATTGCAGCAGAATGTTAGAAATGCAATGAGTGGAGAGTTGTCTTTGGGATGTGTTCTGTATTCAGTTTGGATCTCTCTCCTTGTATCCCCTCTCTGTCCCTCCCTGTCTCTCTCCCTGCCTGTTTCTCTCTCCTTGTCTCCTCCTCTCTGTCTCTCTCACTCCATGTCTTACTGTCTCTCCCTCCCTCCCTGTATTTTTTTTTTTTTTTGCTGGACTGTGTTCTATATTTGGTTTGGATCTCCCTCACTGTCTCCCACTCCCTGCCATCTCTCTCTTCAGTTCAGATCTCCCTCACTGTCTCCCCTCTCTCTCTCCAGCTCTCGGATGCTCGCAGTCCAGTGAAGAGCCCTGAGAAGCGCCCTGCAGTCCCCAAGGCCAGCCCTGCTCCTGTTGCTAAACCTCCTGTCCCAAAGAGCAGTGTCACCCCCAAGCCGGCCACGCCCCGCACCCCAGTCCAGAGGAACAGCACCAGCACCAGCACCCCACCCAAGAGGCCCACATGTTAGTTATCTTGGTTTGTCTGATACGGAAACTGATTCTAGACTGGACTATTATAATGCCCTCCTATTCCAGGCCTTGTGCTTACCTCACTTGTTTGCAGTGTGTGATAAAGACTGCTGCTAAACAGTAATTTGTCAGGGTGGTGCAAAATGGAACTTCAGCCTCAGAAATAAATATTTTAAAATGTGTTCTTTTTCTCAGCTATCAAGACTGACTCCAAACCAACAGATGTGAAGAAAACAAGTACAGCGAAATCACCATCAGGTACTTTCTCCCTCTCCCTCTTTCCCTTCCTCTCCTCTCCCTCTCCCTCTCTCCCTTCCTCTCCTCTCCCTCTCCATTACTTCTCCCCTCCTCTCTTCTCCCTCTCCATTACTCCTCCTTCACCTCTCTTCCCCCTCCCCTCCCTCTCCTTCTCCCTTACTTCTACTTCACCTCTGCCTGGAGTAGAAATGTGTTGTGTGGACTTTTTAAAGCTCCTTTTTTATACAATAACATTACAGTTTTTTTTTCTGTTACATAAAAATACAAATGAATCCAGTATGGCTTCAAGAGATGTTTAGTGGTGCATTGCTGCTTATTATTATCAGTTGAGACTGCATGTGCCTGTGGAGAGAGAACAGCCTAGTTTTACAAGAATGTATTATTTGTTTATTTAGCAGACGCCTTTATCCAAGGCGACTTACAGAGACTAGGGTGTGTGAACTATGCATCAGCTGCAGAGTCACTTACAATTACGTCTCACCCGAAGGCAGACACAAGTAGGTTAAGTGACTTGCTCAGGGTCACACATTGAGTCAGTGGCTGAGGTGGGATTTGAACCGGGTACCTCCTGGTTACAAGCCCTTTTCTTTAACCACTGGACCACACAGCCTCCTACAAGTGCAGCACATGCGCACCGGTTAGTCTGGTATAACCTGGAGTGCTGGGTTGATGGGTGATGGGAATCAGAGTTGTCAGATTTATATGAGTGAGAAATGTCTGTCTGGATCCGTAGAAGGTCATCTATCAGGTCTCATCCATCGCCTGTTTGATACCTGTGTGTGACAGAGAGCCGGCAAGGTAGGTTAGCGGGGCCCTCCGGTGGCACACAGTGGAACTGCATTTTTAATAAAAAATGTTATGTCATGTCCCAATTGGAACATATTAGCTGCAATTACAGTACCGAATGTCAATGACAAAACATTTGAAATGTTTAAACCACAACAGAAAACATAAACAGATTAACTATGTTAATATCATTTTTTTTTTTTTGATTTAATGCATTTTAATATGCTTGTAAGTGTATTTTCTCCTGCCGTCTTCACTTAGCAAAGAGTGTGTGAGAAATACACTCTGAACTTCATTGGAGATAACCACCCAACACAACATGCACCATACACCTCATTCTTCATTGGAGATAGCCACCCTGCGCAACATGCACCATACACCTCATTCTTCATTGGAGATAGCCACCCTGCGCAACATGCACCATACACCTCATTCTTCATTCTTTTTGACGACAAGTTGCAGTTTTAGTCGTGCAAGTCTAACACAGTCTCATTGAAGTCTCTGTATGGCGCGACAGCTTTAAAAAATCTAAATCAACTTTACTATAATGTCTTTCATATACGAAAATTTAAGATCGAACAAATTACAGCAATTTGTGTTCTGTTTTGGTTTTTTTCTTATGTTCTTATAGTACTAAAAGGAGTTGACATAGTTAACTTTAACTAATATTTTAAATGCAGCACAGAAACCAGGACCAGTGGAAATTAAGTGGAGATAGACTTTAGGACAGAGGGTAGGAGACACTTCACACAGAGAGTGGTGGCTAGTCTCTGTAAGCCGCTTTGGATAAAGGCGTCTGCTAAATAATAATAATGGGTTACCTAGTCATGTGGTTGATGCTGAATCATTGGGATCTTAAGAACCGTCAAATCGAAAAACTGGCAATCAGCAATTAGGAATCTGGTAAGCACTGATGGGTCGAAAAGTTTATTAGTACCAGTAAAAGCATAGCAAAGTGTAGTAAAGCATGATAAAGCATAGGTAATCATTGTAAAGAATAGTGAGGTATTGTATGGCAAACTATGGTAAATGCATAGTATAGTCATGGTAAAACTGCGAAAAATACTAAGCAAAAATACAGTGGTAAACTTTTATAAGGGTTGCTGGAATTATTGAGTTATTGCTGAACTTTTTAGACCTTTTTAGATTTATTTTTATTTTTCTCTCCTTAGCAGACCCCAGCAGACCACGGGTGGCTCCAATCGGCTCCAGGAGTACCGCCACCACCCCCAGCAGCCCAGGAACCTCTTTGGTTGCTAACCGCACCCGTACCCCCAAACCCCGACCCCCACTGCCACCGCCGACAAGAAGCTGACCCCCAGCGAGGACCCCCAAGACCAGCCCTGCCCCCAAAACCACCTCCCGGCCCGCCAGTGCTGCCGGAGCAGGCACCCCGACCCCCGTCATCAAGAACGTGAGATCAAAGATCGGCTCCACTGACAACATTAAGTACCAGCCAGGGGGAGGCAAGGTAGGAGTCTGCCCCCCGAAACACTGCAGCACCAGCTACACGCTTTCCCCTCTGTATCATTTCAGGAGCACAAACACCAAGGGATCGTAATCTCACTCCAGAATTCATATTAGGGGAAACTCTGTATAAGATACTTACAGTCAAGTAGACAGCATAAGATATTTACAGTCAAGTAGACAGCATAAGATATGTACAGTCAAGTAGACAGCAGTGTGTCTGTGATTCAGTGTAACTGGCACTAGAGCGACACAAACCCATGTGTTTGATTGTCCGCATCGAGTTTTCGACAGGTGAGGTTCATTGGTGTTGTTTGGGCTAATTTACCATTCCCAGTGAAGAAACAGCAGCTTGGATAAGTGTGGATTGCTGTTCTAAGAAAAGCAGCAGTCATCCCTAGAGCGATTTCATTTTATTTTTTCTTCCTAGTAGGGCTCCGAAATAATTTGCACTAACAGAATAAGCGACTGCTAAATTTGGCTGGGACCATGTAGAATATTCGTAGTATCAGGAAATTCGTCTGATCCGAGTTCGTTTTAATGAGAATTAACTGTGTGTGTGTGTGTGTGTGTGTGTATGTACTGTATATATGTATGTATGTATATATATATATATATATATACAGTACATATACACACACACATAGTTTATATATCTATATATATATATATATATATATAGAGAGAGAGAGATCTGAACTGAAGATATATATATATATATATATATATATATATATATATATATATATATATATATATATATATATACTGTATGTGTGTGTGTGTGTGTTTATATATATATATATATATATATATATATATATATATATATATATATATATATACAGTACTGTGCAAAAGTTTTAGGCAGGTGTGAAAAAATGCTGTAAAGTAAGAATGCTTTCAAAAATAGACATGTTAATAGATTATATTGATCAATTAACTAAATGAGGACCTAATACTGATTCCTGTGGTACACCACTGGTTACCTCGCTCCATTTTGAGGTTTCTCCTCTAATCAGTACTTTCTGTTTTCTAGATGTTAACCACTCCCTAATCCATGTGCATGCATTTCCTTCAATCCCTACTGCGTTAATATATATATATATACAGTACTGTGCAAAAGTTTTAGGCAGGTGTGAAAAAATGCTGTAAAGTAAGAATGCTTTCAAAAATAGACATGTTAATAGATTATATTTATCAATTAACTAAATGCAAAGTGAGTGAACAGAAGAAAAATCTAAATCAAATCCATATTTGGTATGGCCCCCATGGGCTGAATGGCCTCCTCTCGTTTGTAAACTTTCTTATGTTCTTATGTTCTTATATATACAGTACTGTGCAAAAGTTTTAGGCAGGTGTGAAAAAATGCTGTAAAGTAAGAATGCTTTCAAAAATAGACATGTTAATAGATTATATTTATCAATTAACTAAATGCAAAGTGAGTGAACAGAAGAAAAATCTAAATCAAATCCATATTTGGTGTGACCACCCTTTGCCTTCAAAACAGCATCAAGCAACAATTCTTCTAGGTACACTTGCACACAGTTTTTGAAGGAACTCGGCAGGTAGGTTGGCCCAAACATCTTGGAGAACTAACCACAGTTCTTCTGTGGATTTAGGCAGCCTCAGTTGCTTCTCTCTCTTCATGTAATCCCAGACAGACTCGATGATGTTGAGAACAGGGCTCTATGGGGGCCATACCATCACTTCAGGACTCCTTGTTCTTCTTTACGCTGAAGATAGTTCTTAATGACTTTCGCTGTATGTTTGGGGTCGTTGTCATGCTGCAGAATAAATTTGGGGCCAATCAGATGCCTCCCTGATGGTATTGCATGATGGATAAGTATCTGCCTGTACTTCTCAGCATTGAGGAGACCATTAATTCTGACCAAATCCCCAACTCCATTTGCAGAAATGCAGCCCCAAACTTGCAAGGAACCTCCACCATGCTTCACTGTTGCCTGCAGACACTCATTCGTATGCGCTCTCCAGCCCTTGGCTGAACAAACTGCCTTCTGCTACAGCCAAATATTTCAAATTTTGACTCATCAGTCCAGTGCACCTGCTGCCATTTTCTGCACCCCAGTTCCTGTGTTTTCGTGCATAGTTGAGTCGCTTGGCCTTGTTTCCACGTCGGAGGTATGGCTTTTGGCCGCAAGTCTTCCATGAAGGCCACTTCTGACCAGACTTCTCCGGACAGTAGATGGGTGTACCAGGGTCCCACTGTTTTCTGCCAGTTCTGAGCTGATGGCACTGCTGGACATCTTCTGATTGTGAAGGGAAGTAAGCATGATGTGTCTTTCATCTGCTGCAGTAAGTTTCCTTGGCGACCACTGCGTCTCGGTCCTCAACGTTGCCCGTTTCTTTGTGCTTCTTCAAAGAGCTTGGACAGCACATCTGGAAACCCCTGTCTGCCTTGAAATTTCTGCCTGGGAGAGACCTTGCTGATGCAGTATAACTACCTTGTGTCTTGTTGCTGTGCTTAGTCTTGCCATGGTGTATGACATTTGACAGTAAACTGTCTTCAGCAACCTCACCTTGTTAGCTGAGTTTGGCTGTTCCTCACCCAGTTTTATTCCTCCTACACAGCTGTTTCTGTTTCAGTTAATGATTGTGTTTCAACCTACATATTGAATTGATGATCATTAGCACCTGTTTGGTATAATTGTTTAATCATACAACTGACTATATGCCTACAAAATCCCTGACTTTGTGCAAGTGTACCTAGAAGAATTGATGCTGTTTTGAAGGCAAAGGGTTGTCACACCAAATATGGATTTGATTTAGATTTTTCTTCTGTTCACTCACTTTGCATTTAGTTAATTGATAAATATAATCTATTAACATGTCTATTTTTGAAAGCATTCTTACTTTACAGTATTTTTTCACACCTGCCTAAAACTTTTGCACAGTACTGTATATATATATATATATATATATATATATATATATATATATATATATATATATATATATATATATATATATATATATATAATTATTTTTGGTAGCAATACCACCGACATAGAAATGGTTGAGGTGTTACTAGAGCGCAGGATTTAAGCAGTTGAGGGTCTCGCACAGGACAGACTGTCTAGGATGAGTGTGGAGTGTGCTATTGAAGCTGTAGACAGTGTGTATGCCTTAACTCCTTACTGTCGATTTTGGGATCGCTGCCATCTTTTGAGTTTTGTGTGAATGCCCTCTCCACTGATTTTTCTTTTCTATATTTTCTGCTGCTATAAAGTGGATCAAACATCAAAATAAATGACCATCAAAATCACCAGCGGCTCCTGTCCGAACAGATTTGAGAATTTTGAGTGGACTCCTAGTAATGTGTGCGTTCCAGTGATTTGAAGCACTGTTTCTGCTAATGCTGGGTTCCTAGAAACAACATCCCACTGCCCTTAGGGATTGTAGCAAACTGAATCATTCCATAAACCTAAACCATCTGGTACTACAGAACCAGTGCTTGATCAAGGAAAATGGTGCTTACTTGGTTGCATTTAAACTCTTGTGTTTTAAACTCTTCTTCACAGCTCTGCTCAGAGTTTCCTCTGGTTGTAATATTTTTTTTTCCAAATCTTCTCTTAATGGTGTGTTACTGCTAATCTACAGGATCAAACAGCAGTAGCTCTTCAACAGTGATTGTTCTCTCTTTCGTGGTAAAGCTGCTTTTGTAGTGACTGCAACTGCTGCAGAGTCTGAGCCCAGACCTGTGGTTCTGTGCAGACACTGGCAGCAGCTCCGATCAAGGAAAATGGTGCTTACTTGGTTGCATTTAAACTCTTGTGTTTTAAACTCTTCTTCACAGCTCTGCTCAGAGTTTCCTCTGGTTGTAATATTTTTTTTTCCAAATCTTCTCTTAATGGTGTGTTACTGCTAATCTACAGGATCAAACAGCAGTAGCTCTTCAACAGTGATTGTTCTCTCTTTCGTGGTAAAGCTGCTTTTGTAGTGACTGCAACTGCTGCAGAGTCTGAGCCCAGACCTGTGGTTCTGTGCAGACACTGGCAGCAGCTTTAAATAACTCCAGCTGTACTTGTCCCCTGACTGACTCCTAACTCTGCGGGTGTATACACTGCATGGCCACTTTATTAGGACCTGTCCCTAATATCGGGCTGGGCCACCGTTTATCCTGATCACTGCCTTGACGTGGCATAGACGCCACAGAGGGATCCATTCAGTCTTCAATATTTCACGCAATTGATGCATAGGGGTAGGCACGGGATGATGAACGCATTGTTCAAGTTCATCCCAGACATGCTCAACAAATGCCTGTCACAATTGGGGATTGCAGGGACCATGGAAGAAGTCTCTGTCATTTTTGCACACTTCTGGTAAAGCAGAATTATGGTGCATTATGGTTTTGAATGTAGCCATCGCCATCATGGTACACATGCAGCAGTGTTGTTGCTTGAATAAAACTACAGCATTTGTTTGGCCTGCCAGAGCAATCGATGGCCCAGGTATATATCAGGAGAACATGCCCCACACAAGGGTGATATTCGATTGGGCAGAGCGGTCCTAATAGAAAGACCAGGCAGTGTAAATGTGTGTATTTGTGTTGGTGTTGTGTGCTGCCTGAAACCTGTGAAAACCTGCTTTTGTAGCTCCCTCCCTCCCTCCCTCCCTCCCTCTTACTCTTTCCCTGGTCTAACTTCCTGACCCCTGGTTGACCCCTCACCCTCTTTGCTTTGCTGCTCTATTGTAGGTTCAGATAGTCACCAAAAAAAACGACTACAGCCATGTCACTTCGCGCTGTGGCTCCAAGGACAATATCAAGCATGTTCCTGGTGGTGGGAATGTAAGTACTGGGTCTCATAGGGTTTAACCAACACCTCATTTCCATCTTGTTAAAACAGCACATTCTTCTTAATGGGATCAATAGGAGGCCCTCGACGCTTTACCAATTGGGTGATTCTAAGAATGTGAATCGAAACTCATTTCACCACAGAAGAAAAAGACTTCTGCTGGAAACATTTGTCATTTGAATGTATTTATTACTTTTTTTTAGTGTTTCTAAATGTAGCCCTAAGATGGTCATCTGCGGTACCCAGTTTTTTGTTTTTTTTAATGCAGCATTCAGCGCTCAGTTTTGCAATTTTTAGTTCCAGGTTACACAAGCTACTTTTGTTTTTTACATTGGGGTCTATTTTAGTATTTTTTTTTTTGATTGACACCAACCACTAAATATAATAAAAGTCCAGGAAAAATATATACTGCTCTGGTGTACTGAAAACAAATACAAATGACCATAGATAGTCATATAAATTAGATTAGTTTACTGGTCTGCTGTTATGAGTGGAGTTTTCTTTCTTATGTTACAGTACTAGACTGCTCTACAGTTTTGATGGAGGGCTCTTTCTTGTATATCTGTATACAGCTCTGTAGTGTTGTTCTCTTTCCTATAGACCTCTATACAACTCTGCAATGTTCAGTTTTCTTTCCTTTAGACCTCTATACATCTCTGCAGTATTGAGTGGCGTTCTCTTTCCTGTAGAGCTCTAGACAGCTCTGCAATATTGAGTGGAGTTCTCTTTCCTGTAGATCGTTATACATCTCTACAGTATTCAGTGGAGTTCTCTTTCCTATAAACCTGTATTCAGATCTGCAGTGTTACGTTCTCTTTCTTATAGGCTATACAGCGCTGCAGTGTTGAGTGGAGTTCTCTTTCCTATAAACCTCTGTACAGCTCTGCAGTGTTCAAAGAGTTAAGATCTGACGATGTTTAGAACATTAAAATAGACCTCACTGACTGCTCCCTAATATTTTACACCCTGGATTGTGCAAGCACTAGGTGCTGATATGCTGCAGGTAGATGTAGTAATTCATGAATAAAAATAGGTCATAATTTATACCTAGCAGTCTGTGTTGGGGATATGAATGACCAAAGCTGCAGGACGTAGACCGGATCAGTCACATGTAATTGGAAGCCCTAACAGATGGAAACGATCGAATCTTATTAATGTATTGTGTACTAACTGAACTAATCTGCTCACCAGCACTCTGTACCGATGAACCCAGAGGCTCACTAACCCTTGTAAAAGTTTCCCATAGTAAAAGCCCAGCAAACTGTAGTAAAGGACAGTGCAAGCATGGTAATGCAAACGTAAGCATTGTAAAGTAATGTCACGCCATGGTTTACAAGATCCCTGGACTGCTCCCTGAGGGTTGCTATGTGGCAAACAGATACATACACTCATACACACACACACACACACACACAAACACACACATATACTCACACTGACACACACACACAGAGCTACGCTCACACTCACACAGAGACACACTTACACACACTGACACACTCTCACACAGAGACACTGACACACTCTCACACAGAGACCCACACACTCTCACACAGAGACACTGACACACACACACACACACACTCTCAGTCACACAGTTGACACATACGCTCACACACACACTCGCGCACACACACACTCTATACCTGTCTCTAAATCCCAGCTTCTTTAACCAGGAGCTCCCAGTTCTCTAACACTGACTTACGTCTGCTCACGCAAGAGCCTCCAGTGTCACCTGTCTAATTGCCACTAACTGTCCTCGAGAAACACTCTGAAGTCACACCTGCTCACTACTAATGCTGTCCTGGTGAACCTGCCCCTTTTCTTCCACTCTCAGTGAAATGCTTGTGGAACACATCTCGCTTGTCCCGCATGACCCCCTAGTTGCCCCATAGTGGTCTGGGGATGTGAAGATTTCCTCACAATGAATTGAAACTAGGGCTGTGCAGATATTCAGATTTTCCAAGTAATTCCCTTTATCGTGTTTTAAGTCAACAGGTATTAATTCAAACAGAAAGAAACCTGTTAAAAACATGTTCACTGCAAAACATGAAATTATGCTTTTCCCATTATTTGCAGTTTGCACATTACTAAGTATCAATTATTGATAATATTGTTTTCTGGTAGCGTGAACTCATTCTAATGACTTGTCTGAACTTAATCAATTATTATTATTATTATTATTATTATTATTATTATTATTATTATTATTATTATTATTATTATTAGTCTTTTATCCAAAGCGACTCACAGAGACTAGGAGAACTATGCATCACAACTGCTGCTGCAGAGTCACTTACAATAGGACCTCAGTTTTACGCTCATCCGAAGGACGGAGCACGAGAAGGTTAAGTGACTTGCTCAGGGTCACACATAGTGAGTCAGTGGCTGGGCTGCGATTGAACCGGGAACCTCCTAGTAACAAGCCGCAATTAAATCGATTTTATTTGCACTTACCTTTGTTTCATCTGTTTGATTAAAAATATATATTTTCTTTAGATTTTCTAAAGACACTTTCTTTAATAAGATGTGACTCTTCTAAGGAGTTCCCTATTAGTCTGCAGTTCAGTGACTTGTATTCAGTGCTTGTGTACAATGAATTTTGTGTTCTGTGATTAAAAAAAAAATAGATGAAACAAAGGTAGGTTAGGTTCTGACAAGCTGTTAGATAATTGTATTAAATCTCCCTGCTAGAAGACCTTGTCCTGTTATCATTGATTGGTAACTAATAATGTGTAGATTGCAAATGGTGAGAAAAGCATTACATTATTATCTACATTATTCCTTTTTAAAGGTAATCTGAATATCTGCACAGCCATAATAAACCCCCAGCTACCTCCATCTCTCTAAAGGAACTAACCCGATAGGGACAGTGTCTGCTGCTATATTGAACAGACTGACGCACACCAGGAGTTCAAACACTGCTGCTGCCAGCCAAGTATCTCTAGCGCTTGCTTTGTGTTTAATGTGCCTTCTGTCTGGTTTGGGGGGATGTGACTGGTGACAGCTCAATTTCACCCCCCTGTGCTACTCAATGTGACCATTTCAGTGTATTCTTTGCTTCTGACCAGCAGCTGATTAAATGTGGCCATGTGGAAGAAAGTCACAGCAAATGAAACTGGTGTCTTTCCTATTGTTGATTTTGGATACCAGTATCTCTGCCACACTCAATCACGACATGTTGTCAGCTCAGCTGGTTAGAAATGACTCATAAATTGAAAGCAGTGAAACCTGTTGATTTAATTAACTTTTTTCATGGTGTTCCAATGAAGAACCCCAGTCCAATACGTCACTAGAGTTATTTATGAAGGTGTTTTTTTTTTATTCCTGAAAAATAAACATCAAGCCTAATAAGTGCTAAATCTCCAGCTGTACCACACCCCCTTTCCTTGTGTTCTCTCTCTCTGTCTGTCTGTCTGTCTTTCTGTCTCTCCGTCTCTCCCCCATTCACCTTGCCTCTCATACTCTTTCTTCCTTACACTTTGGTGTCATTTTGTTTAATTGTGAGTGTCTTCATTTTTATATGTGTGTAAAGTAAGTCACAAGACATAAGCAGAGTACATTCCATTCAATCAGTGATGAAAAACACATAGACAGACAGGCACACACACACACAGAGTCAAAATATGAGATTACAATTACTTAATTGTTGCCTCAAATGTATTTATTTAGAAAGGAACATATTGTATGTATTTGAGGAAATTGTATTTTAATCTGTAGTAAATACCTGTTTATAATTATATATTAGATCCGCATAAAATAGTTGCAGATCATGTTCTTATATAGATAGATAGATACTGATATATTTATATGTGTGTGTCTGTGTCTGCTCTGATGTGTTGTAATGTGTGCAGAGCTGTGTGTTCCTCTCCAGTAAAGTCAGTGGATGTTTTTCGCAGGTCTCAAAAGCACAAAAATCTGCTCCCCCGAGCCGCACGCAAAGCACCGTCGGCTCCAAGCAATCCAGTGTGAGTAACCATCCCATTTCACTGCAGCCTGTCTGACCAGCTGCCTCCTCCAAGCTGCTAGCACTCCAGTATCACTGTACCTCTATCTCGGGCACTCTGTAATACATCTCTCTCTGTATGTATACAATTAATCTCAATCACACTGTAAGCATCTCTATGCCTCTACCAATCACCTCAGTCAAACTGTAAGCATCTCTCTACATCTGCCATTAATTTCGGTCACACTGTACTCACCTCTGCTGTTAGTCTCTGTCACATTGAAAGCCTTTCTCTGTACCTCTAACATTGATCTCAGTCACACTGTAAGCACCTTGTCTTTTAAAAGGGTGCCATAGTGTAAGCATTGTAAAGCCCAGAGAGGGCCATGGGAAAACTGCAGAGGTACTGTGGTAAACCTTTTTCACTATCTCTACCTCTGCCATCGATCTGCTGTCTCACATAATGTCTCGTCGTTTTGACACACCTACATTGTAAAGGCTGGTTCACACTTCAGTCTTGCAACCACTGGGAGACGATTGTGCAACACCACCAGCTAGAGCTGAGAAAATCCAGCTCTGGCAACCAGTCTCCCTTAGATCACCTGACAGTCGCACGATTAGAGAGACAAGAAATCAGCACAAACAGTGGACATGCAATTGAAGTATGAACCAGCCTTAACTCTACAGTAATGCAAAGGACCTGTGTTTTAAAGATGGCTAAACTCTAGCCAAGGTCTCTTCCTGAAAGGGGTTGGACACACTTTATTATGAACCAGACCTTCTCAGTGTTTACTGTATACAGTAGTTCTCAGTAGTTACGGTACAGTTGCTTCTCAGGACACGGTAACTATTGTTGTGTACCAGTCAGTTTCAACCATTTCTCTTCCACTTTGTCTCAGATTTTACCCTCTTAGAAGACTTCTTGTGCATACAGTTGCAGACAAAAGTATTTGGGCAGTTTAAAAAAAAAAAAAAAGAAAAAACACAAAAAGTGATTTCTATAATTTCTAATTGTTCTATTGAAAGATCTCAATTAAAGTAGAGCTTCAGCTTCATAATAAAACAACAAATTATTACATAACATGCATAAAATGAAAAATAACATGCAAAAACGAATTTCATACTTTGACAAAAGTATTTAGACAATCAAAATATTTCATATGAAACCCATTCATTGCTAATTATTGACAATTATCGTGATTGAAAATCAACATGTGATGTTGATTATAGAATAAATAAATACATAATCATAAAGTGCTGAAAAATACATTGGAAATTTGTGAGTAAAAAAAGCAACAAAAATGGTTAAAACTAAAGTGTACAGCAACATTCTAAAAATGGCATTGATACAATTAAACGAAAAAGGAGAAACTACCAGAAAAATAACAGAAAGACTTTTACCGAAGACGGTTTACCAAAAAGCACAGTATGAGCTATCATTGACAAACACAGGAGAACAGGAACTACTGCAACTGTGGACAACCAAAAAATATTTCTGCAAAATCTGGAAAAAGAATCAGTTGAGCAGCCTGGCAAAATCCTTAGATTACTGCAAAAGATTTCACACAAGTTCCGAGAGAAGATGGTCAAGAAATTCACGCGCAAACAATTCAACAATATAGATGAATGTCCATGGGCAAAAACCAAGATGCAAACCTTTGTTAAAAACAATACACAAAAGAAAGCGATTGGAGTTTTACATTGAATATTTGAAGAAGCCTGATCATTTCTTCAACAAAATGTTATGGTCAGACAAATCCAAAATATAATTTTTATTTTATTTTATTTTTACCAAGAAAGCAACAATATGTTTGGAGGAAGAGGGAGAAGAATTGAAAGAAAAGTTCATCATGCCGAGTGTTTTTTATTGTTATTATTATTATTTAGTCATTGCCAATGATTTTTTACTCCGGTTTTCTCCCCAGTTTGGAATGCCCAATTATTATTTGTATCTCGGTTCAACGCTGCAATCCCCTGGCGACTCGGGGAAACAGGCTGGAACACACGTCCCCCGAAACGTGTTCCTGCCAATCCGTCATTTTTCGCACTGCGGATGCACAGCAAGGCCACCAGACCTATAGTGTTGGAGGACAACACGGATCTGATGGCTCCACTGCAGAACCGCAGGTGCCCTATCAGCCACAGGGGTCGCTGGTGCGCGGTGAACCGTGGATTCCCCTGCCGACCTAAGCCCTCCCTACCCAGGCACGCTCGACCAATTGCGCGCTGCCCCCTAGGAACCCCCGGTCACGGTCGGCAGTGACAGCCTGGATTCAAACCTGCCACCTCCAGGCTATAGGGCGCATCCTGCACGCCACGCAGAGTGCCTTTACTGGATGTGCCACTCGGGAGCCCCTTATCATCATGCCCAGTGTTAAACATGATGGAAGTTGTGTGATGGTATGGGCTTGTTTTTCATCCCTAGGCACTGGCAACCTTTGTATTGTAGAAAGATCAATGAATGCTGCAAAATATCAATACATTTTGCACTTTCATTTGTTACCCAGTGCTGGAAGGCTTACTGGACGGAAGTTTGTATTCCAGCAGGATAGTGACCCTAAGCATTCCGCAAAGTCTACAAAGGAATTTCTGAAAAAAGGAAGATGGACTGGCCATCTCAGTCCCCAGACTTGAACCCCATCGAGATGTTGTGGATTGACTTGAAGGCTGCGCTTGCAAAAAGGAAACCAAAGTCGACTGCAGAACTCAAAGCTGTATGAGTTGAAGAATGGGCAAAAATATCTCTGGAAAGATGCCAGGAACTGGTTTCAAAATACAAAGAAAGACTGCAAGCTCTAAAGGAAGCAAAGGGCGAGCACACAAAATACTAATGTAAGGGTGCCCAAATACTTTTGTCAAAGTATGAAATTAGTTCTTGCATGTTGTTTTTCATTTTATGCATGTTATGTAATAATGTGTTTTATTATAAAGCTGAATCTCTAATTTATATCTTTTAATGGAACAATAAAAAATTATATGAATCACTTTGTGGTTTTTCTCATTTTTTTACTGTCCAAATACTTTTTTCTGTGTGTGTGTGTGTGTGTCTGTGTATATATGTATATATATATATATATATATATATATATATATATATATATATATATACAGTACTGTGCAAAAGTTTTAGGCAGGTGTGAAAAAATGCTGTAAAGTAAGAATGCTTTCAAAAATAGACATGTTAATAGATTATATTTATCAATTAACTAAATGCAAAGTGAGTGAACAGAAGAAAAATCTAAATCAAATCCATATTTGGTGTGACCACCCTTTGCCTTCAAAACAACATCAATTCTTCTAGGTACACTTGCACAAAGTCAGGGATTTTGTAGGCATATAGTCAGGTGTATGATTAAACAATTATACCAAACAGGTGCTAATGATCATCAATTCAATATGTAGGTTGAAACACAATCATTAACTGAAACAGAAACAGCTGTGTAGGAGGAATAAAACTGGGTGAGGAACAGCCAAACTCAGCTAACAAGGTGAGGTTGCTGAAGACAGTTTACTGTCAAAAGTCATACACCATGGCAAGACTGAGCACAGCAACAAGACACAAGGTAGTTATACTGCATCAGCAAGGTCTCTCCCAGGCAGAAATTTCAAAGCAGACAGGGGTTTCCAGATGTGCTGTCCAAGCTCTTTTGAAGAAGCACAAAGAAACGGGCAGCGTTGAGGACCGTAGATGCAGTGGTCGGCCAAGGAAACTTACTGCAGCAGATGAAAGACACATCATGCTTACTTCCCTGCAATCGGAAGATGTCCAGCAGTGCCATCAGCTTAGAACTGGCAGTAAACAGTGGGACCCTGGTACACCCATCTACTGTCCGGAGAAGTCTGGTCAGAAGTGGCCTTCATGGAAGACTTGCGGCCAAAAGCCATACCTCCGGCGTGGAAACAAGGCCAAGCGACTCAACTATGCACGAAAACACAGGAACTGGGGTGCAGAAAAATGGCAGCAGGTGCTCTGGAATGATGAGTCAAAATTTGAAATATTTGGCTGTAGCAAAAGGCAGTTTGTTGGCCGAAGGGCTGGAGAGCGTGCATACGAATGAGTGTCTGCAGGCAACAGTGAAGCATGGTGGAGGTTCTTTGCAAGTTTGGGGCTGCATTTCTGAAAATGGAGTTGGGGATTTGGTCAGAATTAATGGTCTCCTCAATGCTGAGAAGTACAGGCAGATACTTATCCATCATGCAATACCATCAGGGAGGCATCTGATTGGCCCCAAATTTATTCTGCAGCATGACAACAACCCCAAACATACAGCGAAAGTCAATAAGAACTATCTTCAGCGTAAAGAAGAACAAGGAGTCCTGGAAGTGATGGTATGGCCCCCACAGAGCCCTGATCTCAGCATCATCGAGTCTGTCTGGGATTACATGAAGAGAGAGAAGCAACTGAGGCTGCCTAAATTCACAGAAGAACTGTGGTTAGTTCTCCAAGATGTTTGGGCCAACCTACCTGTCGAGTTCCTTCAAAAATTGTGTGCAAGTGTACCTAGAAGAATTGATGCTTGATGCTGTTTTGAAGGCAAAGGGTGGTCACGCCAAATATGGATTTGATTTAGATTTTTCTTCTGTTCACTCACTTTGCATTTAGTTAATTGATAAATATAATCTATTAACATGTCTATTTTTGAAAGCATTCTTACTTTACAGCATTTTTCACACCTGCCTAAAACTTTTGCACAGTACTGTGTATATATATATATATATATATATATATATATATATATATATATATATATATATATATATATATATATATATATATAATGTAATATTTGTATCCCTTTTAACCACATACCCCAGAAAGACATGATACTCTTTTATTGCACTTAAAACCAGTACGCAGTAACCACACTAACACACACGCGCAGCTTGGCGCAGTGTCACTGTGGTGTTTTGGATTCATGGACTATAGTGCTGCTCAGTCTGGCAGGGCTGCATACCTGCTGTTCTTACACTGGCGAGCCTGTGATTCATACCGCTCTGGATTACTGTGCTCTCAGCCAGATGGCAATCGATTCACAGTAATGCTGAGCAGGGACACATTAGAGGAGAGGGTCCTTTCATAAAAGTTTAGCACAGTGTAATAAGGCACAGTGAAAGCTTGGCAAAGAATAGGTAATCATTGTAAAGCCCGGAGATGTATGGTAAGGCATAATAATTAACATGGCATTCCATGATAAAGTGCTTCATAAAACCAGGAAAACTGCAGGATTACAGTGGTCAACTCTGATAGGAGATCACACTGTGCGATTGGTGGGAGGAGCACCCGGTTGATGCTTCGGCTGGTAATATTGTTTATCCTGAGAATCCATTGAGAGACTGGGGACTACATTACGCAGACTGTCCCAGTTCTAGCTGCCTGCCATAGACATGTGTAATGTAGGCTAGATCAATGTCTTTATTAGTAAGCACCAGCACCATCTAGTGCACAGCAGCGTATTGCCAGCAGACCTCAAGGAAGCTTGTTTTCAAAGTTGCAGATCACTAGATGGTGCAAGCGCTTACTTTTATGAAGACACTTCGTCTTTATTATTATTATTATTATTATTATTTGTTTATTTAGCAGACGCCTTTATCCAAGGCGACTTAGAGACTAGAGTGTGTGAACTATGCATCACCTGCAGAGTCACTTACAATTACATCTCACCCGAAAGACGGAGCACAAGGAGGTTAAGTGACTTGCTCAGGGTCACACAATGAGTCAGTGGCTGAGGTGGGATTTGAACCGGGGACCTCCTGGTTACAAGCCCTTTTCTTTAACCACTGGACCACACAGCCTCCTTACATGTATGACTAGAACTGAAGCGCAGCGTGAGTGCATGCAAGAGTGAGTGAGTGCGTGTGTGTGAGATTGTGAGCCTGACAAGTAAATGGTATTTCTGTTTTATTATTTGAATTAAGAACTGGTGTTGTAGGTCACATTGTCTTGTGTGGATAGGGGGTGCTGTGTAGCCACAGTTCTGCATGTTGTACCTCAACTGTCTCTTCTTGCACGCGCAGGTGCAAATTCTCAACAAGAAAGTGGACTTGAGCAAAGTCACATCGAAATGTGGTTCCAAGACGAATATCAATCACAAGCCAGGTACTGCACGTCTCTCTGTATGTCTGTGTCTCTTCTGTCTCTTCTGTTTCATGTGCTGTTACTGTGTTGTCGACGGCATTTAACCAATACAGGTGACCAACACAAATTAAACAAATAAAGAACACATTAGGAGCTACAACTAAAGGAAGAACATGTCTCTGCTACATAGATGTCAATTTATTGTTTAAACTCCTTTAGAGATATTAAAACACTGAGCTTCAGATCATTCTGAAGTTTATTTGAGGACCACAGAGCAAAAAAACAGAATGCCTTTTTTTCCCCCAAATGCCTTACAAACTTTAGGGACTATAAAACTTCAGTGTTTAGTTTCTGTCAGGCGTTGATTGGCTGAGGTGCTGTGTGCTGCGTCTGTTTCAGGTGGTGGTGAAGTGAAGATCGAGAGCCACAAGACGAACTTAAAAGAGAAGACTCAGTCGAAGATAGGCTCCATGGACAACGTGGGGCATGAGCCAGGCAGCGGGAATGTGAAGGTGAGGTTCAGCCCTGTACTGGAAGTAGGCTTGCTGCTTTTCACGCTTAAATAAATACCTGTTTTTAGTTAGCTTGGTCATTTCCCCTGGAGGGTGACATTGTCTCACTCCTTCAACACCTTTATTTCCTGTCTTTAACCAACCAGCTGCTTAACCTATTGACTGACATGCTTTCAGCCAGTAACTGCTGAGGTGGAATGACCCAGGAAGTGCAAGTGCAACAGATTTCTTGAGAGAAAGGCATGGAAACAGCACTTTCTTTACTAAAGTAGTACCAGATACCATGTCTTCAAATGAAAATCCACGTTTGCAATAACGTGTTTATTGAAGAACTGCATGTTTAAAACCTATGTAGTGAAAGGAAGCGAGTGACAGGTAAGAATTTATTTTTCATTTGTGAAATTATTTTGTTGGCTACAGGCACTTCTTCACCTTTCCGCCTTGCCCAATCCCCTCCAACACTCAGGGTTCAAACATTAGGGAAAGAGAGAGAGAGAGAGAGAGCTGGCTGGCTCAGTTTTCATGAAGCAACCCTCAATGGAATGTATTAGCAGCAGCTACTTTGACATTCTGAGTGTTAGATCTACACTCTCAGCAATGACAAAACAGTTTAAACTTGTAATCCACAACACAGTCTATTTTCAGTTTGTCTGTTTAATGGCTGTTTTTATACATGTTCCAGTTGAGAGGGTATTTCAACTCGATTACCGGCCTGACACAACCAAGACACCAAACACTTAGAAACACACAGCAAGAGTACCGTCAAAGAATTAAAGAACCTTTAAAAAAATCAATGACAAACATTTCAACGACAAGTCTTTTTCAATGTCTTCAGTTGAACCCTGATGTATATTTTACCCACCTTTTTTAAATGTTTACCAGAGTAAAGTTGCATTGTACATTTTTTACATACTATGCATCTACCATAAAATGACCATTGCATTTGCTTTACTGTACCTCTCTGGGCTTTACAATGCTTTCACTGTGCTTTCTTGCACTTTTGCTGTTCTTTTACTGTGATAAACTTTTTTTATTATTATTATTTGTTTATTTAGCAGACGCCTTTATCCAAGGCGACTTACAGAGACTAGGGTGTGTGAACTATGCATCAGCTGCAGAGTCACTTACAACTACGTCTCACCCGAAAGACGGAGCACAAGGAGGTTAAGTGACTTGCTCAGGGTCACACAATGAGTCAGTGGCTGAGATGGGATTTGAACCGGGGACCTCCTGGTTACAAGCCCTTTTATAATGGCATCCACCTACCCATCCTCCATCCCATTCCCATCCACCTACTGACACCCCATTTGTCCCCTGTTGTGTATTCTAGGCTGAGGGGGAGAAGGAGGAGGCAGCAGCTGAGGGAACTCTGGTTCCCCCTAGTGGTGCTCTGAGTGTAGCTCCACCAGGGAACGAGGCGCGGGAGAATGGAGTAAGAGAGACTCCTGCCTGCACCGGGGAGATGAGAGAAACAAAAGGTCTGGACCCCCACATCCCAGAGACAAGTAAGTGAGAGCTGCCTATCTCCCCCACCTGCTTTGGGCTCTAGAGTTACTGACCTGAGTGGGGCACTGTAGTGCAGGCCAGGGTTAGAGTCACAGTGCTTGAGCTCCGTGGCGATGGGATGTAAAAGACTGTTGTGTTGAACTGTGAGAGCAGTGCATCTCGAGATTAGTTCAGACTGCCGGCACCAAGAAACGATTCCCATTTGAGCTTTAGGGTCCAGTGACAAGATACTGTCTAATGACGCTCACAGTACAGTAGCAATGGGATCAAAACGGTAGGAACTAAGCAATGCTGTAAAGGTTTAAAAAAACTAGATTCAATGTTTTACTAAACGTATAACCAAAAGTGTCCTGTTTTAGAGGGTCTTCCTTAGATTTTTCCAGCGCTGTAATTTGAAATATCAAGATCACTATAACACTGAATCAGCTCTGTTTTTCTTCATTTGTATATAAAAGTTTAAACAGTAAACAGTGGTTTATAAAGGATATTTAACTATGGAATCTGATTTACAGCCCCTCCTGAAAGGTTTTGCAGGTTCATGGAGTGTAAACAACTGTTAAGTCACCAATACTATTTTCACACACAATATCCCTTTTACTGCTTACATTGCAAACTGGGCAGCGAGTCCAGTTAGCATGCACTCTTGATACTGTATTAAAACCTGTTAGTAGACATTTTGGATCCTGCTAAAAAGAACAATTTATATAGTGCCTGTTATGCCAATGGCACTTCCCAAAGCATTTAAAAATAAATACACATTTACAAAGAAAAACCTGTTTGTCACTGGCAAAATTGTGTAACAGAGTATTGCTACAGAATCTCATAAACACCCACCCAATAAATAACGCTTTAAGAAATGAGCATGGAATACTGTTCTGAATATCCTTGGTGTCTATTGCCATACAGTATAATACAGGAATGTAAATACAACTCCCATTGTATAGCAGTGTGATCCATTCTTGGTTTTACTAGGAGTTTAGTAAGACACACCTGAGCTTGTTACCTATACACTTTATCTAGTCAAGCTTGTAGTAGAACCTGGAATGGGTGAAACTGCTATGAAATAAGAGTCTTATTTCCATCCCTGTAATCAATCCCATCCTGTAATCATGTTGCTGAGCTAGACTGAACTAGACTGAAGGAGCAAGAGAAGGGCGGGGTCCACTAGTTATCCCAGGTGAGGATTGAATCAGATCCCAAAGAAGATACGCTAGTCCAGTCCAGTCCAGGTCCAATCAAGTTCAGATGGGCTAATCAGGGATGCACTGTTCTCAAACACCAGGGTCTCCCTCTTCATCTGTTCATTCATTCATTCATTCATTCATTTGTTCATTCATATAATTTATTTTACAATTTGTTAACTTCATTAATTACCCTTCATGCACTTATTCTGATTTAGTCCATTGTTTGATTATTATACTTTTTTTTTTTTTTTTTAAACATCCATGACCATTAATCCTCAAAACAGTATTAACTTTTATTTTTCAGGCATCTAACGCAGCTATGTGGTATCACCCTGCCCTTTCCACCCCCACCCCCTCCCTTGACTTATCTCACTCCCATCTCTCCTCCCTCCCTCCTCTGCCCCCTGCTCTTCCTCCCGCTACAGATTGAGTCTCACAAGCTGATGTTTCGCAAGAATGCCCGGGCTCGCACGGACCACCGAGCCGAACTCATCTACAAATTCCAATCCCGAGCAGCTACGCCATCCCCCACCCCCCAACCCGCGATCACACAGCGCCTCTCTCAGTGAGTCTGTAGGCTCCGCCCGCAGCGCCACTCCCGCCATCCCAGCATGCACGCTGCCACAGGAAGTCAGCTGGGCTGATGGGGGCATGACTCCACCTCCCTTTCTTCTTATACTCTTCTAGCGTGGTTATCTTTTCTTTTATCTCCCTCTCTTTAAGTTTTTTTTTTTTTTTTGTTAGATTGTAAATAGTCCGGGAGGTTTTGAGGTGGTTTCTGTGTAGGTGCACCTGCGGTTAAACACCCTGGCTGGCTGTCACTCGCTCTCGCTCTGTCTCTCTTTAAATCAATGAAATTGATAATTAGATTTAAGGAATCACTTTATGCATACTTGGGAGTTCTACCCCCAGGAACAGACTATGTTTGATCCTCTGATAATTTAGAAACACACATAGAAAGAAACTTAATAAATTCAATGACAGGAGTTTGGACTAGAAGCCTTTCTCGGTGTCCATAGCATTAGTATTTCTGAGTGAATAATAGTTGTGGAGGAACCTCTTATAACCAACCCAATACAAGTGTACTAGTATAGACACTACATTCGCCAGCTTATTGAGCATCCAAGACGCACACGGATCCAGGATTGGTTTAGGTAGCAACTGTTGTCCTCTGTTGTCTGCTCGTTCATGTCACAATATAAGTTTGGATAATGCCTTCCCTGTTGTAGTCCTAGCAGAATAGGGCTGGTTTGGTCACAGCACAAACTCTGCATGTGCACTTGGGGAGGGCACTGCGGATATTGAATGTATGATTTCTGTGATTTAAATGGAGAGAGCGAGTCATTCCTTATTTATTACGTTATTTCAAAACTTTGTTTTGACTGCCTAACTCTTAAAGGGTTGGCTGCAGGGTTGCCCTTATAAACATTTCCCCATAGTAAAAGCATAGCAAACTGAGTTTAAGCATGGTTAAACATAGGTATGCATTGTAAAGCACAGAGACTTGTGGTTAAGCCTATTAAAAAAAAAAAAACATGGCAAAGCATGGTAAACTAACCCTTATAAAAGTTTCCATAGTAAAAGCATAGCAAGTTTAATAAAGCACAGTGAAAGCATGATAATGCATAGGTAGTAGAAGTATGGTAAAGAAAAAAAAGAAAACATGTTAAATGATGGTAAATGCATAGCAGAGCCTGAGAAAGGCATGGCATAATGACCGTGGTAAACTTTTATAAGGACAGTTACAGTGAGATGTATGTGAAGTTTTTTTTTTCTTGTTTTGAAGTGGAATGAGCCAGTGTGTTTAAAAGCAGAACCACTGAACCCAGACAACACTCCCACTGATCTCCCCCTCTCTGTCACTCCTCCACTCTGTGATCCTGATCCATGACATCTAGGAGATTTACTGTTTGAACTGTAGACTTTTAAAAATCTTTAAACTGTTTTGTGGTGAAGTGTTTGAATATATTACTGTATAATGAATAACTGCAATGTTTTAGTTTGTTTTTTTCTTTGTCTTAAAAAGCAATGTTCTTGTTGTTAATCTGGTAAAAAGCTTGTGACAGACCAAGCAATGTGGAATGCGGTAGCGTGGGGTGTTTTTTGAATGGATTTTCCTCCTCGGAGGGAAAGAATTTCAGAAGCCATTTCTAAGGCAAGGGAAGGTTTTCAGGTTGAATTAGGTCCCTAGAGATTGAGGAAAGGGATCTAGGAGTCACTTTATACAGAAAGTGCTATTGAACAAGGGAATTTAGGAAGAACATTCTTGTCTCTGACTCCAGCTACTTTCACCCTCTGTGTTATTATTGTGTTAGCCCTGTAAGGAAAAAAACAGACTGACAAATTGGTTTTTGATCAAAAACACTTTATATGAAAGAAAGTTATATCCCCAATACAATCATATAAACATTGTTACAATCCTACTTCAACTGCAAGTCTCCGTCTGACTCATTGTATGTGTTTGTATTAGAGCACAGATATCAGTGGGTTCAATTCAAGGAAATGAAAGGAACAACTTATAACAGGAAAACACATATATTTATACACAAACATCATGGTGATTCCCCTCCCATCTTATTCAATATCCAGTTGTTGAGGTAACCACCTGTTAACTCACACCTTTAACACACCTCCTGTTCAGGAGGGAAGGGGGGTGGAATCATCCCAAATCTATAGAACATTCTATGACACTTAAATTCTATGACTTAAATTAACTAAATTGACTTAACGTCCTACTTTCGTTGCTGTAAAAGCTGGTTCAAACTGGTATGCTCTTTGTTTCTATCTCTGTTCACACCTTGCCCACACATACAAACTTCTTTCCATCGATCTGTGTATCTAAACTAGACACCTGTTACGCTTGGCTGTCTGCCCAGACATTTAATTTGTGACTTCTGAGTCTGTGACAGGATGCAGGTACCTGGTTTGCTTCTTTAAAGAAAGCCACAAAGTGTTACTTCTGAATTTTTTTTTTACTTTAGCTTATTACATATTTAAAATATAAAACTGTATAATCAAAACAAATTTAGAATCAGTACTCAATTATATAATACTTTATGCAAAAAGCCAATTTTAATTGTAGAGCAAGCAAACAAACATACCCTTCGTGGTAGCCATTTCTACACCCCTTAAATATATCATTCGTCATTGCTGAAGTGTTCTTAATGTAGTGCCAGTTTGGACTGTCCCAGTCACCTCTCACTGGAGTTTACCTTTCCCAACGGCAACACCTTTTAAAGACTGACTGATCATCCCTGCCCAACGCTGTGCTTGTACCATTCATGAGATGTTTTCAATCATGAAAGTCATAGAAAGTATTTAAACTGCATATATATCACAGCAGCATTCTTAGAAGAGTGACAGGATGACCAGAAAAGGAAACTGGTTATGATTGGAGACAAGAATGTGTTTTGGTTAAATGGTAAGCTGGTGTAGGTAGAAACCGGGTCTAACTGAATGTTCAGTAAGTAATCTTGCAAAAACTCCTTTTGACATTTGTCTTCCCAGGACTAAATGTCCCCACTCCCCCTTTAATTAGCCCAGTCCTGGTTTGTTCGGAGGCTGTGTGTGTGTAGCTGACAGGGTTAATAGCATGGGAGCAAGGGACTGGAGGTCTGTAGGGCAGAAAGAGTTTGACTAAGGTCCCAACAATGCAAGACAAGTCCAGTAAGAGTTGGATAGACTTTAAACGCAAGTAGTAATGGATCCAGATCTTGTAACACTGAAATCCATGAAAACTAGGCTTGTTCCTTTTCAGCATTTATCTAAGAGCGGCTCACACAATATGATAATAAACCACATACCAGCTAGAGTAACATATACCAGTTATTTTTACCTCGAAACAGCTCAAAAGCAAGGGGATTTATTACAGTATTTTATCAGCCCCTGAAAAATAGCAAGCTAGTTTGAACTATTTTAATGATTTGGTAGAACTCATGAAGTTGTTCTGGCCATTTTGTTTATTGCACGTGGATCATCTTTTCAAATCATTACAAATCCTGAGGTTTCAGCACACCCTAGCTGCAGGGAGGATTAACAAACACGCAGAATTGTGTCATAAAGGTTTTATACTTCCTGTATTATAAACGAGGAACAGGCAGATAGGCCAAACTGTCTGCCTCAATTTGAAATGCATTTAAAAAGGGAGGCTGCGTTAAACAGGATCATGCATGGAACATGCATGCATTCAGTAGTTCAGGAGGATCACGGCGAGTGAGGAGAGGATCTTTCACTTTGGATCCATTTGATCCAATAGGGTTCTGGGTACTTAGCAAGGTGCTGTCTGTTATTTGAGAAGTCATTGTTTTAAAACTTCCACTCCATTGAAATCTGTTTAATGTGCTGAAGGACACAGCAGTGCGCAGAGAATTTACTTTTTAAATAATGCAAGTTCTAACAGGGATCAAAATTAACTGGGAGAGGGAGCGGTCTTCAGAGAACAGGCAGGGCTGCACACACACCATGCTTCTCTCATCCTCCCTCTCTACAGATCTAAGAGCACACGAGTTGTATTGACACATGTCCACCACACTGCACTTGTAATTGTTTTATATACAAATAAATTAATTGTGTGATTTCTAATGTCATTTATAAAAAATGTCCACAAAAAAAATCTTTCACTGTGTTCAAACAAATGCTAAAACAGGAAAACAATGATAAATATATTGAAGGGAAAAAAACGTTGCACTATGTAATATTTATTGTTAATAATTGTTAAATAACTAAACCAATACGGAGCGGCGGGCTGGGGGTGTTTATCATGTTGCATAAGTGACTTGCGTTTTGAACACCCACGAGAATTTAGTGTAGCCCTAAACTGGGATCTGAGCTTCTGCTTAAATTTTTTCAAAGGATATAAAAGAGAATCACTGCTCATGAGAAAATCAAAAGCATGCATTGCCTGTGTAAAAAGAATACTCATTAAAATAAATACATTCATTGATATAAACAGATAGGAAGATAGTAAGGGTTCGAACCCATGTGACTTTGGGTTCACACATTAGTCACGTTACCACTGTTACCACATCACATTTATATTGGAGCAGAAGAATTTGGAAATGACATGCAACATTGTTAAAAGCTAGTTTAAATAATAAATATTGAACCCTTCTCTCTTGTCATGTGAAACAGCATTGTAGCTCAGTACACAAGATCAGTGGAAATATTAAGTGTATTGCAGTACACCTGCACCAAAAATGGCTTGTGGGACATCGGGACTGTCTTGTTTGTCTAAATTGGGTACCATCTCTTCAATAATTTTGATCCCTGTGCAAAGATGAACAGAAGGAAATGGGATGTGTCTGAAGTTATGAAAATGCAAAGGTTATAAAATGAATTGAAAGAACTGGGCAATTTTGTTATTTGCATTTTTACAAAGGACTTTGGGGACTTTTAAACGACAGAGAATGCAATAATGTTTTTGTTTTCCAAGGCAAAGTTAGATCAAAGACGTTATTTCGAGTGACGATGATGAAAAGTTTGTAGATTTCTTTTTAAATAAATGTATTCAATATTTTCTGGTCCTACGCTAGAATGAATGCCTATTGAACTGGTGTTAGTTCTCTGGTGAGGAGTGACTGCGTTAGCAGAGTTTTATATGTGGATATTATTAATGTGCTTACAGTGCCACTTTCATTCTCGACTGAGTTCTTGTGCCTGTCTGCGGCAGGTTTTACTGTAACGTACCAATGCTGGTTTCTACTGCTGCTTTCCACGCTCATCCTTGCTGTGTCTTCAGGCGTGTATATATATATATATATATATATATATATATATATATATATATATATATATATATATATATATATATATATATATATATATATATATATATATATGCACACAGATATTATCTCCTTACATTCATTAAATGGTTGTTGAGTACAACTACTGCTTTACGCACCTTTATTTTATTTTAAGGTTCTGTTATAGGGCTGGAGAGAAAGAATGTTAAAAAAAGACTTTAAAGCACGTGTCTATATAAGTGCTTGTAAGTCTTTTTTATATATATATATATCTGATTTAAAGAGAGAGGGGGAAGGGGTGGGGGTGTGCGTGTGTGTGCAGATTTAGTTTTGTATTGCACTAAAGGCGTCAGATTTATACTGCAGACTGTCTAGACTGTAAATTCTGCACATGCCACTGCATTATTTTGAAAAAAGGCATCTTTTTTGTGCCAGTGAAAATTCAGATAATCTTTCTCCCCAGACACAGATTGACAGTGCCTGGGAATGGATTACAGGAGACCTGTCGGCACACACCCCACCTCCGAACACTCACACACACAGCCTCTGAACTGCTTGGGGGAATGTCAGTAACAAGTGCGATGATCCACAATCTCTGCTTGTATATTTGTGATGTCAGTCTCCAGCAATGCAGTTGAGAGATATCTTGTCCTGCTTCCTAGTAGAGCATAGGATGTGTAAAAAATATGTTAGAATAAAATAACACACAAAAGGCATGCAGAAGTATATGCTTTCTTTTAAATAAACGTCTTTCATTTGCAGGTTTTTATTTTAGTTTTTTGGTTTATTTGGTTTGAAGGAAGTGTTTATTGTGGTACTTGTTAACTAGTTACTAATAAACCTAAATAAAGAAGAAATATGAGAAATATCGTATGCGATGTCTAACGTTTTTCATTATTCAACACTCTCACTAATCAAGACCTTGACACACTTAATACAATCTAGTCTGTTTCCAATGTTGCACTTTTCAGGTACATGCTGAGTGGAGGACCAAGCTCTTGAAACTAGTAATCGTTTTGGCTGACTCAAAGGACTTTTACATGTGGCTAGGATGGGTTTACTTAAATGTATAAAGAATCAGTAACAGAGAGAGAAAAAGAAAGAAAGAATAATAGAGGGGCTTCAGTGAGTTACAGGAAAATAATTCCAAAAGGTGCCATTTTGACATCACTACTGTGATATTATGCCTTTTTTTCTAATGGCTCCGGATGCAAATATAGCCTTCATCCATGTATTACATACATATACACTCACACAGTTTGGTCAGAGCACCAATGTCCATTTGTTGCCCTGATTTGACCGTCCCTATTAAATTGTGACGCGAAGGGTCCACTGGACAAGAGCGTCTGACTATTTAAACTTTTCAAAGGGTGTTTTGCTAAATTAATAGCTTTTACAGCTGCATGAGCTTCCCTGCTAATAATTGCAGTCGGAACAATGGAGTAGTTTCCAATCTGAAATATTATTTAAGTTTGGAGACAACAAGGACTTACCGGTACTATGAAGTGAATAACAATGAGTTATTGACAGTGAGAATGATACTGAATGATAATGATTGACAGGGATAGTGAATTCTAGAGCCAGCCAGTGATAGTAACAATCGTGGTCTGTGATACCTGCCAATTTGAGTAGTACATTTCCATGACCAGTTCCTTTGATCTCATAAAGATCCATTTTTTTAAGTTATCCATGGGCTTGCAGAATTTGAACCAAGCTCAACTCCCGAGAGTGCATTTTAGGAATGTCCCCAATTGAAAATGTGTGGAATATGTTGTATACTAGCTGATGTTTCACAGCATCAGGACTTACTGCCCAAATCCAGGCTCAACAGCTCCTTAATAGGTTATGAGGATCAGTTGGTAAAACCTGCAACATGAAATAGATGTGCCACTTTATTAACAGCATCTAAAAAGCCACCAATTTCACCAAAAGCATCTATATGATTGAAGTCCTGGTAGGTGCAGAGCTTCCTCCTCTTGGTGCTGGGAGGCCAACTATCCAAGCCTTGTATGTTTATTGTGCTTGCAAGATCAAATAAATACCTGACAAACTTAATGATAAGGTTATGAGGACAGAGGCCATGTACCCATAATGTTTAAACACAAAGGGGGTGATTTAAGGATACACGCAGTGATTTGCGAGTTGCAAAACCCCACATAATGCTGCCGTAAATTGTGTTTAGCAGCTGTAAAGCCTGATTTTACTGCATATGAAAAGAATGGTGTTCACATGGTGTTCTGCACCCGCTATCAAATTTGCACATTGCCATCATTAATCCATTAAAATTATACTGAAACACATTCAAATGAAGAAAAGAGCATGGAATTGGGCAGGATGTGGAAACTAAGCGGGCGCAAACATTATAATGATGTAAGGATTTTGCCTTACACTTAGGCAATTGCTGACCCTCCAAAAACTTTACACCTCTTCTACAAGGTGCAAACCATTGTAGAAGCCAGTAAATACGAGCTGTATAAAAGCACACACCTGCAGAGACCTGTCACTGGCTTCAGGATGGCTGCTGTGGTACACTTCCTGATGCGGCAACACTTGGCTCTTGTTGAGGAGAGGCAGGAACACGTTCAGAGAAGGGCAAGACAAAGAAGACCCTGCATATTCAATCCCAGGGTCACTGTTTGGAATGCTGGAGGATGTGGTGCTAAAGTGTTATCATCTCACTCTGCAGGTTATCCTTGACCCAATAGCTGAATTGAGGGATGAGCTAGATCCCAGCCTCAATCTAGGGACCACTATCTCTGCCCATGTGAAAGTGCTGTGTTATCTGCACTACTTAGCCTCTGGTTCCTTTCAGACCACAGTTGGAACGTCTAGAGGGATAGCCCAATCCACCTTTTCCAGAGTGCTAGGCAAATTTCTGGATGTCATGGTAAAAAGGGCAGGCCAATACATATCATTTCCTAAGGATACCAGCATAACTGAGGTTGGCTGAGGCTTTTCCAAACAACTCTTTTTCATGCTGAGTGCCATCAGCCGTAAGGACTCTCCGCTCCTTCTAAGAAAACTTTTATTTTCCGTGCACCAAGAGGACTTTGCTGCCCTTCCTCCGACATTGTTTTTGGTTTGTATTTTCATGCTCCACAAATGTCATACAGCGACTACTGCTCTCTGTGCTCCTAACACTGCAAATGCGGCCGCTAAATAGACCGATGCACTCATTGAGATCATTATTTGTCTGTGTTGATTAATTTGCATTGCTCTTAAGCTTCCATAGGGCACAGTGCAAAATAATTGCCTGCAATGCAATTTGAATTTTGCATCTGGATTGCACTGCGCCTATCCTAACATCATGGCCAAATTAAAAAAAAAAAAATTTCAATGCATAGCATTTATTTTAGCCCCAAGCCCACAGTGTAGACTTACTATTCTAAATGACCAGAAGGGCATTGACTACAACAATGAGAGTCAAGGCCTCATAAACAAACTTATGTATATACAGTATAAACAAACATGTATATACAGTACATGTGTGTATCACTGTGATTGGTGCTTTAAAAAGAATAATGCCACTTTAACCAGTTATATGTTTTTCTCATCATGAAACTCCATGCTGCAAAAGACAATCACATTCGTACCTACTGTACGTGCTCAAAGACAAAATTAAGAGACCATCCTTATGAGGAACTGACGAAAAAAACAAATAATGGAATAAATATTTATTTTAAACCTCATTTTCATGTAATTCTGATACAGAACAAAGGTCTCTGCACGCTCTTCAACAGACAGAACACAGCTCCGTTCTGTTGCTAAAGCAATCAGATCCAGAGACCAACTCCCAGCATGCTCTCTGGCAGTCAGTAAGCAGCCGATAAGAATACGCCAGTCCATGGGTAAGGAGTCGAAGTCATAGGTAATGGGTTTATCTAAATCATGTTGCTGATGCTGAAATTATTGGGATCCTTCAACACCCAATTTGACTACGTTTTTAGATCAATCAGCTGTGAGGAATCAGACTCATGGGTTGAATGGCCTTCTTGTTAGCTGACGGAGAAGGCTTTTTTTGGCACATTCCTGTTTCGTTTCTCTATAAACAGAAATGTCTCCTGTTATAAAAAAAATTGTAAGGCAGCTAGAACAGGGGCTTGAGGGACTTAAATAATTAATTATAACATGGCACAGAAAAAGTCGCCCTATTAATTTCAAAACAGATCTGATGTCACAGCAGCATGCTTTTAATAGAAGCCTCAATTCAGATCTAAGTGCCTCTGGGTCAACAGCTTTTAAAAGTGAATTTTCACAGCTGTTAAGAACATAATTAAGTTTACAAACAAGAGGAGGTAATTTAGCCCATCAATGCTCATCCGGTTCCTAGTGGCTGATTAAGTTTTGGGATAAAAGGACACCAATGATTCTGCATCAACAACATGACTAGGTAACCCATTCCATACTCTCACCACTCAACCCACTCCCAAGTCCACTCAACTCCCAACTGTGTCCTCTTGGCTTGGTTTCTGTGCTGCGCTCAAAGTATTAGGGTTAATTTTGTCAACAGCTTTTAAGATTTTAGACTTCAATCAAGTCCCCCCTAATTCTTCTTTGTTCCTGGCTAAATGGATCCTTCAGCCTATCGTCATGGTTCATATTCTGGGGCTAAAGGACTTCAAGCCACGTCTTTAGATATTCAGTGAGGCAGTCACGCTGGCACCGTGCTGCAGTTCAGCAGATCCACCAGCAGGGCGAGCAGTTTCCCATGCTGCTGCTCCTCAGACTCCGGTATCTCAGGCAGCTCCTGCTGAAGGCAGCGCTCCACCATGCTCTGCAAGGAGAGACGGAAATCCCGGAGAACCGCCCAGGTCTCCGGAGCAAACTCCAGCTTCACCAGGTCACTGTCAGACAGGGACACCACCGTGTTTCCTCCAGATTCTGCAGCAGAAGACAGGGAGACAGACAGAGAAAGGGTTGAGTGTTAGAGGTGGAATGATACACTAATTTCATGTTACGATATGCGGCTGCGATACGGTATGTACCACGATACATGCAATGGTCCTGATTGGCTACTTGTAGGACGCATAATAAGATCAAATAATCATTTCATGATAGACCATTTGTTAAAATACAAAGATGTAATAAAAGGTTAAAAGGAGTGTATGTATCCATACCCACTATAAGACTATAATTCTTCATTCAAGAACCACTTGTTGATCTACAATGAGCTATGTTGAGGTTTTGTTCTTGTATCACGATACATACCTCTATTACAATATGATATCTCATGTAAAGAAAGTATCACAACTCATTGATACGCAATGAATTGTTACACCCCTGTTGTGTGTAAAGTGTCAAACCACATTCAAAGACTGGATATAAAGTCTAGTGTGGGTATGGAATGGGGTACTTAGCCATTTTGTTGATGCTAAATCATTGGGATCCTTTAAGATCCAACTTGACAAACTTCATCCTTTTATTTCATAATTACATAGGAGTTAAACACTGACAGAAAAGAAGCAGAATCTTATACAATGTTAAAGTTAATCAAGTCTAGATGTGTTCGACCGCAGCAAGAGTGCTTGCGAGGCCCCGATTATTAGACAATCTTGCACACCCTGTCATGGCTTGTTGCTTAAATGTTATACTGAGAGGGTAATTTGTGCCGGATTGCACTGGCTCCCAGATTTATTTACTGTAAATCAAGATCAGGACATGGTCTGGAAACAACACCATCACTCTTCCTTGATAAGATCTGGTAGCTTGTTTTTTACAAATTAACCCCTATTATACTGGTAACACTGCAGAAAGCAGGGCTGGGAGGGCTACCTTGCTCCCTGACATTGCAGTGAGGAAGCAGCAGGAGAGACAGGGGATGGACCATGGAGGTGTCCCTGACAAACACGTTCCCGTTGGACTTGGCGGCTGTGAAGAACGTCAACCAGCGACTGGGAAACTCCTCCTCTGCCCTGGGAGGGAAAAAAAAAAAAAGAGAAAAACAGGGAAATATGAAGTGCAGTCAGGCAAAGAGATATTCCCATCCCTGAGAATGCTTGTATAAGACTCCCACTGCATAGCAGTTTGATCCATTCCTGGTTTCACTACGAGTTTAATAAGACACATCTGAGCTTGTTATACACTGTGGCTAATCAAGCTTGTAGTAAAAGCTGGAATGGGCGAAACTGCTATGCAACAAGAGTCTTCTTACCATCCCTGATTCTTTAAGCAACTGTTTGGGTCAAAAGGTAGACTATTGTTGTCATTATAATAATTTATTTATTCTACTTAAAACATGTACAACAAATATTAACACACACAGAATATTGGTTCTCAATTACCCCATAAAGTTAATTTTGAGCTCAGCTTTAGTTTATGATTTTGACTCCGAGTGTCTCTGAGGAATGCTGGCTCACCGGTTGACAGTGGATCGGTGCAGGAGTACTGGGCCGCTCCGGGTCCGATACATGAGGCTGTCGGATTTGAATTTACCCTGCTTCGTCACTTTCCCACGCTTAACCTGTGTGCGAGTAACATACAATAGTTTTTTTTATTGGTTGTAGGTCTGTGAAAATAAAGTTAATTTCAAATAAGCTATTTATTTATTACCCATTGGGACCAAGGCCTCATTTATAAAGTATGGCTTCTGATTTTCGGTTTTAACCGATAAAAACCGATAAAACACCCCCAATACAAAAAAATGAAATCGGTGTATAGCCAATAAACAGGAAGCCACTAGAAATGGTTAATCAATTCATGTTGACCACCCCTTTCCCATTAAAAAATAAAACCTACTACAAAAAAAAAACAAAAAAACACACAACATTACCCAGTGCAGCTGCCTACACACAAAAAACCCAGAAGAATGTACCCGTGACCATAAGGATTTCGTTGTGGAAGACAATAAGGAAAGAACCTACAACTTAAGTGTGCAAGTACTGTCAAGTTACTATACATATTGTGACAGAAAAAAAAACGCCCAAGTATTTTGGAAAGTAACCAGAAAACAATAATTTCATACAGTATATAAAAAGCGAAAGCCTCAAAATAAAAAAAAAAAAGATAAAAATCGAAAATAGCTAAAAATAAGCACCGAAAAACAGAAGCCCTATTTATAAGGCAGTCCAGAAAATTAAATAACAAATCACAAAACACAAACACAATATAACACATGTGGCTCAAATTTAAAAACGGCAGATTACAGAGATTAAAGGGACAGAATAAATTAGATCTATTTATCAAATGTGGACTGAAGGAGAAGCATTGACAGGAGGTTCAAAGCAATTCTCAAATACGATCTTTATCAAATTCTATCTTAACATACTATAATGGAAACAGTACCACGTCTTCGGGAGTTGATATGCAAAAGATAATTCTTCCATGCATGATATTATACATTATTATATGTAAGGGTAACAAAGAGTACATACAGAACGTGCAAAATATTTTTATTTGGGTCTCAGGCTGTGACAGGTACAGCAACATATTCAGCAGCAGGTTCTGCTGATTTCTCCATCTCTCAACATCTGCAATCTCTTTCCATCTTTGATTTGGTTGAAATCTTTACTCTGGTAGCACCTTTTTTTCAGAGGAATGTTTTTACTACAGGAGAACGCAACGCACAGTTTCTACTTCTCCTATCTCAAACTGGTTGAGCAGCATTCTCTTTTCTGGTTTCCAGTTTGCTGTTTTTTGTGTAGGCTTGACTGGATCTCAAGACCCTGGTTGCTATGCCTGCACTTTGTGAGTCCTCTGCCTGACTGCTCAGAGAGAAGACGCGATCATTGCAATACAAATTCCAATAAAAAATAATTATGAATCTTTACCATTTTTATGGTATGGCACAGTACCGTACAATGGGAACAAATCACAGCTCATATAACACAGGTCACAGGAGGCAGTGCTTTACCTGGATCAGGTTGGGGTACAGACCGGCCAGCAGCACCCCCTTTACCAGCTCCTCCTCCCGGCTGTACTGGTTACACTGGGAGAACTGGCGGGTGCAGTCGGAGGACTCCGACACCAGGAAGGAATCATAGACGTTCTCACTGAACTGCTGGATCAGCCCTGCAACAAGGAGACAATAGGATTATAGTACCGTGAAACAAAAAGGCTTCATGCAATTTCATTACAGTGGTAAACTTCACAAGCTGCTGTAATGATTCTCCTCCTAGTGGCTGATGAGTTAATAACAATGTCATCAAAAGACCCGTACTTACCTCTCGACTCCAGAGCTTGCTCTTTATTTGACTGGTAAGGCATTCATCATTGAACCATATGGTTTGTGTCCAGCTCTTGTCTTTCCATTCAATTCAATGGGCTGAGATGCCAATTACACTACATACCCTACATTATAAAACAACCGGACACTGCTCTCAGTAACGGAACAGCACATAATGAAAGATGACACCTTATGCCATGGACTCTCGAGCCCTGCTCTCAAAGTTAAGAGGACTTGTTTCAGACAAAAGTAAATAAATAAAGTAACTTCTAGTATAATAGTGATAATGGCTTTGCTGTGTGTGTTCCTCAGTAATAATGAAACTCTCGTTTAAATAACTTCAATTATTGACTCATGAGTTCCATTACTACCTCCTAACACGCCACAGCAATGGCATGATCCCTTAAATAATGCCCACCCATGCAGTAGCAATGTCATCAAATGAAATAGGTCAGATTTTGCATATTTTAGCTGTCAGATTTAATGTGTGCGTTTGTCTATATATCCTCCATGAGATGATAGTTTACAGCATTAGGAGCAACACAAAAGCAATCAGCAAAAATTCAACTCGAAACCTAACACACACATGGTCTTAAAAACCTTGTTCAGTAAATGAACCAGGACGAGTATACATTTTACATAACAGATCCATTAAAAAGAAAAAGGTACTGTAAGAAGCATTTTGTGTAGCTAAAACTAAGATTTATGGAATTATCTTGATAGCCACAATAATGGTAAGAGCATAGCAAAGTGTATTAAGGCATGGTGAAAGCAAGGTAGAGCATAGGAAAGCATTGTAAAGAATTGCAGGGTGCAGCATGCAATATGCAGGCAGGGTGAAGCATATTAACCCTTTCAGGACCAAGCATTTTTCAGCAAGACGCTCCCCCAGGACCAGGCGTTTTTTGGTTGTAGTTGACTCTCTTCCTATAAAAATTCACTGAAAATATATTTTTTACAGTAGCATCTTGCAAATGGTGTCCTTTTTTCAGAACACTCTGGGGAACATTTTAAAGTACTTCAGAAACCATATGAATGTTTTGCTTTTTTTCAACACAATATTTCATTTTTTGTTTGATTTTATTAGCTCTAATCAAGTTTCTGTGATGTTTTGTTTCTGCTTTTGTCTCTTCCTGGCTGCTGTAAACAGTCTCTACTCTTTAGCCACTAAATGCCCCTCGATCCCGTTCCTTAAAGGGTTAATAAACATTGCAAACCAGGGTTAACTATGGTAAATGCATAGTAAAAGTGCAAAAATACCATGCTAAACTTTTATAAGGGCATACAGTGCTTACTGCCAACAGTAAAACAATAGCCCCCCTGCTGACCATTTATAAAACGCAGGCTGATCCCGTACAGCATGTTCTCCTCCAGGTATCTCTGACGCGACGCAGCGTTCCTCTCCTGAAGCACTCTCCTCCAGCCGTCCACCGCACGCACAAACACCAGGTGGTCACTCCTGCTCTCTCCATTCAGCCTGGCTTTTGCCTGGATGGAGAGAGAACGATATTACAGACTGCAGTCTGGACCTTCAATTTAAGAGAGACATACCCCGATAGAGACTGCAGCACTGCCCTACTATATAAAAGACAAACCATGATTGAGACTGCATCATTTTATATAGGAGACAGATACACATATGCACACGTTTTCTGGCAATTAAACAAAGCAGCCATTTGGCAGAAGGTAACTGGTCTGACCACTGTAACTGACCCACCCCGTCCTCTACTACCCACCCCATCCTCTTGGCCCTCTCTCCCTATCCCTGCCCTTTGACTGACCCCTGAGACCTCGGCCCGGTTCTTCAGGCTGCTCTGGAATGGGTCGCGGGTCAGACAGGCCACGATGGTGAGCAGAGGCAGCAGGCAGCGGAAGATGGCCGCGAGGACGATGGCCTTGGCGAGGCGCGGGTCAGTGGAGATGTGAGACAAACGTTGGCCCAGAGCCGTCAGCCGCTCGCTGGCGTCCAGCACACCTGGAAGACAAGACAGCAGTGAGAGACAGGGCACAGAGGACTAAACACAACGAGAGAGGGGCACTCGGCACATCAGTGCTCGTCCGGTTACTAGTAGCTCAGCCATCTCAAAACTTTGTCATGTAGGGTCCTAAAGGATCCCAGTGATTCAGCATCAACAGCATCATCAACCTGTCTGTAGCTCATTCCTTTAAGCCCTGGGATTAGTCTGGTTTCTGTTTGATGGACTCTCTCCAGGGCCACAATGTCCTTTTGGTAATGTAGTGACCGGAATTGAAGACCGTATTCTAAGTGCAGTCTTACCAGTGCATTGTACAACCTCCTCACAGCCCTTTGATTTGTATTCTACACTTATGACTATATACCCAAGCATTGTTTTTGCTTTTTTAATTGCTGCCCCGCACTGAACCAACAGCCAGGACACACTCACGTAACAGCAGTGTTCCCAATGAAATTGTTTTAAAAAATTCAATAATCACTTACCAATTTCCCGCAGGTTTTGGACGGCCTCCATCACTGCTTTCCTGTCAGGACTGTCTAAAGCTTGGGAGAGGAAGTCTGTAGCCTAGGGATCAGAGGGATGACTGGGTTAATGACTGACCATGGTGCTTAAAGGTGGGACACCTTCAGACCACTTCCTAACTAAATACAGTGGGCCGTACATTTTAAAAGACCCATTTATAGGAATTTACAGGTCATTATGATTAATTAAATCAAATTTGCAGTTCATGAAACTATTTCTCAACAGTTTTAGAAGGATGGTTAGAGGTTAATTATCACTTTTCAAAGCAAATCTTAGAGAAGGTTTATATATACTTTTTAAAAAACTAAAAATATTACTTAATACTTTTAATCTTTATGAATAGGGTCCAGTATCTCCTCTCTGGTATATAAAAAGCAAGAGCAGCAGTGTGCTTCCCTGAGATGAAACTTAGAGGAACTCCCACTCTCACCATGCTGTCCGGGCTGTGAATCTTGCACTGCAGCACCAGGTTCTCCAGGGGTGTTCTGAGGATTTCGGGGACAGGGAACGTCTCCATAGCTTCCAGGCGTCGCCGGGGTACCAGGTGGTAGGAATGTCCGGGCTGACATCTCCCTGCTCGCCCCCGCCGCTGGGTCATGTTGGAGCGCGATATCCACACTGTGTCCAGACATGACACCTGTCAGAGCGCAGAGCAGGGAATGAACACAAGACACGGATCAGGAAAATGATCTCATCATATTGAGAATCTGTCAGAAATGTTGTAGCTGATTGGTTCAAAAAATTAAGTCAAGTTGGGACTTGAACGACCCCAATGATTCATTATCAACATGGCTAGGTAACCCATTCCATACCCTCAACACTGTAAAGAAGTGTCACGTACCCTCGGTCCTAAGTCTATCTCCACCTAATTTAAAACTGTGTGTCCGCTGGTTTTGATTTCTGTGCTGTGCTTAAAGTATCAGTTAGGGTTTACTTTGTCAACTCCTTGAAGATTTTAAAGACTTTAGTCAAATACCCCCCTAATTCTTCTTTGTTCTAAACAGGATGGATTTAGTACTTTCAACCTGTCTTCGTTGCTCATTCCTTTAACCCCTGGGGTCAGTCTGGTAGCGCTTAGTTGGTGGACTCTAGTAGTAGTTCACAAGGATTGCAAGATACAGACAGGGTGGCAGGTCTGTTATTTACCTTGCAGTAAGCAGGGGTGTAACACGTCATCGTGGATCCAAGAACAAAAGCACAACATTGCTATTTGTTCACCAAGTGGTTCTTGAATGAAGTGTGTTATATAGTTGGTATGAATACATACTCTCCCTAACTCTTGTCTTAACAAAATTGTCCCTCAATAAATCATCATTTGATCTTATTATGCATTATACAAGCATCTCATCAGGACCATCACATGTATCCGTGACTCATAACGTATCGCAACCTGCATATCGTGACCATGGAGTATCGTTACATCATGAACAGTCAGTACCTTGGTCCGCAGGTCATAGCGCTGCTCCTTCTGGGCCCCGGTGTCCACCACATGCACAATGTCATCCACGGTAATAGAGGTCTCTGCGATGTTTGTGGCCAGGACAATCTTACGTAAGCCCACCGGGGGGCGCTGGAATATAGCCTGCTGGTCCATCACAGGGAGGTTGGAGTGAACTGGACAGGAGAGGAGAGAGGAAAAGGAGAGGGAAGAGGATAGGAGAGCTTTAGCACAATCTGGTTCAAATTCCACAAACTTTGCTTAATGCGCTTGTTTAAAAAAAAAAAAAAAAAGTAGTTCCTTTACTTGTTTTTACAAAAGGATCCCCATCTCCCCTCACTTTCTCCCTTCTCCACACTCGTCCTTCTCCCTTTTCCACACTCTCCTCTCCCACACTTGTCCTTCTCGAAATCCCCTCTCCCCGTCCCCTATTCTCTCCCCTCTCCTCTCACCCGGTAAGACGAGCTGCTTCCCGCTCCGGAATGCCGACTTCTCCTCCAGCCTCTGTTGAACTCCTCGGATATCATGCCAGCCAGGCAGGAAACACAGAATCCCCCCTGGGAAAAAAATGACAGGGATTACCAGGAAATGTAAAAAGCGGAAGGCATTTCTATGTGTTCAAAATCAAACAGACAGATGGAAAGATACTGTGCAGCTCGCAAAAGTTGCCTATAAGTAGCCCAGTGCTGCAGGGTGGTCCTGTACCAGAACTTACCCTGCTGACACAACCTCCTATATTGAAATGGGATGTAAAAATCCCCTAAACCAAACAGCATTGCTAAGAAATCAAACCATAACCCTGGTTCTGATTAGATACAGGTCACTAGATTTAACCCTTAGTGGTCCATTTATTCAGCGCGTCTTGTACAATTTATTTTCACACGCATTGTTTATTTTATATGTGTTGTTTAAAAGTATTTTTTTTTCATATTAAAACAGGTTTAAAAAGGCACTGCATATCAACAGGACACTCAGTACTGCATCTCCAGCCCCGCCCCGCCCCTTTGTTTTTTTCACATACCTCTTCATAGTCGTGCATACTGATAAATCATCTCCTGATCACTCGTTTTATCACCAAACTCCTCAATAATGTGATCCAAGTCATTATTTTATTACTATAACATCTCAGAAAGCTCAGCAAATGTCCATGATATTCTTTGAGCGCTGGATGCGGAAGCAGCTATCTTGTTTGTTTATAGCCGTGTTATCTCTGTGGTGCCGGGGCTATGTGTATTGCTCAGATCCACCCCCTTTTTTTTTTTTCGGCTTCTCTCGGCTCCTATTGGTCTCACTCAGCCATTGAATGGTTTCTCTGCTTCTTCCGGAGAAAAAACGACTAGAGACCTGTGCTTTACATCTTTTTGATGATGTCAGACAGGAGCCGGCATCGGACCGGAAAGGGAAAACTGTAATGTCGGAATTGTAATGTGGACAAAGGGTTAAATAAAAAAATTAAAAAAAGACGAAACTTTATCTGTTTATATAGAATGTCGTGGTCTAAACGTTTCAACTGCTTTGTCATCGACATCCCGAGTGCCAGATAAGTCTCGGACAAATTATAAGTGTAGCTGCTACTAACAGGTTCCAATGGGCACGTGACTTATAATGTATATTTAAAGCCAAGACTGCTCTTGTTGGTAAAGGTTAGCTGGTACTGTACCTGGCTCCCCGTGATTGTCCACATGCTCAATCACATCAGCTACCAGGTCCAGGTCTGGAGATGGCTCGTCCTCCTGGTGAAAACACAGCAGCACGGTTAGGGATGGTTCAAAGTGAGCTGAACTGAACCCGTCAAGAACCAGAATATGATAAGGTCCCTGAATCAAAAGCTTGTATTTTAATGCCTCTGGGAGGCTTCCATAACCAGCAGCCATTTTGGATCAGACCATGGGGGTTGGTTTAGAGCCAAAATGGATACCAGTTCCCAAACAATTAGTAACAGGTGGAACTAAGCTATTAAACACCAGAACATTAAAATGACTCCTTTGCTAATTATTTTTCAACTGTGTAAAACCCGAGAAGTTTACCACTATACCACACAGCGAGAGCCTGATTCCTGCGCAGTGCGCCTCAAACACAGAATACAAAAGAACCGCTCTGGCGCTGCCACTGGTTAGGGATTGCCTTTAAAAGAAGGTTGGTTATCAGAGCCACTCACATCATAGTCCCTGCCTTTGTTTCTGCCCATCATCTCCAGCACCTCTTCCAGGTAATGCTCCTGGACCGGGTGCATGAACCCCGGCACCTTCACCACCTCACAGTTCCCGAAGTAGTGTGCAATCCTCTGCAGGTCCCCCGTGGCGCTCATAAGCACTACGCGGAGCTGTGGGTTGGCGTCCAGCACCCTCCTCAGCAACACAAGCAGGAAGTCAGTGTTCACGTCCCTCTCGTGCACCTCGTCCACCACCACGTGACTCACGCCCTCCAGCCGCGGGTTGCCCTGCAGCTTCTTTAGCAGGATCCCGACCGTGCAGAAGAGCAGCGCGCCGCCACGGGGGGGCAGGGAGCTCTCCAGACGAACCTGCGGCCCGAAAAAGAACCAGAGAGATCACTGCACTGCACAACTCTCGACAACGTTCAAAACACAATTATGGAAATAAGACTCCTACTGCAGTTTTTACTACAAGCTTGATCAGTCACACTGTATTGGTAACAAGCTCAGATGTGTCTTATTAAAATCATCGTAAAAACCAGAAATTGATCAAACTGCTATGCAATGGGAGTCTTACTTCTATCCCTGAAACACACACTGACTTGCAAGCACTCCAGATGAACCTGCAGGCCATAGGAAGGAAGGGGAGCTACAGAAAATAGAGATTACTTTACAACACAGTAGTGCTATATGAACCAATTATTTGGATTAAGGTCTCCGCAGATGGTGGTCATTGGTGTTGATTAAGCTAATTTACCATTCCAAGTGAAATAAGTGAACAAACAGCTGCCTGGATTTGTGTGGATTGCCGAATCTAAAGCCCCGAATACATGAGAAAACCTGTTTTCATATTTCTATTTCTATACACGTTTGTTTATAGAAATGTTCCTGCAAGCTCCAAAAATGGAAGAGATCCTTATTGCACCGAGTGGTGCTGCCCTATAAGATAGGCGTACCATAATATTTTAAATGAGCTACACTAAAGTTATCGCAATTTTCTTTGGATCCAGACACTTTTGAGGCGCTGCGGAAGCTTGTAGGACCAAGAATAACCCAAAATGACGCTACAATGTGTCAGAGTACATATATCAATAAAACGATTGATTGTAGCAGGATTCCAAACCATGTCATCTTATGTAGGATTCATCATCTTTTATAGTCACACCAATTGGTTAAAGGCAAAATGTTTCTCAAAGTAGAACCTCGGTCTGCTCCGGGAAACATGTTTCTGTGTTTTAGATTTTTGCAAGCTCTCCAGATTAACTAGCAGCCCGCGTGGAGACGATCATAGAGTTCTCTTCACTACATAACACCACAGCAAACACACAGCTACCAGTGACCTTAAATACAATGTATTTACAGTGCGCGGTAAAAGCACACGTTTCAACACCATATCTTATTTAGGTTTTGACCTATTATGAATCCAATCCATCACTTATTATTTTATCTAGAAGAAACATCACATATAATCATTGTAGTTAACTGGTCGTTTGAGAGTTTGTTGCTAAAATGTTAAATGCAGTATAAGCTTTTATAAGGGCAAACACACAGATTCCCTGCGGTGTGCCGGAGTACAACTCGTACCTGGAACCCTGCATTCCTACGCAGCGCAGGCCCCAGCTCCTGGCCGACACGCTGTGCCACGGACACTGCGCTGATCCTTCGTGGCTGCGTGACCAGGATGTTGCAGTGCGCACCACGGCCCTGCAGCACGTGGCTTTCCAGGATGAAGCGTGGGATTCGCGTGGTCTTTCCGCAGCCCGTCTCCCCGGCGATGACCGTCACACGGCCGGCCTCCACGGCTGTGACCACGCGCTCCTTGTGAGAGTCCACAGGGAGCTCTTTGAGCGCCTCCCCGACACCCTCTGCCTCCCACTGCCGCAGAAGGGCCTGGCTGATCCGCTGCGCTTCCCCCTCAGACAGTGGCGTGTATGACCGGCCTGTGATGGCGTCCGTGATCAACTCTGCCTCCTCCTCCTCCGAGGAGCCCAGGTCCAGAACTGCAGGGCCAGGGAGCAGCGGCAATAATCCACTCTGTACTGGATACTGTCAACAAGAAGAATTCTCTTTAAAATCTTAAAAGCTGTTGATAAAGTTAACCCTAACTAATAGAAGAGCGGGACAGAAACCAGGGACCTGAGGACATAGTTAGAAATTAAGTGGATTTAGACAACAGAGTAGGAGACACTTCTTCACACAAAGACAGGGATGGCAATAAGACTCCCATTGCATAGCAGTTTGATTCAATCCTGATTTTACCTGAGCTTGTTGTGTAAACACCATGGCTTATCAAGCTCACAGTAAAACATGGAATGGTTGAAACTTCTGTATTATAAATCTTATTTCCACCCCTGCAGAGCTTGTAACCCAATCTCACCAACAGGGGTCAAAATCCAGCATTTATGTTTGATGTGCAGCACACAACACTGCTCGTTACACTCTCCTCCCCTTAACTGCGGAGAGTTTTAATGACCCAGTAGACAGGATTTTTATGAGAATGAATGCCCCGCCCATCTGGTTATAACGGTTGCTCTCTTACCCAGAGTACCAGAAGACGATGTTGATTGTGAAAAGTATGCATTCATCTAAACCCAAGCTGGGTACAGGCCTAAAACATAAACAAACTCTCTACACTGTAATTACAGAAATATTGCCAAGCAAATGGTAAATCAAATTAAAGTGTGGCAAATGATGATAAATGATAGCCATATGGAAAACGCTATTATCATAACCCTGGTTACCTGAAATAGAAATGTAACCATAAAGTATTCAGGATTTGGGGTCTTTAGGAGGTAAATACCCATTCAGTAATGGTTAAGTTTCGTACTTGAAAGGGAACTGCTACAGTATCATGGTAAGCTTTTATAAGGGTTACTACAGCTAGCCGAGGACTTTTTTGGGCAATCATCGCAGTCTCTTCCACGCAGTGGTTAAGACTCTCTCTGGCGGAGTGCGCGGTTTCTGGTTCGAGGCCAGCCCCCACCCTGTCACGCTCCAGCACTAGGCTCACCTTGTTCAGGTATCGCTGGATCCTCTCCTGCAGCTCGGGGGGGACCTCGACGCGGCAGGGTCTCCTCTCGCGCTCCCCCTGCTCGCGAATCACATCCAGGTGGTACATGGCGTGAGTCAGGGGGTTGTTGTTCCTGTCGATCAGACCCAGCTCCTGCACAGGTAAGGGAGGAGAGCAGGCAACGTGAATACAGACTACTGGTGTCTACTGTAGGGTTGTTATTTGTTTAGAGTTTAAATGTTTAAAGGATAGCCACATGTTAAAACCTTAACAATGTTGCCTAAATGTTTAACTAGTATCAGAAATATTCAGGCCAAATGCAGGTGTTGGTCTTTGAGTACAGTAGGCCAATTTATTCCATATACAATTAAGTGCATTACCCACTCAATCCCTCACCGTACAGCAGCTATAGAAGTAAATATTGCACACTGTGTCGTACCTTTAACTTCTGACAGGCAAGCGCTGCTGCCCTGTTCTCTGCTTCAGACTTGTTGCGCCCCCTAGCTGTGAAGGTCATGGGGTGAGGCCACTGAAGACTCAGCTCACAGCTCTTAGACTTGCCCCCTCCAGTCCTGTATTTCAAAAAATCCTGAAAAAAAAAAAAAAAATTAAAAAAAAAAAGTTGTTTAAATGTTTAATATTTATAAGCAATCACAGGCAGTTTGAATTGATTTACAAGCCATGTTTGATCTTAAATATCCATAATATGTAGGGTTAGAAACTCACACTGGCCCTGCACCTAGTTCTGGCTTTCTGAACTACCACCGATTAACATACTTTTCCTTCCCTTGTAGTTGACCCTGTCCCTTCTATCCGTTACTATGTCCAGTCGACCCTGTCTCATATATCTGTTACTATGTCCAGTCGACCCTGTCTCGTCTATCTGTTACTATGTCCTGTTGATCGCCTCTTCTATCTGTTAATATGTCCCGTCAACCTTGTCTCTCCTATCCATTATTAGTTGAACCCTTAATCTTTCCCAGGACAACAACAACTCACTGCAGTGCTGGAGGTGGAGGTGGCCACCTGGAAGACTTTGACCAGCAGTGCTTTAGGGTTTGGGAAGTGGGTCAGTGCACGCAACCCACTGCCATCATCCTGCCCCTCTCTGGAACGGAGGAAAAATAAGAAAAAGAAACATACATTTATTATTGTCAACCTGCAACACAAGGACATCACAGAAATAGTGTGGCTAGCCCTCCTTACACCAGACACGTGGCAAGCAATAGGAGTGTAATGATAGACTAATGTCACGATACGATATGTATCACCGTACATGGGATGGTCCAGATGTGCTACTTTTATGATGCATAATAAAATCATCATTTAATGACTGACTATTTTGTTAAGACACAAATTAAATGAGTTAGACTAAATTAAACAAATTAAATGAGTTACATAGTATGTATTCATACCAACTACAAACCACACTTTCAAGAACCACTTGGTGAATTATAATGAACTATGTTGTGCTCTTGGTCTTGTATCACAATACAAATGATACATGCCTCTATTACGATATACTATACATAACCTAAAAGAAAGTATTACGATTTATCGATACAGGATGAATCATTGCACCCCTAGCGAGCAATGAGCATGAGCAAACAATTATAGAATATCATCATATTGTGGCGCAAAGTGAGCAAGTGAATTGATTGTAATTTTTAGGCCCAGTCACTTTGGTAGCAGTCAGCAATCGATAGCAGTCAGCAATCGGTAGTCTCACATTTGTAAAAAGGGAAATGGACAAATAGTTAAGTTAAATGAAAAATACAAAAAGAAACTTCAAAATTAATTGGTGAGCTTTTCGACTAGAAGTATTTCTGAAGTCGGAAACATTTGTCATTTAATTTTTAAGTTTCTTTTAGTATTGTTATTAATCTTGTTTTAATTAAATAAATAGCTAATGCCGTTATCCGTGCCTTCACAATTTTTGTCATTTGGTAGTTTACCGTGCATGAGATGGCACTTAGAGCAGAATAAAACTGGAATGTTCCAATATCTGTTTTGACTGACCGAGAGTGTCTTCATGACCTATAATTTATCAAACCCAAGCTGAAATCTCCCCTTCTCCCACCTAATCAGCTCAGTTCTTGTCTGGTTAGTCTGCCTGTCGGTAGGTGTGGAGACCTGCGTTTCTCTCCGAGGGTCTGAGATGAAGTCAGTGACATCCAGCAGCCCCTCCTCTTCCACCTCTCTCCCCGGCTCCCAGCCCCCCTCCTCCTCCTCCTCATCGGTGAGAGATCGGGAGCGAGCCGGGACCCTTCCTGCCAGGGTGCGGTACTCCTTCGCTTGGTAGAGCTGATTCTTGGGGCTCAGCAACCCCATCTCCTGGGGCAGTCAGGGAATAAACAAGGTCAGAGGTTCCTTCACATCCAGCACAGGATAATGTTAATATGGTATGAGATACCGCTGGTATAGATGGTTTTAAAAAGTATTTCAGACACAGATGATTTTAAAAGAGTACTTAATAGTTACTTAAAACAATCACAGATGTTCTCATGTATAGTTTAGTTTAGGGCTGCAACGAAGGGTACATTTTGACCTTCGAAGGTTCAGAACACATTACTGAAGGACGGTTCGAACCTTCGATAGTACTAATTTGCATAATGTACTGGTGACGTCACCATAGCTGCTTGTTTATATTTGATTGAAAATCCTATTATTTTACAGGTAAGCCATATAAATGGAATAAAACATTCATATGTAGTTTAAAAATACATTATGTAGAACAGTAATCATGTTTTTATAATTTAAATCAAAATAAAAATACACATTGTTTATTTACACGTAATTGATGCTGCTTGCATGTAAGCTTGCATTGCAGCTGCACTAACTGCAGCGGACTTAGGAAAAACAAAAATGTAAGTGTCACCATTCCAAGCAGGTTGTCAGTCACAGTAACATTTTACTACTACTAAAATTATTATTATTATTATTATTATTATTATTATTATTATTATTATTAACCTTTGAACCTTCTAATACAGCGCTAGTTTAGTTTAATAAATACAGTAATCCATCGTGTACCCGACTGTGGTGGGACCAGAGTGAGGGCGGATATGTACAAAGTCGGATGAATGAATCCTGTTTTAAATACTATTATACACAGCTGTAACAATTACTGTATTCACACAATTATTGTTTTGAGATTCAGCTTTTATTAGGGAGCTCCCCTAAATTCCTTGTTTAGAAAGATACAGGGTATTAATGCTTGTGACAGAGCAGACATCTGCCATGTGGTGTGTGCATTCGCTGCCGAGTGACAGGCAGGAGAGCGAGACAGAGATTGAAGATGATACGCCCTGCAGGCGAACAGGATTTATTTACATATGAAGTCAACACACTGAACAGCTCATGTGACACTACCAGCAATGGCAGCGCACAGAGCACATACAACACAGTGTATGAAAACTTTTGTAAGATGGACAATATCTGAACTAATCTTCTCTGTTCAATAATAAACTAACGTTGCTGAAGAGGCTGATCATGGCGGATACTTAGCCTATTAGTTTTAACACCATGGTGTGCATTCAATCCATCTAAACAGTGGTAGGTCTGTATACCTTTTCATTTTCAGAAATTATGTCCGAGTCTGAAGTATGAACCAACCTTAATTCTGCTTTCTATCAGGCTTGATCTGACCTTCAACCTCCTCCACTCTTATACCAGAGCTACAATCCTGCACTGAGCTAGCTGTCTATTATTCCAAAGTCAGAATACCTTTAATATTTTACAAGCAGCTGCTGCAGCTCGTCTCTCAGCATCAATCTTCTTAGTCCCAAATCCTTCCACCTCAATCTTTCTTGGCCAGTTCACCTGCAGAGTAGCTTTCTGAAATAGAGAGAGAAAATGGGGATCAGACCCCACTGGAATGCAGGGACAGTGTGATGTCCTCAGGCAGGCTACTGTAGCTAGCTCTGGACACACACCCACCCAACCACGGTACACTCCTACACATGCACACACAGACTTTTGATTTATGGACACACAGGCATTTTGCACTAAATACAATACAATATACTACTGTCAAAAAACAATGTAGATCCACTTTTTCACTGCATGGTGTGGATGACATATAGAATTATTTAGTTAGTTAAAATCACTTTAAGTGGGTTAAGTGTTTTGTAGTGCAGTTGTATCCACATAGAGCAGTTCACGTCCTTGTTCTTTCAGGGTTCAGCAGAGAGAATCACCTTGACATCCCCCTCGGAGCAGCTGTACACAATGAGCTCTTTGAGGTCCGAGACTCCAAGCGCCCGTGAGATCACGTTGTGCAGCAGGTTCTTGGGGTGAGGGAACTCGTTCAGGTGATCCTTGCGGACTGCAGGTGAGAGATAGTAAGATCAATAGAGCATAGGGGATTATTTTATTTTTAGAAATACTAAAAGAAACCCAATAAGTAATGACAATCACTTCTTTCACAACGTCTTTTTCTTTGCTATGTAACCTGCTGTAACTAGTCCCATTCACAAGGTTAATGTCCAGTATATGCACAATAAGCATTACAATTACATGGGGAACACTAAGAAATCAAAAAAGAAAAAAAAATGTACCACTACAATTTAGCACTTTAGAATTATTAGAATTAAATGTAACCACAGCCAAAGATACACATGTCAAATAGAGGTCAGCTGTAGTGTTTAGACAGTTGGATGACCATAAAAAAAATGTTTAGTCTTTTTTTCATATACATATAAATGTAGCACACAAGTAGTCTCATGCACATTAATTTGATGTTTATAATTTAATGTAGTGCATCACAAAAAGTAACACTGGTGGTTTCTGTGACATCATATACCACAAAAATGGAATTAAGTTTATTTAAACTATAGTAACACACTATTAATAACACTCTCAGCCTAACTTTTTAAGTTGGATTGAGAGTATTTGGGGTTAGGGTCAGGGTTGAACTGGTCAAGAAAAGTATAGAAATATGTTTAAAGAGAGGTTTCTTTTTTTTAAAAAAAACAACATTTGAAGCCCTTATAAACACATTTTGAAATCCTTTCGATCCTGATCTTGTTCTGTGCTTACAGGACTGGAGAACAGTTTACAGGGAAAGTAGCATTTATTTTTTTCTTTTTTCTTTTTTTAATTACCTGAGCTATATTTCAATAAAGTAGCGGTCATTCATAATATAGAAATAAAGAACTGAAAAGAACTTCATCATTCGTATTTATCTTAACACCACAAGAGAGACCAAATACAAAGTAGTCATTTTAAAAGGACATGCAAGTTGTGCACACGAAATAATAGCATTTTCACCACTCTTAGTTTGGTTTAAAATCTCTCGGCGTTCATTCAAACTGAAAAGAGCTATACAACACAGGTTAACCTTTTCGGAAATTATTTGACCCCTAATCTGTCATCGACAATGTCTGCCTTGGTTCTAGCACTTGAGCAGCGAACATGGTGGTGCCATTACGTTATGTCATCCTGACCACTCTGAATTCGCAGCAGATGCGACTCAGTTTAATTTAACAACGTGTATCCATTTCATTAACTGGTATTCCAATAGCTTAAATTAATGTAATTTTTGATACATAGTACCGAAGTTCACTGTGTCTTTCAACCCACCTCGTCTCATCTCCACCCCCGCCGCTGCTCTCTCTTCATTCCCGTTCTCAGTACCAAACTGCCTGGACAGCGATAGCTGGTATCGACTACTCCAAGTCCAACTGGATCTCTCTGTCTTCCCAAACAGCCGCAAAATTCCATTAAATTTCCAGCCGGCACGCAGACCCACGGGGATCATACCGGGCGCTGCCATGTTTAAACTCACTAACTCACTCGCCGCTTAGGAAACGCGGTAGCCGGTGAGGACACTTCTCATACAGCGACACCTGCAGTGCCGGAGGGTAGGTGCAGCCTCATGTTACTGGAAAGTAGTCTCGCACCATAAAATGAATGTCAGCAGCTTTTACTCCGGGATATCCAACGACACTTAACGTGGGTTAATGTGGATTCGGCAAATGCGTCTTTTCCTGGTGTTGCCATTGAGCACCAGTTGTGCTGTTTCTGCTCCTGATCCTCTTCTCAGCGCTGTAACTCATTTCCTGTTCCTCTGTGCTACTCTCGTGCTGGTTCCTCACTGCAGGGCTGGAGTTGATGGGAACAGTTCCCGCAGTCACAGCGCTCAGTTCAGTTATTTGCCATGAATTTTGTTCTGGGGGCAGATTTGCCCCGCATCAGATGATTGTTAAGGGTTAGGTATTGGGTTAGGGATAGGTTTTAGTGCTGGGGTTGCTTAAGGTTAGGGTTGGGGTCCAGGGGCGGTTCTGCCATAAGGCTTGGGGGGCTTAAGCCATCCCACTTTTTTTTTAAGCCCATCGTACAGATTGTGTAGGTAGCTGGCTAGCGCAATCCAGGTGATACTCGTATAGTCAACTGGTTTTTGCCGAATCTGTAATGTGTTGAAAACACATCAATAATTGTTGCCTTCATCTTGAGCTACCCAATACGTGCAATGGAGCAAGAATTCTTAAATGTAACCTACTTTTCACATTCTTATCCTAGTGGCAGGACTTGGTACTGTGCGTTACCATGCTGTTGCTGGTTACCATCATTGTGCAGTGCATGTAGTACTTGTTCACCTTGGGAACGGAATGGAGAATTTCCTTAGCAATAAGACACAAACTATACACCAGATTACTGGGGAGCGAATTGGTCAACTTTTACAGCCAACCTTTTGTGTCCATGCATACAAGCAGTGTGCTTCAGACATCGTAACTACATTGAATGAGCGTCAGGCCACACTAGCTAAATATGGCACGATCACATGCATTAAAACCTTGGGTTGCCATTCACTTCATGCAAAGTCACATTTCCCACACATGCTGGCAATATAGTTTTAGGTGGTGTGAACGTGGCATTGGTGTCACTGTTACGGAAGAAACCTTAATTGATTGCATTGGAAGAGATCTAGGCAGCCATGAAGTAAACATGACCAGGTGCCAACAGGAGGTGTGTCGAAACCCAGCGTGGATGAGCAAGTACAAAATGGAAACCTACCAGAGGGGACAGCGTGTTGAACTGGAAAGCACCAACAATGAAATTGCTTGTATTGTTGGTTCTGGGAGGCACAAAATGGGAGCTACAGGTTTCATACTTGCTGTCCACCATGCACCTGGAAATATAGGGCAGTGCAGTTAGAGCATGAGGGTTTTGGTCATTAACCTAGAAAGAGTGCAGATTTAAAAAGCATAGAACAGGACTTCAAAAAGGAATGTGTAAACCCTGGTATATTCAAGGCATGATATCACTGCTGTGGTGTGTTGAGGCAATGCAACTCCAGAGTCAATAAAGTCACTCCCAAGTCATTACCTTGGAACACACTACACCAATGCCATTATACTACAACTTTTTAAAGTTGTACATTTGCCTCCATCTGAAATTGTAGTTCACGCAAAGTTAACTGCGAGGGCAGGGTTCGAGCATCCCCGTGAACCGTTTCCTCAGGAAGCAGTGGTTTTAGAACATGTGTCACTGAGCAATACCAGAATGGTTGACCTCCATAGAAAACCATGAGCAGCATCCAGGTTTTGGTACAACTAAATGTATTACCCATAATACAACTGCTAACCTGCAGTCCAGCTGCTACCAAGCGAAAGGGAGCAAACCTGTCACTTGTTTAAAAATAAGGCCCCACAGTTATTTTTTTCTCTCATCTGTAGTACCTAATTCTCTAAAGGTATTTCACACAAAACATAATTTACTTATTATTTCATTTCAGAATGTATCTTTGAAAAGTTTAAAGCAAGGTCCCCATTTAAAATGTTTACACATTTATTTACTGTTATAGTAATAAAGATAAGCTACATATTATATATATATATATATATATATATATATATATATATATATATATATATATATATATATATATATATATATATATATATATAAATAAATAGGCTCTAGAAAGAGAGGTAAGATAGCTAACACAAATATTGTAATCATTAACATGCATTACACTATCTCTGCTAGTACAGTGGCATCAGACCTGTATGTGAAATCAGCAGCTAAACAGACAAGCTAGGTAAACAGACAGTGGATATTGCGAAGTACAGAGTATCTGAAGACAGGTAAAAAAGGTATCCATAAATAACCACTGTAAAATATGACATGACACTGGTGTGCAGTGTATTCAAAACTGTATATGAGTGACACATGCTTTTGTGTTTATCTTTTCAAAGTTACATTAAGGGAGAACTTTCCCATTTGTACTTTGTTTCTTTAATAAATAATTAAGAATACATTTGATTCTTTATTCCAATGCAGTATATTGTGGATTTGAAAGGGACTTTGTTCAATTTGTTTATGCATTCTTTCTGCTCTGCATTAAACAATCACTTTAATTGAAGATCAGAGCTTTCCATCCTTTGCAGGCTGTGCCTGGAAGAGCCCTTCAATCACGTCCCCCCTAACTCTTCTTTGTTCCAGGCTAAACTGATTCAGTTCCTCAACCTATCTTCATAGCTCATTCCTTTAAGCCCTGGGATTAGTCTGGTTGCCACGATGTCCATTTAGTAGGTACTTGGAGTTCTGTTTATTTGTGCTGTTGTTTTTGTAAATGCTGGCTCAGATCCTGGGACTACCTTGGAAATGTGACTTTCAACTTTCTATCAGCAGGGTTATACACATCATGCCTGTTTCAATACCTTTCTTCTTAGTAAATACTTTAATAATCAGACTTACTCGTCCAGACAGAAGCCTGAGTTCACACCCCAGCTCGGCAGAACAATTCTAATTTTCATTTGTTTAGAAAAATCAATATAGTGCTATAGAAAGAAACCAGAAATACATGGTCAAGGACAATGAGTAAAAAAAAAAATGTTTAGCTTCATGAAACTATAGGCTAATTATTAACTGAATATATTGCTTTAATTAAGGGCTGCTGTTTTTAGTAATGGTATTACTAGCATTTATAAATGACCACTTGGAATGATTGCAAACACTGTAAAATAGTAAGAGGAAATGTAAAGCATGCACAAGTATTAAAATGACATGTCAAACTACTCCCTCTAATAACACAACATGAGGACAACACACAACACCACACTTTTAAAGCTTGCTTAATATTTATTAGAAATGCAAAACTGTACAGAATAGACATCTCCTAGGGTTCTTAAAAAATACTATAACAAGGTCCAGTCATATAATGACTACACAGACTACTGCGCACTTATTCTCAGACAGGCAGGTCTCTCAGCAGGGTAGCAGAGGGGCTCAGAGAGTTTACAAAGCACAGGCTTTCTTTGTCGTCCCCTCCGTAAAGCATCAGCGCATGGAAGAGTCTCCACCTGCAATCCGAGCACAGAAAGAACGTTGTGTTATCAAACACTCTGCAAATAATGCACGCGACGTCTGGTCTTTATTGACCCAGTGGTTTCATTATTACTGAGAAACACGCTACAGCAATGCCATTATCCCTCAAATATAATAAATTACCAATAATGTTTTGAGAAGCTAAGAGGTTGCTATCATGATCACATCTGCAATCAACAGCAGACACTCAGTTTTCTCAGTTTTCTTGTACAGTAATCCTGCCTCTGACAGGCTAGTAAAGGATCTTTCTTGTACAGTAATCCTGTCTCAGAGTGGCTGGTAGTGTTACTCACCCTGGCAGCGGCTGCACTCACAGCTGTGGATCACAGGCAGTACAATGGACTCTGTCCCTCCGCTCTCACACTGCAGACTCAGCAAACGCACAGGGCTCTCGGGGTCCAGGCGATAACTGCAGCAGTCACATAGGGACTGCAGGTACGGCTCCTATATACACAGAGAGACAGACAGAGATTCAATAGAAACACACACTCACACAGGAACTGCAGGTATGAATCCTATATACATAGAGAGAGAGACAGAGATTCAATAGAAACAGACAGTCACATAAGAACTGCATGTACAAATCCTATATACTGAGAGACAGACAGAGATTCAATAGAAACACACACTCACACAGGAACTGCAGGTACGGCTCCTATATACACAGAGACATAGTAAGACAGAGACACAGAGTGAGATTCAGTACAAACACACACACACACACAGAGTCTGCAGATACAGCTCCTATACACAGATACAGAGACAGAGAGATTTAGTAAAAACACACACAGAAAAACACTGAACTTTTTCAAGAGGGTTTACCAAAGCTCTTTACTTCATTGTGAAATCTCCAGCATTGCTGTGAAACAACAATTGGCACTGTGGAGTAGTGGTTAGGGCTCTGGACTCTTGACTGGAGGGTCGTGGGTTCAATCCCAGGTGGGGGACACTGCTCCTGTACCCTTGAGCAAGGTACTTTACCTAGATTGCTCCAGTAAAAACTGTATAAATGGGTAATTGTATGTAAAAATAATGTAATTGTATGTAAATAAAATAATGTGATATCTTTTAACAATTGTAAGTCGCCCTGGATAAGGGCGTCTGCTAAGGAATTAATAATTAAACTGGCAGTGTCACAAAACAACCCATATAATTATCTCAATGACTTGAAAATATAGACACATGCTCTCACAAAGATTTTGCGAGACATATGGCTGATCGAGGTTAAATAAACACCCCCTATTAACCACACTGCCCTACCTCAAGGATGACGATGGTCCTGGACAGACACTGGCCACTGCAGTAGCTGACCTCCACGTTGTCAAGGCGACAGTCTCCCTTGGTGATGTTCCTGGTCTCAGTGTAGCGCTGGCAGGCCGGCGAGGGCTGTCCTGAATCCAGACAGACACAGGGGGGTGCTGTTACACACAGATCCTATGCAAACACTTGACTTGACTGCAACCATATACCAAGAGGAAACTATTTGCCTCATTTAAAAATGGGTTTAAAAGGTACAGTGCTCTATAACAGGAGATATAGGTAAGAGGCTATTGGTGTTCCGCAACAAGAATGCAAGTGCTAGTTTAATAGCATAATGGGGCAAATAGGAGGCATGACCACACTTCCTTATACAGTAACTGGTTCTGGTATATAAAGGGTTGCCTTTTAAAGAGGTAGCACTCTATAGGGATGGCACAGCTACCATGTGTAAAACACAATGCAATGCAACATTTACATAGCGCATTTCAAATCCAATGTCCCAAAGTAATTTACTCAACAGCAATATAAGGATTGCTCTGCATTTCAGAAATATCATAAGATTAGAAACACATTTTTTTTTTATTAGCTTTTCTTCTGTTTTTTTTGTTACATTTATTTACTTATAATATACATTTATAAATGTTTGTGTCTACCTCTACTCATGTTGAGTGTATTTGTCACACACTCTTTGTTTTGTCTGGCTGTTGGTCTGTCATGCAAAGAGTCTCTCAGCATGCTTAGAGGTACATTAGGCAACGAACACTTCATGACAGTTACACCACAAAGCACGGTCCAATTAAAACTATCATTCATAAAAGCAGCAACACACACTAATACAACACTCAGCACAGCAGGGGGCACTGCGCACTTACCTGGAAACTCCTTCCTACACACGGGACAACAGCTGCCAGGCTCCTCGACCTTCACCTGCCCCTGTGAGAAGGGAGAGGGAAGAGGGGTTACAAATCGAGAGCTCCCCACATTGTTTTCTGTATTATTAATCCCCTCCCACCCCACACATTACAGGTAAAACAAGTAGGGTGTACTTTTCTCACCGAAGCATCATTAAAGGTATTTCGTTTGGTTTCCATTTTTCATCCCAGAAACTTATTTTACAAATTGTGAGCTCAAAAAGGTTCATAGCAACTAGTTCCCTATAAGGGCTTTTTGCATCTTCAATGTTAGAAGGGCTAGATTCTCAAAGGTCCTTACTGCAAATCATCATTAACAATTTTTTCAGTAAGAAGAAATGCAGCCAATAAAATGAACAAACTGCCAATAAACAATATCAAAGATTGGGGCTTGCGCTGTAAGTAATCTTAAGCTGTTTTTTATTTGTTTTAGGATTTGTGTTTTTTTTTCCTTACAGTAAAAAAAAAAATGTGCTAAAAGAATTTGAAGTAAATAGCTTTGAGAATCTAGTCATAAATGTTTCTTCACCTGTGCAAGCTTAAAAATTGTTAGTACAATACGCTACCTCAACACAGACAAGGGGCGGACAGCCGACCTCACAGACCTTCCTCCCATTCTCGCAGCGACACCTACCACAGCCCTCTGTCCATTCCTGACCAGCCTGCAGACACAGACACAGTGAGGATCATTCACTGAAGACACAGACACAGCGAGAATCATTCACTGCAGACACAGTGAGGATCACTCACTGCAGACACAGACACAGCGAGAATCAATCACTGCAGACACAGTGAGGATCATTCACTGCAGACACACAGACACAGTGAGGATCATTACTGCAGACACAGCGAGAATCAATCACTGCAGACACAGTGCGGATCATTCACTGCAGACACCTACACAGTGGGGATCATTCACTGCAGACACACAGACACAGTGAGGATCATTCACTGCAGACACAGCGAGAATCAATCACTGCAGACACAGTGCGGATCATTCACTGCAGACACAGACACAGTGATGATCATTCACTGCAGACACACAGACACAGTGAGGATCATTCACTGCAAACACAGACACAGCGAGAATCATTCACTGCAGACACAGTGAGGATCATTCACTGCAGACACACAGACACAGTGAGGATCATTCACTGCAAACACAGACACAGCGAGAATCATTCACTGCAGACACAGTGAGGATCATTCACTGCAGACACACAGACACAGTGAGGATCATTCACTGCAGACACACAGACACAGTGAGGATCATTCACTGCAGACACACAGACACAGTGAGGATCACTCACTGCAGACACACAAACAGGACAGCAGGAGCCCCAACTTTTTATTTGCATGGCAGTCAACAAGTTAACTCCTTCGTCACTGCAGCAGCTCTGTTTTCTGTTAGAACATTCTAAAGTAATGTTGAGAATGCTGGATTGATCTTGAACACCCGAGCTCGCTTCACTGGTTTGTTAGCACTCTGTACCTCCAAAGACAAGACCTTAGCATATTTGACTTTTCCTGAGCCTAAACTCTTGATTTAGTATTCTTGATTTCCAGTTGATAAAACAAAACATTTTTGTTTGGCTCTGTCTACAGGTCTATCTAACTAAACTTTCCAGGCAGTTTTTATTTATTTGTATTTATTTCAAATAATATGCGAACAGCATGGCATATTTCAAGCACTACAGACATTACACTAACAAGCAAACATATCATACATATTAATAAACATCAAAAGTTATTAAAATCAAATCGCACTCTAATTCCTTACAAAACTTTAATCCCTTGCAAACTAGTGGCAGTCTTTACTTCTACAGGCAGTGAATTCCATGCAGAAGCAGCTCCAGGATTGAAACAGTGGGGTAGTGAATGAATGCCTATCCTGCGCACCTGGTAGATGTGTCCCCCGTCGACACACTCGCAGTGTGCTGCAGTCACACAGTCTCCGCTGCTGTTCCTGTACCAGCCTGCCTCACACACACAGCCCTCCCTGCCACGGGGGGCGCTACAGTTCTGGGGAGCGTCGTCGTACATCTCTTGACAGGTCCGTTCACACACTGGCGTTCCCTCCGTGGCTCTCCTCCAACGCTGTCCAAGTGGGCACTCTGTTGGGACAACAAGCCGGCCGCAGTGTCACCGTCTCTGTATCAGTGTCCTACTGGACTGTGTGTCACTGTCTCTGTATCAGTGTCTATTGGACTGTGTGTCATTGGCTCTGAATCTGTGTCTATTGGACTGTGTGTCATTGGCTCTGAATCTGTGTCTATTGGACTGTGTGTCACTGTCTCTGTATCAGTGTCTATTGGACTGTGTGTCATTGGCTCTGAATCTGTGTCTATTGGACTGTGTGTCCTCTGTTCTGTATCAGTGTCTATTGGACCGTGTGTCCTTGGCTCTGTATCAGTGTCTATTGGACCGTGTGTCACTGTCTCTGTATCAGAGTCCTATTGGACTGTGTGTCACTGTCTCCATCAGTGTCCTACTTTACCTTGTAACATCTATCAGTTATTGTGCTACAGTATATCAATGTTTGAGCAGCCAGGTATTCAGGGATAGCTCCGTTGTGTGTACCTGTAGCCAGGTATGAAAGCATGTGTAGTAAAATGGGCACTTTACAACAATATTTACTGTGTATTTTATTATTATTTAGGGTACATCTAGTACTGATCCATAGCCTGGTAACTATGGATGTGCATGGAGTCATAACACTCAATATTGCTACATTTAGAAATACTAAAAGAAACTTGATAAATTCAATGACAAACAAAAAAGACACTGAGGAAGACTTTTAGTTGAAACATTTGTCATTGTATTTATTAAAGTAATTGTAGCTAAAATAGTTCCATAAAATGTCTCCACCTTGAACATCTATTCATTTTATAGGTTTCAAATGTGTAGTTTTGAAAGAAACACATGTTATAGCAAACATGTATTTTCATTTCAAAACACGATATCCTGTCAATAACCAATCAGCTGATTCTCCTACTGACAGACATGCTTTCAGCCAGTAACATCCTGTGACCCAGAAGACACTGCTGAGGTAAAATGACCCAGCATGCAAGTGCAAACAGATAACCTAAGAATAAGTCATGGAACCAGTTTCCTTTAACCTAAAGTAATACCAGATATCATGTTTTAAAATGAAAATACATGTGTGCTACAACACGTGTTTTTTTAAAACTGCACATTTGAGACTTTTCTAGCTAATGGATGTGCAAAAAAGGTATGATTTAAGGAATTATTTTGTTAGCTACAATTATTGTAAGTTTCTTTTAGTATTTCTAGGCATATGGTTTCTTAAACTTTGCGGTTTGTGGTACACTATACTGTGCATGCTGTTGATCCCGGTGTCGATTCTGTAGCTAGCATTCCCCTGCAGCAGGGCGCTCTTCTTACCGCAGTCTGGCAGCACACAGAGCTGTCTGCGCTGGCTGGACCCCTCACAGTCCTTCCCATTGTACTGGCGCTGCAGAGTCTCGACACGGCTGGACAGCAGGACACCGGTCCCACAGCTCACAGAACACGGTGTCCATTCAGACCAGTCCGACCACTGGCAGTCCACTGAGAGACACAAAGAAACACCACCTTACTCAACCCACTGCCCCTCACAGGCTAGCGTGGTAGGGTTGACACCTTTTGTGGAGCAGGCCAAACCTAGGCCAGTCACATACCATTTAGTAAATGTTTGTGTGATTTATTTCTGACAGTCAAACACTAAATTAATTAACTCAATCCTCCGGTGCAGATTTCTGAATTCACCAGTGCTGAAAACATTACTGTTTTAAAGTGTATGAAACTAGGGTGAAAACCAACAGCAGAGGTTGCAGAGTGAGACAACAACAGCCACCCTCAATTCACAGGTCCAAGTTTCTTTTGTACTTAAATCTTTGTTTCAATGGGGATCTGGTAAGATGACAGCAAGCTTGAAAAATAACAAAAAGCAGGAGGAAACTAAGAAAATAGTGTGCGCCGAGACTTACCATCACAGAGGTCATCTGAACAGGTGAAGGAGCCACTCTGACAAGTACTAAAAAGGAAATAATAGAATTACCCAGCTGAATAAGGCTATAATAACTTAATGTAAATATAAAACAGGCTTTATTATCAGCCGCTAGGGGGAGATCCATTATTATTATTATTATTATTATTATTATTATTATTATTATTATTATTATTATTATTATTATTAATTAATCATTTGGCAGATGCTTTTATCCAAAGCGACTTACAGAGTCTAGGGGGTGAACTATGCATCACAACTGTTGCTGCAAAGTCACTTACAATAGGAATGGACAGAGTTTTACGTCTCATCCGAAGGACGGCGCACAAGGAGGTTAAGTGACTTGCTCAGGGTCACACACAGTGAGTCAGTGGCTCAGCTTGGACTGAACTGGTAACCTCCTGGTAACAAGCCCCTTTCTCTAACCACTGGACCACCAAGCCTCCTGTTATCTTGCTCTAACCATTCGCTTACCAGCTGTTACACTGGTACCCTCATCCCTCTCCCTGCCCCCCACCCTTCTGTCCCTCTCCTCCTCTCCCCAATCTTTTACCTGCTGTTCAACTAGACCCTCACCCCTCTCCCCTCCACCTGCCCGTCACTTACCAGCTGTTAAACTAAACCCTCACCCCTCTCCCTGTCCTCCTCTCCCCCTCTCCCCAGTCTCTCACCTGCTGATAAACTATCCCCTCTCCCTGCCCGCCTCTCCTCCTCTCCCCAGTCTCTTACCTGCTGTTAAACTATCCCCTCCCCTCTCTCCCTTCTGCCTGCCCCCTCTCCCCAGTCTCTTACCTCCTGTTAAACTATCCCCTCTCCCCTCTCCCTGCCCCTCTTCCCAGTCTCTTACCTGCTGTTAAACTATCCCCTCCCTGCCCCTCTCCCCAGTGTCTTACTGCTGTTAAACTATCCCTCTCCCATCTCCCTGCCCCCTCTCCCCAGTCTCTTACCTGCTGTTAAACTATCCCCTCCCCTCTCCCTGCCCCCCTCTCCCTAGTCTCTTACCTGCTGTTAAACTATTCTCTCTCCCTGCCCCTCTCCTCCTCTCCCCAGTCTCTTACCTCCTTATCCCCTCTCCCTGCCCCCCTCTCCCCAGTCTCTTACCTCCTGTTAAACTACCCCCTCTCCCATCTCCCTGACCCCCTCTCCCCAGTCTCTTACCTCCTGTTAAACTATCCCCTCTCCCCTCTCCCTTCCCCCCTCTCCCCAGTCTTTTACCAGTTGTTGCACTGGTGGTAGATGGTGGTGCCTGGGGGGAAGACCCTGCTCCTCTCTTCTAGCGTCATGTTAAGGGTCCAGGGGAGTGACAAGGCCAGCACAGCACAGGGACACTCCTCGGGGGGGACACACTCCTCCTCTAGCAGCACCTGGGGATGGGGCAAACACAGCTTAATGTGATTGTGGCTCATAAATCAACTCCATAAACCTACCTGTTTTGTACTTCCATTATCAACATAGGTCTCAAATGTACAGTTTTGATATTGCTATACATGCATTCACATTCATTTTAAAACATGATGTCTGGTACAACACTACCGTGGGTTGAAACTGGTTCCTAGTTTGCGTGCCTTGTCTTCCAGGAAGTCTATTACTGCTTTACCGCATAGGATATTTCACCCCAGCAGTGTCTTCGGGGTCATCTTACTGGCTGCAAGCATGTCAGTCAATAGGAGAAGCAGCTGGTTGGTTAATGACATGAATAAGCCAGTGAAGGGGTGGGGACAATTTCACTCTCTGGGTGAACAGACCAAGGAAATTCAAGACATTCTGAAAGCAGGCTTGCTAACTGAGATTTATTGAATGAAGTGTAGTACCAAATATCACGTTTATAAGTGAAAATATACGTTTTCAAAAGTGCACGTGCTCGGCAAGGAAGATTTTCATCAGCCTGTCTGTCCCAGAACCATCTCAAATCAGCTCTGGAGACACATTGACGTAGAGCTCATGAATATTTGATTTGCTTGAACATCCCCAGGGGGTGAACTTATTTTCATTCAGGTATCATGTCTGTACATGTGTCTCTCTACAGGGTGAACATGATAACTGCCTTGATCGTGCACCAATATTCACCACACTTTTATCACACACTCCTAGCCTCCTACACAAGATTTGGATTGCATTTGGCTGTAATCCGAAAGGTTCTCGATTTTATACCGATACTGTGCATTGATTTGCTTTTTATTATTGTTTTCTGTTTATACACCTCTCTTGCTCTTTCTGTGTTTTGTTGTACGGTGTACTGCAGCCCATCTAAAGATTTACCATGATAATTTTCTCATGGGTATACAATGCATTTACTGTAGTTTATCATGGTTTGCCATATTTATTAATATGCTTTTCCATACCTCTCCGTGCTTTACAGTGCTTACCTGTGCTTTACCGAGCTTTCACTGTGCTTTATTACACTTTGCTGTGCCCTTTGGGAAACTTTGGGGAGCTTGGTAGACTCACCTGTCCAGTGGGGCAGGCACAGCCCTCCTCACATGCCTCCTGCAGACACTCTGTACCCTGAAGCAGGTCAGCGCAGGAGTGAGGGCACGCATTAGAACAGCTGCTGAACACCAGGGCGCCTGGGCACTCTGTAGGGAGGCAAAGAACAGCATCACCACCATCATTATTATCATCACTGTTATTGTGATGCATACTGATTTGAGTTGAAATTCTGTGTGTGTCTGTTCCATACACTAATAAGGTCACATGTGTGTCTGTGTCTGTGTGTCTGTGTCTGTGTGTGTATGTGGGAGAGAGTATGTGTGTGTGTGTGTGTCTCATACTGACCTGGTGTGCAATTGTGTGAGTTGCACACTCTCTGCATTATCAGTGGCGTTGGACAGTCCTGGCCACCGTGCTCTGCTGGCTGGAGCACAGTTTTATTGCGCAGTGACACTCCTCCTCCACAGGTGGCACTGCACTCGCTCCAGGCTGACCATTCGCTCACCACACAGCTCACTGCAAGAACATAAGAGCATAGAAACACTTACGAACATCAATGCCTGCCTGGTTCCCAGCAGCTCATTGATTTCAAAACTTTGTCAAGTCGGATCTTAAAACATCCCAATGATTCAGTATGTCAATAACATGACTAGGCAACCTATTCCACACCCTCACCACTCCTTTGCTCTGTGCTAAGTCTATCTCTATATCATTTCCAAATGTATCACCTGGTCTTGGTTTCTGTGCTATGGTTAAAGTACTGGGTTAGTGTTCTTCTTTGTTCTAGGCTTATACATTCAGTTCCTTCAGCCTATCTTCGTATTTCATTCCTTTAAGCCTTGAGCTTAGTCTGGTTGCTCTTCACTTGCCTCTCTCCACGGCCACAATGCCCTTTTGGACGTGTGGTGATGAGGTAGTGTGGGGACGAGCACTCTAAGTGCGGTCTCACCAGTGCCTTATACAACCTCATCATAACCTCTTTTGATTTGTATACCGCCAATCATTTTGTCTGACTTTTTAGTTGCTTCCTCCCACTGCCTGGTTGCTGACAGCGATGATGAGTCTATTAAAAGGGGACCAGGGGAGGGTATTTGAAGAGAGAGACTGACGGCTCAACACTACAGACAGAAACGCAAGTGAATTGTGGGGATGTGCACTGACCGGGGCAGGCTGCTAGCTGGCACTCCTCTCGCTGGACAGTCTCAGCAGTGCAGGGCTGGCTGCTTGGGGTCTCCTCACAGGTCCTGTTCCTTGTCCTCTCCCCCGCTCCGCAGTTCACCGAGCACTCGCTCCACGTGCTCCAGGGGCTGTAGGAAGGACACTCCTCTTCAGTGCAGCTGAACGAACCGTTCACACAGGTGCTGTCGGGGAGATGAGAGACGTTAGGCATGGGGCATGGAGAGAAATCTCGAAAGACACTGAACCATGATCATGTGTACCAAGTGTAACAGTGCAGTGTTATGTGATACACTGCCGTTTCGGATTCTGTCCCCTGTCAGTGAGATGATAGGTTAAAAGCTCTAAAATCATGAATGCAGACAAGGCCAGCTCTTTTGCACTGTGGTTAAGATGCTTGCTTGCGGTATCGCCGGTTTTTCTTTGAGAACTGCACATTTGAGACCTATAAAATGAATAGATAGGCATGGTGGGGAAATTTTATGGAACTATTTTGTTTGCTTCAATTACTTTAAAAATGTACATACAACAAGTTTCTTCAAAGGTTTCCAGAACAAGTTGGCTAAAAGTTGGCTGGTGTTAAATGGACTTTACACCCCTAGTTCTCAACCCCTGCTGCTCTTGCTCCCTGCCTCCTGCCCCCTGCCCCCTGCCCCCTGTCTCCCTGCCTTTCTGCCTGCCTGCCTGCCTCACCAATTCTTGCAGTCGATCTGCACGTCCTCTCCTGGTTGGAACTCCAGGGTCCCGTTGATGCTGGGCAGCCCGCAGCGGCACTCTGACACAGACACACAGGAGGCATCCTGCAGCAGCCATCCCTCTGGGCACCGGCATCCTGAGGGCAGAGAGACAGGTCAATAAGGGGACAGGGAACAAAGAGACAAGAGGAAGAGAAGACCAGGACATGGAATGAGAGGACAGGGCTGTATGTAGGAAGACAGCATGACAAGCCAACAAGGAACAGGGCAACAGCAGGACAGGGACATAGATTTAAGAAAGAGAGGACTCACACACGGGACAGGGGTACATGGCAACTGCAGAACAAGCTTTGGGACCCTTGTAGGGTTATTTTTAATAGAATTAAGATGAATCCTGTGAAGACAGACATCGTGTGTCTCTTTTACTGCTGTACCTGGGCGACAGGCTCCCTGCAGACATTGCACATGATCCCACAGGTCTGCACATGTCCGGGGGCACTGATTGGCACAGGACACCAGGAACGCCTTCCCACGGTCTTCACAGTGCTCTCCTAAAACAGGAGGGGGTTAATAAGAAGATTCCTTTATATCTTCCTTTCGTTCCTTCTTGAGTCTGAAGTAGACAGTGTTACCAATAAAACACAGAGGGGGTTTAGTATTAAAGAGTACAGTAAAGGAGGAAGATGCCTGTTAAGGTTATTAGACTAGAAATAAACACAGCAGGTATTCTGTGTTTGGTTACCCTCAACTGTCAGTCAATATGAATGATACAGGGTTTGGTTACCCTGACAGATTGTATGAATGATAGAGGATTACCCTACAGTGCAATATGGATGATAAAGGGTTTGGTTACCCTCCTGACAGTGCAGTATGGATGATAAAGGGTTTGGTTACCCTGGCAGTGCTGTATCAGTGATAGTTCTTGAGAATGGGGGCTCAGGTACCTGGGCAGAGCCCGGTGTTGCAGCTCTGAGACTGGAATTGGGGGCCCTGGCAGGTGTGCCCTGCCTTTGTATTTTGGGGGTGTCTCTGTCGCTGCTGGAAGCCCCCACTGCAGGGCTCTCTGCACACGCTCCAGGGGCTCCACTGGCACAAATCTGGAGAGGGACATCAGACAGGACAGTCAGACAAACAGACAAACAGAGAGACATTTCAAACACATCTTTCTGTAAAACTAGAACAAAAACAAAGCATCCCCGGTAGCATACTCCCAAGGGGAATGTCGTATCAGATTGAATGGTTTCTAAACATGAAGTAAAATGGAAATGTGAAAACAATCTAATATCATTGATATAGGTAGAGGTTAAAAACAATGTGGCAGTGAAATTGTTCATTTCTACCCGTAATGGAACTTTATTGAGTTAACCATAAAACAGAACTGTGAAGCAACAATAAATACTTTATGTCAAATTATGAGGTCTGTATTATTGGTCAGAGGGTAAAGCAAAGCAGCAGTGAAAGGGTTCATTCTTAATGGACAATGTTTGTAATTGAGTCAAAAAGAATACAGCTGTGACAGTCGAAGGTGCAATGCCTCCTCTTACCCTCGCACAGCGTGGTGTCAAGACACAGCCTCTCCTGCTCCAGCTCCCCAGTGCAGCTTGCAAACTCTTCACTCACAGGGAGTCCAGTGTCCAGGTCCAGACAGGCTCGGTACCGCCGCTGCACTGATACCAGAGGGGTGTCTGTCCCTTTATCAGTGTCCTCAGTCCTGGAAAGCAGCAGGGCCACCATCCCGCGGCCCAGAGCATCCGAGGAGAGGCAAGGGGAGCAGGGAGTCCACTCCGACCACTCGCTCAGCGTCACTGTGTGCACAAACACACATTTCAGTAAGAGAGTGACACATCACAGCGGCAGGACTCTGCTTTGGGGCTGGTCCTGTTACAAACTCCATTTGTGCTCCGTAGTAGGTTACTAAATGGAAGACCACTGACCTGTGCGTTCACATAATATAAGACACACATTCATTTCTTGAGTGGGAAAAAAATACATAAAACAAATGTTTCAACAGCATATTCTTTAAATATATTTTCACTGAGACTACCACAGGTCTTTGAAGAAGCCCAGGACCTATAGTTAAAAAGATGAAATCTGCAATACACACTAAAGTGCCAAACTAAAAGTACAAAGCTTTACCTTCACAGCTGTCGAAGTCACACTGCATTTCTCCATCCTGGCACACACTGCACACATAAAGACAGGCAGTTAGCATATCACTCAGAGAGAACATGATGATAAGTTAACTGTATTATTACAAATTAGAAACCCCAGAGTATATGTAACAAGCTCAGGTGTGTCTTATTAAACTCATAATAAATCCAGGAATGGATCACACTGCTATACAATGGGAGTCTTATTTCCATCCCTGCGGGAGGTTCCTTCTGACACTCACCAGATCCTGCATCCAGACACCACTATCTCCCCCTGCTGGACGTTGACTGCAATGGGCGCCCCTCCATTCTCTGGATGCAGGAGGTGAAGACAGCCGCACTGAGCTGCAGGGACACACGTCTCGTTCTGCGCCAGGAGACCCTGCAAATACACAGCACCTTCGTGATCTGAGACCAAACTGTCCACATTGAATGTAATGATAATAAAAAAATAAATCTAGAAATAAATAAGATACTGTTAATTTATATACAAACTGGGAATCCTGCAGTATTTGTAATATTTAGCATCAGATTGTTTTACATTGAATTTCCATTCTACTTGCACACCCTTATAAAAGTTTACTACAGTATTGTTCCATGGAATTTTTGCAATTTTACCATACTTTTTCCCATGGTTATACTATGCATTTATCACAGTTTACCCTGGTTTGCCATGTTTATTAATATGCTTTACCATACCTCGCTATTCTTTACATTGCTTACCTATGCCTTACCATGCTTTCACTATGCTTTATTACATTTTATAAGGGTATCAGTCTTCAAATGATGTTTGCTTATATTAGTAAGCGTTGTTCTTGACACTTATTTTGTATTTTTCTATTAGACCCCTATACATTCTATATATCTGAACATCCTCTAAGGGAATAATTAAGATGCAAACACCCCTTAAGCATCGATGGAAAATGAGGAGAAATTGAGGGAAAATGCCATACTTTCCCCTTAAAATTAGTATTAAGGCCCGTTGAGAAATTAATAATAAAATGAAGGTAATTTTCATGAGAAAATGAAGGGATTTGGTTTCATAGCGAGTTAAGTCCGGCTGGTACCCACCTCAGGGCAGTAGCAGCCAGGCACACAGTCCTGCTGGCTGGTACAGTGACCACTCTCTCCCACTGTGGAGCACAGCTTCTCACAGGGGGAGCCACACTCCATGAATTGGAACGGGGTGACGCAGTCTGAAACACAGGAAGAGAGACAGGGTCAGTCTCTCACACACACACACACACACACACACACACTGATATACACAGACCCTGACCCTGACACACACACTGACACACAGACTGGACTGGAATGGGGAGATGCATTCTGAAACACATGCAGAGAGGCAGGGTCAGCTTCTCACACAAACTGACGCACACACTAACACGCACACACAAACACTCACACACTGACACACTCACTCGCACACAGACAAACAGACAGACAGACAAGCAAGCCGCTCACCACCACAGTCTCCAGATGGACAGGCTCTGGACTGTGTCTCCAGCCCCTCACAATGCTGCCCCCTGTAGGTGGGAGGAAGAGGTGTCCGGTAGCGGTGCTGCAGCTGGGAGGTGCAGGAGCAGGCAGTCCACTCACTCCATGCACTCAAAGGGCAGTCTGTGGAAGACAGATTAGTACTGGCTGAGGCTCACACTCACAGTAATAAAGCAGCACAAAGTAAAGCTGCACAAACCGATTATTTGATTATTGGGATTGAGCAATCCACATAAATCAGGCGCTGACAATCAGGTGATTTACCATTCAAAATGAAACAAGTGAAAAGACCAAGAAAAGCATCAATCATCACAAATCCGAGCAGTTGTTTCTTCACTTGTTTCTCTTGGAAAGGTAAATTAGCCCGATCAACACTAATGCCCCTCACCTGATTGTCAGCATCTGATTTCTGTGGAGAGCTCAGTCACAATAATCGGTTCGTCCAGCATGAACACAAACCAAGCATTTCAAATTATTAAGAGAATTAAGAGAACTTCAACAAAAAAGGGGTGGCAGTGATAATGCTGCTAGTGATAATAAGGAAATGTCAGCAGATTCCTGAATCACAATTACTGTTCCACTGGTGTAGTGCTGGCAGATGCCCACCAGATGGCCTAGGCTCTGCCAGATTCTTAACACAACAAACTTGGCCATACATGTTTGTCTCAACAATTCAGTTGTCTTTATATATTCACTTTCGGAAATAGATACACTTGTGTATACTCCAGGTGTTGTTTAGTGTTTTTTTTATATATATTGGAACTTTGTATCTGTGACAGAGTGATAATTTAGTCACTTCCTCTGGTCTTACAACTGGAACGGAGACGTGGGAACTGTGAAGTATTTTAAGCTGAAGTCACTCAGTGTGTAAGAGGCAGTGCAGTGTGACTGTGTTTGACCTGGGCAGGGCTGGTTGTAGCAGAGCTGTGTCTCCTCTCTCTGGCTCTCTGGTGGGCAGGTGTTCTCTTCAGACTCCCCTTCCTCACAGCTGCAGCTCCTCTCCCTGGAGACCAGGCCTGTCCCACAGCTCTGAGAGCAGGGAGACCAGGGTGACCACGGGCAAGGGTCCTCTGAGAGAGAGAGAGAGAGCAAGAGGAGGGAGTTACCAAGACAGCGAGAGAAAACAAGGGGTTAATTAGGAACATACTTTTTTTTTTTACAAACCCAATCATCAGCGCTCACCCGGTTCCCAGCAGCTGATTGGTCTTTGTCAAGTCACGTCTTAACGGATCCAAGTGATTCAGCATCAACAACATGGCTAGGTAACCCATTCCATAAGTCCACCACGTTCTGTGTGTACCTTCTGTCCTACCTCTGCTTAATTTTCAACTGTGCCCTCTAGTCCTGGTTTCTGTGCTGCACTTAAAAGTATTGGATCAATCATATCCCCCCTAATTCTTCTTTGTTCTAGGAAGAAGAAGCTCATGACTTTAAACTCTAGGATTAGTCTAGTTGCTCTTCTCTGGACTCTCTCTAGGGCCACAATGACCTTTTGGTAATGCAGTGACCAGAATTGGAAACAGTATTTCAAGTGCAGTTTCACCAGTACATTAAACAACCTCATCATAACCTCCTTTGATTTGTACTCTATACTTTTGACTCTATAATCACAATTCTGTTTTGCCTTTTTAATGGCTTCCCTACACTGGTTGCTGACAGGGATGATATGTCTATTACAACACCAAGGTATTTCTCTTGGGGAGCCTGTTCCAGTTCTACCCTTTTGGTGTTTGCAATCTACATTTTTGTGACTGGCACATAATGCCCTAAGAATGAGTCTTTGAGCACTTTGTCGAAGGCTTTTTGGAAGTCCAAGTATATTATGTGTTATGCTCTTTTTGTATGCAGGTGTTTGTGTACCTTGGCAGGGCTGTGTCCCACACTCCTGTGCCTCTCTCTCTGGCCCCTCGCAGGCAGACCCATGGTTTCGTGGCGGGGGGTTGATGCAGGCTCTGGTGCGGATCTGCGTTCCTCCTCCGCAGGTGACCAGACAGTCTGACCAGAGCGACCACGGGGTCCAGCCGCCATCCACTGATGAAAAAACACAGACCACAGTCACAGAATGAACACTTACACTAAATCAAGACTTTCAGCTTGGCCAAGGTGACATTGTCTTAGCAGTTAGACAAATCTGGGTGTCTCGTTTTTACACAAGGATAGGGTTATAAACACACACCGGCCCTGCACTCAGTCCTGGGTATATGAAGTATATTATTTAAATGATTCGGAAGCCAGGAGTTTGAGCAACCCCTGTTAAACATACTGTTCTTCCCTTGTAGCTGCATGAACATCTCCTAATAGTCAACCTACAGACACAAAGGTGAGGCTTAATCAAGTGTGATCAGTTCAGAGCAGATTTAGCAGGGACCTGATTGATCAAACTCCTGGCACCTGTTAATTTTACTAATATGCCTAAACAAAGGGAGTTCTGAAACCCAGGACTGGGTGGAGGCCTAGAGGACGTTTCTAACCCTGCATACAGAGATTTAGAAATGATGAGGTTGATTTAGTGTAACCTGATATTAAGATGTATAAAAATCCCCATGGGTACTCATTTGAGGAACCATCCCTGAAATCTGACACCCGAGAGACACCAGAGAGAATCAGTACCACTGCAGAACTGAGTGGAAGGATGGCCAGGATAAAACAGGGTTGACTGTTGTGCAATCATACTGCAGTTTCCTATGCTTTTCCCTGGGTTTGCACTGTGCATTTAAAGTTCTTTAGTAGGGTTAAGCATGGATTCCACAGCCCTCTCCCATACATATTTGCCATGCCTGTCTGAGCTTCACCAAGCCTTTTTAATGAGGATCTAGGCTGATAAAGCCTGTCTTCAAGTCAAGTCTGATTACTTTTTTATTTATGTATTTGAATTTCTGCTCACCTTTTGTTTGCAAGGGTGTCCTGGGGGGGAAAGTAGGCTCTTACCGCTCTTAGACAAAGCATTGATGACCTTTATAAAAGTCTCTTATGGTAAATTTGCACATAAATATTGTAGTCTTCCCAAAGCTTTTCTCATGATTATAGTCTGCATTTGCCATAGTCTACCATGGTTTGACATATTTTTATTTTATTGCATTTGCTTTACCATACCTCTCAATGCTTTACCATGCTTTTAATACACTTTGCGTTTCTTCTAGTGTTGGAAACCTTTAAATTGGGATGTCTGAAGCTGGGAGAGATTCTCCTGAGCACATTGTAGTACTGTGGATCTAAACCCTCAACCCCATGGAATGAATTGGCATCTCAGCCCATTGAGTAGAATGGAAAGGCAAGGACTGGAGGCAAATCACTAACCATACGGTCCAAAGACAAACGTCTTTCCATTCAACTTGAGAGCGAGCTCTGTAGTTGAGAGGTAAGTATGTGTCTCATGCTGATGTATTATTAACTCATCAGTCGCTAGGGGGACATTCATTACATTCAGCTAGCTGTCTGCCCACTGTAATGTCAATGTCAGCCTACAGTGTGTGTCACTGACCTCTGCACTCAATGTCCTGACAGTAAACTCCTTCCGGGGTGCAGATGCTGGAAAACAAAATCAATAGATAATAACAACATCTCTATCATCTTTGCTCCTCTTTGTGTCACTGACTCCTGCCCACCCAAAGTACTCCCGATACAGTGTCAACTGTACATATTCATGGATAGAAGCGATAGGATCAACTGTACATATTCATGGATAGAAGAGATAGGGTCAACTGTACATATTCATGGATAGAAGAGATAGGGTCAACTGTACATATTCATGGATAGAAGAGATAGGGTCAACTGTACATATTCATGAATAGAAGAGATAGGGTCAACTGTACATATTCATGAATAGAAGAGATAGGATCAACTGTACATATTCATGAATAGAAGAGATAGGGTCAACTGTACATATTCATGAATAGAAGAGATAGGGTCAACTGTACATATTCATGAATAGAAGAGATAGGATCAACTGTACATATTCATGAATAGAAGAGATAGGATCAACTGTACATATTCATGGATAGAAGAGATAGGGTCAACTGTACATATTAACTGTTAAAATAATATATATTTTTTTTATTTACTATACCTCTACAATGTATTCCAGTACTTCCAATATATTTCAGAATCTGTACATAATATTTACCAATCTATTCTTTCAAGAATGCTAAATATATTTAATCTATTTCCGTATATAGCAATCCTATTGGAGTGTTTAGACTTGTGCCCATTATTTTGAAGATGCAGGGTAATGACTGGAGATCTGAGAATCTGTGCTTTCCCTGTGCTTTACCATGCTTTCACTGTGCTTTTTACACTGCTGTGCTTTTAATGTGGGAAATGTTTACAAGTGCATAGCCCTTGTTGCACTCACCACTGCAGACACTCTCCCACCAGCCAGGTGGCTCCCAGCGAGAGCTCCTGGTTGTCATGGAGACACAGGGGGGGGCAGGGTCCTGGGTCACATGGTCTTGTCTGGGCCTGCTCCTTCTGGCACTCCCTGTCCTTCGATCCCGAGGTGGAGGACCTTCAGACACAAAACAGACACACCCGAACAAGTCATTGAATTACTTTCATTTTCTTTATGTATTGGAGGTTTTTCTGTCAACATGTGCTTTACTGTCAGGCATTTGTCCGGTTTTAAGTCTCTCTTTTTTTTTACCTTACAGTATATAACATTAATGTCTAGGCTGTCAATGCTGCAACTCATGGCAGACCCAATAAAAACCTTCTATGAGATATTATCATGTAATAAAAACAAAAAGGGACAATGAGACAGATTATGCAGTGTAGAGTTTGACCAGTGTTTATCACCATATCAGCACTGTGAGCAATGTTTGTATCGTGTTGCTGTGTTTGTGTCTGGTACTTGGAGAAGTGTTTGTGTTGTGTTGCTGTGTTTGTGTTTGTATCGTGTTGCTGTGCTTGGGTCTGGTACTTGGAGCAGTGTTTGTGTTGTGTTGTTATGTTTGTGCTGGGCTGCTGTGTGTGTCTGGGTTGTGTTGCTGTGTTTGTGGTACTTAGGTGGCTCACCGGAATCGTGTTCGTCTGCCGGCCCCGCAGGACACACTGCAGGATGACCATGTGGACCAGGAGCTCCAGCCGCAGTCGGGAGCGGGGCAGGTCAGGTTGGTGCAAGAGATGCGCCCCTCGGCACAGGTGCAGTTATTACAATCTTGCCCCAGGGAGCTTCCTGGTGCCCAGCTGTGCCCCAGTGCATCTGCACACTCACACTGCCAGGGCTGCACACAGGTGCCATCTTGCTCTAGGTAACCTGCAAAGAGACAAAAATATATAATCAGTCCTGCTCCAGGAAAAACCTGAAATCACACACAAGCTCCAGAACCTGCACACACAAACAAGAGAATAAACTACCCTTCTCTAGGTAACCTGCACACACAAACAGAGAATAAACCATCCTGCTCCAGGTAACCGGCACACACGGGGTTAATGACAACAGCAAAAAAACTGTTTTTCATCACATTCAGCACGGCCCTTGTGGGATACTGAACCAAGGTTGTTTAAAATGGTCTTCAACAGCAAGGCTATGAACCTTAAGCTTAAATCTTTTTTTTTTTTCATTATATTTTTTAATTCTACTTTTAGGGCTATTGTGATGATAAAAATTGTTTGCGGGTAGAGTTTATTCTCCTCTAATCCTAAGCTGAAAGCACCACTCCATGCCCCCTCCACCCCCCCCTACCTCAGCCCAGCCCCCTGCTTTCCATACCTGCGGGGCACCTGCAGCCTGGCTGGCACTCTGTGCTATCCTGGCAGGTGATGCCCTGCTGCAGGTCCGAGCAGTGTCGCGGGCAGCGGTTGGCACAGTCCACAAACTCAAGACCAGAGGGACAGCCCTCTCCATCTGCAACAACAGAAAGAGAGAGAGAAAATGAGCCCTCGAAAGCTCTGAGCAGTTGTACCAAAGGAAACATTGTGTCCTTGGAGAGAGTCTAACGAAAAGCAACCAGATTAATCCCAGGGCTGAAAGTAATGAACTACGAAGACAACTGAATCTATCTATCGAAAGAACTGAAGAATTAGGTGGGACACTGAGGTCTTTAAAATCTTAATAGGTGTTGGCAAAGTTAACATTAACCAATACTTTAAGTGTAGTACAGGAACCAAGACCAGAAGACACAGTTGGAAATTCAGTGGAGATAGACTTCACACGGACAGTGGTAAGGGTATGGAATGGGTTACCTAGCCATGTTGTTGACACTGAATCATCGATTCTTTAGGAGCCAACTTTACAAAGTTTTGAGATTAATCAGCTTATAGTTTAAAAATGTTCTTACGTTCTTATGTATGGGTGTCTAGACCATTGGTCATCTAAGTTCTTTGGCCACAGGCATACATGTGTATGTGTGAGACACTCAAGGCATTTATTATCTATATATTCATAATCATCGTAATCATAATTTGATTAAAAAGAATGTATTAAATACCTGGGGCCATATGCATAAAACATTATTCCTGAACCTGTTTAACATATAACATATATGTCGAGTGATACACGTTATGTTTCAGATTTGCATTATTCATTTAGAAAGGCCAAGTAACGTGCTAAATGAAAAACAGTTGCATACCTAAGTAATGTACAGTATAACAATCTTGAATCTTAACAAACTGTTATAATATGACCCCTGTGTCAAAGCTATTCATACACAGTACTTAAACTAAACTAATGGAATAGCGCATAGAGAGATATCATGAAATTCACAAACTCTTGATACCAAAATGCCTGACATAGCAAAGTGTGCACGAGAAATACACTTGCAACTTGATTAGAGATAGCCATGCATTAATGAATTAAAACACAGCCTGATCCGGTGGCACACAGGTAGGGATGAGTAGCACAGGGGAGTGGATCGCCTCCTCACCACAGGGGAGTGGATCGCCTCCTCACCACAGGGGAGTGGATCGCCTCCTCACCCCAGGGGAGTGGATCGCCTCCTCACCCCAGGGGAGTGGATCGCCTCCTCACCACAGGGGAGTGGATCGTGCCTCCTCACCCCAGCGGAGTGGATCGTGCCTCCTCACCCCAGCGGAGTGGATCGTGCCTCCTCACCCCAGGGGAGTGGATCGCCTCCTCACCCCAGGGGAGTGGATCATGCCTCCTCACCCCAGGGGAGTGGATCGCCTCCTCACCCCAGGGAAGTGGATTGTGCCTCCTCACCCCAGGGGAGTGGATCGCCTCCTCACCCCAGGGGAGTGGATCGCCTCCTCACCCCAGCGGAGTGGATCGTGCCTCCTCACCACAGGGGAGTGGATCGTGCCTCCTCACCCCAGCGGAGTGGATCGTGCCTCCTCACCCCAGCGGAGTGGATCGCCTCCTCACCCCAGCGGAGTGGATCGTGCCTCCTCACCCCAGGGGAGTGGATCGTGCCTCCTCACCCCAGGGGAGTGGATCGCCTCCTCACCACAGGGGAGTGGATCGCTTCCTCACCCCAGGGGAGTGGATCGTGCCTCCTCACCACAGGGGAGTGGATCATGCCTCCTCACCCCAGGGGAGTGGATCGCCTCCTCACCACAGGGGAGTGGATCATGCCTCCTCACCACAGGGGAGTGGATCATGCCTCCTCACCACAGGGGAGTGGATCATGCCTCCTCACCCCAGGGGAGTGGATCGCCTCCTCACCACAGGGGAGTGGATCGTGCCTCCTCACCACAGGGGAGTGGATCATGCCTCCTCACCCCAGGGGAGTGGATCGCCTCCTCACCCCAGGGGAGTGGATTGTGCCTCCTCACCCCAGGGGAGTGGATCGCCTCCTCACCCCAGGGGAGTGGATCGCCTCCTCACCCCAGCGGAGTGGATCGTGCCTCCTCACCCCAGGGGAGTGGATCGCCTCCTCACCACAGGGGAGTGGATCGTGCCTCCTCACCACAGGGGAGTGGATCATGCCTCCTCACCCCAGGGGAGTGGATCGCCTCCTCACCCCAGGGAAGTGGATTGTGCCTCCTCACCCCAGGGGAGTGGATCGCCTCCTCACCCCAGGGGAGTGGATCGCCTCCTCACCCCAGCGGAGTGGATCGTGCCTCCTCACCACAGGGGAGTGGATCGTGCCTCCTCACCACAGCGGAGTGGATCGTGCCTCCTCACCCCAGCGGAGTGGATCGCCTCCTCACCCCAGCGGAGTGGATCGTGCCTCCTCACCCCAGGGGAGTGGATCATGCCTCCTCACCACAGGGGAGTGGATCGTGCCTCCTCACCCCAGCGGAGTGGATCGTGCCTCCTCACCCCAGGGGAGTGGATCGCCTCCTCACCCCAGGGGAGTGGATCATGCCTCCTCACCCCAGGGAGTGGATCGCCTCCTCACCCCAGGGAAGTGGATTGTGCCTCCTCACCCCAGGGGAGTGGATCGCCTCCTCACCCCAGGGGAGTGGATCGCCTCCTCACCCCAGGGAGTGGATCGTGCCTCCTCACCACAGGGGAGTGGATCGTGCCTCCTCACCCCAGCGGAGTGGATCGTGCCTCCTCACCCCAGCGGAGTGGATCGCCTCCTCACCCCAGCGGAGTGGGATCTGCCTCCTCACCCCAGGGGAGTGGATCATGCCTCCTCACCCCAGGGGAGTGGATCGCCTCCTCACCACAGGGGAGTGGATCGCTTCCTCACCACAGGGGAGTGGATCGTGCTTCCTCACCACAGGGGAGTGGATCGTGCCTCCTCACCACAGGGGAGTGGATCATGCCTCCTCACCCCAGGGGAGTGGATCGCCTCCTCACCACAGGGGAGTGGATCGTGCCTCCTCACCACAGGGGAGTGGATCATGCCTCCTCACCACAGGGGAGTGGATCGCCTCCTCACCACAGGGGAGTGGATTGTGCCTCCTCACCACAGCGGAGTGGATCGCCTCCTCACCCCAGGGGAGTGGATTGTGCCTCCTCACCACAGGGGAGTGGATCGCCTCCTCACCACAGGGGAGTGGATCGCTTCCTCACCACAGGGGAGTGGATCGCCTCCTCACCCCAGGGGAGTGGATTGTGCCTCCTCACCACAGCGGAGTGGATCGCCTCCTCACCCCAGGGGAGTGGATTGTGCCTCCTCACCACAGGGGAGTGGATCGCTTCCTCACCACAGGGGAGTGGATCGCCTCCTCACCACAGGGGAGTGGATCGCCTCCTCACCACAGGGGAGTGGATCGCCTCCTCACCACAGGGGAGTGGATTGCCTCCTCACCACAGGGGAGTGGATTGTGCCTCCTCACCACAGGGGAGTGGATCGCTTCCTCACCACAGGGGAGTGGATCATGCCTCCTCACCACAGGGGAGTGGATCGCCTCCTCACCACAGGGGAGTGGATCGCCTCCTCACCACAGGGGAGTGGATCGCCTCCTCACCACAGGGGAGTGGATCGCCTCCTCACCCCAGGGGAGTGGATCATGCCTCCTCACCACAGGGGAGTGGATTGCCTCCTCACCACAGGGGAGTGGATCGCTTCCTCACCACAGGGGAGTGGATTGTGCCTCCTCACCACAGGGGAGTGGATTGTGCCTCCTCACCCCAGGGGAGTGGATCGCCTCCTCACCCCAGGGGAGTGGATCGCTTCCTCACCACAGGGGAGTGGATTGTGCCTCCTCACCACAGGGGAGTGGATCGCCTCCTCACCCCAGGGGAGTGGATTGTGCCTCCTCACCACAGGGGAGTGGATCGCCTCCTCACCCCAGGGGAGTGGATCGCCTCCTCACCCCAGGGGAGTGGATCGCCTCCTCACCACAGGGGAGTGGATTGTGCCTCCTCACCACAGGGGAGTGGATTGTGCCTCCTCACCACAGGGGAGTGGATCGCCTCCTCACCCCAGGGGAGTGGATCGCCTCCTCACCCCAGGGGAGTGGATCGCCTCCTCACCACAGGGGAGTGGATTGGGCCTCCTCACCACAGGGTTTGCTGTTGCAGATTTTCACTTGGTTCTTCTCGCGCTCGCAGCTGTTGCCTCCATTCTTGGGTGGGGACTAGAGCAGGACCGGGTTCAATAGACTTCCGCCACCACACTTTCTGTCACACCGCGACCAGGGGCTCCAACGAGACCAGCTGCCATTAACTGGGAAGAAACAACAGGGAATACAGCAGGGTTACCAACTGAGAACAAGCAGCTCGGAGTACACACATGATACATGATGGTTCCGAGTGGGAAATGTAAAAATAATCAATGACTGAGGGGAGACATAAACACACAGGGGAGAGCTGTTTATGTTTTTACTTATGGTGGTAGATTTCATGCGTACTGTATGTGAGTGCATGTCAGTGTGAGAGGGACTCACCGCGGCAAGCACGGATATTACAGAACCTTGTCTCGATGTTTCCTCCCAGGATGTCATCACACCAGCTCCCATTGGCTCCAGGAGAGAGGAAGGTCCTTATGCGCTGCTGCTGCCCAACGCCACAGGACCGGGAACACTCCCCCCAGTCTGCCCACGGGTTCCAGGAGCAGTTCCTACTGGCGCAGTCCTCACCCTGACAGTCCTCAACACCTGGCAGGAGGTAAAGAGTGGGGTTAGAAACACCTGACACCACCAGGGACAGGAAAACGTGTTCTCGGGACTCGGGACTGTTTTAAACAAGCTTGTTTCATCTGTATTTCAGTTAACGTTGGGACAGATATTTGAATATTCGCTTCAGTGCTTGTATTCAGTGGCAAAAATGACCATGTTATGTATTTCAGGCTTCATTCGTTCATTGGTTTCCTTTGCATGATATCGATTTAATTCTAACCAAGATAATTTCTTTTATCAAATCGATATCATGCAAAGGAAACCAATGCATGAATGAGGTCTGAAACACATAACAGCAGGCCACCCTTGTAAAGGAGAGATTCAGAGGGTGCTGGTACCGGTGGTGGCGCACTGCGGCAGGTTGCAGGCTCTCTCCTGGAAGCTCTCTCCAGTGCATGGGTCTCTGCGTTCGCACACCCGGGTTCGAGTCTTCAGGGCTGGGTTCCTGGTGTCAGAGCAGGACTGGGAGCAGGGGCTCCAACTGGTCCAGGGGCCGAAACCATCACTGGGCTCTGTGGAGGAAGGGTGGAGTCAGGACAACCGCAAACAGACACTGCACTTACTGTACTTTCCCTTACAAACAGGGGGACCATGTGGCTACCAGTGTCTCAGCTTACCTTCCCCTTTTCTTTAGGAGAAGCCGAACTACACTTACCAGAATGCATTGCGATGCAAGCTGAAAAGCTTGAACTGTCTCAAACTGTCCCAGTAAATGCAGAGCTATAGCTATGGCCAAAAGTTTTGCATCACCCTAGAGCATTAATTAGAATGAAACCTGCTGCATAGGAGGCTGTGTGGTCCAGTGGTTAAAGAAAAGGGGTTGTAACCAGGAGGTCCCCGGTTCAATTCCCACCTCAGCCACTGACTCATTGTGTGACCCTGAGCAAGTCACTGAACCTCCTTGTGCTCCGCCTTTCGGGTGAGACGTAGTTGTAAGTGACTCTGCAGCTGATGCATAGTTCACACACCCGAGTCTCTGTAAGTCGTCTTGGATAAAGGCGTCTGATAAATAAACTAATAATAAAAACTAATAATATTGAATTACAGTGCCTTGCGAAAGTATTCGGCCCCCTTGAACTTTGCGACCTTTTGCCACATTTCAGGCTTCAAACATAAAGATATGAAACTGTAATTTTTTGTGAAGAATCAACAACAAGTGGGACACAATCATGAAGTGGAACGAAATTTATTGGATATTTCAAACTTTTTTAACAAATAAAAAACTGAAAAATTGGGCGTGCAAAATTATTCAGCCCCTTTACTTTCAGTGCAGCAAACTCTCTCCAGAAGTTCAGTGAGGATCTCTGAATGATCCAATGTTGACCTAAATGACTAATGATGATAAATAGAATCCACCTGTGTGTAATCAAGTCTCCGTATAAATGCACCTGCACTGTGATAGTCTCAGAGGTCCGTTTAAAGCGCAGAGAGCATCATGAAGAACAAGGAACACACCAGGCAGGTCCGAGATACTGTTGTGGAGAAGTTTAAAGCCGGATTTGGATACAAAAAGATTTCCCAAGCTTTAAACATCCCAAGGAGCACTGTGCAAGCGATAATATTGAAATGGAAGGAGTATCAGACCACTGCAAATCTACCAAGACCTGGCCGTCCCTCTAAACTTTCAGCTCATACAAGGAGAAGACTGATCAGAGATGCAGCCAAGAGGCCCATGATCACTCTGGATGAACTGCAGAGATCTACAGCTGAGGTGGGAGACTCTGTCCATAGGACAACAATCAGTCGTATACTGCACAAATCTGGCCTTTATGGAAGAGTGGCAAGAAGAAAGCCATTTCTTAAAGATATCCATAAAAAGTGTTGTTTACAGTTTGCCACAAGCCACCTGGGAGACACACCAAACATGTGGAAGAAGGTGCTCTGGTCAGATGAAACCAAAATCGAACTTTTTGGCAACAATGCAAAACGTTATGTTTGGCGTAAAAGCAACACAGCTCATCACCCTGAACACACCATCCCCACTGTCAAACATGGTGGTGGCAGCATCATGGTTTGGGCCTGCTTTTTCTTCAGCAGGGACAGGGAAGATGGTTAAAATTGATGGGAAGATGGATGGAGCCAAATACAGGACCATTCTGGAAGAAAACCTGATGGAGTCTGCAAAAGACCTGAGACTGGGACGGAGATTTGTCTTCCAACAAGACAATGATCCAAAACATAAAGCAAAATCTACAATGGAATGGTTCACAAATAAACATATCCAGGTGTTAGAATGGCCAAGTCAAAGTCCAGACCTGAATCCAATCGAGAATCTGTGGAAAGAACTGAAAACTGCTGTTCACAAATGCTCTCCATCCAACCTCACTGAGCTCGAGCTGTTTTGCAAGGAGGAATGGGCAAAAATTTCAGTCTCTCGATGTGCAAAACTGATAGAGACATACCCCAAGCGACTTACAGCTGTAATCGCAGCAAAAGGTGGCGCTACAAAGTATTAACTTAAGGGGCTGAATAATTTTGCACGCCAATTTTTCAGTTTTTATTTGTTAAAAAGTTTGAAATATCCAATAAATTTCGTTCCACTTCATGATTGTGTCCCACTTGTTGTTGATTCTTCACAAAAATTACAGTTTCATATCTTTATGTTTGAAGCCTGAAATGTGGCAAAAGGTCGTAAAGTTCAAGGGGGCCGAATACTTTCGCAAGGCACTGTACATACCGCTTTGTAGTTTTCCATATACTTAATGAAAAACTGACAAATTTGACATTTATGGATATCATTTTGTAGTTTCTTTGATTACATGACAGTTTGTTTTTTTTAACATCATCAGCATGATTTTCAAAAGGGGCAAAATAAGAACTAGGTCGCAAAATGATTTTTAAAGCATGATTAATGTAATCACGTCACTTGATTTATATTTCTAAAGCGTCAACAGGTGAATACACAACTACATCTAAACCCTTTGAAAGCCATATACTTAGTGACCTATATCAGGTTTTAGAAATTACTTTGTGACCTAGTTCTTATTTTGCGTCTTTTGAAAATTATGCTCTATGTCTCAATCCTAAAATTCTAGGTGGTGCAAAACTTTTTTTTTTTACCATAGCTGTATAAGATCAATCTACTTATAAAAGTTTACGATGGTAAATTTGCACATTCATTTTGTAATTTTCCCATGATTGTTACAAGGTTATACCCCTTGGGGCTTTACAATGCTTACCTATGTTTTATTACACTTTGCTGGGCTTTTACTCTGGGAAACCTTAAGAAGGGTTACTAGTGAAATCCAACAAAGCCATCAGTGCCGGACCTTGATGAGAGCAATGGAGAAGTTCCCATGTGATTGTAATGAGAGTTAACTGGCTCTAGCTTTCTGGCTGGACACAATCAGTACTACTCTGAGTCTGGTACCTGGACACACTGCACTTCTATTACTTACCACTTTACAAGAGACAACATGTACTTGCACAGAGGGCAATAACACATTTATACAGCAGCTAACCCAACTTCTGCATACACTTTCATAAAAGTATTTCAAAAACAGAAAGGGTGCCACGGTGGAAACTTTTGGAAAGTCACCAAGCATTCAGTTTAAATAAATCTTTTGTGTTAAAGCTCTAGTCTGCTTGGTCGGAAACCGTCTAACAGCATGATGTAAACCAGGGTTAGGCAACTCAGGTCCATTACCTGTTTAGAATAATCAATGGATTTAGTACTTCAGTACCGGTTCAGGTGTTTAATTGGTTCCATTTAAAATGTACTGTAGGTTCTGGTTGGACAAAGCTTTGGGCTGGAAGTGGCAGTCATCTATCTGTGGTCTACTCTAAACCAACTGGCTACACAAGCAAATCTACATGATATAGTTACCTGGGCCAGTGGGCTCCTCTGTGGGATGAGTGACAGCTGCAAAGAGAAATAGTTATCAATTTTTACAAAGCATGGCAACCTTTTCTATCCCATGTTGACCAACTCCGACTGCCTTGTCTTCCATACCCTTCTAGAGAACATAATCAAGCATCTCTCTCTCTTTCTCTTTTTTCCTGATAAATTGTTCTTTTGATGTTAAATAAAAAAAATAAAAACTTATAAACAAAGTTTAAAAAACAGAAACAGACTGAGAGCAGGAGAAAGGTCCTGTCACTATTACCTGGGCAGTCAGGTGTCTGGCAGTACATCACCTCCTCTCTCGCTCCGGCACAGTCCTTGCCCCCGTGGGCTGGTGCCGGGTCGGTATAGTCTCGAGTGCGGGTCCTGTGGCCCAGGCCTCCATGGTCAAGGAGCAGGGTCCCCAAGTGCCCCAGGGAGAGAGGCCCGTCCAGGGACAGGAGGACAAGGAACAGTTCCATCGGCTGTGTTGACACACACTGGGGCACACAGGACACAGCGCTGTTAAACGGGCACTCCCTTGCCAAACACGGGCAAATTAATTATTACCTTGGTGTTTCATTTATACAATTACTGCTGCAGTGAGCATGTTATGTACATTTTAAAATTACATTTTAATGGTGTTTGCAAATGCTAAAATAAAACATGTGTAGAACCTGTTGTTTCATCCCAGATCACACCTATTGCCAGCATAAGTTTGTATTGCACTTGGTGTCATCAGGAGGCACACCCATACCAGTCACTGTAACAGGCGTTCCTCTCCTAGCCCTGCAGCCTGAGCATTTTCTGCCTGTAACTTAGCTAATTCTTATTAGGTGCATCCACTGATTTATTGGCAGGAGCAGGAGCAGGAGTGTTCTGCACCATGCCAGTCTAGTCTGGGCTGTACTATACCTTGGAGGGTCTGTACTCCCCAGGAGTTAGATTTATTTGTATTTGTTGTTTTGTTTGTTTACTGTTAAAAAAATAATAACAATGAAAACATATTTAGAAAATCTTATCAACTGTCCTGTAGCTTGCTGGTGAGTGTTGGCTGTGCTATAGCCCGCAGTGTCTGTCTGTACTCACCAGGAGCTGCACCCGTGATAGAGGGCCTCTCCTGGAGGAAGCTCGTCTCCAAGGGTCAATGTGGCCCCCTGAGCGGTCAGAGGGGCCAGGGTGGCCGAGCCATTTACAGAGTGATTCTGCATCTGCTGCAGGGTCTCTTGGTCCAGCACGCAGGGACACTCCTGCAACACAATCACAAACTGTCACGAAAACTGCGGTTCACTGTCTAACATTACGCCAGGTGTGGTCCAGCACATACCTGCAGGCACATGGGGTCACCAGGGCTGGACTCTGGAGTGTTCTGATTTGTTCCACATTGCAATTTGGAGTCACCTCAGAGTCACGAACACCAAACTTACAAACTGACCGATCAGCCGAACACCCCACTTTTAGCTGGAAGTGTGCAGTCACTCAACCATGTTTACAATGCAACCAGAATCCAGTTTGTAAAAAGTGCAATGATAACCCAGTGAAATGGTAAGTACTTGGAATTGCAAACTTGTTACACTTTCAATTGAAAGAGAACATTAAAAGATATTTTTAAAAACCTGACAGCGGTGTCATATTTGGCAATGGGAACACGGTAAAAACAGATGTACCATACGGAAATCTGAAGAGGATGTGATTTTGAAAAAGCACTCCATGCATCGAGAAAGCAAGCACTACGTTAGCCCAGCTTTTCCTGGATGTTTAAATCAGTGTTTTTGCTACAGTTACAATTTGAACGGTAAGTTCAATTTTGCATTTCCCCCCCCATGTATAGTACAGTTTTAAAGCCTTTCACGCTATAGCATGAGTATTGCATTACTGTGCTGTATCTTTGTATTATTTGCCAGATTAAGGCTGTAGATAGCAGGTGTACACATTTATTAAAACCATCGACTTAAGAACAACAAGTCTGTGAATCCAAACTGAACACTGAAGGCATTGAAAATGACTTCTAGTCGAAACATTTGCCATTTAACTTATTACGTTTCTTTTAGTATTTCACTGAACATGAATCCTAAGGCAACCACTTCTCTGATTGATCTCAAAACTGTAAAATCAGGCCTTACAGGACCCCAATGATTCAGCATCAACAACATGGCTAAGTAACCCTAGGTAACCTATTCCATACCCTCACCTCTCCCTGTGTAAAGAAGTGCCTCCTTCCCTCTGTCCTATCTCTGTCTCCACTCACCGTGATGCAGGAGCCGTTGTGAAAGAAGGTGTTGACAGGACAGTGGCAGCCCTCTTCACAGCTCTCGCTGAAGCACTCCATCAGCCCGCTCACGTGGGCACAGCTGTAGGGACACCCCTCACCCAGAAGACACTCGCGGTACAGACGATCTGGAGGGCAGCCCACCTCTGAGAGGGGGAGAGGAAGAGGGAGGACGGGAGAGGGTGGGAATGGGGGCGTGGGAGAGAGAAAGAGGGGATGTGAGAGAGGCGAGAGAAAGTGGGTGACAGGAAGAGAGGGAGGGTGAGGGAAGAATGGGAAGAGAAGTGAGGAGATGGGGAGAGGAGGGGAGTGAGGGAGAGGATGAGAGGAAAAGAGGATGTGAGAAAGGGGGAGAGGAAGAGAAGGAGGGATGGGGAAAGAGGGCAAGATAAGTGCGGGAAGGGACAGGAGGAGATGGAGTGAGGGGTAGAGGGTGGGGAGGAGTGGGTTAGAGGGAGGGAATAGGGGAGTGGGAGAGAGGTGAATGTGATGGGAGGGAGGTGGGGAATTTGGGTATTTTAGAATGTGACAACAAAACCATGGCATAAACGTTAAACCGTAGTATAAAAGATATGTATCTGATAAATTGTGCACATTCCAGAACTAGTGTTACACCCAGTCAGACACACAGACAGAGGCACACACGCACTAACATGCCGGTGTTGTTAAGTTTATTGAGAGACACTGTTGATTCCTGGTAGACAAACACTAGCAGACACACACTCACACACTAACACGTGTCTGTGATCGATTCAGCCGAGCACAGGTGTTACTCACCAAGGCACACTTGAGTGTTGCACGTCTTGCTCTGTTGGGAGAGCCCAGGGCAGTCTGTGAAACGGCAGGAGCGGGTTCGAATCTGCTCCCCTCCCCCACAGGTGACAGTGCACTCCATCCATGGAGACCACTCCCACCAAGGACTGGCATCTGCAGACAGACACAGGCACACACACAGAATATACAGCAGGACACACAGACAGACACATGCAAAATATACAATGGTCAAACACACTTGATGGCCTGCTGTAAAGCTTTTTTTTTCCTTTTTATTTATTTATTTTCGTAATGAGACGTCCACAACAACATGCTTGCACAAGCTGAGCTGAGCTGGCTTCCAGGAGCACTTCATCTTTCTCTCCCCTGTCTGAATCAGAACAGTTGCAAACATCCAGTGACAATGTTAATAAAGCTAACTGGGCATTGGTAATCTCTCAGCTTCGAGGACGGCAGAGAGCTGTGTAGCTGTCTTCTAGTTGATGTGTTGGCCACTGAATTTACCGTTTGTAATTATTCTGTACTGCGTTTTAAATTTCACACAGCTCTTACCTCCACAGGGCAGGGAGTTACAATCCCTCTGTTGCTCCGCCTCTCCTGGACAGCCCCTCCCCCCGTTCTGAGGGGCAGGGTTACTGCACTCCCGGAACCGGTACTGAGTCCCATCCCCACAGCTCTCAGAGCAGGGAGACCACGCCCCCCAGGGACTCCAGCTGCCGTCCAGTCGACAGGCAGGGTCGGCCTTGCAGTGCAGGTGTCCGCTGTCACAGGTACTGAGGGATAGAGGTAGAGGAACACATCACACATGCTGCTCACTCAGGGTTGGAGTCTTCAGAAACCTGATGCAGACAATGGATGTAAATCTGAGCTTCGGGGCTACTCTCAAACTGGAACGCTTTCATCTAGCAAAGTGTAACTTGTCAGACAAGCAGAGTCTTTCCCTGTTTTTTAAATATTGTTTCTCTTTGAAAAAAAGCATTTCTTGGTACATTGCCTTAAGATTGTGAATTCACTTTAAATAGCTGACTAACAACTAAAATGTTTCTGATTTATTTTTAACTATTACTTTTGAATCTTATTTGCAAAAATGTGTTAAGTGCTTTGAATGGCGCTATGTAGTGAAGTGCAGTGCTGCTGCTGCTGTTGTAAAGCACAGTGAAAGCATTGTGGAGCCCAGGGAGGTACGAAATCCTATTCAGAACAGAGCAAACCATGGGAAACTATTGTAAATGCACAGTGTAACCATTGGAAAAGCATACTAACAATGCAAAAGCACATTGCAAATTTACCGGGGTAAACCTTTATAAAGGAAAAGACAGGTTAAAAAAATTCAATGTCTTCAACCTCGAAAAAAGAAGGGAAAGAGGGGACTTCACTGAAGTTTATAAAATCCTAAATTTTACTGATGAAGTTAAGCCAAATCCCTAATTTAGCAGGATGAGAGGGCATACAGTTAATGGAAGCTGAGCAGAGTTTAGAACAGATGGTAGGGAGCATTTTTTACATAGTTGTAAATGCGTGAAATAGCCTACCAGGTAAAAGTATCTAAAACACTGGGAACATTAGCAAACACAATTAGATTCTGTCCTATTAAATTAGATCACCACAGTCAAGGCGAATGGTGTGCTAACAGGGTACGACCCTTAAGGTCTTAAGACTCGTACCAGGCCTCTCTTTTGACTCGGACTGGGTCTACAGAGCATATTACTCCAGTCTTGAGAAGCCTTCATCAGGACTTATTTTAAGATTTTGTTGTTGACCAATAAGATCCTTCATGGGCTAGCTCCTCAGACCTGTTGTATGAATACATTCCAGCCCGTTCTCTACACTCTTTACTGCAGGGCTATTGACCATCCTGAAGGCTAGGCTCAAAACTGTAGGAGGTACTGAGGGCATTCAGGCACTGTGCTCCCTATTTATGGATTTCTTTCCTGAAACATATCAGGGACATCGGTGCCAATTTTTTGACAAGGCATTTTAGTTTTTTTTAAGTATTATATGTCCAGCGCTTTGAGGTGTTCCACAGAAGTCACTTTATAAATCTCTATTGTATTGTATTGTATTGTATTGTCTTATGTTCTTACCAGTTCTGGCAGGCTGTATGAATGGTCTCCCCTGGCTCGCTGTACTCCCAGAGCGTGGCGCCCGGCCACACCCAGGTACCATTCCCTGTCTCAGGCATGCCTTGACAGAGAGAGACATCACATGCGTATTACATACAGGAGGAATTATAGGGTCATTACATTCAATACCATCCCGGTCCATTATTAAACTACCTTTACATAAACTACTTTTACATACTTGTTGGTATTTAGGTGTACCAGCACCTGTTAAGAAACCATACTCTGAAGTGTGGAATGTAAATATGGAAATGGTCTTGCTTCTCTATTCTGAACAGGAGACACAATAGAAAAAAGGTAGGTTGTTGTTCTAAAGACGATATATAGCCTACAATCAAGTAATAATATCATAGCCCATTTTTTTGTAAATCTGTAACAGTTTTATTGCCAGTGTAGTTTTTGTAGTCGTTATGTTGTTAGCTGCAGAATGATTTTAGTAAAAGAGCAGCTGGTGTGTGCTACATTGTGTTCTTTGCAAATTAGCCATGTTTTGTTCCAAATGCTCTGAACTCCACTACAGAAGCACCAGTGTGCAAATAACTTTTCCTTAATGTAACTTTTCTAGAATTATAAGGTTTATTCTTGGGGTTAAAGTGAGAGAAAGGGTTTGTGTCTGCACTGGGGGTAGCAGAGGTATAATCCATCCTTGAAATTATCGATAGTATTTTACAAAAGCTTCAGTCATTTTAGTCTCGACCTTGAAACCCCATAACCAGGGGTTCCCAAACTTTCACTGCTCAAGACATTAGAAATCCTCACTAAGAACCCCACTCAAACAATCTGTAGACTGTGAAATGTAGTTCTCCTACATCCCCCCCCCCTTGATGGAACATACTGTCAGCGTTTACAAACATACATAGAGCTGATGTCAACATAGTAAGTGTGGCATTCAGTTGGCCTGGGGATCATTGATTTGTGAAGCGTCTGGGTCGTAGACATTTATTAAATTTTGAAGCAAGCCTGTTTGCAAACAGTCTTTGAGAGCTTGTCTGTCAGTCTGCTGTCCTCACCAGCGGTGTTGTTCTGGTATTTGCAGCGGCACTGAGACGGAGACACACACTCCCCATCCTGGAGGACCTGCTGTCCGGGGCAGCCGCAGGAGGGCTGGCACTCGCCGCTGTCCTCGCACACCGTGTCGCTATGGAAATCACTACACGAGCGAGGACAAGGCTTCCCACAAGGGAACTCCTCCAGTCCTCCGCCACACTCTAAATGCAGAGAGAGAGAGAGAGAGAGAGAGAGAGAGGTTAGAACCATTGCAATGAAAAGGCAGCACCGTCTACAGGTTACTGGTAAACCTCTGACTCTATGCCCCAGTCTATAGGATCAAAAATAGAAAAATGGGACATCTAACATGAAATAATGAAATACTATTATGGCTTCAGGTAGACTTTTGCAATATCATTTTGTAGTGTATCTAATTACATGATGTTAAATAAAATATCTAAAATTATGTTCATATTTTCTTTTATTTTTTAAATGAGGTCTCAATCCTAAAATTCTAGGTGACGCAAAACACTGAATATTGTATTTATTATAAAGATTTACCTTCCAGAAATTCGGTTGACAGATAGGTAAGTTCGTAGGTTAGGTTTAGGGGGACTAAGACAGCGCAGAGAAATCCTGAAAATCTTACAAACATGCATTGCAAGAGAGTGGTCACGTGTATCTGGCAATTCCCAGGCAGGCTACAATTAGCTGTCCCGGCATTCTCTAGCTACTGCATGCAGTATATTCACAATTGATCATGGAGCCCAAATGTGGATTAGACATACCTGAGCAGACAGTTTCGTTGTCATGGCAGCCTTGACTCTGTCGCACCTCTCCATGGCAGGGCAGTCCTCCAAACCTTGCGGGGGGGCTGTTGCACTCCCTCGTCCGGACAGACGCCCCCTCACAGCCATCACAGGGGGACCAGGGACCCCATGAACTCCAGGACCCGTGAACTGGGTTGACATAAGAACACCAGAACAGGTTCTTGAGAAAATCAGTGCTTGTATGGTTCCTAGTAGCTGTTTGATCTCAAAACTTTGTCAAGTCGAGTCGTAAAGGATCTCAATGATTCAGCATCAAAAAACATGGCTTAGTGACCCTAGGTAACCCATTCCATACACTCACCACTCTTTGTGATGACACTGAGACACAGAGACACTTCAGACACAGTGAAACTTCAGACACGGATCATTCAGGATTAAGAGCTACTGATGCCCGGAGAATATCGATGAAACTTAAGTTTAAAAGTTTGTGAATATCATTTATATATAATACCATCCATATGGACTACCGATGCAAACTAAACTTTGGCCAACTTAAGACAACTGTATTATTATTAACTGTTTGCTGTCCAAGACTAGACAAAAACAATTGAATGTATAAAGAAATGATGTGATCATGTGTTTGCAAGTGGAATTTGTAAGCGCTGTTGTGTTTTGAACTGCATTGAGTGCAGTTGATTTTTTTTGTTACAATGTTGTTGTGCAGAGTGTTACGTAAGAATATAAGAACACAAGAAAATGTACAAACAATATCAAAGGATCCCAGTGATTCAGCATCAACAACATGGCTTGGTAACCCATTCCATACACCCATGTAGTACCTACTGTCCTAAGCCTCAACCTAATATCTTACTCTGTCCTCTGGTCCTGGTTTCTGTGCTTATAGGTTTTGTCAACTCCTTACCTGGACAGAAGGAGACAGAGGGGCATTGTTTCCTCTCGATCTGCACCCCGAGGTCTGCGTGGTGTTCATGTACCCCCTCACACTCCGCTCCTCTGTTCTGGGGCGCAGGGCAGGAGCAGCTCCGATAGCGAGTCACCATCTCCATCCCACAGGTCCTGGAACATGGAGTCCAGCCTGACCACTCGCACCAGCCACCGGACACTGCAGATCAAACAGCCGCGTAAGTCACCCGCCTCAACGCCCCTCAGCATGCTCATTGTGCCTAGGATAACCTTCCGTTTGTGTAAGCCATGCTCAGTTTATTTGTTATATACCAAAACCCTTATAAAAGTTTCCCACAGTAAAAGCATAGCAAAAGCATAGTGAACTAAAGCATAGTGAAAGGATGGCAAAGCACAGAGAAGTATGGTAAAGCATATTAGAATGCATGACAAACCATGGTAAATGCTTGGTATAACCATGGAAAAAGCAAGGGAAAACTGCAAAATTACAGTGCGAATTTATCGTGATAAACCTTTTAGGGAACTTGAGTCAGAAATGTGGATCCTGTCGTTCTACAGCCACTAGTCACCAAAAAAGGCAATTAAATGGAATTTAAATAAAAATCAATACAAAATACAAGTGCTACAGAGTTGATCATCTCAATCCCAACAAGTATGCAGAGTGTCAAAGATCTGTCTCCTCAAGAACAAAAATAAAAATACTTTTTGTTTGACTGCCACTGTCTTCTAATATATCCCCAGATATGCCAATATTCCTTGTATGTGATGGCAGCGTGTTCAGAGCTGTCCAGAAAAATTATTTTAATGGACCTGAAACAACTGTGGTAGCTTTGCCAGTACCTTAGATTTCCTATAAACTTTTCTCTTGTATAGCTAGTCATAGTATCTCAGTTAAATTTAAAAAATACAATACAGAGTTCTTCATTTCAATCTCTACAAGCATGCTGAGTTTCAAGAAGATCTATCTCCACAAGAAGAAGATTTTGTTCCTTTTTGATTGCTTATTTCTCCTGATCTATCCCCAAATATTAAAATATTGTTGAGAGCTGTCCAGAATCTTATTTTGAATGGTGTTGAAACACCTGGGACAGCTGTGGCAATACTCTACATTTTCTATAAATGTGATCCTGTGTTGGTAGGTGTATAGGCAGTCACAGTAGTTTTCCTCCTTCCTTTATTGAGACTTGACCAGAGTGACTCCGACTATGACCCTCTGCTGCAGCTTTTTGTGGTTAAAGTATATGTGTAACTCACCGGCACAGGGAACATTAGTGCAGATCAGCTTCCCCTTCACACAGGTACTGAAAAAGAAATAATTTCAAATTAAAATCAATAACACCCTGTATTCAGTAAGCGCTATGGAGCTGATATCTTTGATGGAAACCACTAGAATTAAAATGGGTGACGCTGTCTCATTTCAGCTTGGCATATTCTTTTCAGTTGTTAATTCAACTCAAGTGCTTAAAAAAATGGTTTTAATCAGAAGTGTTTTCATTTGAATGTAAGGTGTGCCTTGCTGTTTAGCTACTATGCACAGAAGTGTTTTGATTTCCATTACATGAGAGTAGATGTTAAAACTTCATGCTGATTTGAACTTGGCTCTCGCCAAGATAAGCACCAACTAAGACGTAGCTTCACAGTAAACTAATGTGATCCATATGTGTCTCCATCCATTTGCGCTTCCTTCCATATGATGATGTAGATATCCTTCTGTCTGGTGTTGATGGCTGAAGTGTAATGCTGGCTCCAGGGATCAGCTTATTTTTTCCTCCCTAGCGCATCAGCACACACAACGGCTGCGATGCTGGCTCCGGGGATCAACCATAGTGCGGTCTCCCCAGCGCATCAGCATGACAACCGTCTGGATTGAGCTAAGTAGGGTACATCTCTGGGGTCTTCAAGTGGGCACCTTCCATCCTCGGTGTTTCGTCGACCAGCCCACGACACCTCAAGAGGGCTCGACGGTGATTCTGGCGCCCCAGCATCACCCCCTCCGTCCCCCACTCAACTCAGCCCAGCTTACTTACCTGTACATCAGCCTTTCTTTCTTTCTATTGTGCTTGAGATCCCCAGCCAGAATCTTTCCGTCTCAACCACAGCCAGTTGCTGCTCCTCTCTGCTGCTTCAGATAAGTTCTTCACTGTGTGACGCAACTCTTGGCCATTGAATCCGACATCTCTGAGAAACCGGGTTGTAGAGTGTGCCACAAATCCTCGACATCCCACTTCCACTGGGTAAACCCAGACTCTCCATCCTCGCTGTTCGCTTCAGTGGCTAGTTGAGCATACCGCAGTTTCTTCCTCTCATACTTCATCTACAGCATCCTCCCATGGCACTGTTAACTCTACCAGGTGAACAAGGCGTGCTGATCCAGACCACAGGACAATATCTGGTCGAAGGTTTGTGGTGGCAATTTCAGGTGGAAAAATAAGCCGCTGACCAACATCTGCCAGCATTTTCCAGTCTCTAGCAGCTTCCAGTTGTCCTGGGCGAGGATTGGTTTTAACACCTTTTCTTGGTGGTTGCTCTCCTGGGCGGAGAAATGTTGTCTTTTGTGTGTAATGTTTTGATGGAACAGGTGGCAACTTATTGGTCATGTTACGCTTGTCTTCCAATGCTAAGGCCAAACATCGCAGCACCTGGTCATGGCGCAAGTAAACCGTCCTTGGCTAAGAGCCACCTTACATCCTGTCAAAATGTGCCTTAATGTTGCAGGTGATGAACACAAAGGGATGGGATCCTCTCCTACCCAGAGGTTTAGGTTCTGTGGTGATGGGAGAACATCATATGTTGACCTTATAAGGAAACTGATCCTGCTCTGTTCCATTGACCATAGGTCTTGCCAGCCAATCTTGCGTTGTTCCACACTCTCCCATCTCATCCATTCTCCCTGCTTGCCCTGGGAAATGGCCTTTATACACCTCATCCTCTCCTCCTGCTTTTGCACCTCGTTGACTACAAGCTTCCTCCGCGCTTGGGGCTGCCTTGTGCCATGTAGGAGGAGCTGAACTGAGACCAAGACCCCTCTTCCATGCTGAACTTGCCCCATGATATCACCAATTCGAAGGGGCAGCCTTTGCATCCTCCACAGCTTTGCCACCCACTTTTCTTCCAGTTTTCAACACAGGTGCTGCCTCCTTACGCATTTGTCGCGTGACTCTACTAATGTCATTTCCAGTCGGACCTTGGCGCACTTAAACTCCTCGGTTAGAGCGGAGACAGGTAGCTGCAGTCTTTACCATAAAGTCCCACTCTGCTGAGGCAGCGTGGAACTCCCAACCATTTCCTGATGTGTGAACTGATTAAAGCTTCCAGCTTCTCTACTGTTGTCAAAGAAACCTCGTACACAGTCAGTGGCCACAGCAACCTTGGCAGTAGGCCAAACTGAAAGCACCAGAGTTTTAGTTTGCCTGGTAAGCGCTGCTGTCTATGCTCTTCAACCCTTCCACAGCTTGTTGTCTAACTTCTCCCACACGAACTGTATCCTTTAGATCCCCGTCGTACCATCTCCCAAGGCTCTTCACTGGCTTCTCAGACACTGTTGGTATTGCCTCACCATTAATGAAGAACGTTTTATCTACTACTTTACCTTTAATTATAGAGATGCTCCTTGATTTAGTGGGCTTGAATTGCATTCGTGCCCATTCAATGTTATTGGTTAATTTGCCCAATAACCGATTAGTGCAGGCTACTGTTGTAGTCATGGTTGTCATGTCATCCATGTATGCTCGAATTGGTGGTAGTCGTATTCCAGAAGCCAAGCGCTCTCCTCCCACTACCCATTTTGATGCCCTAATGATTACTTCCATTGCCATGGTAAAAGCCAGTGGAGAAATGGTGCATCCTGCCATTATTCCAACTTCTAGGCATTGTTAGCTATTCGATCTTCTGATCAAAATCCATATATTTAGAATTTAAATGTTGCTGATACATCGATTACTGTCAATAAATGTGTATGTGATAATCGATTAACCAGTAAACACCCCTTAAAATGTGCATGAAAAGTAAGGGGAAATTTAGTATTAAGGCCAGTTAAGAAATACATGATAAAATGAAGGTAATTTTAATCCCAGAGCTTCGTCTGGTGTATAGAGGAGGGTGCTCTCACCAGTTGTTGCAGCCGTCGGCTCGCAGGACGGTCTCTCCTGGCAGGAAGCGCTCCCCTGTGCGCAGGTCCAGACAGGTGCAGTCCTGCCGCTCCACACAGGCCGTCCCATTCTTATTCAGCACCTTCCCACTACTGCAGTAACAGCCCGGCTCGCAGCTCCACACACAATGCTGCAAACACAGGGCAGGCGTTAGCACGAGAACACAAGAACAAGAGCAGGTCATTCAGCCCGTCTGCGCTCGTCTGGTTCCTAGAGGCTGATTGATCTGAAAACTTTGTCAAGTGGGGTCTTTAAGAATCCCAATGATTCAGCATCAATAACATGACTAGGTAACTGTGATGGGGTGCAGCCTATTTTGTGGTGGTTCTGTGTTTTTTGTATTGTTTAGAGTAGATGTGAGTGAGTTTGGGGTGTGGTTCAGTGAATTTGTGTGAGGAATGTGTGGAATGTGCCTGGGCTAATGAGGTGCGAATTGCCCAATTAGGCCCTATGGCACTGCTGTAGTGAAAAGTGAGTGTGTGTGTGTGTATGTGTATGTGTGTGTGTGTATGTGTGTGTGTATGTGCATGTGTGTGTGTGTGTGTACGTGTGTGTGTGTGTGTGTGTGTGTGTGTGTGTGTGTGTGTGTGTGTGTGTGTGTGTGTGTGTGTGTGTGTGTGTGTGTGTGTGTGTGTGTGTGTGTGTGTGTGTGTGTGTGTGTGTGTGTGTGTGTGTGTGTGTGTGTGTGTGTGTGTGTGTGTGTGTGTGTGTGTGTGATTGTGAGTGAGTGTGATTGTGATTCTTTTTACATAGTTCGGGTTTAGAGCCTGTTTTTGTGTTCGTCTTTTTGGTTGGCCATTGTGCCTTTTTATTTGTATTTTGTCAATTAAAATATTTTGGTTTCACTGCATTTTCTGTCACTGAGTCTTCCCTCTGCTGCTATCCTGCCACAGTAACCCATTCCATACCCTCACCACTCTCTGTATAAAGAAGTGCCTCCTACCCTCTGTCTTAAGTCTGTCTCCACTTAATTTCCAGCTGTGTGTCTTCTGGGTCTGGTTTCTGAGTTGGTTAGGGTTACATTTGTCAACTCCTTTTAAGATTTGAAAGACTTCAATCCCTATTAGTTCTTCTTTGTTCTAGGCTAAAATAAATATAGTATTTCAACCTCAATCTCAATAGCTCGTAACTAGGGCTTCTGAGTTTTGGTTTCAACCGATAAAAAACAATAAAACACCCCTGATGCAAAAACAATTAAAATCGGTGTATAGTCAATAAACACTGGAAAAACACTGAATAAACACCGGGAAAACACTGAATAAACACCGGAAAAACACTGAATAAACACCGGAAATGGTTACTCAATTCACGTTGACTTCACCCCTTTCCCATAAAAAAAAAAAAAAAAATACTATTACAAAAAAAACTACCTTTCCCAGTGCAGCTGGGCAATGTCTCTCCTTCCTGACACGTATCTAATATGTTCTGAATACTTTAAACCCACCCCAACTACAGAGTGGCAGCAAATTCCTACATTTCTATTAGAGACTCATTGCAGATTTAAAAACAAGATTACAATTAGAAGGCTTGTTCACAGGATTTAAAGCTATATTACAGTTATAGGGAGAATTTAAAACAGAATTGCAAATTGTGGTGAAATGTAAAAAAATGCCAAGACACACAGAAACCCAGAAGGATGTGCCCGTGACCATAAGGATTTCGTTGTGGAAGACAGCAAAGGAAAGAAGGTACAACCTAAGTGTGCAAGTACTGTCAAGTTACTATATATATTGTGACAGAAAAAAATACCCAAGCATTCTGGAATGTAACCAAAAACAATAACTTCATACAGTATATAAAAAGCAAAAGCCCCGCAAAAAAAACAATTGACATAAAACTCGAAAATAGCTAAAAATAAGCACTGAAAAATGAAATTAATAAAAACAGAAGCCCTACTCATAACACAATGGGGTGTATAAAAAGGACAATCTTGAACAAAACCAGCTAACCTATTATAACATTTAGCAAGTCTAGAAAGAGCAGTTTCATTGAAAGGCAATTAAACAGTATTGACAATGCATAATCCAATACTGGAAACAATATTGTTTGACAATCGGACATTGAAAAGTTTAGCATAGCATGAGGCACGAATAAAGAGAGGAGCTCACCGAGATGTCATCACAGGACCGAGGGCAGGATGGGCCACAGCTGCTGAACACAGAACCCTCGATGGAGGAACAGTCCACCGCTGCAACGAGACACATCAGTGAGCTCAGACACAAACTCACATGCAACAGGACCAATGCAGAGACACACGGAGACACAGAACTCAGTGATCTCAGCAATGCACACACACACAGAGACACATAACTCAGTGATCTCAGCAATGCACACACACAGAGACACAGAACTCTGTGATCTCAGCAATGCACACACACACAGAGACACATAACTCAGTGATCTCAGCAATGCACACACACAGACACAGAACTCAGTCATCTCAGCAATGCACACACACAGAGACACAGAACTCAGTGATCTCAGCAATGCACGCACACACACACACACACACACACAGAGAACTCAGTGATCTCAGCAATGCACACACACATACACAGACACACAACTCAGTGATCTCAGCAACGCACACACACACAGAGAACTCAGTGATCTCAGCAATGCACACACACACAGAGACACATAACTCAGTGATCTCAGCAACGCACACACACACACACAGAACTCAGTGATCTCAGCAATGCACACACACACACAGACACACAACTCAGTGATCTCAGCAACGCACACACACACACACACACAGAACTCAGTGATCTCAGCAATGCACACACACACAGACACATAACTCAGTGATCTCAGCAACACACGCACACACACACACAGAGAACTCAGTGATCTCAGCAATGCACACACACACAGAGACACAGAACTCAGTGATCTCAGCAATGCACACACACACAGACACAGAACTCAGTGATCTCAGCAATGCACACACACACAGACACAGAACTCAGTGATCTCAGCAATTCACACACACGCACTGATACACTGAATTGCAGTGGCTTCAGCAATTAATTCACACATATGGACACACACAGATGCAATGACCTCAGCAATGCACACACACACACACACACACAGATGCAATGACCTCAGCAATGCACACACACACACACACACACACACACACACACACAGATGCACAGAACTGCAGTAACCTCAGCAATGCTTTAATTGTCTTACCTGGGCAGTCGTGTGAGTGGCAGGAGCTGACCTCAGAGCTGGGACCCTCACAGTAATCCCCATCTCCGCCAGGGGTCGGGCTGTCGCACTCCCGACTGCGGCTCCGAACCCCCCCGCCACATGACTTGGTACACTCTGTCCAGTTACTCCACCCACTCCAGCCTCCGCTCACTGTCTCGTAAGCAAAGAGGTATACACAGAGTTTTACGGAGGTTTGAAGAAATATTTAAAATAGAGGTTTGCAGACAAGAGTTACACAGAGGTTTTCAGAGAGGTTTACAGAGAGGTTTAAGAGAAGTTTACAAAGAGATTTAAAGAAAGGTTTACAGACAATTACAGAGAGGTTTGCAGAAAGGTTTACACATCACAAAATATTACTGTGTCATTGTAGCTCAAATGGATCAAATTCAGGTGTGGTGTTGGTTGATATATGAAACGCATGTCATTGAGAAAGCTGTGTAATTCATGTAGCGCCGTATGGCATCCAACAGTGGCAAAAATGAATGGCATTATGAATGTAGTTTGTCCTAATTCTTCGCCATGTGGGATACATATAACATTTGATTTCTGAACTTGTTTCTTTGACACAAGAGGTCGAATAATAGTTTATTTGAGCTGCTATTGTAAATGAAAGACAACCCTCTCTCCCGTATTCTACGCACAGACAGCATCTCGTCAGACTCACGTGCGCAGGGAGCAGTGTTGCAGATCTGGTCCTGCCTGTCAGGTCCGATGCAGGGCAGTCCACTCCCCGACCGAGCCGGGCTAGCACAAAACCGGTAGTGATTCTGCAGTCCAGTCCCACAGGTGACAGAACACTCGCTCCACGGAGTCCATTCAGACCACTGGCCATTTACTGCAGTTACAGAGAGAGAGAGAGAGAGAGAGAGAGAGAGAGAGAGAGAGAGAGAGGGGGCGGGGGGTTATTTAATCTCACACCTCTGAACCACACAGTCTCCTCTCCTAAAGACACTGTAACTTGTCTCTTACCGTCACAACTGAGTTGAGTGCAGTTTGTGATCCTCCCATCCACACAGGAACTAAGGACAGAGGAGAGAGCATTGATTAACAAGTGATATTTAACTGCTGGTATTAAGCGCATTTAGAGAAGCGGATGAGAAGTTACCAGTTGTTGCAGTCCCTCCTCACAATATCCCCTGGAGAAAACTGTTCCCCATTCTCAACACACTGGCACTCGGACACAGGGACACACTCCAAGTTCTGGAACACACAGACAGGGAGAGAACAGAGAACTTAGAACTCAGACACTACGTAGCTTAGAAAAAACATGAAACAGAGGACACCAAATGCTTCCAAGTGAGCAACTCTAAAATAATCAATGAGCAACAGAAGTCAAAACCAACAACAGAGAAGTCCTTTGTGTGGTGCTTGTGTCCTAGAGAAACATGTGGTGCATATGTTCTACAGAGGCTGTGTGGTGCTTGGTTTTCTAGAGGCAGTGTGGTGCTTGTGTTCTAGAGGGGCAGTGGTGCTTCTGTTCTAGAGGGGCAGTGGTGCTTCTGTTCTAGAGAGGCAGTGTGATGTTTGTGTTCTAGAGAGGCAGTGTGGTGCTTCTGTTCTAGAGAGGCAGTGTGATGTTTGTGTTCTAGAGAGGCAGTGTGGTGCTTCTGTTCTAGAGAGGCAGTGTGATGTTTGTGTTCTAGAGAGGCAGTGTGGTGCTTGTGTTTTAGAGAGGCAGTGCGATGCTTGTGTTCTAGAGAGGTAGTGTGGTGTTTGTGTTCTAGAGAAGTAGTGTGGTGCTTCTGTTCTAGAGAGGCAGTGTGGTGCTTGTTTTCCAGTGTGTGGTGGAGCTGACCTGCAGCAGAGTCCCCTCAGGGCAGTAGCAGCCCGGTTCACAGGTCTTGTTCACAGAGTCCAGGGAGAGGTCAGCGCAGGTCACATGATCGTCCGCACATGCCTTCCACTGCCGGTCACTGGGGCAACTGGACACATTACCTGAGAGGAAGAGAGAGGTAGGCATGGATAGAGCAACAGACACATGCATCGTAACACTAAGGGGGCAGTAGATTTGCTCTATCTGTAGTAATGAATCTTGGATCGGTCACATTGCACTTTGGGTTGGCCTATTCCTGGATAGTTCTAGATTGCTCTGCCAGCAGCTGCTGTCCTTCTTCATTCTCAAGGTTGTTTGAAGTTGAACAGCAAACAAGAATTCTTAGCATTTTTGTAGGCTTTATGCAGGTGCAGTCAATTAACTTGCACTCAAGGTAAAATAAACAACCTCTACTCGGAGTTGCTATTCAGTTTCTGCCACGTTCACAGCATTACTTTGATCAATGCTCTCTTTTGGCAGTCTGCTTTTCTGCAGCCCTGAGGTGTCACTGTACCAGGGTATCTCTGTCCACTCGTCCCCAGAGCCACAGCAACACTCACCGCAGGGCAACACATTGCAGCTTGCGTATTCGCTGCTGCGTGAGCCTGTGCCGATGCGGGTTCGATTCCTGTAGCCGCCTCCACAGGGAACTGAGCATTCGGACCAGGAGGCCCACTCACTCCACACACCTGGGAACACATGAAACAGGACACGCTAGCACACAGACACGGATCTAACTGCAAATAAGACACATGCAGTGCCACAGTACAATGCTATACAAACTGTACTTTTGATCACTTTAACAAGGTCCCACGGAAGACCTTGTCTGCCTGCTAAAATATCTCTCTGTTTCTGAAAATGCTGCTTTCTGTGGTTTTAATTTAATGAAACTTGTTTGAGACAAATGGCACTCAAATCAACCAGTCAGCGCAATAGCCCTAATAGCACTTGTAAAAGTTTACCACTGTATATTTGCATGTTTATTTTCTCATGTGTTTCCCCTGGTTATACTATGTTTACCATGTTCTTTTATTAAAATGCTTTACTACACCTCTCTGAGATTTACAGTGCTTATCTGTGATATACCATGATTTGACTATGCTTTATTACATGTATTTATGCTTTAACTATACTACACTTTTATAAGGGCATTACTGTACTCTGTGAATGTTCATGCTTTTTCTTCTATCTGTAAGCTACTGTGGTTACTCCTAATTTGGAAATCCTCATTAATGGAATAACCACAGTATTCTCTGGATGTTGACAGCGTGTCCTCTATCTGTAAGCTGCTGCACTGGGGGCCCAGCCTTACCCTTGCAGGACTGCAGGCTGCAGAAGTCCATGTCAACGCTGGAGCCCGGGCATTCCCGCCCCCCGAACGCTGCCGGCGGATTGGTTCCTGAGCGGTAGCGCCTCCTGGTGCCCACGTCACAGGTCTTACTGCAGGAGCTCCACTGAGTCCACGCGCTCCAGCCACAGTCCACTGCGAACAGAGACAGAGATCAGAGCAGTGCCACTGCAGCCACAACTGAGTTACTGTGTTATTAACTACAATGTTGTGACCGAAGAGGAGAAGATCTCCCTTACTTGGACAGGGTGTTGTTCCACAGACCATCTCGCCTTGAGAACATGTGCTGCAAGAGACCCAGAGAGACAGGGGTGTTACAACATACGAACATATAAGTAAAGAAAGTTTACCAAACAAGAGGAGGCTATTCGTTCCTAATAGCTTATCAATCTCAAAGCTTTGTCAAGTGGGTCTTTAAGCATCACAATGATTCAGCATCAACAACATGGCTAGGTACTCATTCCATGCACTCACTATTATTTTATCCCCAAATTTCTGCCCAATTTAGAATGTCTAATTATGTTCCCTCACTGTAGCAGTTCCACACACAGCTCAGGAGAACTGAAGGTTCAGTGGGTGTCTTCTGATCCCACAACCAAACAATTTCCTCTTTCACACCCAGGGACTAGAGATCAGATGTCAGGTGGCAGTACCAGTTGTTACAGGAGTCCCATAGCAGAGTGGTGCCTGGAGGGTAGAGCTGCCCCAGGTGGTAACACCAGCACTGGTTGGGGGGCACACAGGAGTCGTTCTGCAGGTACAGCCCCTCTGTGCAGTAGCAGCCTTCATAGCAGGCCGTGGCACACTCCACGCTGGCAGTGAGGTCCAGACACATCCTCGGACAGCCCCCGCCTGAGCGCTGGCAATCCTCCGCACTCTGATAAACCATGTTGTCCGGACAGGCATCTGCAACACAGACAGGGAAACGAAACACAGGAGAGTGGTCAGACTAAAGTGGACAGGGTCAAAGAGGGAGGGGATAACCCAGGAGAGTGGTCACACTAAACTGGACAGGGTCAAAGAGAGAGGGGAGAACACAGGAGAGTGGTCGTATTGGACTGGACAGGGTCAAAATAGAAAGGATGAACACATGACAGTAGTGAGACTAAATTGGACAGTGTGAAAGTGGCAGACAGTGTCTGGGAGAGAAGAATGCAGGAGGGTGGTCAGACTGGACAGGCTAGGAAGGCAGAGGTGACACTGCTAAGCAAATCCTTTCATTGCACAAGGGGAGTCAATGCCCTCACTTCATAATGTGATGATCCTGGTAGGTTGCTTCAATATAGGAGTTATCTATGCAAAGAGTAGATTGTGCTGTATATGATCACATTGTGAAGAAAAAGGTTTGAATCTGCAATCTCCAGGCTTAATTACATGTTAAAGGAAAGGGGAGTGGCAGAGCACCAGTGCCTCTTTGGGGTCTGTATCCCAGTCAGAGGTACCTTGGCAGGGCTGTGTGTTGCAGTCTCTGGTCTGGATGTGTGGCCCGGGACAATCCTCCCCTCCGTGTTTAGGGAGGGGGGCAGTGCATCTCCTGTTTCTGGTCTGGACCCCAGAGTCGCAATCCGAGGTGCAGCTGGACCAGGGAGACCAGCTGCTCCACCCCCCCGGCACTGCCAAAAAATCAAAAACCACAATGTTAATTATTCATGTAAGAAAATGATTTCACCAACTTAAATTCAATAGAGCTGGATGCTCAGGTTATTTCAGAAATGGAGACACCCTCTTCTCCCTGACTAGTTCAGAGAGCTCTCCCTCACGCTCTCCTCCATGCTTTGTTACCTGGACAGGGCAGGGTAGCACACAGCTCCTGTTCCTCAGCCGCTCCGGAGCAGGCATCGCCCGCGGTGTCGTTACAGGATCTGAACCTCCTCCTCACGCCCACATTATCAACATGAAGGAAGCAGCTTTTACTGCATTGAGACCAGGGTGTCCACTCACTCCACTGCTGCCCCTGCAACTCCAAGCCTGCAGCACAGAGCAATCAGAGACACCACCATCAGCATCACCATCCATACCGCCCAGCATCCCAGACCCACCCTTATAAAAGTTTCTCATAGTAAAAGAATAGCAAAGTGTAATAAAGCACACTGAAAGCATGGCAAAGCATAGGTAAGCACTGTGAAGCACAGAGATGTAGAGTACATTAGAATACCTGGCAATCCATGGTAAATTCATGGTATAACCATAGGAAAAGGGTGGGAAAACAACAAAATTACAGTGGAACTGTGTCGTGGTAAACTTTTATAAGGGTGGATATTTTTACTTTGTACACCCTTATATAAATGGGAACACCAGGATCCAGGAACTCAGACGTTACACCTCAATAATCAATCACCGGAATAAAGCAGACACTGCTCTCCCATTGTTTTCTATGGAGGTCAGCCGTTCATTTATTACTCAATAATGGAACGGCAACTAAAGGACAGCTGAGAGATGACATTAATTAATGACACCCGTTCTTAATCCACTGCAACCTGATGAAACGGTTCACAGAGACGCTTGAGCCCAGCTTTCAAAAACTCTTTTAGTGCACAACAATAATAATTTCAGACAAACAAACGTAAACAAATAACTTTAAAGGTTGTATTATAATAGTGATAATGGCACTGCTGCTGTTAATAATGTACCGTGTGTTTTAACAGGACAGCACAATCTTTCCACTCAATTAAGCCGATCTGAGTCCAGCTGTGACTGGATAAACCCAATAACAGCAGCTAGCCTGTACCTGTACCAGCAGCTAGCCTGTACTTCCCTACCGGTCTCTCAATGCTCTGTGACTCACGATGAGATAGCCTCCTTTAAGTGTACTATGGCTGTGTGTCTCAGCCCCACTGGTCTCTCAATGCTCTTTGACTCTCCTGATCAGAAAGCCTCAATATCCTACCTGTCGGACAGTCGCTGTGACACTCGCGTGCCTCCACTGAGTCCCCGGGGCAGGGAGAGCCTCCATTCAGAGCTGGCGGGTTCGAGGGAGACCTGGGGAAGAGACATTGAGAAGGATGTTTCAAAAAGCGATTTACACTTCTGGAAATAACCAAGACAAGCAGCAATTCTATAGGAAAGTTAAACAGAGTACAAAGCGGTAATAATTGTGAAACTGGATGAATGAATGAATAAATACTCTGACATGTCATCATGAAGTATGTTTTAGTAATACAGGCCTCTATCCACAAAGCTATAACTCAAGAGCTGTTTAAAGTTTTTTTTTGTTTGTTTTATTATTAATAAAATTAAGTTTGAACTGTTTTTTTTTCCATTTGAATTTGAAAAAAACATTCTTTAAATAATGCTTTGTGAGTGGAATCCACAGAAGCTGTGACAGGTAATAAAAATGCGTAGTGACATCACTGACCTGTAGCGCTCCTGAATTCCCACACCGCACCTACTGTCACAGGGTGTCCATGGCGACCAGGCTGACCAATCACAGTTCACAGGGCACTGCGAGTCATCGCAGGAGACACGCCCCTCAAGACACATGCTGACACAGGGAGAGAAACAGGAGAGGGAACTTAACCAGTAATTATGTAAACATATCCTGGTTCAGTATCCCATAATAAATACACTGCACTAAAACTGCAGTGAAAATAGAGGAATGTGTACAAGACTGACGTTCTGTGCAACAGTATTGTAAACTGCTTTATCTTTCATAGTATTGGCTGCACTGTTAATAACAATACCCTGCCCATCTTTGGTATACTGTATGATTATTAGTGAGCTGCTTATCAACCCATAGTTATGAAATCTGTTCTCTTACAAAAACAAATGACTTGAACCCTGTAGGAGAGCAGAGGTCCTGCACATGAAAAATGTTTGTTTTGTGTGTTGTTTTTGTTTGGTGTTTTTTGTGTTTTTGGTTAAAACCGTATATTTTGTAAATAATTTTGTAAACAGTTATTAGAGAGCCAGACGCTCCATCTGGGACATTCAACCTGCTGTGTTTGGCTGCGGGAAAAAGCAGCTGGTGATTGTCCAGCTGCAGATCCATAACCAGCAGGCGGGCTTGTACCAGCGGAGCGTCTCTCTGTAAAAGGGTCAGCTAACACACCTCAGGACTGCAAGAACGCCATGAGTCAAAATCCTTAAGAGCTAAAATCCTCTGGTCACCATGTGTATAACCGGGATTGGAGCTCTATCAGTAAGAAGCCAACTCCTTTGACCACTGTGTGTTTAACCGGGATTAGAGGGTATAATTAACCACTGGCTACCATGTGTCTCACTGGGGTAGGGGTTTGCATTATTGTGTAAGGAACAAGGATTAGTTTAGGGATTTTAAATCCCATGTAAAAGTATAGTGAGGTGTGTAAGCGGGACCTCCTTTACAGCAGAGTAGTGCTCGCTGTGTTCACGGCACCTTTTGTTTGCAATTTGTTTTTTGTGTTTTATTTGGCCGTTTCGTTTTGTTGTATGTAAATAAATCCTGTGTGCCTGAGCGGCATCAACGTCACCTCCTGTGTGTCTCTCCCCGTCTGTCAGCGGATAACCCACCCCCCCCATCACAAACCCTAATAAAGATTTTCAATCTAAAACTAGGTTTTGAATGACGGTTGTCTTCACTGAACTATATTTGATGCTAACGGTAGTTTGCCAAGTACATTGTAGATAATAACTGACGTTATGTCCCAATTTACTAAAACTATTTTTTCAGAAGACTTTACTCAATTGGGAGACAACTTTGGTAGCTAGTTTTTAGAATAGTTGTTTTAGAATAAAGTGTTCTTCAGAATTATAGGAAACTAAAGTTCACCCAACTTAAGCTTTGTCCAAATTTACTAAAGTCTTTAGTTCAAAGCATAATATAGACGTGTCCTGGCTTGTACAGTATTAGGCAGGAGCACGGGGGTGATGCCGTCAAGGACACACAGTGAAGCTTAGTTACCATTGGCTGCAGTTGCTCCTGCTGAAAGTCTCTCCTGGCTGCCGAATCTCATTGTTCCAGTAGCAGAGGCACTGACTGGCATTGACACATCGCCCCCACTGGAGATACAGGCCAGGAGGGCAACGACACCCTTAAACATGAAGAACATAAGAACATTACAACATACGGTAATACAGTTATAAATGATAAGAGGCCATTCGGCCCATGAGTGCTCGTCCGGTTTCTAGGAGGACCTAAAAACGTCTTAAGACGTCGTCTTAAAGGATCCCAATGATACAGCATCAACAACATGGCTAGGTAACCCATTCCATATTCTCACCACTCACAGCTATCATGTGAGCCATGATAGCTGTGAGTGGTGAGGATATGGAATGGGTTACCTAGCCATGTTGTTGATGCTGTATCATTGGGATCCTTTAAGACGACGTCTTAAGACGTTTTTAGGTCCTCCTAGAAACTGGACGAGCACTCATGACCTGGGATTAGTCTGGTTGCTCTTTGTTGAACTCTCTCCAGGGCCACAATGTCCTTTTGGTAATGCAGGGACCATAAGTGAAGACAGTATTCAAAGTGAGGTCTCACCAATGCGTTATACAACCACACCACAACCCTTGTTTGATTTGTACTCTACACTTTTGACTACATACTCTACGACAAGCATTCTGTTTGCTTTTTTTAATTGTTTCTCTGCTCTGTCTGGTTGCTGAAACTAATGAGTGAATGCATCATCGCTGTCATCATCACTGTCATCATCACTGTCATCATCTCGTTATCAGCATGGACAAAAGTGAAGTACCTTCCGCACACTGCATGGAGCAGTTAGCTTCAGCACTGAGGTCCCTGCAGGAGAGGGGACAGGGATCCAAAGAGCCTGCTTCACAGTCTTCCTCTGTCACATACACCATCTCTGGAGCACAGGCTGAGGAGTGGGAGAGAGGAGAGTGTAACACAGAGAGAGCGAGAAAGACAGCAGCAGCATAAGGAAACAGCTGGTACTGTGAGGAGCAGTTATGTCATGTTTACAATGCATCTGGTATTTTTTTTTTGGTACAGTTGTCTATGTATTTTATCCATAACTATAAAACAATCAGAATGTAGAAATACTAAATTAATGACAAATGTTTTGACTTAAAATCTATTACCCATGCCACTGTAATGAATTGGCATCTGAGCCTATTGAATCGAACGGAAAGCCAAAGTGCTGGACACAAACCACTAACCTCAAAGTTTAGAGACAAACATTTTCTTTTTTTTCTTTTTTTTTTTCTTTGGAATCGCCAATTATTTTTTTCTCGTTTTCTCCCCAATTTGGAAAGCCCAATTATTTTTTTATGTCACCCGGCTCATCCCCACGCTGACTCGGGAGAGACGAAGACAGACACATGCGTCCTCCGAAACGTGTGCCGTCAGCCGTCCGCTTCTTTTCACTCTGCAGGCTCGCCATGAAGCCACCTCAGAGCTACAGCGTCGGAGGACCACGCAGCTCTGGGCAACTTACAGGCAGGACCGGAGGCGCCCGGCCAGTCTACAGGGGTCACTGGTGCGCCGTGAGCCAAGGACACCCTGGCCGACCTAAGCCCTCCCTACCTGGGTGGCGCTCAGCCAATTGTGCGCCGCCCCCTGGGAACTCCCGTCCATGGTCGGCAGTGGAATAGCCTGGACTCGGACCGGCGATCGCCAGGATATAGGGCGCATCCTGCACTCCACACAGAGTGCCTTTATCGGATGCGCCACATTCAACTAAAGAGCAAGCTCTGTAGTCGAGAGGTAAGTATGTGTCTCATGCTGATGTCAGTATTATTAACTCAATCAGCTGCTAGGCGACAATCCATTACAACGTGTGACTATGAGAAACTGCCCTTAAACTTTAAGTAAACTAGATGTAGATGTAGCTTTCACCTTGTACAGTTGCAGTGGTGTGGTTGCAGGGCTGCAGGTTGCAGAACTCTGTCTGGACAGCCTCTCCCTCGCACGCCAGGCCTCTGTTCTTCGGGGGCGGGTTCGAGCAGCTCCTGTCCCGCAACCTCACCCCCCCGCTGCACTCTGCATCGCAGGCTGACCACTCACTCCACTCGGTCCACTTACCGCTCGCTGCCGAGACAAAGCGACAAGACACTCACGCAATGACCACTCGCTCCGCTAACACCAGTCTGCTTGCAACATTTCTGTTACTGTATAATCCAGTACAGTACAGTGCAGTACAGTAAAGATGGGATAGGATAGGATAGGACAATGTGGTATACTATAGTGTAGTATAGTTAGTATTGTATGGTATGGTATACTATAGTGTAGTACGGTGAGGGCTCTGTACTGACCTGGACAGGCCTGTGAGAAGCAGGCTCTAATGTCAAACAGAATTGTGTTACAGACTCCCCCTGGCTGTGCCTCCTTCAGCACCTCACGCTGCCGGAACAAAGAGCCCAGACCACAGCTCTGACTGCACTCGCTCCACTGGCCCCAGGGTGACACGATGCAGTCCACTGCAGGGACAAACACACAGACAGACAGGGTTGCAACATCCTGGTCAAGCTCACTATGGACTCATTGCAACACCAGAACTGCACCATTCTGCCTTTGTCTTTGCACTCGCTTCAGATGATTTATTTAATTTTACTTAATAATTGTGTAAAGGGCAAGAAAGGGCAAGAAATCAAATCACCATTAGACAACCAATAACAAGTCAGACAATACATTGACAATACATTGATCACATTTGTATACAGTTCTCCCAATAAAGCCTTTTAAACCCACTTATTGTGTATCATCAACAAATACACAAGCCTTCCACTATCTTCCTGGCTCATTCTTTTAAGTCCTGGGATTAGTCTGGTTCCTCTTCGTTGGGCTTGTCTAACCGCAGTGCATTTTCAGCCATTCTCAGGGCTTATACAATAAACTCACGGAGCATGTTCACGTACCACAGCCCTGTTCATCTGAGCCGTCCTGGCAGTCACTCTGCAGGTCACACTTCCTGTCTAGATGAACGCACTCCCCACTCAAGCACCGGAACTGCTTAGCGGAGCAGGGGCTGGACTCACGGGTGGGCACTATCCCAGGGGGAATTGTAGCAGTGGGGACAGGAGACGAGGACAGACCACCTGGTGTAGAAGGTAATCAGCACAGGTGTCAGCGTTACTCTTGGGTTGAGTGCGCTCTGCTAGGGCTCCAAGCTCATACAACATATTACAATAGATTTCCCAATAATAAATAATAATGTAATAAAGTACAGTTAAAGTTTAGTAAAGCATAGGCAAATATTGTAAGGAATAGCAAGGTATAGTAAAGTATATTAATAAATATGGCAAACCAGGATAAACTATGGTATAGTATAACCATTGAAAAGCATGGGGAAACTACAGCTATATCATGGTAAACATTTATAAGGGTATGGAGAAGACAAAAACAGAACAGCATTTGACAAAGGATTTCAGCAGTGTACAGAGCAGCTCTGTACAGGCTCACCACAGTGCTCCTCATCAGACCCATCCAGACAGTCTCTCTGCCCGTCGCACACGAACATGGCCTCCACACAGCCGAACAGCCTGCAGGTGAACTGGCCCTGCATGCACAGCCTCCTGGGAAGCAACGGCTCACTCTGCCAGGTGGTGGGCATGCTCAGAGTGGATCCTGAAAGAAAGAAGGAACACACAAGAGGTTTGTCAGGGATGGAAACATGACTCTCATTGCATAGCAGTTTCACCCATTCCAGTTTTTAATACAAGCTTGAAGAGCCACAGTGTATAGGTAACAAGCTCAGGTGTGTCTTGCTGGATCAAACTGCTATGCAATGCAAGTCTCATTTCCAACCCTGCTTGTGTGTGTGTTTATTTGTGAAAACGGACAAGCATAGAGGCACTGATTCAAGACTATATTTTACAACTTTTTGAAGTTATTGATTTATTTACCTTTGCTTGTCTGAAATAATCCACTGGAAGAGTTATCCTATTTATACCTGTGGCGGAGTGTCCCGCCCCTATTTATTATTATTTGTGTTTTGTTTGCGGCGCAGTTAAAAGCGCTGCGTCTTTTTGTTATTTATAATTTAAAAACCCTGTGAGGATGCATGACTAATTAAAAGCGCCAAGTCTTTTTGTTATTTATAATTTAAAAACCCTGTGAGGATGCATGACTGATCAGCTACTGATTAGTCATGCATCCTCACGGGGTTTTTAAATTATAAATAACAAAAGACGCTGGCGCTTTTAACGCCGCAAACAAAACACAAATAATAATAAATAGGGCGGACACTCATACAATACCACAAATATTTTATATATTCATTTGGTCATGATTATTATGAAATGTAACCTAGCAACAGTCTAGGGTTCTCATTGATGAGATGTAGTTGGGGTACAAAGTTTCACAATCTCAAAAGACGATGGAGCAAGTGCTAAGGAATCCCCATCATACAAATCAGTTTACATCCGGGGCTAATTTTCATTTTAGTCTAAACGGAAATATAATTACCTCAAAACAAGGTATGGTGAGCTATAGATACAATTTATTAATAAACACAGTAAGACACTCACCCGCTGTTGCTGCACTCTGCTCTTTCCACACATCCACGTGACCCCTCGTGGCCCCTGAGGTAGGCAGGGGGGAGACGGTTCTGAGGCCTGGCTTGTTGGCGTCGGGGGTCAGGGGTCTGACTCCAGGATTTCCAGTCACTCGGGTCCCCAGCTCGTTGTACATTTCCTGGGTGACAGTCACCCCGGAGGCTGGGGGAGGGAAGGCGGACAGCAGGCCCAGCGTGGTTGTCCTCCCCTTGATGAGCCCTGTGTCTCCAGTCACTCTCTCATGCAGGGATGTAGTAGTGGTCAACCTGTGGACCCCAGGTTCTCCAGTGACCCCAGCCCCTTCCGATACCACTCCAGGGGCTTCCGTGGTGGCCAGTCCTGGCTGGCCATACTGGGGGTCCCTAGTGTGAATCCCGGGGCTGCCGGTTATTTGACCTGGGTTCTCTGTGGGAGTGTTCACCCCCACACCAGCAGAAACCGGCCCCGGGCTGCTTGTTGGTCCAGTGTTCTGCCGGACTCCAGGTTGACCTGTGATTCCCTCCCCCCCTGGTACCCCGGGCAGGCTAGCAGTGACCAGGCTGCCCCCTGGCATCCCGGCACCCAGGGACGTGCCTTCATTGCCTCCCTCCGCCGGGGTCTGCCCTGACACTGACACTGCTCCAGGGGAGGTGTGTCCTGATTCTTTAGAGAGGGAAAAGGTATTTATTATCAATGCTTGTAACTGCTACTCAAGCTCTATGGAGCTCCGAGGGCCCTTCTAAAGATTTAAAAAAGATAACATGAAATAAAGGCTCAGCTGGGGTCTCGAGAAGATACAGAGGGAGGCAACTACGCTGATCCCAGGACTTAATGACATGAGCTACGAGGAAAGGGTAATAATTAAATCTTTTCAGCCAAGAAAAAAGAAGGGAAAGGGGACATGATTGAAGGCCTTAAAATCATAAATGGTATAGATAAAGTTAACGTAATACACTGCTTTAAATTTAGCACAGAGAGTAGAACAACAGGACATAAATGAAAGCTGAGTAAAAGTAAGTTTAGAATGGAAGGTAGGAAGCACTTTTTTACACAGAGGCTTATACATGTATGGAATGGCCTACTGAGAAATGTAGTTGGATCTAAAACACTAGGAACATTTAAACAATTAGATTCTGTCCGAGTACATTAGATCACCCCAGTAGGGGCGAATGGTGTGCTAACAAGAGCCTTGATGGGCCGAACAGCCATTTCTCGCTCCGAAACTTTTCTTATGTTCTCACCTCCCCTGCTTGCCGGTGTCACTGGGGGTTGCATCAGTGTCACTGTCCCATCGACAGATTTAGCTTCGTTGCTTTCAATGGCGGTGGTGGACTGAATGTGCTGTCGGGCTCTTGTCGCTCCGCTGTAGTGCTCTCTCTGTCCAGCAGGGGTCAGTGGCGCAACAGTACCTGGAAAATATAGAGATGATTAGGCAGGGTGCAATTTGGGACACGTTTTCCAGTTATAAATGCGCACTCCACTGCCAGAGTTTCAATATCACAGTCACAAGGTACAGTATGTGAGGGGATGGATCTACACTTTTAAAGCTTGTCTGGGAAATTAAGAGACTTGCAGTGTTAACGCCATCATACACATTAATTTTTATCATGATACTCTTTCTTTTTTGTATTATATAAACATCGATATAAACATGGATATTTCTCATAGAGATCAATGAATTTCTCAATGCACTCCCATTGCCAAGTAACTACAGACACCATTTCGCCAGTTGTTTGAATGACTTTTACCATGTGACATTAACAGCCACGCTTATTGTTTGATTCCGAGCGACTTGTTGTCTATCTGACGACCTGTCGTTTCTCGCAGACGAGAGAGAATTTTTACATCATAGACGGGGTGATTTTGTCGGACCGAGAAAATCGCCCCGTGAATGGTGGCCTTTAGGTTCCTGGCAGTACTTGCAGAAACTGAAGGCTCTCAAACAGATAATTAATAATGGTCTAAGAAAATGCAATGAACAACAGTCCGGAAAATCCTTATTAGAACAGCACTACCTGAGCAAAGACTGAAAGCATGCATGGCGACACAAAAACAATATCCTTTTGTTTGATTTACATTAGCCACCACCCTTCCATCCAGCCCTTGCTTAGATAAAACTTTCCAAACATGGCTTTCACTCACTGTCTGTTCGGTAGTGCTGTTCAAACTGAATATTCGGATTGACCTCTCCATAGAAATCAGGAGCTGACCATCGGGGGTTGATTGGGCTAATTTACCCCATAGAATTTAATCCAAATAGATTTGGAATATCAGAAAATACTATTTATAATCCCTAAAATTTCTACAAAAGCTCCACAAGGGGATACAAATATTAGCAGGAGCAAATATAAATGCTCTTTATCTCTCTGATCAGCAGCAACCATACAGGTCAGTGTCCTCTCTAATCGATCCTTTAAACATATCGGGATCATTACAATCCACTGTTCAAATCAGAGTGGTGTGGAGCCCTGACTCTCTCACCACATCTCATCTCATCAGAGTGGTCTCTGCAGTCAGTCTGCCCATCACACAGTGCGGTCGAGGCGTTCACACACTCCCCGCTCCCGCACTCAAACTCTCCCAGCATGCACCGTGTCGGCCTGGTCGTGCCGCTTCCTGTCACGATCACTCGTTGTGACGTCACCTCCGACTGCGAGCCGCTGCCTCCTCCGGGAGTCACATGACTGCCAACAGGGGTCGTCGCAGTACCACTGGCCAATGTGGACACATCTGGGAGTAAACAGCAATGGAAACTAGTGTCAGCGTTACGAAGATCAATGGTTTCTTATCTACATCAATGTCTTAGATCAGGGGATAATTAGAAAGTTTGCAAAATTTGTAGAGAAAGTTTGGGGAAGTGTCTAAAGCACTTTCAACTACTGAGGAAATCTAAAAGGATTTAGACCACATAGTGAACTGAGCAGAAACAAGCAACCAGACAGTGTGGGGAAGCAATCAAAAAGCAAACAGAATGATTATATACCGAGATGTGTAGTGTACAAATCAAAAGAAATGTCTTTTTTTAAAGAAATTATTTGTTATTTATTTTATATTAATTATCCGATGTGTTATTTTTAACAGATGCATTTCTTACATCCACTAGGAACAGAGTGTGGCAGGTGAATGGCTACACTCTGGTGTACCAGAGGGAAGACATGTTTGTGAGCTCTATTGAGGCAGCAGAGGAGTTTTAAAAAGTCCACTTACCCCAGGGGCAGCCCAGGATTTCGACTCGGAGGAAGAAGTTGTTCCGGTATTCCACAGGGAAGATACGCAGGAAACGAGCTAAGATGATCCACTTCAAAGTCCTCTTCACAGGAATGTTGCTGTCCACATTCACCACAAACACCTGCGCAAAACCAACAAAAACGATGTTTGCACTTCGTCACTCACTAAAGACATGAAACAACTAACAAACTGCAGTACATTGTAGGGAGTTGTTAGGGTGTCAGGGTAGTTGTTATACAGTGCAGTTACCTTAGCTTGCATTGCCTCCCTCTCAGGTTGTTATAGTGCAGTTACCTTGGCTTGCATTGCCTCTCTCTCTCAGGTTGTTATAGTGCAGTTACCTTGGCTTGCATTGCCTCTCTCTCAGGCTGTCATAGTGCAGTTACCTTGGCTTGCATTGCCTCTCTCTCTCAGGTTGTTATAGTGCAGTTACCTTGGCTTGCATTGCCTCTCTCTCTCAGGTTGTTATAGTGCAGTTACCTTGGCTTGCATTGCCTCTCTCTCTCAGGTTGTTATAGTGCAGTTACCTTGGCTTGCATTGCCTCTCTCTCAGGTTGTTATAGTGCAGTTACCTTGGCTTGCATTGCCTCTCTCTCTCAGGTTGTTATAGTGCAGTTACCTTGGCTTGCATTGCCTCTCTCTCTCAGGTTGTTATAGTGCAGTTACCTTGGCTTGCATTGCCTCTCTCTCAGGCTGTCATAGTGCAGTTACCTTGGCTTGCATTGCCTCTCTCTCTCAGGTTGTTATAGTGCAGTTACCTTGGCTTGCATTGCCTCTCTCTCTCAGGTTGTTATAGTGCAGTTACCTTGGCTTGCTATGCCTCTCTCTCTCAGGTTGTTATAGTGCAGTTACCTTGGCTTCCTGTGGCCTCTCTCTGCTCTCGGTGTAGTTGTGGAAGACCCTTCCCTCTAGGCTGTACTCCAGTCTGTATTTGGTGATGTAGCCACTGGCGCGCACGGTCCCCTGTGAGATGATCCCTGAGACAAAGGTGGGCTGCAGGAAATCCACCTGGAAGTAGGGGCGAGGGTCGTCTGGCAGGGGGCTCCACCCAGGCTCCATGTTCAGGCTGTGGGGAGACAAGCATCAACATTACTGAATGATAGTGACTGCAGGAGATACCAAATAGGATGCTCTGCTAGATCCCTTTTAAAAATGTACCACAGCAAATCGGCCTGATAACTATGGATTATACCCACGCTTTTCCCATGGTTATACTATGCACACTTACATGTTGGGTACGATGTTGAGCCGGCCCGCGTCGGGGGAGTTGTTGTGCGTATGTGTCGAGGAGCTCAGCTGCTGGTAGCGGATTCTCCCGTCCTCCAGTCCAAGAGGAAAGTTGCAGGGGCCTGTAGGATACAGGAGGACTCCGTTATACAGAAATAACATGCAGTGAAAGTGCCGCACATTCATGCTCACAGCACCTTATAAAAGTTTACCACGGTTTTCAGCAATTTTTAAGTTTTCCCTTTGCTTTTTCCATGGTTATACTATGCATTTACCAGCTTACCATGGTTTGACTATGCATTTACCACACCTCTTTGGGCTTTACAATGTCACTGTGCTTAAATTACTTTAAGGGGCCTCACAGTTCGTCACTATTCAATTTAGTAAATCTTTCTTTTTATTAAATATACCTTTAGGTTCAGGTATCACTCCAGTCCCAGAGCTCGCCTAGAAAACAAGGAAAAGACATTTCTCATTAACCTGGATAGAAAAGATGAGAAACAATTGAACACAGACCTGATGAAACCATTAATATATGTGAGTGAGGCAACCTTCTGTACAATGTGGATGAGGACAGTTAGATGGATGAATGTGTGCCCAGACAGACAGACAGACAGACAGACAGACAGACAGACAGACAGACAGACAGACAGACAGACAGAGAGCTTTTTATTTTATTTACAGGCAGTGCTGAATTTGAATAGTCTGTGGCTATTACTCTGTGTTCAGACAGACAAGACAGACAGACAGACAGACAGACAGACAGACAGACAGACAGACAGACAGACAGACAGACAGTAATATATGACCCTATTCACAAAACTTTTAAGGACTATTTTGAGGAATGTTTTGTTAGGATTGTCTATGTCCATTAACTACAGTAAATCAAGTCAGAAGGTCATGACATCTTCTTTTTCAGTTATTTTATAGAGGGGTTTTAAAGCACTGTTTAGTCTGTTAAAGAGAATGTTTATAAGCCTTGCTTGCAAGGTATCTTGCTCCAGAGATAGACACTGATCATGAGGTCATGTTTAGTGTGATAGAGGAGGATGATATCTCACGGTCACTGTGGGGGTTTTTGGGGCTCCCCCAGGCTGGGCGCTGAGGGTGACAGGGGCCACGCTGGGAACGCCAAGGGTCTGGGGGGTCCTCCCTCCAGCACCAGTACTACACATAAACAAGACAATAAAACATAAGAACATAAGGACATTTATAAACAAGTGGAGGCTCATGAGTGCTCGTCCGCTTCCCAATAGCTGACTGATCTCAAACCTTTGTCAAGTTGGATCTTAAAGGATGTAGGTAATTCATCATTAATAGCAGTACTAGCTAACCCATTCCATACCCTCACCACTCTCTGTGTAAAGAAGTGTTTCCTACCCTCTGTGCTAAGTTTGTCTCAACTTAATTTCCAACTGTGTGTCCTCTGACCCTGGTTTCTGTGCTGTGCTTAAAGTTTTGATTAGGGTTAACTTTGTCTGCAGCTCTGTGACCCTGGTTACCTGTCAGTGCAGTGGGTCGGGCGGAGTGCTGTGTGACCCTGGTAACCTGTCAGTTTTGTGGGTCGGGGGGTGCTGTGTGGCTTTGGTTACCTGTCAGTGCTTTTGGTTGAGGGGGTGCTCAGATGAGAGGAGACACAGCTCAGCTCATCCGCCCCATCGGCACAGTCCTCCCTGCCATCACAGCGCCTCATCGAGTCGATGCAGAGCCCTGGGTTTGAGCAGTGGAACTGAGAGCTGAGGCAGCCCCATCGGTCCCGGGATACAGGGGACGGAGAGGTACCTGTATAGATTCAATAAAGACTCTCTCAAAGGGGGAGGTCGGGGGGGAGGGGGCGGGCATGCTACTATACAGTGCTTTAATGACCCCCAAACACAACTTTCATGAGAACATAAAACAGGGTTTTAGTGTACATAGAATGAATGTACACTAAAACCCCGATTAGTCAAACAGTTCCTTGTTAACCTGTTTTGTGTTCTGTGCTCTTCTGCCCTGCCATAGAAAATATGTTATTAAGCTCTCAACTTCTGAAAATTACAATACACTGCAGTACTGTATGTTATATTGTTATATATTTACAGGTAAAGGGGACGTACAATATTATATATATATATATATATATATTTTAATTGGGAAAGTCATACAAACAATTTTACAAATGTAATTCGATTAACAGTTTGATTGTCCAAACTGGTCCCAATCAGTTTGGATAATTGAGGTTTTACTGTATAGGAATATCCATGAATCATGTATTTTGATTATCTGAGGGTGAAACAATGAATAATAATGATAATAATAATAATGATAATAATAATAATAATAATAATAATAATAATAATAATAATAATAATAAATGGCTCTCACCGCAGTAAAGTTCGTCAGAGCTGTCCCCGCAGTCATTCACCCCATTACACACCGCTCCGCCAGGCCCCGCGCTCACACAGTGGTCATTGTGACAGTGGAACTCTCCGCTCTGACAGGGACCCCCTGAAGTTCTGGGGGTCAGCGGGGGCCACAGTGCTCCTGCCGTTGGGGGAGATGGAGTCGAGAACCACGCGTCTGTACCCTCTGAAAGACAAACACACCAAGCAATTAACTCGCTTTGCAGGTTTTTAGGCTTGAACTCTCTATACTGTATTGAATTAGCTGGCTCTCAGATCCACAGTACTAAGTTCTCTATTCTGTATTGAACTTTCAAACTATAAGATCCATAGCAGTGAGTTCCTTGTATATACTGAATTGATTTTGCTAGCTCTCAGATCACCAGTACAGTAGATTTATTGGTAACGCTTTATATTGCGTGACATAAATTAATATTAAATAGATATGCAATTGTATATTAATGTTACATTTGTATTTAATAAATATGCAATAGCTGGTATCTTGCTAAATGTTAACCAAATGTTGATTGAAAATGCAATTGCATATCACGTCCATTTATATTACATTTTGTTACCCTTGAAAATATGTAATAATTTCCCATTGTTTACATGTTTTTTAATTGAAAATACAGTTAATCTGACTTAAATGTTAATGGAAACTAACAAGGAATAATTGAATGTAAAATTAATATCAATTGCATAGCTATTAAATATTAATTTAACAATCATTTAATATGCAATTGCATATCTATTTAATATTAATTTATGCCACGCAATATAAAGCGTTACCGATTTATCTGTACTATACTGTGTGGAGTTATCTGGCTTTCAGATCCCCAGTACAGTACAGAGTTCTCTACACTGTCCTGTATTGAAAGGCCAGGCTCTCAGATCCCCAGTACAGTACAGAGTTCTCTACACTGTCCTGTATTGAAAGGCCAGGCTCTCAGATCCCCAGTACAGTACAGAGTTCTCTACACTGTCCTGTATTGAAAGGCCAGGCTTTCAGATCCCCATTACAGTACAGAGTTCTCTACACTGTCCTGTATTGAAAGGCCAGGCTCTCAGATCCCCAGTACAGTACAGAGTTCTCTATACTAAACTATATTGAATTAGTTGGCTCTCAGATCCATGGTATGGATTTCTCTGTACTGTACTGTATTGAAAGTGCTGGCTCTCAGATCCCCAGGGGCTGGTTTTTCAAAACTTTGGTAGTCGGATTTCCGTGTTTGATTTGGATTATCTTGTGAAATTGGGTTTTTCAAAACATCAAAATGTGATCGGGATTACTGTGATCCGGATTTCGTTTTGGTAATCCGATCGCACTTTTAATCACAATTAAATGTTGCAATTGGGTTTTTCAGAATTTAAAGAGGAGGTCAGGATTACTTAGGATTATTGTGATCCTACTGTGGAGGTAGATTTAGCTTTTAAATGATCATAAAACATCAATATTTTGCTTGAATTGTCATAGCCAACACACACTATATGTCCAAATAGAGTGTTATAATATAATATTTACATATTTATTTAAGTTTTGTATCCATGCAAACAAAAAGGAAAACACGTATTTAGTGGTACAGCTTTAATAAAAAAAGCATTTTATTTTTTTATATACATGATGTTCAGCAATGTATTTATTTTTAAATGTGTGCTTGTGTGCTATGTACAAATAAAGATGTATGGGGCAATTGATAATTTATTTCATATTACATATATTAATGTGTACGTCATTGTAAAGAAGTAGTTATATACAAAGGCATCCCTCACTGCCCATCCTGCAAGACGATCCTGATGTGGTCCAGCTAACGATGCATCATGGTGTCCAAGAGGCTCCACCAGGTCGACACTCAAATCCTCACCTTCAATGGCTGGTACATTGCGATTGATAGTGATATTGTGCAAAACAATACAGGCAACAATTATGTTGCATCCCTGTGGCGGTTCCACACGTAGATAATTCAGACAAACGAATCGTCTCTTAAGTACCCCATTGATGCGTTATATGTGCACTAACATTAAAAGTGATTTGTGTGATTTTTGTTAAAAAAAATAATATAAAACAAAATAAATAAAGTTGTGTATTACTCATTATTACCATGATCTTATTTATTTTGTCAAATTAGGTTATATCATAAATAATGACCTCTTAAAATAAAATAAAAAAAACTATAAACTATTAAGAACTAGTCTACTTCAAAAAATTGGATTTCGTAATTGTGATTATTTGCTATCTGGATAAATGTAATCCGGCAGTGACATTTTCTGAAAAACTGGATCAAAATGATCCAGATAAAAGTAATCCTGATCACAAAATATAGGATTACAAAATCCAGATCATTGTTATCAAGATTAAAAGTTTTGAAAAACCGGCCCCTGTAAAGTACTGAGTTTGCTATACTGATTTCCATTACATGAGAGTAGATGTTAAAACTTCATGCTGATTTGAACTTGGCTCTCGCCAAGATAAGCACCAACTAAGACGTAGCTTCACAGTAAACTAATGTGATCCATATGTGTCTCCATCCATTTGCGCTTCCTTCCATATGATGATGTAGATATCCTTCTGTCTGGTGTTGATGGCTGAAGTGTAATGCTGGCTCCAGGGATCAGCTTATTTTGCCTCCCTAGCGCATCAGCACACACAACGGCTGCGATGCTGGCTCCGGGGATCAACCAGATTGTATTGAATTAGCTGGCTCTCAGATTCCTAGTACTGAGTTATCTGTACTGTACTATTTTGAATGTGCTGGCTCTCAGAACCACAGTACCAAGTTCTTTATACTATACTGTACTGGATTAGCTTCCTCTCAGGTCCACGGCACTGAGCTTTGTATATTACACAGCATTGCATTTGCTGGCTCTCACGCACAGTTCTAGCCTGACTGTGTTAATCCTGTATTTAACTGTGTGATGTTGTGAGAGTCTTGCTGTAACTCTGTACCTCCACAGCCAAGAAGCTCAGCCCTCAGGTAGATCCCGTTTTGGAAGTCATGTGGAAGGATCCGGACGTAGTGAGCGCTCACCATCCTCTGGAGTCTGTTCTCAACGGCCGTGGAGTCGTCAGAGTTTCCCTGGAACATCTACAGAGGGATGAAGGGAGTGAGGAGTGTGGGAGCTGATTGATGTCAAAACTTTGGCAAGTCAGGTCTTAACGGATCCCAGTGATTCAGCACCAACCACACAGCTAGGTAACCTATTACATGCCCTCACCACTCTCTGCATGAAGAAGCGTCTCCTACCCTCTGTTCTACGTCTATCTCCACTGGAATTCCAACAAGGTGTACGACTTATACAAGGGGTACAAGTTATATAGAGAAGATTACGGTACAGGATGGATTGACAAGGGGTGCCCTGTTACCTTTGCCCGGGGACGAGCGTCAGTAGGCAGCTCCTGGTAAGTGTACCACCTCCTCCCGTCGGCACTGAGCTGCAGATAGAAGCTGGAGACAAAAGTATCGAAGGCACCACCGCCCTGCACCACCACACCTGAAACACAAGAGAAGGCGTCAAACACCCATCAAAACATCTGCACAATCAAGCATACAGTCATACAGAACAACATTGAACCTTCACATCCAAAACAAGTGCAGAGGCAGGGTTAGGACCTCTTGACACCAGTCCTGCTCCCAGTCTGGGATTTAAAAACTCCCCTTGTTTAGGGACATTATTAAAATGAACTTCAGTGTCAGGAATCTGAGCAGTCAGGTCCCTGCCAAGTTTAACCTGTCTGTAGATTTACTTACATAATTACTGAAGCATGTGAATTAAAATTGTGAGGCATTATTTAGTTAGTGTAAATAACAAGATTTGTTAATGCAGCTGTAGGAGAAGATCAAATAATTTAAACAAAGGCCTGATTGCTCAAACTCCCGTCTCCTGATTTTTTAAACAGTATTCTTTATTGATGGTAGCTCTGAAGCCTAGGGCTGGGTGCAGCAAGACTATCTGATGATCCAACCCGTCATGAAGCTCTTTGTTGTGGAGCAAAGACTTGTGTGGTCTTTTCTGGCAGTTTTCTTTTGCTTTATTTTCAAATGGAACATTATTTTTCTCTATTTCAGACAGCTGATAGTTTGTAGGTCAGGGCTCTTCTCACACCTCCCACCCCACCATCTCCCCAACCTCCCTTTCCCCTAACCCCTATGCCCCCATCCACCCCTCTGTTGGTACCGGTGATGTTACGCGGATGCAGGAGGTCGATCTGCAGGAAGGGAGGTTCACTCAGCAGCTCGCGGTACTCCTCGGGGTCAGGACCCCAGCCCTGCAGGTCCCCGTGTGGGTTGACATGATTGAGCCGCCCCGCACTCGCTGGGTTGTCCGGCTGCTGAGAGGAGGCTGTGAAGCTGCTGTCCGGGAGAGTCTGCTGCAACCCCAGCGGACTGTAGCAGTCATCTGTCACATAAACACAACGTACACAGAGTCAACGTTCACCAATATATCAGTGACACCACTAAACATTTTATTATTTATTAATTGCATTTTTTTTTTTTTTTTTGCTTCTGCAGCAGTATGTAGGAAACATGCTTTCACTACTTTTGTGCCTGCTTGGGAATCGCCACAGACTGTAATAATGATGCCAACACATTACAGAGCCTGTAGCTCCCCTGTATCTTAAACATTAAGACTGAACTGATTATTGTTACAGAGCCTCAGATTCAAAATAGTAATCCAAACATGGTTTATTATGTTTATCAAAAGATCCCTCCTCTCACAGTGCCAATTGCTGAACTCACCTCCAGGATTGATGGGATATGTGGTTACTGGAGGCCCAGTGAAATCTGGGGGTCCAGTAGAGTCTGGGGGCCGTGTGGTGATGGAGCCAATGGGTAAGGCTCCCGGGGTCGCTGTCGGGGATCCAGTGACATTTCCACCTAGACAGGGGACAGGTGAAACTCCATTGGACAGGGATCTCTTCTGACAGACAATAAACGTCCCTGTTAGAATGTATTAATAGCTACTACACTTACAACTTTGCTGAGAGTGTAGACCTTGCACTGAGAATGTCAAGACAACAAATTTTAAACATTTAAACCACAACGCATTCTATATAAACAGATTTGATATGTTTTTATTTATATTTAATAGCTGATAATGTTTCTAAGTGTTCTAAGTTTTTCTTGCACTCTCTTTACCAAACCGTGCAGTACAGTGGGTACTGCACCTCTAGGAACACACCCACATGTCATTAAATAACTAAATTACTCTCACTTAAAAGTGACAAGTAAAATAAAGCAGGACTGACACTGACCGACAGCTGAGTGAATCGATGCACTGTCTCAGCACATGCGTGTGTGCGTGCGAGAGACAGAATGTTTTTACCTTTCTCTGCACAGTAACAGCAAGAATCTCCGTTTCCCGGAACCAGGATCCGACCCTGAAACACATACACATACACACAGAGGGAGGGAGACATTCAAACACATTGATAAGAACAGTTTACATTCAGCTCCTCTGTGTTAATCCGGTTGCTAGTATCTGACTGATCTCAAAACGTTCTCAAAACGATCCCAATGATTCAGCATAAACACATGACTAGGTAACTCTAGGTAAAAAATCCCAAATAGTTTAACCATCAATGTTAATGCTATAAATGTAATCATTTATAGCTGTGTGTGTGAAAACCATGTCAAATTTAGAATCAGTACAAAAGTGACGTTTAAAGATGACTACGAATACTAAATCAAATCTTATTGAAAATGTGTACGACAGTTTGAATGGGAAAACGACTGTTTACAGAAAAAAAGGTTTAAACATTTAATCTACTTCGTAGTTACAGGCTTCCTAACGACAGAATATCTTCTAAGCCCTGTATAATGCTTTGCAATGAAATGTTACTCTCTCAGTGTGAATGTTGCAGGCCTCCCCCTCACCTCAGGGCAGCCCAGCGCAGTGTAGGGACAGTAGTGGGAGCAGTGCACTGTCAGGTTGGGGAGACACTGGCACACCTGGCACTGCCCAAGCTTCCAGCGGTCCCCGATAGTGTGGGCCTCTCCATGGAACTCGCACTCATCACACGGTTCCGTCTGACACCTGATTCACCCATGACACACGCAAACACATCATACACATGACAGATATATTAGATTGTATGTTGCCATTGAAAAAAACAGAATGCTGTATTGAACAAAATATATCATTGTAATCTGCACGTACATACGTAGGTATGTGCAAAAAGTATATTCCTAAGATACAGTTGTAGTCAAAAGTTTACATACCCAAATGGAAATTTATAATTTCTAGAAGTTTTTCGAAAACAAATAATTATAGGAGAAATCTTTCGTAGCAAAAGTTTTGGTTTTGTGAATGAGGAAAAAAAGTTACAAGAAATAGATGTCTACAGTTATTTATTTTAGCAATTTGTTTGCAAAACTCAAAAAATACTAATTCAAAAGTATTCATACCCTGACAAGGAAAATGAAATTAATAGCTAGTTGAGGCACCTTTAGCAATAATAACCTCTTTTAAACAATTAGGATATTTGTCAATGATTCAATGCAAAATTGTTCCAGTTCATTCAAATTCCGAGGACTTCTCTTGTGCACAGCCTTCTTCAACTCATACCAAAGATTCTCAATCGGATTTAGATCAGGACTTTGACTAGGCCATTCCAGAACCTTGATTTTATTCTTCTTTAACCATTCTGAAGTACACTTTGATGTGTGCTGTGGATCGTTGTTGTGTTGGAACGTCCAGTTGCGTTTTGAACCAAGTTTTATAGCGGAGGGTTTCAGATGATTGGCCAATATCTTTTGGTATGCTATGGAATCCATTTTACCATGTATTGGAATTAAATTTCCTGTGCTATTAGAGTAAAAACAGCCCCATAGAAGGATATTACCACCTCCATGCTTAACTGTAGGTATGGTGTTCTTTTCTTTGTACGCATCACCAAACGTAACAACTATTAGCGTGACCAAATAACTCTATTTTTGTTTAATCACTCCACAAAACCTTTGACCAGAACTCATATCCATCATTCAAATGCCATTTTGCAAGCTTTAAGTGATTGTCCTTGTGACATTTTCCTAAGAGTGGCTTTTTCCTTGGCCTGCGACCATTGAGACCTATGGTTGAAATAGAAACCCCAGTCCCACTTGCAGCCAATTCACTTTGAATATCTTTGGCAGTCAATCTCAGATTGTTATTAACCTTCCTCACAATTCTTCTACTTGTTCTTGGTGAAAGAACCTTCTTCCAGACCGAGGGAGCATTGTGGCAGTACCATGAGTCTTGTACTTCTTGAAACAATAGTCTAGCACCTTGTTGATAATATTATCATATAATGAAAGGGTTTGAATACTTTTGAATGAGCATTTTTGGAGTTCTGCAAAAAAATTGCTGAAATAAATAATTGTATTTATCTATTTCTTGTAATTTTTTTCCTCATCCACAAAAGCAAAACTTTTGCTATAAAAGATTTTTCCAAAAATGATTTCTTTTTGAGAAATTTCTAGAAATTACAAATTTCCATTGGGGTATGTAAACTTTTGACTACAACTGTTTACATGCTGTCATGTCATGATGGCCCATGGTCAGCAGCTTCATTTTACAACAATAAACACAGTACAATTCAAAACGAAGACCATATATTCTGACCCATACATTATTTATGTATAACATACATATTTTAATTTCTATTAAACGCTGTCCCTGTAAGATAGTCCCTCAAGTCAAATGGTAGCCCAAATGTTATCATTTCACTACCAATGACTGGGTGGGACTTATTCATCGTTGTACCCTTATAAATGGGTTTCCCTCATGGTGACTGCAGAGACAGGCAGCACACTGCATCTCTTAGCAAGCCTTGGCAGTCACTTGGAAGTTGCCCTCTTCTTCCATCCCTCTTCCAGAATTTTGCTGCCTCCCTCCCCCACGTCATTGAAATCCCCATAACTCCCTTATTTCTGACCACTTCTTTAATTAAAAAAAAAGAAACAAAATGGAGCACAAACAGAACATGGTAGCAAAACAGACACTGTATAAAGAAAGACAATCACAACACAGGTTAGCAGGTAAAGCCTGCATACAGTACAGGTGAACAGACACAGCCCTCTCACTTCCTGCTTTAGAGAGATACATGCCTTTAGACAGTGCACACCTGCAGCCCCTGCAAAGCCCTTCCTGACACGCACTCACCTCCTCGCTTTGCGATAGATGCCCCGGCACTGCTTGCCGCTGCCATGCTTGCTTGGGTTGTTGGGGCTGCGGAAGGACCACTGGACACTCTGAACCCCACAAGGACCCAAACACTCACCCCACGAGGACCAGGACGACCAGCCACAGTTCACTGTAACAGCAAGAGACACTGGAGCTGAGAGAGGGCTAAGAGACACTGAGACACAACAGCTTAACCACGCTCATTATCTCTCCACTGTGAGGGCAATGAAATGTAAGAACAGTGATACAGTCTTCCTTGGGAATTACCAGAACTAAACTCCTATTTTAAAAGTTATGTTACATTAAGTTAAGTTATATGTACAATCAACCCTTTCTTATGGAAACGAGGCAACACTCTTATACCATGTGAGACAAGGACAACTGTACAATAACTTATTATAAATGATGCTTAAATTAAAAGAAAATAACACTTAACATCAATGCTCTATCCAGGTCTTTAGAATTTTTTGTCAGTTGGTGGTCTACTGTACATGAGATGACACTTAGGGCAAAACAAGATGTGCTGTAATGTTCTGAAATCTGGCGTTTTGATTGGTTGAGAGTGGCTTCATGATTTATAATTTACATTAATTCATATAGCACAATATCAGAGCATTATATGACCTGACAGACTGGCAGGTAGATGGTTTAGTTTTCTCAGACAGTGCATTATTGTGTGAAGTTGATTTTCTAGAATTAGTTTGGTTCTAGTACAGCAGAACTGTCGCTGACCTGAGCACTCAGGGTTGTGTCGGCACTGCTCCACCCTCCCTCTGCGGCAGGTGCAGATCTGGCAGTTCACCTTGACCAGCTGCCCAGGCCAGTAGCGCACCCCATCCACCTCGCAGGGACAGTCCTCGGGCTGGACACAGCGCTGCTGAGAGTCCATCACGAGACCCTCCGGGCACCAGCACCCTGGAAACACAGAGCATTGGGCGAGTAATCAAACAATAAATCAATCTATCAATCAATCAATCAACATGCCCTTAGGATTAGAATACATTCTACAGCTTGTGCTAAAGAAAGTCCTTAGCAAGTCTCATCACTTTGGACAAGCAGCTCTCTAGAAAACTCTATAAAGTGTGAAGCATATACGCCCGCTTCCACAGTATCTCTCCACAGCAGGACTTTGATAACCATGATACTGACAAAGCAAATGCAAAGGTAGGTGTGGTCAGCTGGTTATATGTCTTAAAATTATTATAAACCAAATACATTTTAAAAAGATAAGAAAATAAAAACACAAGGTGCAGTGGTATGTTTCTGTCCTCCAACAAAACTAAGAACCTCACACTCTCCAGCCCTAGTTTATGGTAATCTACTGAAGGCCACTTGTATTGCAACTCAGCCGATTCAGCCACCCCTACTTGTGCGGTCGGATGAACACACAGATCCAGGTGTAACTGGTCTGACCATCTCCTTACCTGAGAAACAGCTCCTCTCCTTCTCACAGGACACAGCCATGGCCAGGTCTGCGCAGGTCAAAGGGCAGGGAGCACATGACCTCACCGCCAGGTCTCCGGGACAGGAAGTGACGTTGGGACAGCCTTCGAGGTGACACGGCTCTGTACAGGAGAGGAGGGTGTGCAGTCACTGTGCTACAAACTCTAGAAGAGCTCCATGGCATTCAAATAGCTTCTCAGCCCAATGAATTGAATGGAGAGACACGGGCTGGATGCGAACTGTTAACCTCACGGTTCAAAGGCGAACATCTTACAGTTCAACTAAAGAGCAAAGGATGTAATGTCTGACGCTAATGTTAGACTCTAGGAGGACAACTTTTCAATGTTTCTCGGTAAAAACACAGTCAAGTGCAGTAAAGTTACCGCTTACCATTTATCACAGACACAAACTCCAGGGTTTTGCTGACTATACACATCATTGTGTATAGTCAGTGTTATTATTTAAAAGCCTTAATAAAGCTTCATTATTAAGCCCTGCATCACCTCTACACCTGTGCACTACTAACCACTTTGCCACATGTACCCTTCAGCCTACTTTAGTACATTTACAAAAAAATGAAATGAATCTGTCACAACCCTATAAAGCTATTGGTTCTTCTTTATTAAGAATGCGCGTGACGTACTAATCTCCATGGTTGAGGGAGAGGATCCTGGCAGGGCACTGCACGGGCGGCCCCCGTTCTGTGGAGGGATGCACTCTCGACGCCGAATCACCACCCCGCTACAGTCCCGTGTGCAGTTAGACCATGTAGTCCAGGGCGACCAAGCCCCGTCCACTGAAGGCCAGCAAAAGACAGAGAGAGAGAGAGAGAGAGAGAGAGAGAGAGAGAGAGAGAGAGAGAGAGAGAGAGAGAGAGAGGCTTTCAAATTCAGTAAAAATTATTTTATTTAAAATGAGTTTAGTCAGTGTGCTGAACCCCATGGCACACTCTCAAACTCACTTTCTTACATTTACAGTCCTTCACTCGCTGTCCACACAGTCTCACACTCACTGTCTTAAACTCACTGTCCCCACTCACTGTCCCACACTCACGGTCCCATACTTACTGTCCCTCACACACTGTTCCACACTCACTTTTCTCCATTCACTGTGCTACACTCACTGTCCCACACTTACTGTCCCCCACTCACTGTCCCACACCCCCGGTCCTTCACTCATTGTCTCACTGCCCCCCCACTCACCAGCACATGCCATACTGAAGCACTGTTGTCTCTGTGCCTCCTCTCCCCGGCAGTGTTTTAGCAGTGTTTCCTGACTGCAGCGTCTCTGGCGGCTCTGAGATCCAGTCCCACACGTCTCACTGCAGGAACCCCAAGGGCCCCACGGCTCCCACACCCCACAGCCCTGCTCATCCATGGGTTCACCAGCACACTCAGCCACACCATTACACACCTGTGTGGGGAGGGGGAGGAAGAGACGTGAGCAACAGGCTTGAGAAACTACTCACACACACACTGTAACACCGTTTACTTCAGTCATTACCAGAATCACTGTGGTGTAATAGGCATGATTTATTATGACAGTGTGCAACCTGTTATTGCAGGACAACAGGACTTTAGTCTTAAGTGAGCCCACTGGTCCTGGTTTCTGTGCTGTGCTTAAAGTATTAGTTTAAAGGTTAACTATGTCAACTTCTTTTAAGATTTTGAAGACTTCAGTCAAGTCCCCCTAATTCTTCTTTGTTCCAGGATAAATAGATTCAGTCTTTTCTTAGAATGATTGCTGGTGTTTATGCTACTTGTGTCCAAGACTCAAGATGGCTTCGCTTTCGGTAGTGTGTACTCGAAGGATAATAAGTGCAATTCACAATACAAACACTAGGTGTCTCCATAACAAGAAAAACATTGCCATCAATATATAGTTTCTAATAACTGAACCACTAACTAACTGGTACAGTAATCTTTTTTAAAGCTGCACTACTGTATCAGTATCATGGAAAATTAAATCAGCATGACCTCCTACGTATGACCATGTGGAAATGCAGGGACAGACAGAAGAACATGTTTCTCAAACAGCCCCAGATTATGACACTCTCAATAACTTCTGTTAAAGAAAGTCACAACCTAAGAATATCACAATTGGATGAGCAGTTCTCTAGACACGTGCACGTTTGCTATCCAGACCTGTTTGAAAGAGATGCAGCTGCCATCAGCGCAGGTATACTCCGGGCAGAGGCTGGCAGATGTGTTCTTGGTTCCTGGGGGAACAGTAGTGACAGTGCCCGCATCTGGAAGACAGCAGGTATTACACGTGAGTTAGTGATTCTGGTGTTAGTGCTTCAGTGGTACTTAGTATAATTGAAACCATGACAATGATTTCTTATTATTCCCAAACATTTATGTTATTGTGGGTCAGCCTTTAGACGCTACAGTGAAAGTCTTTCTTGTGTGCTGAGACTGATTTATTTTAGGAACTGAAACTCTTACATGTATTATAATAAGATCGTACAGTAAGAAAAAGTTGTGAATCGAGAGGAGGCCATTCGGCCCATCAGTGCTCGTTCGGGTTCCAGTAGCTGATTGCGCTGAAAACATTATTAGGTCATGTCTTAATGATGCCCAATGACTCGGCATCAAGGTTACCCATATACCCTCACCACTTTCTGTTTAGCCCATCCTACCTTCTGTCCTAATTCTATCTTCTCACTCACCACATGCTAGCTCGTCCTCTCCCTGGGGACAGTCTGGCACACCGTTGCACACTCGCGAGGTGTTCACACACACACGGTTGTTGCAGGTGAAACTCCCAGGACAGGGAGGGATCTGTGTGGAACCTGCAGTCAGGGAACAAGCATTGCAAACAGGATTAATTGAGTACCTGTACTGTATGTTTCTAAGTGTTCAGTGGCTACCTCTAATCAAGTTGAAAGTGTATTTTTCGCACACTCTTGCTGTGTCTGTCATACAAAGACTGCAAGACAAAGTCCACTCTCAACTTGATTCGAGGTAGTTACTGAACATTTAAGTCATTAAATCTAAATAAAAACAGACAAAAAGCTGACATTAACATATGTAATCTGTTTATGTAGATTCTTTTGTGGTTTGTGAGAGCTTATGACATGATGTGTACTTGCTGCTAAAAGATGTGACTTATAAATGTACTGCACGTGTATAATCCATAACGGTAAGTCATGTCCCTATTTGAACCTATTAGAACCAACTACATTTGAGTTCTTGTAGGGAAAACACTTCAGAACATTGAGTTTATTTTAGGCAATGATATTTTCCCTCACCGCAGTTGTCCAAGCTCTCGTCCGAATGGTCTCGGCAGTGTGGTGTGCCGTCGCAGAGCTGCTCGTAACGGATACACTCCCCGCTGCCCTGGCACAGGTACTCATCGGCTCGGCACGTCCAGTTACAGCTCTGCTCATCACTGCCGTCCGCGCAGTCAGCCTCACCGTCACACAGCCAGGCCCGCGGCTTACACTCCCTGCTAACGCACTGGAACTCATATTCACTGCAGGGGCCTGGGCGAGAGAGAGTGTGAGAGAAAGGGGGACTGTATGAGAGAGAAAGAGAGTTTTACACTGCCCGCTAAAGCACTGGAACTCATATTCACTGCAGGGGCCTGGGCGAGACGGAGGGAGGAGGGGGAGACAGTGGAGAGAGGGGGAGAATGTGAGAGAGAGGGAGAGTGTGAAAGAGGGAGACGATTTTACCCTCTAGCAAACTAGAACTCCTAATCACTGCAGGGGTCTAAAAGAGAAGGAGGAAGAGGGAGAGAGAGTGCAGTAAGAGAGAGGGGGAGACAGTGTAAGAGAGGGGGAGTGAGAGAGGGAGAGAGTGTGTGAGAGAGGTTATACTCCCCACTATCCCACTGGAACTCATCACTGCAGGGGCCTGGGAGAGAGCGGGGGAGAGAGAGACATTGTGAGAAACGTGAAAGAGAGAGAGAGAAGGAGATCTACTGAGACACTTGATATGTGATCTGAGGACTGAAATCCCTCCTCTTGCACGTCGCTGAACTCTTGGTATCATTCCTGCCAGTCAGGTACTACCTCTCTCCAGATGTCCTGGATAAATCTTTACCACTGCAAATCTGTATGACAATTTTACTGTTTCCCTATGCTTTTTATTTGGTTATACTATGCATTTACCATAGTTTACTGGTTTGCTATGCTTTACCGTATCTCTCTGTGCTTTACAATGCTTACCTATGCTTTACCATGCTTTCACTGTGCTTTCTTACACCATTGCTGTTTTTACTGTGGGAAACTTTTATAAGGGGTTAACAATCCTTACCAGTGCTGGGGCCAGTGCGTGGGGTGGACCCAGTTGACACTGGTGTAGTCGTAGCAACAGGCTCTATGGTAACGCCATGGCAGTGAGTCTCACTCTCATCCGCTCCATCTTGGCAGTCTGGCACTCCGTCACAGGCCTTCTCTCTGCCAAGGCAGGAGCCATCGCCACACACAAGTTGCCCTGGCGCACAGGTCACAATAACTGAAAAAAAAACAAAAAACATCTTTGCTAGCAGCTTCACCTGTCTACTGTAATTAACCTATAATTAACTGTAATTAACCAATTAACTGTAATTAACCTATAATTAACTGTAATTAACCAATACTCTCACACTGCAGAGTATGTATTCTTTTCCTGATCTGTATTCTCTCTGACTTTGTCACATTTGTGAATTGTATTGAGATTGTCTTCTGCGTGCTGATTAATACTTCCAAATAAAAGGGGACTTTCATTTTACGTGCAAGAGTCTCGTGGATTTAATATTTTCAACAGTGAAGACTGCACACAGGTCTTCACAATACTTCAATGCTGCTTACAGTACTACCCTGCTTACTCTTAAGGTCTGTTCACAAGCTTCCTCAGTTACTGAATGTACTGTCAGTTAGAGACAATCTCTGTAGGAGCTCAAAATAAGGTTAAGCTAAACTTGGAGACTAATACTTGGTTTTGGAGCTGTTTCTATATGATTTTGACATGCTGAATACAGTTTTGGACTGTGTTGGTAACCAATGGACATATCAAAAAGCCATGACTACCCTTATAAAAGTTTACCACATTAAAAGCATAGCAAAGGGTAATAACGCACAGTGGAAGCATGGTAACGCATAGGTACAGCAAGCATTGTAAAGAAACACTGTGGTAAATGCAAAGTATAACCATGGGAAAAGCATGGTAAAACTGCAAAAATAACGGGGCAAACGTTTATAAGGTTGGAAACCCCCCGATCCATTTGAACATTTCCTTGTTAAAGGTGTTGTTGCTTTTGCCAATTTCATTATAAGGGTGTGTAGTGGGGAGTGGACATCCCTTACCTCCAGTTTGACAGACAGCCTCGTCAATCCCAGAGCTGCAGTCTCTCTGCCCATCGCAGACCCTCTCCGGGCTCAGACAGCGGCGGTCCGGGCACTGGAACTCCCCGGGCACACACACACAGCCGCGCTCGTCGCTGAGGTCCCCACAGTCATCGTGCCCGTCACAGCGGTGCAGATACAAGACGCACCTGCCCACCGAGCACCGGAACTCTGCGCTGCCACACAGCGAGACGCAGTCTGAAACAAACCAGGAAACACAGTCACAGACTGGGCTGGCTGGCTGACAGATAGACAGACAGCAGACCATGGCTGTGTCTTTAGCAGATCAGAAAGACATTGCTACAAACTGTAGCTGACTTGACTGTAAGCCTGCCTTTCCTTTAGATATGGGTCTCTCACATAAGGGGGTATGTGGCAGAGCACTTTGCATATTTGTATCAGTGGTTTGTCCCAGCAGTGTATTTCCCAGGGTAAGAGTGAAGAGTGAGAATACAAACCTGCTTCATCAGAGTCATCTGCAAATCCGCAGTCCAGTTCTCCGTCACACACGTGAGTCTGAGAGACGCACCTCCCGTTGGCACAGCGGAACTCCCCGTGCGGGCAGAGAGGGGTGGGTGGGCAGTGAGCCTCATCAGAGTGGTCAGCGCAGTCCGGCTGGCCATCACAGCGGAACCCTAAGGGCACACACTGCCCGCTGTCACAGCTGAACTGCTGCGGGCCGCAGCTGGCCGTGCAGACCTCGTCCGAGCCGTCCCCACAGTCGTCCTCATTGTCACACACCCAGAGAGACGGGACACAGCGCCCCGAGACACACTGGAACTCTGACTGCAGGCAGGGGGACCGTGGGACACAGGGCTTACCAGAGCACAGCCAGGCACCTGCAGAGCACGAGCTAGAGAGCAGACAGAAAGAGACAAAGAGAGACAGAGAAATAAAGAGCGACAGAAAGACCTCCCTTTAACTGGTCACAACCAGGGTGTGCACAATATGCTGTGATAATGTGTTCATAATTATTCTTTAATCATGTATGAGAAATCAGCCAATCACTGTTAAGGATTTTATCTTGTGTACAGGTGTCATGCCATGCATAGAACATATGACACAAATCTAAAGTTTATGTTTTATTGTAGTCCCTAAGTACAGTCTTCATATGAGGGGTGTATTATTACTATTATTATTATTGATGTTTGTTGCTGTTTTCTAATAGTTTCAAAAACAAACGGAAATAAAACTTGTATGATAATGAATGAATCTCTGGGTTGTCCTCTACTCACTCACCAGTTCTGGCAGTCCTGGGTGACCATGGCCCCTGGAGGGAACATCGTATCCTCCCACTCACATGGACACTGGGAGGGGTCGATACAGCTGCCGTCTGCAAAGAAGGAAGTGGGGTAACCAGTCAGTGATGTACACCACATGGCAACCCCGCCAGTTCATGCAGAAGGGCCAGGCTCGTCTGTACTTGTGGTTGTAGAGCGTGGTTTTAGACAACACGTTATGCTAAGAAAGTATTACTATTATTGGAATAGATGATTTATCTCACCATGCAGGACTGTCCCTTCTGAACAGAAGCAGCCCTCCACACAGGACAGAGCACTGCAGAGTGGATCAGGCTGTCCTCTCAGGCTCTCACAGGTCTGGGTGCAGGCAGGGCCACAGGCTTCATACACCAGGCCATTGTCACACTGCATCGCTGAAAACACACATATGAAATACAGCCTATCAAGCTAATATCTCTCTTTCTATGCATCACTAAAAAACACACAGACTGAACGATTCATATCAAATTAATCTATGGCTCTGCATCGCTAAAAAGTACAAAAACTAAGTCAGCGAAATATAAACCAATGCAAATTGAAAGTTACTAATTATTCCCAAATTCAAATTGACTGAATGTTTCACAAGGTTAGTGAAAATGCAATCCGATTTGGAAATGAAGACAAAACAATAATTAAATATGAGAAGCATGAGTTATTGTTGTTCGGTTAACTCTCAGGGGTGAAGCTGTTACTCACGGCAGAGTTCCTGAGACCTCCAGCGGGTGTACACGCCTCGTTTGTTGCACTCCTCTGCGTAAGCAGCGATGGCTGTGCACAGACACTCACAGTCCCCTCCTGAGTCACAGCTGGAACAAAACACAGTGTAGTGTGATGAACCCTTTAATTGACTATACCTTTAAGAGAGTAAATACGTTGATAGCCTTAATATATCCATTTTCCGCTAAGTGTGCGAGAGCTACAGTGAATGTATATGCATAGGAAGTGAGCAGCATGGCTAAACAACTAGTGGATGAAGTTATATTGTTTTGACATATATATTAAACTACTATTATATCTTGCTGTACTGTACTCCACAACTTAATTCTGTAATAAACAGAATTATATTTGCTACTCCAAACGTTATTCCTGGAGATAAAAATAACCATTCAAATGGAAAGTGAAGATTGCAACCCCCAATTCTTCACAGTAGTGTTCAAAAGAATGTAGAATTCAAAACACAATGCAGAATGCAAATGCACCTGTCTCCAAATACAAGTGTAAATGCAAGGTGTGGGGGAACAAGATGTCAATAAATATGCATCACTATACATCAACATGGTACATTGTGACAGTAATTCGATTTCTATAATTTCCCATGTGCTTATCTAGCGTAAAGTCTTACAAAAATGTCCCATAGTAAAAGCAAACAAAGTGCAATAAAGCACAGTGAAAGCATGATAAATGACAGGAAAGCATGGTAAAGCCCAGAGTGGTATGGTAAAAAACATAGCCAGCCATGGCAAACTATGGCAAATGCATAGTATAACCTGCAAAATTACCAAGCACATTTTCTATGGTAAACTGTTATAAGGGTAATGACACAGCCATTACACGGTAAGCTTGAAGTAGAAGACTAACCCGCAGGCATCGAAGACACACCAGTCATAGAACTGCTGACAGGGCACCTCCTGGTGGCAGGGCGAGAACAGGTCCTGTGTGATGATGCTGCAGCGTTTCCGAGCCCACGTGGCCCGGTGGGGGTGTTCCTGTGGAGAGACGAGACGCCCCATACAGATCAGGCTCCCAAAAGTACAACTGCACTGAAGAACTACCTCAAAACTACCTCAATACAGCTCCATTGGACTCCCAAAATAAAGAACAGATATCCCTTCAACTGGAAATCACAGCAACACATAACGTTTACGTCAACAACACCTCCACCAGGCCCCCAGACCACCAGACCCTGGCAAAGCCTTTCTCCACCCCACCTACCCGCTCAACCCACCACAGCAAGAATATCTTAGTGATGCCACTGCATTGCAGTATTACCGCAAGCCCTTTCTACATGGAATCAGTTATTCGACAAACTTGCATCAGACAGTTCTTACGGTAGAATGGAAATAAAGAATGTATTATTCTCTTACTCCCGTGCTCATCTTTTTGGTTTCCAGTTCTTGTTTTGCTTCTATTTATCATTTCCGTTAACAAGATTGAAAAACAGAACGAGAAAGAAGAAAACTGAAAACCAAATTACACGAATGTCATGTGGGTAAGAGAGAAATCCATTTTTTAAGCCCTTTTCCATTCTACCCAGAAAGCAACACTAGTTCATTGCTCTTTAGCTCATTTTTGCCAGCATTTTTTAGCCTGGTGCAGATTGCAGGGGCCCACACAAACACAGACTCACACGCATACACAAACTCATGAACACACACACAAACACAGATACATGTACAGACACACTCAAATGCGCGCACACACGCAAACACACACTCACTCACACACACACTCATACTGACAAACACAGACACACTCAAACAAAAACAAAGACACACGCTCAAACACTCCCACACAGACAAAGACACACACACACACAGAGTGGTTCTGTTGTTACTCACAGTGCAGGGGTGCTGAAGATCAGCGTTATGCACCTCGGGACAGGACTGGCTGACCCGCCACGAGTTTCCAAACAGGTCAGAGGTGGACTCCACGATTCCCTGGCGCGTGGTGAAGTCGTTCTCCGTGTCCCCGTCGAAATTCCCACACAGCCCTCCCACACGGCCCTGGAAGGAGGGGTCCAGCTTCATGTACAACCGGGTACCTGCAGGCAGAGCCAGGGTCAGAGGAGAGGCACTCAGCACTGACACGGGAACAGAGGAAAATCTTCCAATAAGAGAAGGCCATTAGAGCTGTTCAGTTCCTAGTAGCTGATTGATCTCAAAGCTTTGTCAATTCGGGTCTTCAAAGATCCCAGTGATTCAGCATCAGCCACATGGCTAGGTAACCCATTGCATATCCTCGCCACTCTCTGTGCCAAGGACTGTCTCCTACGCGCTATCCTAAGTGTCAAACTACTTTCCAACTGTGTTTCATCTGGTCACGGTTTCTGTGCTGTGCTTAAAGTATTGGTTAGGGTTAACAATGGCGGCGTTTACATGCACAAGTCATGACAGTTTTCCTCACGACCTGTTTACTATTCAGGAAATGCGTTGCTATGCAGTTCTGATTTAGGAAAAAAAAAATCGGCCGTACCAATGTTGTGTACGACCTTTCTGTTGCAGATTACGTTATATTAAGTCAGAAGAGCGGGATCTTGACTGCTGAAACCTCGTGAGCCACAAGCACGATTCCTGCTCCGGTTTACATGGGTTTTTTACACTATTTTTATCGTGAGAAAGCGATTGACCCCGCCCTGTCGCGCTGCCAAAAGTATGTCCTTTTGCTGTGTCACACACAGCGATGACTGTAGAGTTGATTTTTAAATGCATGTAAACCAAGCCAATGTCAACTCATTTTAATATTTTAAAGACTTAAGTCAAGCCCTCATCCCCAATTCTGGTTTGTTATTGGCTAAACAGATTCAGCTCCCTCAACCTTTCTTCATAGTACATTTGTGTAAGCCCTGAGTCTCTGGTCTACCAGGTCCTTTCATACAACCTACAATGTCAGTCACTAAATCTCAACTTATACTCTCTTCTTTTGCTCCACTTCCTTCTTATGTGCCACTCTAACTGCAACTGAGTCACTCCTACTTATGTGCTATTGAAAAAATCTATACCTGTAGATCCTTCTTTAAAATAACACAGATTACTGTAGGAGAAACTACAGGACTTTTCCCGTTTTTAGTATAGATACGTCTAAAGATCACATGTGTTTCAATAGATATCTATAGGTTTTTATAATTTTCTATAGATTTATAAAACTGGTGATACCTTTCTGCAGATTTCTTTAATTTTCTGTAGATTTCTTAGATTTTGTTTAGATTTCTGTAGGATATTTTTTTTTATAACCCCAAACATCACCAGGAAGCATCAGCAGCATATAATACACCACATCGTTCTTCTTCAGCTTAAATCCTGGAACAGCAACACACCTGGCCATTAATATTAACTGACTGATAGCAGGAAGACCATTCTCAACAAACTTGCACCTTGAAGTGACGCTCACATTATGGATGAGCCTTGATGTGTGTAGAAAACACAAGCGGGCAGCAGTGTGGAGTAGTGGTTAGGGCTCTGGACTCTTGACCGGAGGGTCGTGGGTTCAATCCCAGGTGGGGGAGACTGCTGCTGTACCCTTGAGCAAGGTACTTTACCAGTAAAAACCCAACTATATAAATGGGTAATTCTATGTAAAAAATAATGTAATATCTTGTAACAATCGTAAGTCGTCCTGGATAAGGGCGTCGGCTAAGAAATAAATAATAATAAATACCCAGCATCTCTGTGGCGCAAGTCACTAGACCATATTTTCTTCAGCATTATTGCTCAGAGATTGTCAACTTACCTATTAAAGAACTGCTTCATTGACACTTCAATACAAAAAGCGGGCATTCCAGGTTTCCCAGGATGCTTAGAACACATCAATGTGATCTGGCAACAAATTCAATCAGCTTAAAAGGAGAGGAAAGAGCTCCATGTGACATTCCTGGATTTGGCTAATGCATATGGTTCAATGCCACATGAACTTCTTTGGGCAGCATTTAATTTTTTCAGTGTACCGATGACAATAACAAATTTAGTGAAAGCCTACTTTGGAGATTTGCAATTTAGTTTTTCAACTTCAGAATTCAGCACTACATGGCAATGCCTAGAAGTTGGAATAATGGCAGGATGCACCATTTCTCCACTGGCTTTTACCATGGCAATGGAAGTAATCATTAGGGCATCAAAATGGGTAGTGGGAGGAGAGTGCTTGGCTTCTGGAATGCGACTACCACCAATTTGAGCATACATGGATGACATGACAACCATGACTACAACAGTAGCCTGCACTAATCGGTTGTTGGGCAAATTAACCAATAACATTGAATGGGCACGAATGCAATTCAAGCCCACTAAATCAAGGAGCATCTCTATAATTAAAGGTAAAGTAGTAGATAAAATGTTCTTCATTAACGGTGAGGCAATACCAACAGTGTCCGAGAAGCCAGTGAAGAGTCTTGGGAAGATGGTACGACGGGGATCTAAAGGACACAGTTCGTGTGGGAGAAGTTAGACAACAAGCAGTGGAAGGGTTGAAGAGCATAGACAGCAGCACTTTATCAGGCAAACTAAAACTCTGGTGCTTTCAGTTTGGTCTACTGCCAAGGTTGCTGTGGCCACTGACTGTGTACGAGGTTTCTTTGACAACAGTAGAGAAGCTGGAAGCCTTAATCAGTTCATACATCAGGAAATGGTTGGGAGTTCCACACTGCCTCAGTAGAGTGGGACTTTATGGTAAAGGAATACTGCAGCTACCAGCATCCGCTCTAACCAAGGAGTTTAAGTGCGCCAAGGTCAAACTGGAAATGACATTAGTAGAGTCATGCGACAAATGCGTGAGGGAGGCAGCACTTGTGCTGAAAACTGGAAGAAAGTTGGTTGCAAAGAAAGCTGTGGAGGATGCAAAGGCTGCCCTTCGAATTGGTGATATCATGGGGCAAGTTCAGCATGGAAGAGGGGGCCTTGGTCTCAGTTCAGCTCCTCCTACATGGCACAAGGAAGCTCCAGCTCAACGGAGGAAGATGGTAGTCAACGAGGTGCAAAAGCAGGAGGAGAGGATGAGGTGTATAAAGGCCATTTCCCAGGCCAAGCAGGGAGAATGGATGAGATGGGAGAGTGTGGAACAACGCAAGATTGGCTGGCAAGACCTATGTAAATGGAACAGAGCAGGATCAGTTTCCTCATCAGGTCAACATATGATGTTCTCCCATCACCACATAACCTAATCCTCTGGGTAGGAGAGGATCCCTCATGTCCTTTGTGTTCATCACCTGCAACATTAAGGCACATTTTGACAGGATGTAAGGTGGCTCTTAGCCAAGGACGGTTTACTTGGCGCCATGACCAGGTGCTGCGATGTTTGGCCTTAGCATTGGAAGACAAGCGTAACATGACCAATAAGTTGCCACCTGTTCCATCAAAACATTACACACAAAAGACAACATTCCTCCGTCCAGGAGAGCAACCACCAAGAAAAGGTGTTAAAACCAATCCTCGCCCAGGACAACTGGAAGCTGCTAGAGACTGGAAAATGCTGGCAGATGTTGGTCAACGGCTTATTTTTCCACCTGAGATTGCCACCACTAACCTTCGACCAGATATTGTCTTGTGGTCTGGATCAGCTCGCCTTGCTAACCTGGTAGAGTTAACAGTGCCATGGGAGGATGCTGTAGATGAGGCGTATGAGAGGAAGAAACTGCGGTATGCTCAACTAGCCACTGAAGCGGAACAGCGAGGATGGAGAGTCCGGGTTTACCCAGTGGAGGTGGGTTGTCGAGGATTTGTGGCACACTCTACAACTCAGTTTCTCAGAGACGTCGGATTCAGTGGCCAAGAGTTGCGTTGCACAGTGAAGAACTTATCTGAAGCAGCAGAGAGGAGCAGCTACTGGCTGTGGTTGAGACGGAAAGATCCTGGCTAGGGACCTCAAGCACAATAGAAAGAAAGAAATGCTGATGTACAGGTAAGTAAGCTGGGCTGAGTTGAGTGGGGGACGAAGTGGGGTGATTCTGGGATGCCAGAATCACCGTCGAGCCCTCTTGAGGTGTTGTGGGCTAGTCAACAAAACACCGAGGATGGAAGGTGCCCACTTGAAGACCCCAGAGATGTACCCTACTTAGCTCAATCCAGACGGTTGTCATGCTGATGCGCTGGGGAGACAGCACTGTGGTTGATCCCCGGAGCCAGCATCGCAGCCGTTGTGTGTGCTGATGCGCTAGGGAGGCAAAATAAGCTGATCCCTGGAGCCAGCATTACACTTCAGCCATCAACACCTGACAGAAGGATATCCTCATCATCATATGGAAGGAAGTGCAAATGGATGGAGACACCTATGGATCACATTAGTTTACTGTGAAGCTACGTCTTAGTTGGTGCTTATCTTGGCGAGAGCCGAGTTCAAATCAGCATGAAGTTTTAACATCTACTCTCGTGTAATGGAAATCATCATCTTTTCAAAGCGTTTCCTCCATTCGTAAACTCCGATTTTTTGAACGAGCTAAAATACCTGTTAACCAAACAATTGAGTTATATATTTCAAGTCCTCTTAAGCACTCTCAATGTGGTTTGTTTTTCGTTTTGGAACATTAACATGATTTTTCCTCTTTCAAAAAGTAGGAGTTCATTAAAGAATGGAGGAAACGCTTTGAAAATCTGGCCCACTGTAAATTACACAGGCGACACAGTCAAGCACAACCTCTAGACCCTGATCGGAAAACATCTATTTTCATTTCATTTTAAAATCTGGCACTACTGTAAACTAGGTTAAATACAACTCTATGCTTTTTGTACTTCCTGGGTCATTTCCCCTGGAGAATGAAATAGTCCCCACCCCTTCACTGGCCTGACACTGAAGTGCTAAGTACTGCAGGGTGTTTCATGAATGGAGAGCAGTGGGTGTGTGTGTGTGTGCATTTCCCTGACCTCCATCCCACAGCAGTGTGAGTCCCAGCTTCGCAGTGAGGATGAGGAACAGCCCAGCTCTGTCCAGCGTCAGTCCGCTCCCACTGTAGGTCTTGGGAAGTCTCACAGCCACTCCGTTCACAGTCACTGCTTTCCCTGGAGTTACAAGGAAACAGCAAATCCGATTCAGCTTGGGAACAGCATGGAATTTTTTTTCAAATTTAAAGTATTTCTGACTAAAACTGAACTCCTTTTTGAGAGGAAGTTTACTATTTGTTAACTTGATTTGAACATTCAGATGTATCATTGTAAACCTGTAGGAGCTGTAACATTAGTGCCCTGCATAAGGAAATGTGTGTTTCTGTCAACAGGAGACTACATTGCCTCTTTGTAACACCAGAGAACTATGTTAAGAACACTGAAAACAAGCAGCTAAAAGAGATAACCTCTTTATTTGAGCAATGGGTAATCCTAATAAACCACACAGAGACCCGTTAGAAAATACATTGTGATTTGATATGATCGTCTACAAAATACATGTAATCCACATTAAATTAATATATTAAATATTTGTGGTATAGATAGGTTAATCGGGAAAATATTTTGCCCATCATTAAATGCGCCTGAGTCTCTTTCTATAATAAATTAAAATATGCCAGGAGTTGCTTATCACAGAAAATTAGGATTATTCCTTAAATGAGGAGAGGGTAAACGCCATTTTCCCCGCATGAGAAATGGGTAAAGTCAACTTCCCCACGTTTACCATCGACTACACTACCGATCCTCCTCACCCCTCAGCATGTGTATGATAGTGTTCCCCAGAGTCACGACGACAGACTTGGTGCAGGTCACGCCGCTGGTGCCGCAGGGCACGTTCTCGGCGGTGACGGTGAAGAGGCCCGCGCTCTCCTGAGCCAGGAGGTACTCGCAGTCCCCCAGGAAGGTGAAGGCTCGCCCGTCGAAGGTTATGTAGTGGGGGTCTCCCGTGGCCATGCAGCTCCCGGAGCAGTGGGACTTCCCACACTTCCAGTGTCGGTCACGACACACGCTAAGGGGAGAGAGAAGGAGGGACAGCGCAGTGGACTACAGGATCTTCACTCTTTCATTTCAATTTTTTTTTGCAAGCAAGAAGGATGTTTTTATTTGCAATTTGGATATTTTACATACCATGTATTGTAATGAATTGGTATCTGAGTCCATTAAATTGAGTGCAAAGACAAGGGCTGAACAGGAACCGCAAACCATACGGTTCAAAGACAAATGTCTTACCATTCAACTAAAGAGCAAGCACAGTAGTCGAGAGGTAATGACAGATCGTATGCTAATAAGCCGCTCGGAGGAGATTTATTACACTGTAAGCAACATATTGAATGATTTAAAAAAGGGATCTGAAATATTATTTATTTATTTATGTATTAATTATTAGCATGATGTGATTACCAGGTGTTGCAGTCCTTGATGATGGTGTCATTCTCATAGTACAGTTTGCCGTTGTGATGACAGGGACACTCTGAGGGTGGGACGCACATGTCACCCTGCATACAAACAATATAGAGATTACACAATTACACCAATCTAGCCAACAGGGGTCTGAAAAGGATTTCTTCTATTATGACTGCTAAAATTTTACACTGTGTTTAAAGTATTGTACAACACATTTGATAAATAATGGGCAATATTCTCAAAGCTTGTTCCTCCAAATAATTTGTTTGTAGAATATGGTACTATTACTACAGTATACTAATGATGACTGATTACTGGCTCCAAAAAGTAATCTATTATAGAATATATTACTAATTAGTTATTACTTTTACAGTATGTTTGCCAATAATAGTAATAAAAAGTAAATAATAGGCCTGAAAAGTAAACTGATTACTTGTCAAACTTATGCCTTGGTGTAATAAGTAATCTGATTTCAAGTAAATCATTACAGTTTAAGTTACTTTAACAATCCTGCATGCAGGCTCTTGAGAAGGTATTTTGTATCTCTCTGACTGTTGTTGAATTGAGATCTTCTAGTGCTTGCTGTACAAAACCAAATAAGAAGTGGTCTTTTATTTTACTTGCAGGAGTTTATTATTCCATCAGGGAAGATTGCAGCCTGCAGTGCACTCACCAGCAGCACGGTCCCCTCGGGGCACACACAGCCGTCAAAGGCCTCGGAGCAGTTATTCTGGGACTCCAGGCTGTCGCAAGTCTGCAAGCAGGAGCGGAATGAGTAGACCAGGTTCCCGGGGCACTGAGCGACATCTGGACAGCTGTCCTCTGAGCAGTTCCACAGCCCGTTCACACACACACTGCACAGGGGAAGGGGGGCAGTGAGCTACTGGCCTTACTGGACTAACTTACTTATAAGGGTGTGCTCAACCTATCTTCATACCTCATAGCCTTGGGATTAGTCTAGTTCTCTGAAATCTCTCCTAAGCCACAATGTGCTTTTTGTAGTGTAGGGACCAAAACTGAACACAGTACTCAAAGTGTGGTCTCAGACACTATACAACCTTATGAAATTGTGTGAGTTTATCTTTTGAAATACTTGTGTTTGGATGTATAGAAACTTGTTTTTGTTTGAGTTTCCTGTTTATTTGTCATTAGATTTTATAATTTGTAGTAGTGTGGGATAGGCTGGCCCAAAGTGAATAAACTGAACTAACCAAAATCCTAACCTCGCTTGATTTACACTTTGTACCATATAATTAAGCATTCTGTTAGCCTTTTTAATTGCTTTCTGACATTGCTGACATTGCACTAACAGCTTCAATTGTAGTCGATGGAAGGTCATACCAATGTTGTGCTCTCATTGTACTCTTTTTCATGTCAGTGCTTTTGCGACATCGTGAATCCTGGGTCACTTGTCACCTGACCCACAGGCTCATCAATCCCTGTGGTGGCTCCACAGCTTACAGTGTTGGCTGGTTTGCTCCTGCAGCCATGTGGTAGAGAAATTCAATGAAATCAACCTATCCTGCGGGGATGGAGAACAGGCCATAGGGTGATTTCATCAGACTTCTCCTACCACTGTTCCTGCTCCTGCCCCCGGGGGAAAATACTGCAACCGGACTGGCCCACAGCAGTGTCTCCTGTGTCTGTGTAACGGGCAGTATTGTGTGATGCACTGCTGTTTCGGATTTGAAATGAGTTTAAAGCTCTATAAACACAAATGCAGATGAGCCTGGCTCTTTTGCATTGTGGTTGAGACGATGGTTAAGGTGAGTGCTAATTGAGGTCTGTGAGACCAGTCCTATATGTGTATCTGTCTATTTGCTATTGTTATAATTATGTACTCACTCAGTATATGGTTCTTATGTGTTTTTTCAGCCTCAATATCATTGAAAGATCTGTGGCAGCTCATCTGCACAGGCATTACCACCACTGGCTTGCACTTAAGAATTCAGAACAGTGCTGCACAATAGAAATGGAAAGACAGCTGCACTAGGAAAGACAACTCCACTCAAAACCGCAGACCGCTCTAGTATTATAGAAAAGATAATTCCAGTCAACACTGCAGAGCGCTCTAGTAGTATAGGAAAGAGAACTCCACTCAACACTGCAGAGCACTCTGTAGTATAGGAAAGAGAACTCCACTGAACACTGCAGAGCACTCAAGTAGTATAGGAAAGAGAACTCTACTGAACACTGCAGAGCACTCAAGTAGTATAGGAAAGAGAACTCCACTCAACACTGCAGCAGAGCGCTCAGTAGTATGGGAAAGAGAACTCTACTCAACACTGCAGAGCGCTCAGTTGTATAGGAAAGAGAACTCCACTCAAAACAACAGTCCATGAAGCTAATCCAGTCTACCAATACGTGTTTAACATGCTCATTTGATTTAATTTATCAGTAAAAGTATAAGAAAGTATTGAATTTGTTATCCCAGGGTTGTCTTGCTGTAAAGTTAATTAGAGCGAAACGAGTGTAAGCCGCCCCACTCCCCATGTACATTAAAAGGTAAACCAGGTGCAGTTCTATATTTCTAACAGTGCAGTATAATCACTTACCAGGTATTGCAGTTGTTCTGTATGGTACTGCCTGGCTGATAGATGGTGCCACCCTGGACACAAGGACACATGCTGACCGGTACACACTGCCCACTGCTGTCCTGTGCCAGCCCTTCGGGACAGTTACAGCCGGACACGCAGCCCTCCACCGCCTCACAGCCGCTGAGCTGCCGCACGTCCGCGCAGGAGCTCTCACAGGGTCGAGAGCACTCGCTGAATGCCTGGCCCCCACTGCACTGCACCGCTGGGGGAGGAACGGCAAGGGGGAATTACTGAGGCCTCTGGGGTAAAACTTATCAGAAAACCTCGTCAAGTCAGGTCTGAAAGGATCCCAAAGATTCCGCATCAGCAGCTTAGCTAGGTAACCCATCCCTACCCTCACCACTCTTTGTAGCTGACTCCTTTATACCCTGGGATTATAAGTGAAGTTGAAAAAGTTTGTACTTCGATAGGGATGTTAGATACAGTTTAATTTCCTAAATATTTAAACTAACATGCCAGGAACGTCAGTAACCATTCAGATAACAATAACAAGAAGCACTCTGATAGAGTTTAAAATAAATGAATACAGCATTAATATGAATGAGACTACATGTGCACAGCACTAATGCGTATATGGAATAGACTGTGAATAACTACTGAATAATAAATAACAGCTTTAATACACTGTATAGCTACCACTGATTAAAAGACCAACATATATATTTCTTAAGCATATTTCTGATAACATTTAAACTAAACGTATAATGTTTGGATACCATTTAAATCTATCAACACTAGTAATGCTCCTAGCCTTGATAATATTACCTCCAGCACTGCAAGTGTTTAGTGATGTACAGGCTTGATTCTCAAAGATCTGTAACGCACATTTTAAATTTTAAGAGAATAGGCTTTAGTTGATTGAGTTGGAAGGACACTCACAGCAGAAGGTTCTGTTCCTCCAGCTGACCGCGGCCCCCTCCTGTGCGCACTGCCTGGCGTAGGCAGCGACGGCGCTGCACAGACACTGTTTACTGGGGGCACAGCCGCACACGTCGTACAGACACAGCCGGTAGTAGGGCTCGCGTTCCACCAGGTCATGGCACGGCTGAAAACACACAGACAAATAGAGCATACACCACGAACCTCTGCAAGCAGTATGTGATGTTACCTCAATCCCGGGACACACATATCCTCTGCGGATGTCTTACTTCAAACACAGAGCTGTGAATCAATGCACACATGTCCTCTGTGAATGTCTTACCTCAAACACAGAGCTGTGAATCACGGCACACATGTCCTCTGTGAATGTCTTACCTCAAACACAGAGCTGTGAATCACGGCACACATGTCCTATGCGAATGTCTTACCTCAAACACAGAGCTGTGAATCACGGCACACATGTCCTCTGTGAATGTCTTACCTCAAACACAGAGCTGTGAATCACGGCACACATGTCCTATGCGAATGTCTTACCTCAAACACAGAGCTGTGAATCACGGCACACATGTCCTCTGCGAATGTCTTACCTCAAACACAGAGCTGTGAATCACGGCACACATGTCCTCTGTGAATGTCTTACCTCAAACACAGAGCTGTGAATCATGGCACACATGTCCTCTGTGAATGTCTTACCTCAAACACAGAGCTGTGAATCACGGCACACATGACCTCTGCGAATGTCTTACCTCAAACACAGAGCTGTGAATCACGGCACACATGTCCTCTGCAAACTGCCTTCGCTGAGCGTAGGTCCCACAGGGGTCGAAGGTCAAGCCGCTGATGGGGGGGCAGTCCAGAGAGGTCCTGAACTTGTTGGCGAATGCGGCGGTGCTAGGCTCAACGTCGCCCTCTGGTGTGGTGAAGTCGTCGTGCTGGTTCCAGTTGTAAGTGCCGCACAGTCCTCGAACCTGGGACACGGTGGGAGACATTCTCTGATCATTACTATCAAGCTCGTGGTAGTTTCGAAAATAATCTATGCTATATCCAAAATATATTGTCACACTAAAGTATGATATCTGGTACTACACAGGGTTAAAGAAACCTCTGCTTTCAGGCCTTGCTTTCGGAAAGCTTTGCACTTTCATGGTCATTTCACCTGGAGCGTGAAACTGACCCTTCCTTTCAGTGGCTTCTTTCCTGTTATTAAGCAACCAGCTGCTAACCCTACTGGCTGACATCCTTCCAGTCATGCTTCACCCCGATGAAGCAGCTGAGGTGAAATAAACTAGTGTAAAAGATTTCCTGCAAGACAGTGCAAGCAATCTGAGAACTTTCTTTTGCCTAGTGTAGTGTAGTACCAAATGTGTGTTTGCAAAATCATATGTTCTTTCCAGACTGCACATTGGAAGCCTATATAACAATTGTTAGTGTGCAATAGGTAAGATTCGTGAAAGTATTTTGTTAGGTACACCACTTTAATTGAAGTCGCTAGAAGGAGAATTAAGAAAAATATGTTTTTATAGCTCAAAGTTAGCTGTTCACATGTTAGCAGAAAAAGGAATTGTATGTTTAGAATTGTACTGTTAAGTATATGGAAAGCTACAATGCGGTATGTATACGTAACATATGCTTACGTAACATTATTCAGCAGGTTTCATTTGACTTTATGAAGCAACATTTGTTAATTCTATAGGGTGATGCAAAACTTTTGGCCACAGCTGTACAGATACGAATCTTGCTAAATCATCCATCAGCTCCTTGCATTGATGCTTCATTATTATTGGGAAACAGAGTGCACTCCACGCATTTGGGTGTTCCAAAGCGTATTTAATTTTTAGATTTCAATGGCCATCTTGTAACAGTGTGTAACATCACAACAGTCTGTGACATCACAATAGCATCTTTGCCAGGAATTCAGAGCGCTCCACAGCAACGGTATTAAGTAAATCTATCATCATGGGTAAATGGTCAATTATGCTCGGTTCTTTATGAATAACTCAAATAATCAGTTTATGAGTAAAGACATAAACAGTTCAGACTATTGTCCATCTGTGTTCATGTCTTCTAATTCTGATTCTTTTTGTGAACCTTTGTGAATCTGCAAAGTGCGGCTAGAGATATAAGGAAACAGCAGTTCAGAAAGATAAGACGGGGCCAATCAGAGATCTGTAAGGCAAAAGCAAGACCTTAAAATCAACTCTAAAACACGCTTGCAATAGGGCTAAAACAGGGGTAATATGTTCCAGCTGCTTGCAATTTATCCAAGCTTTGCAGACTCATTTGGACCCTGTTTGTCTTTCACTCAGTGAAGGAGGGCTGACCTTGTTGGCGTAGCCGGGCTGCAGGGTGATGTAGGCAGCGGGGAACTCGAGCCCCCAGAGAACATGCGCTCCAAACAGCTGCACGAGGAGGAAAGAAGAGGAGGCGCGCCTCACTGCCAGGTCCACGCTCACGAACGGCAGAGCCACCTCCTGGCCATTCACCGTCACATCACCTGGGAATCACACAGACACAGAGCTCATCCTGCTGTACACTGATCAGCCTTACAATCCTTCAGTGAAAGCCTAATATACCTTGCAAAAGTTCACCATGGTGAATGCTTTTCCCATGGTATAACTGAGCAGCTGCCTTAGTTTATATGGGTTTGCCATGTTTTTTTTTTATTTTTTATTATTATTATTTGTTTATTTAGCAGATGCCTTCATCCAAGACGACTTACAGAGACTAATAGTTAATATTCTTTGCAATGCTTACTTATACTTTACCATGCTTTCATGATAATTTATTACATTTAATATATGCTTTTACTATGATGACTTTTATAAGGGACTTGACAGTTTTTATAAGGGACTTGACAGTGACCCTAATCCCTGGCTAAAGGGAAGAAGGTTCAGAGCAGGTAAAAATAACAGCATTCAGACAATTAACTTGACAGAGTGATGGGCAGTGCAATCTCTCACAATGAGGGCTAGTGTAGATGCACTCTTTCAGTTTTCAAATGGCTAATCCTAAAAGTTGGTTACTAAACTAAATACTTCTGCATTTCAAGTTTCAGGTTCCAAAAGTAGCTCAAACTTTATGAGGACACACACACTGAAAACGTGCCTATACACACTGACAACATGCCTACACACACTGACAATGTGCCTACACACACTGACAACATGCCTACACACACTGACAACATGCCTACACACACTGACAACATGCCTACACACACTGACAACGTGCCTACACACACTGACAACGTGCCTACACACACTGACAACATGCCTACACACACTGACAACATGCCTACACACACTGACAACATGCCTACACACACTGACAACATGCCTACACACACTGACAACATGCCTACACACACTGACAACGTGCCTACACACACTGACAACGTGCCTACACACACTGACAACGTGCCTACACACACTGACAACGTGCCTACACACACTGACAACATGCCTACACACTGACAACATGCCTACACACTGACAACATGCCTACACACTGACAACGTGCCAACACACACTGACATTTTCTTCGGGATTGGTGAGCTGTTTGAATCGAGTTAGGGATGTAGTGCTCACGTTACCTGTAGTTCGCAGTCTCACTGTAGTCTTATAAACTGTTATGGATATGCCTTTCAAGCAGCTCCCAGCACCTCTGCTCCCACACTCAGCATTTTCCACGGTTATCAATAGTTTGTTGTCAACAAAATCCTGGAATGGAAATTATTATTATTTAGTCATTTCGCAAACAGTTTTATCCAAAGTGACTTACAGAGACTAGGGGGTGAACTATGCATCAACAACTGCTGCTGCAGAGTCATTTACAATAGGACCTCGGTTTTACGTCTCATCCGATGGACAGAGCACAAGGAGGTTAATAGACTTGCTCAGCGTCACACGCAGTGAGTCAGTGGTTGAGCTGGGATTGAATCCGGAACCTCCTGGTAACAAGCCCTTTTCTTTAACCACTGGACCACCAAGCCTCCTCGCGAAAGATGTCTAAACCATCACCAACCTAAATAATTAGCAAAGCAGACAACTGAAAAGGTACAGTTTTCCTATTAAGTTCTGCCACTTATCTTTTACAAATCTGTGTGGTGCAGAAAATGTCTACCTGGCCATTTTCCAAAGCTGTTTGCTCCATGACAACATGAAGGTGAGTGATTTTCTCTGTGAGTGTGGATGTTCTAACACATAGTTATCTCTCATGTTTCAATGGCCAGCTTGTAGCTTTCAATTAATTATCATAATGAGTAAATGGTTAATTATGCGTGATATAAATAGAAAATGTGATGGTTCTAAGTGCGTACTGGAACAAAACCAAAAAAATCAATCCTTTTTTAAGGTCCCTGTGTGTTCATGTCTTCTCTCACTGCATTATTTTTGCATTGCCCACTTAAAAGCATCATACATCGTCTCTGTATCTCACCTCGACGAGTGTGTATTCACAAGAGCCGTGGAAGGAGTAGCGCTATGATCGAAGGTGATGTAGTGCGATCCCGATTACACTGCACTGGGCTGAACACTTCTCCTGTGAGCACAGCCAGCGACCACCCTGGCACATACTGAGCAAGGACAAGGGGGTTAGAGAGTGGTCTGATACACAGAGACAAGGGGGTTAGAGACTGGTCTGATACACAGAGACATGGGGGTTAGAGACTGGTCTGATACACAGAGACAAGGGGGTTAGAGACTGGTCTGATACACAGAGACATGGGGGTTAGAGACTGGTCTGATACACAGAGACAAGGGGGTTAGAGACTGGTCTGATACACAGAGACAAGGGGGTTAGAGACTGGTCTGATACACAGACATGGACAAGGGGGTTAGAGAGTGGTCTGATACACAGACATGGACAAGAGGGTTAGAGACTGGTCTGATACACAGAGACAAGGGGGTTAGAGACTGGTCTGATACACAGACATGGACAAGGGGGTTAGAGACTGGTCTGATACACAGACATGGACAAGGGGGTTAGAGACTGGTCTGATACACAGACATGGACAAGGGGGTTAGAGACTGGTCTGATACACAGACATGGACAAGGGGGTTAGAGACTGGTCTGATACACAGACATGGATAAGGGGGTTAGAGACTGATCTGATACACAGAGACAAGGGGGTTAGAGACTGGTCTGATAGACTAAAAGTTAGTAAGTTAAATTACAAATGTTTCGACAAAGTTTTTCCATTGTCTTCAAGACAGACTGTTTGTACATATTAAGTTTCTTTCACTATATCTAAATTTAGCACTATTGACTGTTTAATAGTTAAGGACAAGGGGGGTAATAGACTGGTCTAATAAACACTGAAGACAAGGGGTTAAACTATAATATATCTTTTTTATTATTATTTTACATTTGAACTTGCTTCCCTGTTATTATATAACACTCCCTCAATGAATTAGTGAATGACCCTTATACAAGAAAATAAAGGACTTTTACAATGTAATGTGAATATGATCTAACAGTGAATTAACAAGATTAGTGAATTATCGAATGGGAAAATATAGTACTTGTACTGTCAACATGGCCTAGCTGTGAATGACCTGGATTAGTGAATTACTGAATGCTGAACCCTCAGGAGCGCTGTAGTGTCGTACCACAGATTGCACTTTTGGCGGATGGTGTCTCCAGGGTTGTATTTGCTCCGTCGGTGGTAGCAGGGACAGTCCTCCTCTCTGACGCAGGCCCCCTCTTCCAGGTAGGACCCCGGGGGACACTCACAGCCGCTCACACACTCGTCCCGGCAGTGTCCCGCCTCGGGGGTCCGCACGCCAGTGCAACTCGGGGGGCAGGCAGAGACACAGTCCGAGTATACCTGCCCCTGGCCACAGCGTCGCTCTGAACAAGGAACACAGATAGGGTGTTACTGTGTGCAGTACAACGATACAATACACTCTTACTGCACAGTGTCACAATACAATCTTACTGCACAGTCACAATACAGTGTCACAATACAATCTTACTGCAGTGTCACAATACAATCTTACTGCACAGTGTCACAATACAATCTTACTGCACAGTGTCACAGTACAATCTTACTGCACAGTGTCACAGTACAATCTTACTGCACAGTGTCACAATACAATCTTACTGCACAGTGTCACAACACAATCTTACTACACAGTGTCACAATACAATCTTACTGCACAGTGTCACAATACAATGTGATGGTGCAGGGACTACCCTTATAAAAGTTTCCTGCTGTATTTTGTCATTTTTCCCATGCTTTCCCCATGGTTATGCTATGCATTTACCATAGTTTGCCATGTTTATTAATATGCTTTACCATACATCCCTATTCTTTACAATGCTTACCTTTGCTTTACTATGCTTTCACTATGCTTTACTACACTTTGCTTTGCTTTTACAGTGGGAAACTTTTATAAGGGTTTAAACTGCTGTTACAGTAAACTGAAATCAAAATATCAATTTGTTATAGACAGTGCACTCAAGTGGCTGCAGCTAACACAATAATGTCTTAAACGTTCCCTGCCATCCATTCACTATATAGTTCTGCATATTCGAAAGAAACCTATGTTTTTGCAAACACATATTTATATTTTAAAACAAGCTACCTGGTACTACACTATATTATAGAAATCTCTGTTTGTAAGCCTTGGTCTCAGACTGTCTTGAACCTCCAGGTTAATTTCACCTGGAAAGTGAAATTTCCCCAACCTTTTCAACAGTTTTTTTCCTGTCATCAACCAACCAGCTGCTTCCACTATTGACTGACATGCTTTCATCCAGTAAGATGCTTTGACTCCAAAGACAATGCCGGGGTGAAATGAACTAAGAAGTTAAGTAGTAACAGATTGGCAAGCAAGGCAAGCAATCTGAGAACTTTTGTTTAACGTAGTGCAGTACCACATGTTTTAAAATTATAACACGTTTTATTATACAGCTGCACATTTCTGACCTATATAGTGAATGAATAGAAGTGCACTACAGTAGGATTTATGACATTATTTTGTTGGTAACAAACACGATTATTAAACTGTAGTAGATTTTTATATAATTAAAATAATCGACTGTACAGTGCTGTATGACTAGAAATCCTGAGACGGTAAATTACGTGAATGTAACTTGCGAGACTGAATTAAGTCAATCAAACTTCCTTGCAGTCAATGCATGCAATCTGAGATGTCTCCTCTATGGCATGAGTCGTTGAATCTTTAAACCATAACTTCAAAATGCTCAATCAGACAAGAAGATGAAGTGTTGGTGAGTGCCTTTGTCAAGTAGACCAGGTTTTGGCTAGTAGTGCCTCCTTCAGTACATCACAGCTCTATGATTAAGCACAGGCAGCATACTGCTCGTACCACAGAAGCCGTTCCTCCTCCAGTCAATGATGACGTGCTGCTGGATGCACTCACGGGCGTAGCTGGCGAAGGTGTCACAGGTGGCACTCTCTCTGTCGCCGCCCCCCTGGCTGCAGTACAGGTACTGACAGGTGTCCAGGTATCCCGCCGGGTCCACCTGAGAACAGAAGAACACAAACAAAAATGTACAAACGAGAGGAAGCCATTCGGCCCATGTGTGCTTGTCCAGTTCCTTGTAGCTATTTGATCTCAAAACTTTGTCCAGTTAGGTTAACATATCACAATGATTCACTATTCCATACACTCACCACTTTCTGTGTAAAGAAGTGTCTCTTACCTATATCTTCTGGTCCTGGTTTCCGTAATGTGCTTTAATTATATTTACTTTGTCAACTCCTCCCAGGCCCCCAATGTCTCTGTATCAGTCACAATAACCGTTGGACGGAAGTGTATGTTTCTGACTGAATGAAAGGATGTTTATGTTTGAATTAAGTGCTCTTTTGCTGGGAATGATGAGACTATGATTACTGTGTGATCTTCTTATTAATTGATTTCGAATTTACACACATCAGCCTAAACAAATAATACAGTTTATTTACAGTCTCTTTTTTTGCTAAAGAGTGATGTAAGTCTCTCTGTCTCTGTTGGACAGGGTATTGTAATGACCTGTTATCTCAGCCCATTGAATTGAATGGAAAGCCAAGAACTGGACAAGAACCACAACCCCCAAACTATTCAACTAAAGAGCAAGCTCTGTAGTCGAGAGGTAAGTAGGGGTCTTGTGCTGATGTCAGTATTGTTAACTCATGGTTTGTCAATGCTAAAGATCACATGCTTACCTTGGAGTGACACTGACTGAATGGACTCGCCAGCAGTCTCTTACACACAGACTCAGCTCTGACCCTTAGGGCAGGGTCATTGGTGATGTCACAACTGTGTCCCAGCTCCGCAGCGTCATTGCAGCTCTGAGAATAAAACTCTTGGAATTACTTAACCACCACACTACTGTACCAATCCCTTATAAATATTTACCAAGGTGAGTCTGCATGGTCATTTTGCAGTTTTTCCATGGTTATACTATACATTTATCATTGTTTACCCTGGTTTATTAATGTGCTTTACCATACCTCGCTATTCTTTAAAATGTTTACCCATTTTTTACCATGATTTCACTATGCTTTATTACACTTTGTTAGGCTTTTACTATGGCAAACTTCTATAAGGGAATAAAGGTTCCCATTCCTTATTTGAAAGTTAAGTTATTTTATCAAGGGGATTTGACCATTCTGCATGTTACATGTGCAAAGCCATTATAACAGAATCGATTTTTTCCTTATAAACATTATTAAACTGTATAAAAGATTTCTATTATTGGTAGATCAGCAGTGTCATTGCAGCTCTGGTATAAACCTGTGGGGTGCTCTGTGTAATAAAAAGCGTTAATATTGTAACCCAGATTTAACTTAAATCTTGTATTTTCTACCCAGATTCATAAATGTTGTGAAAATAAATAAATATATGTTTTAAATGTGTACAACTTTTCAACATTTAACTGCTAAATCTTTATTTTAAAAATAAATACATATTTTGTTATTAAATATTTATTTTGAGAATCACGATTTAGCTGTTTGCAAATAAACCTGGATTTTGTGAACTTAAGTATTTAAAAGATTTGACATTTAGCTAAATATTTAACTAAATTTTAAATCTCTAAAAAAGATTTAACATGTAGCTACATATTTAACTAAATATTAAATCTCTTAACAATATTTAACATTTAGCTAAATATTTAACTAAATCTCAAATCTCGAAAAAAGATTTAACATTTAGCTAAATATTTAAGTGGCCAGCTTATTCTCTAAAAAAAGATGTAACTTTTTTTTAGAGATTTAATATTTAGCTAAATGTTAAATCTTTTTAGAGATTTAAGATTTAGTTAAATATTTTAAGTTCACAAAATCCAGATTTATTTGCGAACAGCTAAATCTGATTCTCAAAATAAATATTTAATAACAAAATATATATTTATTTTTAAAATAAAGATTTAGCATTTAAATGTTGAAAAGTTGCTAATATTTTAAGATTTATAATTTATTTCTGAATGTACACATTTAAAAAAAATGTATTTATTTTCACAACATTTATAAATCTGGGGAAAAAATACAAGATTTAAGTTAAATCTGGGAAAAAAAATACAAGATTTAAGTTAAATCTGGTAAATCTTTTTACATATGGCACCCCATACAAACCAGGAGAAATAAGCTCTCTGAATTACCTTACTGTAATACTAACAAGAGCTTCCAATCACAAACGTTAACATTGTACATGACCTGCTAATAGTTCTGCAATGTCTGTATTTGTACGTCAATTATAAAAAAATAAACAATTAAAAAAAAAAAGTCAACGGTTGAAAAATAGTATTTTTTGCAGTGTGATATTTCTTAACCAAAATCTAAAACCCGTATTTCGTAATTCCTTAAGTGTTGCTCCTGTTGAAATCAGTAACCCTTATTGTATTGACAATATTATATTGTTCAGCGTATAATAATGCAAAGAAGGCGGATGTCCCCTATGTCAAATGCTTAAATGGACAGGGATTCGTCTGCATTTTAGCTTCAGATTTAGCTGGCAAAATAAATATTTATTTTGAAAAAACTGAGTTATTTTTCCACATTTAATTGCTAACGAGAAAGATTTAACTTACTTTAAAATGCTGAAAGACCATGTATATCGGATTTATCTGTTAGCTAAATGTTAATGCCAAGTGTAAAAAAAAGATTTAAGTTTCATGTACTTTTTCACAGATGTTTATTTTTTAGATTCACAGATTTAACATGTCAGCTAAATGCTGACTCGCCAAGTGTAAAAAAAAAAAAAAGATGTAAAGACTGAAGCATTCTTTTCCAGATTTAATTGTCATACTGGTTTAAAATGTTGAATTTGTGATCCGCGTTTTCAATAAATGCATTTATAAATTATATCTGAAAGTGCACATTTCAAAAACATTTAAGTATGTTTTTGTTAACATTGATGTATTAAGCTAAATATTATTAATTCATTACACCTGCATGTTGGTTAAACAACAGTGAACTCAACAGTGCTCTAATGAAGTTGAACTGCATGTAATGTAATGTAAGCTTTGAACGCCAGGCCCTCGTTTGGATAATGACAGGACTGCAAGGCCCCTGTAGGTTTCACAAATTACCAGGAATGGTTCCTACAGTACATTCTTGTTGTCACTTTACCTCGGTTTGTACGTCAGGGACTCGCCAGGAATTTCCAAAACTGGCAGCAAACTGAGAGACAGCTCCGCCCATCGTAGTGAAATCATCTGCAGACACACGAGGGGTTAAACGTTTCTGTGCCCACTCGAGAGTGGTGTAACATAAATCAGAGTAGGTGAGTAGGTAGGGAAAGTGGGTATGCATGAATATCTATATGGATGTATTGTTGTTGTTGTTGTTGTTGTTGTTGTTGTTGTTGTTGTTGTTGTTGTTGTTGTTGTTGTTGTTGTTGTTGTTGTTGTTGACAATACAAATCTTAAATTGATGCCATGTAAAGACAGATGCATTGTATAATTCATATCGCCAAATGCCTAATTTCCATCGACAGTACCCATGCAGACATTGATGGTAAATAAATAAATATTTCTAAAAAGAAAATATTGTTTTTATCCCTAACACAACCATGTTTCACTACAGATTTTTAGCAGAATACAATCTATCCTACTAAAACATTCTTAAAATCATAGTACATATAACTCTGCCTTATTTGCCGGACCTCTCCCAATTTTTGGACACTTCTCCCAGAATATATGTGTCGCTGCCAAATAGTGTGGCAAAATTATAATTAATAAAGTAATAATGTGCAATATATTGAATAACCATATTGACTTGATATTTACATTTTTTAACATTCTTTGTTTTTGAAGTTCAGAGAACATTGCTGTTAATTGGTGCATTTACTACTGTGGCAGAGCAGAACAGTGTCGCTATTTATCATTTAATGTGTGTAATCATGAGGATGCGATGATGATATATATATATATATATATATATATATATATATATATATATATATATATATATATATATATATATGAAGGTTGAGCTACTCAGCAACAGGTTTTTATACTACAGTACCAATTAAAGATGTATTTAAAACAGCTGTGACCTCAACTAAGTTTAATGTTACTGTATAATTCATTTTTATCTGTTTACTACATTATTATTATTTGTTTATTTAGCAGACGCCTTTATCCAAGGCGACTTACAGAGACTAGGGTGTGTGAACTATGCATCAGCTGCAGAGTCACTTACAACTACGTCTCACCCGAAAGACGGAGCACAAGGAGGTTAAGTGACTTGCTCAGGGTCACACAGTAAGTCAGTGGGAGAGGTGGGATTTGAATCGGGGACCTTCTGGTTACAAGCCCTTTTCTTTAACCACTGGACCACACATTATTCAAAGGTTTAGCCTTCAGTGCACACTGCTGTCCAGAGAAACCGGGTCTTTCGTTAACTTTTTCATAATGACATTTCAATATAAAATCATTGAAATGCAACACCTTTCGGCAGAAGATTCTAAGATGGCAGAAAAAATAAACTAGACATGCGCAAATGTATTTGCGTGTGCGCGGCCTGCAAATGATGCATTCGATAAAAATGTACTTAAAGTTTGAAATCTGGCAGGGTTTTTTTTTGTTTGTTTTCTTTTTATAAAACTAACATAAAGTTATTTTATAAGCGCAATAACGCATTTCCTGGGCGTGCGGTAATTATATAATGATTGTTCAACCTGTTGTGTGTCATTGGTGCTTAATATATTGCATGACAAAACAGCTATTCTAAAATCTATATTGAGACTGTGTATTTCACCCTAGCTGATCTGTCAAACGGAATATAGTAATTCAGAGTACAGTGTGATTTAGTGTGTAACTGTGGGACAACATCTTACCATTGGGGTTATCGTTGTAAACTCCACAGAGCCCCCTTGTGGTGCCCTTCAGCTCTGCGGTCACAGTGACGTAGATGATATTGTCTCCATTATACTTTACTCGAACCCCCAACCCGCTCTCGATGAAGATGAAATCTCCCAGCCAGCGAATACTGATACCTAGACCAGCAGAGATTCAAGAAGAGAAAAAAAGTTGACTATGCTTAAAAATATACCAGCATGCAAAAGAAAGAAACAAAATTCATTAAATGACAAACAAGAAAATAGACATTGAAAAATACTTTTAGTCAAAAAGTTGGTCACTGATGTTATTTTGTTTATTGCTATTGGTTGTAATATATATACACTACCGGTCAAAAGTTTTAGAACACCTCCATTTTTCCAGTTTTTATTGAAATTTACGCAGTTTAATGTCTCAATGTACTCTGAAATTAAAGCATAGAACAAATAAACAATTGGAGATAAAAAAGAAATCATGGAATCATTTTGTTAAACAAAATCTAATCTAAATTTTTGACTCATCAAAGTAGCCACCTTTTGCAGATATAACAGCCGAATACACTCGTGGCATTCTTTCTACAATGGAAATCAAATATTGTTCGGAAAGTTCTTCCCAACACTGTTGCAGAAGTTCCCACAAATTTGTTGCACTTGTAGGTTGCTTTGCTTTCACCCTTCTGTCCAGTTCATCCCAAACCAGCTCGATGGGGTTTAAGTCTGGAGACTGTGCTGGCCATTCCATGATTTGAAGCCTACTGTCTTGTTCTTTTCTTTTAAGGTAGTTCTGACATAGCCTGGAGGTATGTTTTGGGTCATTATCTTGCTGTAGGATGAACCCCTGACCAACTAGGCGTATACCAGAGGGTATTGCATGGCGCTGCAAAATGCTGTGGTAGCCGTTTTGGTTCAGGGTGCCACTCACTCTGTGCAAGTCGCCGACTCTGGATCCAGCAAAAGAGCCCCAGACCATCACGCTTCCTCCTCCATGTTTGACAGTTGGTGTCACACACCGAGGAACCATCCTTTCGCCTACTCGACGGCATACAAAAACCCTGCGTGATGAACCGAAGATTTCAAATTTTGATTCATCGGTCCATAAGACCTTCTTCCAGTCTTCAGTAGTCCACTGGCGGTGCTTCATGGCCCAGGCAAGCCTCTTTTTCTTATTTTGCCATCTTAGCAATGGCTTTCTTACTGCCACTCGACCTGTCAAACCTGCAGCTCGAAGTCTTCTCTTCACTGTTGAAACTGACCCTTGCTTACTTCGACCATTGTTAAGCTGTGCTTGAAGCTGTGAGCCACCTATCACGCAAGCTGTTGACTCTCAGAAACTTGTCTTCTGATTCTGTTGTGGCTTTGGGTCTGCCAGACCTCTTCCTGTCAGAGTTTCCTCCAGTTTCCAAGTGCCTTTTGATGGTGTAGGAAACTGTACTCACTGACACCTTGGCTTTCTTTGCAATTTCTCTAAAGGAAAGACCTACACTTTTAAGGGTTATCATGGTCTGTCTTCTTCCTTTGTTAATTGCCTTTTTCTCGCCATTATGATAGCAATATACTACTTCCTGCAGTACAATACTGTCCAAATAATGCTTAAGAGGGTGTAGTAACACAGTCTGTTCCAACACTGCTTTTATACAGACAGAGGGTTTGTAAGTAATCAACAAAAGTTGGGACACCTGTAGGAATTGTTAGCATCAACTTTCAAGGCTTAATTTACTTCAATTGCTGCAGAACAGCTGTAAGTTGTTAACCCATTACTTGTTCCCTGAAAAAGGCCTTTTTGTATAACTCTGAAATGTACATTATTTTTCAGTTTTTGGTAACCTAAACTTTTTTTTTAACCTCTGGCAGTTTACCGCTTACCTTTGTACCATTTCATGTTATTCACTGGACTTGAACTGCTTAAATTTCAATAAAAACTGAAAAAATGGGGGTGTTCTAAAACTTTTGACCGGTAGTGTATATATATATATACAGTACTGTGCAAAAGTTTTAGGCAGGTGTGAAAAAATGCTGTAAAGTAAGAATACTTTCAAAAATAGACATGTTAATAGATTATATTTATGAATTAACTAAATGCAAAGTGAGTGAACAGAAGAAAAATCTACATCAAATCCATATTTGGTGTGACAACCCTTTGCCTTCAAAACAGCATCAATTCTTCTAGGTACACTTGCACAAAGTCAGGGATTTTGTAGGCATATAGTCAAGTGTATGATTAAACAATTATACCAAACAGGTGCTAATGATCATCAATTCAATATGTAGGTTGAAACACAATCATTAACGGAAACAGAAACAGCTGTGTAGGAGGAACAAAACTGGGTGAGGAACAGCCAAATTCAGCTAACAAGGTGAGGTTGCTGAAGACAGTTTACTGTCAAAAGTCATACACCATGGCAAGACTGAGCACAGCAACAAGACACAAGGTAGTTATACTGCATCAGCAAGGTCTCTCCCAGGCAGAAATTTCAAGGCAGACAGGGGTTTCCAGATGTGCTGCCCAAGCTCTTTTGAAGAAGCACAAAGAAACGGGCAACGCTTGAGGACCGTGAAGCGCAGTGGTCGGCCAAGGAAACTTACTGCAGTAGATGAAAGACACATCACGCTTACTTCCTTCGCAATGTCGGAAGATGTCCAGCAGTGCCATCAGCTCAGAACTGGCAGAAAACAGTGGGACCCTGGTACACCCATCTACTGTCCGGAGAAGTCTGGTCAGAAGTGGCCTTCATGAAAGACTTGCGGCCAAAAGCCATACCTGCGATGTGGAAACAAGGCCAAGCGACTCAACTATGCACGAAAACACAGGAACTGGGGTGCAAAAAATGGCAGCAGGTGCTCTGGACTGATGAGTCAAAATTTGAAATATTTGGCTGTAGCAGAAGGCAGTTTTTCGCCGAAGGGCTGGAGAGCGTACACGAATGAGTGTCTGCAGGCAACAGTGAAGCATGGTGGAGGTTCCTTGCAAGTTTGGGGCTGCATTTCTGCAAATGGAGTTGGGGATTTGGTCACAATTAATGGTCTCCTCAATGCTGAGAAGTACAGGCAGATACTTATCCATCATGCAATACCATCAGGGAGGCATCTGATTGGCCCCAAATTTATTCTGCAGCATGACAACGACCCCAAACATACAGCGAAAGTCATTAAGAACTATCTTCAGTGTAAAGAAGAACAAGGAGTCCTGGAAGTGATGGTATGGCCCCACAGAGCCCTGATCTCAACATCATCGAAGTCTGTCTGGGATTACATGAAGAGAGAGAAGCAACTGAGGCTGCCTAAATCCACAGAAGAACTGTGGTTAGTTCTCCAAGATGTTTGGGCCAACCTACCTGCCGAAGTTCCTTCAAAACTGTGTGCAAGTGTACCTAGAAGAATTGATGCTGTTTTGAAGGCAAAGGGTGGTCACATCAAATATTGATTTGATGTAGATTTTTCTTCTGTTCACTCACTTTGCATTTTGTTAATTGATAAATATAAACTATTAACATGTCTATTTTGAAAGCATTCTTACTTTACAGCATTTTTTCACACCTGCCTAAAACTTTTGCACAGTACTGTATATATGTATATATATATATATATATATATATATATATATATATATATATATATATATATATATATATATATAACATAAAGATTTAGCATTTAAATGTTGAAAAGTTGCTAAATATTTTAAGATTTATAAATTATATCTGAATGTACACATTACAATGAAGTCAAATTACACATAAATGTACACATAAAAAAAAACATTTTCTGTGTCATTTGATTCATATGAGTAGTCGGGTAAATGGAAAGCAGCAATATTATCATATTTACATTGAGTATGTTCCTCATACAGTATGCCCACATGTCCAAAAAACATTGAAAAAAAAACATTTCCTGTGCTTTACCATGCTTTACCTGTGCTTTGTTTAGCTTTACTACACTTTGCTTTTAGCACTGTTTGCCATAGTAAACTTGTGTAATAAGTAGGGGTCTACCTAATTCGGAGTTTCGCGGATTTCACAGAACTCGAGAAATTGAGGGGTCTCCGCGAAATTCACCTCTTTAGGGACCAGTGCATACCGGAGTAGTACAGAGAGAAAAAGAAAATAAACCTAATTAAAATGAACCTAATTAACTATTGCACACCGCAAGCAACGCAAACTACATATCTTAATTCTGTAGGTAGGTGCTTTTTTTGTAAACTCCAGAACGGTTACCTTTCTTGTTTACTGTTCACATGACAACGATGTCTGTACTGGCTTCTCTGTGACCTGTACTGTATAGCAGGAGGTGGGACAAAGTCAGTGTTGCATTGTTATTTTGATTTAGGTTGCTAAAATCTATTTTTCAGCATTGGAAGTAAAATACCAAAAATGGACGACAAAGTATTCCTGTCGGTTGTATCCAAGTTAAATCAGCACTACAGATACGATCTACTATAGCACAGCCACCTCGCTTCAAACAACACGCTGCTTACTTTTTAAACACAGTTAGAATTGTAGGCCCAAATAGGCACGTTTTCTTTATTTTGACTAAAATAAATTCCTGGATGGGACAAACAACATGACAACAAACGTGCTGCATATGTGGCCTATATTAAAGAATGCCAGATGCCCTTGAGAGTAACTGGGACTGTTTCTAATCGATTTCCACATCTGTATAACTTGGCAATTCAGTGGATGCAGAACGTGCAGTCGCAATGTATGGGCAAGTCTTCACAACACTGAGACAGGATGTCGGCAACAACTGCTGGGGGATGTTGCATGCTTGCATTTAACAAATAACAACACTAAGTTTTAGTAAGGAAGCAAGTACCAGTATTTTTAGGCATTTATACTGCTCTGAAATATTATCTACTTAGGTTTTTTAATGTTTAAACAGGTCCGCGAAATGTCAGCGAAATCCTAATTTTATTCCACAACCTCGCCGCGAAAAATATGTAAATTAACTAGACGATAGTAATAAGGATAGAGTTCAGTAAATCTCCCCCATAGACTATCCTGTCTGTGGGTGTGAATGTCAGATACGTTACCGTTCTGGAAGAGTGGCTGCCCTTCTGTGATGAGCACCCCATTAATGGAGACGTTTCTGCCTTGCACAGCCACCAGCTCCAGACCAAACATCATCTTCAGAGCCTGGGTAACACAGTAAGAAAATTTACGAACAAAAGGAGGCCATTCAGCCCATCATTGCTTGTCTGATTCCTAGCAGCTGATTGATCAAGTCAGGTCTTGAAGGATCCCAATGATTCAGCATCAACAGCATGGCTGGGTAAACCGTTCCATACCCTCATCACTCCCTGGGTAAAGGAGAATGTAAGTCTGTCTCTAATTTCCACCTGTGTCCTCTGGTACTGGTTTCTGTGTAAGGTCGACTTTGTCAACACCATTTGTTCTTGAGGGAATTTCAGTTCCCTCAATCAATCTTCAAAGCCCATTCCTTAAACCCTGGGATTAGTCAGTAGTGGAGGTTAGGCACTGCACCCATGGTACTGGGTTACTACTGTACTGACCTTTCCATATGCAGTACATCCTCTCCTTCCCATGATGCGGCTAGAACTGTCTAATCTGTTAACACTCTTCCCATGCCTTGTTTCATTCGTACACACTAACGGCTGGTTTCACAAGCACTAATCTTGAACCACCTAATCTTACCTTAGGTAAGGCAATCCTAATTGGGGTGTGTGAAACCAACCAATAGTGTTCCCTTATAAGGGCTTATTCACTCTCTGCAACTAGTCCAATTGCTAGTAATAATTCTAATGGGGACATGACTGATAATGAGCAGCCGCTCTGTACCTTGCTGCAGACCCTCGCGGCTCCACAGGCAGGGGAGGAGATGTATATCGCCCAGGTGCCGTCCAGCGAGGAGGCCAGGTTGTAGGTGCAGCTGCCCTCGAAGGGGAACTGTCGCCCATCGAAACTGCGGAAGCGCGTGCCGCTCCAGGTGAGGCAGGTGGAGAAGACTCTGGAGTCTCGCACGGCCCCGATCAGCCCTGCAGACAGGTGAGGCTTCAGGAGGAACGAGGAGGAGGAAAGCGGCTCTGTAACAACACCACGGTTTGTACAGATTGTAACGACCCTTTAAAAATCGCTTCCTGTACATTAAGTAACGTTGATAGTTCTTTTAGTGCCACCTTCTGTGTGGTACTCTGTGGAATATCTCTCAGTTGCGACCTGTGTAGACATACCTCAGATGTACCCAGAGTAACGCTGGTTAATTAGTGGGCTTAATAATAGAAGTAGCTGACTATGTGACCTGTGTGTTATAGAATTAAACCTGCAGAACTAGACTATGTATGGTCTGAATCATTTGACTTCTATAATAAATGTGCTCTGTGTCGATGTCTGGGCTGCCTTCTGGCTGGGATAAACATATAACCAGCCTACCCATTATTACATCATGCTATCCCATGGTTATACTATGCATTTACCGTAGTTTATAATGTTTTTTAATGCGTTCGTTGACCTTTACAATGCTTACCTATGCTTTATCAGGCTTTCACTATTTTTTATTACACTGCTTAGCTTTTACTATGTTTATAAGGGAAGTGAGCAAGAAGAATGTCACGTAGGTCATTAGGGATACACCAGGGCCCCTAGTGTACACCACAGTCAGCATTAAGTACACTGCCCTCTAGAGTATAACACAGTCAGGGCATTGGAGACACTGCCCCCTAGTGAATAACGGGGAAAAGGGAAAACACTGTCAGGGCATTAGAGTGAATTATACTGTCGGGCCATTAGAGACAGCACAGTCAGCGCACTAGATACACCGCCCCCTAGCTGTGCTGCTGGATCCTGACCTGTGATGAAGGTGTAGGAGCAGGAGAAGCAGGACTGGTCTGAGCCGTTCCTCCAACTGTGACCCCACCCACTGCTGCAGCACTCCTCCATCGGCATGAGGGAAGTGTTGTGGACGCCCAGGAAATCCTGACAGTTCCATGTGGAGTAGCAGTGACCCCTCACCCCAGCACCTGGCACACACACAAACACACAATATGAATCTATTTATTCCAAACAAAGAAATCATTGGGGGAGGCACTTAACTGAAGTCTTTAAAATCTGAAAAGGAGTTGACAAAGTTAATCCTGAACAATTCTTTAAGTGAAGCCCTGATTAGATCAGAGCGTAGGAGATGCGTCAGAGAGTGGTGAGGGTATGGAATGGGTGACCCGGCTTGACAAAGTTTAGAGATCACTCAGCTACAAGCAACCGGACGAGTGCTGATGGACTGAATGGCCTCTGATTCGTAAATAATCTTTTGTTCTTCTTTGTTTAATGAGACACACTGAATCAGAATCAGCAGGAAATGGGAGTTTGTGTGAACAAAGGGGAATGTCATATCAGATCGAATGGTTTGTAAAGATGGATGTATGGAAAATATCTGCATCATTCATATGTTCAGAGATTAAAAACAATATTGCAGTGAAATGGTTATTTTCTACTGGACACCAGCTGTCTTGTGACTTCAGTGAGAAAGTATTATTATTATTATTTATTTCTTAGCAGACGCCCTTATCCAGGGCGACTTACAATTGTAAGCAAATACATTTCAAGTAAGCAAATACATTTCAAGTAATAGAAAGTAATAGAATATTTTACCAATCCAATATTTTCCTGAATATCAGACTGTATTTTTTGTAATTCATCAAATCTTTAGGTAACTCGTGAGTTGATACTTTGTGAACTGGACCGGTACGTGCCCTTTTCACACTGGCATGCTCTACCCGGGTCAAAACCTACACGGTCAGGACCGGTGTCATGCGGGTTGGGCACGCGATTTCACACTGCTTTTGATAAAGCAGAGTTGAAATATTTGTGCTTTTTTCACACTTGGTGCCCCATACATGGAAGCCTATGGAGGCTCTATTCACTGCAGTTTCACTGACACTCGCCACTTCAAACATCATTTCTACCGGTTCTACAAGTCCTAGAGTGATTGTCAACGGCTCATTTAAAAGGTAAGAACTTGGACTAATTAACTGTCATTTATGTATTTATTTTAAATTTTCCATCCTTTAATTTTACAGACCTGCCCCTTTAGTCATAGTCACACCCCCCTTACTGACTCTCTGTGGCGCCCCACACTTTGCGCACCACTGCACTAGCCCTCTAGCCCACACTGCTCCAATTATAATAAACTTATTTGACACATGAGTAGCTCAGAGGAGTCTCACCTTCGGTGCAGCGTGGCCCGCTCCATCCCTCACAGCACTCTCGCACTGTCCGATTGTGCACCGTGGATTGCATCTCCGGGGGTCTGTAAGAGAGTGAGAAGGATTACAGAACACACTTCCATGTCAGCAGAATGCGATATATGTCATCAAAACAAAAGATTGCAACTGGGAATGCAGTCGACAGTCTTTACAAAAAACAAATATTACAAGTTTAAACAGTATGTCCTGTATACTCCTGTTACTTTAATTTACTTTAAATTATTTTTATTACAATAAGAGATACCCTACACATGATGAATTAACTTATTATAACTCACCAAAAGTAAGACTACTCATTAAGTACTATTAAATATATAAAAAGAGTGTGGAATATGTTCTCTGAATGGGGTGAGAGCTATTCACAGGATAAGATGTTTTGTAATTTCGACTATTCAATAATGGTAATTGGTTGATTTCTAATACGTGATACAACATTTTATTAAATGGAAAAAATTAATAAATAAATAAATTTGTTTTTGCAAATAAAGCTACAGTGCGGAACCTTGGCGGCAGCTTGTGTACAAAGATGGAACCTCTTACTTTATGATTTGAACCCTGATCAGTCTGCCCATGATCTCAGTAAGTCTCACTTGTGTATGTAGCACATGGCGTTGGGTACATTGTGCAGGTAGTACTGCGCAATGCCGTCGTCTCCCCCGTGGACGTGCCGCATTCTCTCCACGTCGATCCGCCAGCCCTCCAGGTTGAACTGGTACAGTCGGGCGCATGGCACCTGCTGCTCCAGCCTGGGGGACAACACCTCCTCCTCACGCACCTGCACTGTTCGTTCACACCAGCGCCTGCGGGGGAAAAGGGAGGACACACACTCACGCAGGGCTGGAAAAAGCTAAAAAAAAAACCACCCAGACAAGGCTGGACGACCCTAACCACTGGTGAAATAGGGCGGAGGCTGGGCTCGAATCGGCGACCCCACGCACATAGCGGCGTCTTAACCACTGTGCAAAAGAGCCAGGCATGTCTGCATTCATAGAGGGGGCACTGGCTGCACTCAAACACGGCTGGGAAAGGCTAAAAAAAAAAAAAACAACCCTATTTCTTTTATAAAGGCTCGACATAGCGAACTCCACCAGTTAATTCATTCAAAATCTTTCCCATATACACATAAATCTTGTGCAAAAGTGGTCTCGTATAGTTGTGCTTCATCATACAACAGTAACGGGTAACTGTGGGGATGACGAATGCTTCTGACAGGTTTCAAAGACGCTTAATAGGATTAAATGATGAAAAGTGTTTAATCCTGAGGTTTAAACTTTTAGAGATTGAAAGGAAATCAAGATTCTAACTGAGACAAAGCTGGGCATAGCAAACCACTGACTGCTATATTTACAAAGGACCAAACACCAGAAGCACTGACTGAGACTATTAGCACAGATCTTGGACTACCTATTGTCTGCTTTTGTACTTACCAATTCCCAAATGAAAGCTTCCACCACAGCAGGAACAGCAGCAGGGTCCTCATGGTCCCCTGCCCAGGAGCCAGTCTGCACCGGCTTTACAAGCTCTGACTGCAGAGGAACACAACAGCAAGAAGGAGCACAGAGATCACTGATCTGAACACTGCTGCCCCTTCACTCTCTGTTAATAGAGCTGGGGTTTCCTTGATAAATATCCTGCCTTTAATACAAAATACCACTGCTTTATGAAACTAACCAAATATCATTAGGACAAGCTGACCAACATGTAAAACTGGAGTCTGATCACTTTTAGGAAGTTAGTGTACCAAAGATGTATGGCCTTGAGGTAACAAGGGTTCTCAGTTGAATACAAAAGATAGCATGGTACAAGTAGTAACTCTTCTATGAAAAATAAATAAATAAATAAATTAAATAAAATACATGAGAAACGTGAGGAAATAAGATGAGATGTCTGGTGTGCAAGAGGTATTGATGTAATTAAGTTTTAGTGAAAATACTGGAAAGTACGAGAAAGTTCTGGTCTTCTCTAACAGGGAATCAAAACCCTTTTTCAGCCGCACCATTTCTGTCTCCCTTCATCTGGAAGCTGCGATGCTGCGGACTCCCGTTTGTTCCTGCTGCTTGTTTTATGCTCAGGCACTGGATACCATAGAGGTTGCCAGCCTGTTTCTGTAACTGGGTACAGATACAAAGAGGGAAAGTTATCCGACCTATTCATTCCTATAAGGAATCTTTGAGCGAGACTTCTACTAGTGTGAATATCTATCAGAAGAATTGAGATGACGTTACTCACATTGTAAAAAGACTTTATGAGTATTGGAAACATCTCTGCACACTTTTTTTGCTAAGCTGATCACTTTGGGTTTCTCGGACGAGAAAAACTAAACACCAACGATTAAGTTAAAAGAAGAAAACAATGACTGTGGATTTTCATTTCAAAGATTACTATTTGTTTGTTGGAAACCACCTGCCTTTAAAGAAAGAAGAGGATCTGCAGTTGTGGACTTTCTGTAAAAGACATTTTATTATTCAAAATAAAAACACATACAAGAATATTCTTATTCCGAGTCATATTTGGGTTTTGTATATTTGTATGTTTGTGATTGAAATAGTAAGCAATTACACCTTAATTGGGACTTCGATCCTTGCTCCTTCCATTGCTAATTAAGTCAGCTATATTGTTAGCAATTGTTCCTACGCCTCTTTGGAGATGCTTATTAACATCTTAAAACACATAACACTGCAGTTGTTACAGCAGGTCCAAGAATACTAAACTATGACCCAATACTGGACAGTGTCAGGGACTCCTCCAAACACCACAGAGCATATAGAGCTCCTGGATTGCGCTTCACTGACCAAGTTAGCCAGCAGAGAAATCAAAAGACAGCTGCTCTTTCCGGTGTCCAATCAATCGAACTTAATTTCTTTTTAAAGTATCAACAGAAAAGCAAAAAAGTACAACAATCCCTGTCAGATGTTATTAGCAGTATAATTTGCTCACAGAATCAAGATGGAAGCAGTTGGACAGTGGTCAGTGTACCAACCTCAGAGCAGAGATCAGGACCTGAAATCGGAACCCTGGTTTTGCCAGCCGGGCAACTTAACAACCCTACAAAAGAGACAGGCAGAAATACCTAAAGTATTGGTTTCTAGTTCTCTTTTTGGTGGTGCCTGTGTGTGCAGATTTGCCGTCCATGTGACCTCACTTACAGAATCACAGAGAATGACTCTCAAGCTCTTCATACTCTATCACAGATTTGTAAACATGACAGTGACTCACTCCACTTACCCCTCCCTCTCGTTTTTCACAGACAGTGTTCCTGTTTTAATGCAATTTCACCTGTCATGGTGGTTTTATGTGTAAACACGAAGAACATTTGTCTCACCACATTTACTTCTTACCTGCGTGAAAAGAGTAGATTCACACAATGTTTTATTCTTTATTGCCCAATGAAATTGCTACTAAAACTTAACAGTAAATGTTTCAAATTACATTTAATCCAAGAACAAACATCTTTAAGTGTAATGTTCCTGCACTACATTTGACCACTGCTCTTCTGGGTAAACACATACATACATACATACATACATACATACATACATCTGCTAAATTTAGAAATACTTAAAGAAACTTAAAATGTTTTGACTGGAAGTCTTTCAATTAACTTACTGAGAAAGATCTCTATCAGAATGTGTGTCATTGAACTTATCAAGTTTCTTTTGGTATTTTATTTTAAATAAATACATACATAAATACAGGTCCGTACATGCATACATACATAACCACATACATATATACATACACATGTACATGTGTCAGACATTGCAATGAATTAGGAACCTCAGTGCATTTTGTATGTATAAAGCCTGCCTCAGCTTCCTTACCTGTGAGTTCAGCCTAGTTCTGATTGCTCTGCTTCAGGTTTGTTAATGATGTTGAGCGATGCTCTGTGATTTTCTCCAGCAAGACGACCCGATCTAGTCTGTTTCAGCAGGGTCCCGAACCAGGGTTTTAAGGGGCTGAGAGATAAAGGGGAAGTTTTGTAACATCTGAGACTGAAACCATTGGAGAACTTCTCCATAAACACAGCTGCTGGGTACCCCATTAGACCCTGTCATTCACACGGAAAACACCAATTAGACTATCAATGGCTTCGGACCAGAGATCAATTCAGCAGAGATGGGGGTGGGGGTGGGGGGTTTGTGTTGCCTAATCCCGTAAAGAGAGGGGTTTAAATAGGTGATTAAAGAGGTGTTTATTTAATAAAAAAGCTCTCAAATCCCCTGCCGTGAAAGACAAAGCGAGCAGCGCTGTCACCATTCAGCTTCATTAACGTTTCCTGAACATCTCTATGTGTTCGCATCAGCCACCCAGAGCTGGCTCCGGGATCAGAGGTCAGGGCACCGTCAAGGGTACATTCCAGAACACACAGCCCTGTATCTTGGTCCGTTCTGTTTGCTGTTTCTGTCTGTTTCTATCTAGATCAAGGGTCTTATTCGCCCCTGTATTGCTAGTTTCCAGGTTATCAAGTGTAAGTAAAAGGAACTAAGGTATGTTCAAGCTTAAGTGTCAATCAACATCTTGATGTGGTTTCCTTCATTTAGTACTGTATTGTAATTTCCTCAAATTCTAAAGCCCATGTAACAACCTTTTTCTGGCAACTAATAGTAGGGCACATTTTCAAGCAATAGAGTGGAAATTGTTTAAAAATGCTGCTGCTTCAAGTTGCTCAGAAATTGCAAGACAAATGTTGCCCGAAAGTTGCCTGGTGTTACACAAGCTCCTGATCTGACTATCAGAACCAGCTCGCTGTTAAGAACGTTATTTTTTTTATTAGGGTTCTTATATATTTCATGCAGGTTTAGTCCTACAGAAGTGTTGTTTCCTATGCCGTCATTGATTCCCATACTGCTTCATGGAAACATACTTATTCCAACTAAGACCTAATGTTTTTATGTATAGCTTATTTTCTGTTACTAAAAAATCTTATTATAACGTAGAGGTAATCATTAAATTGATGAAAATAATTCAGTATTATATTTTTTTAATTTGTGCATGTATCAATGTGTACCTGAGAAACAGTCCAAACCTCAAATAGTACCCATATTCACACAAAGGGGCTGTAATTGTAAATGTTCACCTTTCAAGCATAAGTGTCTCCTACCCTATATCCTAAGTCTATCTCCACTTAATTTCCATCTGTGTCCTATAATCCTGGTTTCTGCCCTGTGTTTAAAGTATTGGTTTCCCTATATTATGCATTTACCATGGTTTGCCATGTTTTTTTAGCATTCCTCTCTGGAATTTAAAATGCTTTGCCAATCTCTATGCTTCATTACACTTTGCTATCAGCAATTCAGATTATAAAATGGTCATTTTTGTTTCAAAGCTTGTTTATGTTGTGATTTCTCAACACTGTTGTTGAATCCAGGATTTCTGAGAGGGATTTCCTGGAAAGGCCCGCTGGTTTGTTTGTTTAGTTTCCTCTTACTGGACGGGTCTGAAAGGATTCCCCCTTGCTGTGCAGGAGGCGGAAGTGCCTGATCCCTGTGTCCTGCTTCCCGGATTATCACAGGCACTTTCATTACAGCCTCCTCTTCAGATCACTGTCCACACACAGACTCGAGAAAACAACATCGGAACTGGCATCTCTTCCACGTTGAAATTGCAAAAGAACAAGCAAAGTTTCAATCAGCACAACACGTCAGCTTCACAATGGGGCAGATCAAAGCACTCAAAAGCCCTGGGAAAACTGCAACAAATACATTGTACTTGTTTGTCCAAGCAGTCACTGAAGAAAGAGAAAATAAATCTCACACATATGCAGTGTACACCCTGTGAATGTTGTTTAACTTTTATTATAAAGTTGTTGTTTTTTTCAACCAGTTTCATAGCTTTTTTAACCACAATTAAATAAATAAATCAGAGCACAAATACTTTTTTTTTTTAGGGTCCTCAATCAAAAAATGGGGACCCTTATGTGCTGATCGGGTCTGTCTGTCTGTCACTGTCTACATGGTCAATACAGTAACTGCCTTAACTTTCTACCAATCTTTTCCAAACTTTTATCATACACTCCTAGCCTCTTATAGATGTTTCAAATTGCATTATAATTTTTATCAAAATATTTTTGTCCTTTCAGATATGTGACCCACTGTATATGCTTGCACAGTTTTCTATTTTTATTTATGTTGTCAACTCAAACACAAAGTTCTTGATTGTTATGAGTAGCCCTGACTGACAACAGGCAATGAGTGCTTTCAGCTTCTGCGAGGAATATAAACAAACATGTGTTCCTGAAGACTGTATCACTTTCTTTGTGTCCTTCAGTGGTGTAGCCTGCTTATGTTGCACCCCCACTTAATGTACATGGCAGCCACGTGTTTAAAGAGGATTCATCCCATCAGACTCTGCAGTTTCACTCACTTTGCTCCACAGTACCACAGTCAGGGCTGCGATTGTTACATAAGTAGCAAGAAACAATTAAGAAACATGCCGGAGCTGTTAGGCTCTGTGTGTTGGAGCTCTTAAGTTACCCTTCTGATGTTATTTTTTTTATTATTTATTTTAGAAATGGTATTAACTTAATAAGGTGGTAAACTCTTTGTGAATCAGGCCTTTGTGTTTCAAAACTAGTCATGATCAACTTTGAATTTTAATTCAATGGCTTTTGCAAACACCAAACCTATTTCATATTAGTTACATATCTCTTGTGTGCGTGTCTGTGTGTGAGGGTCTGTGTGTGTGTGTGTGTGTGTGTGTGTACAATTCACACGCTCATCTCTGGGTCTTTGACCCCTTTGAAACTACACTGTCAATCATTGACTCCAGGAGCTGAAGAGCTGGGAGACTGGGAGCTGGAAAGCTGCAACTGGTCTGGGCTGGGAAACAGAGACCTGCATTAAAGTGGGTGCAGCCAGAAAAACAGAATCTGATATTCTAAGCAATTTAAGCTTAATAATTTTATTACTAAGTTTGGGTATGCCATGCCCATCCATTCATTTCTCAAATGTGCAATTTTGAAAGAAACCTATGTTTAGGCAAACGTGTTGGAATTTTAAAACATTACATCTGGTACTATATTAGATAAATACATCTCTGTTTGCAGCTTCTAGGTAGTGTGTTGCATCTGCTTGGCCATTTCACCTGGAATGTGGAATTGTAAAATCAATCGAGAGTACAAATCCAAGGAGGTTAAAATGAGGTTGAGACCATACGTGGAGTACTGTGTACCTGGAGAGATTCCAAAGATAACAACTAGACTAATCCCTGGGCTTAAAGAACTGAGCTATGAAGATAGGCTGAAACAGTGGTTTTCAAACTTTTTAGGCCCTGTACCCCTTTCCAAATAGTCTAGTCTATCGCGTACCCCCATCTGAGATAGGATCATACCTATGAAAACAGGAAAACAAATGGTCTTTTCTAATTACTTAAGTACTGTAAATGGAAAACTGCTGTTAAAAAATAATGAAATAAAATACAGTTTGTTAAACACAGTGCAAATGCACCAACTAAAAATGCTAACTCCAATAAGTATGCCAAAACAAGTCCAAATTAAGAGTCCAAAAACACTTATACTTCTGAAAAACAAAACTAAGGTTCCAATTTAAAACAAAATCAGAAAGCAATTCTCAACAAACGACATGCATTTCTTCCACCAAATGCAGAAGTGTAGAGAGAACACCGATCTCCTGCAGCTTATTGGTGACATGAGGATACTCTGTTTGGCTGATGGGCCTTGACTTGAACTTGGGAGGCTTACCTTTAAAGGTTCTGTGTTTGTAATAGGTGGGTTTGGGCAAAGGTCCTACAATGTACTCAGTGATGTTGGGGCGCAGCTGGTCACCAAATGTCACCACCACCCTAGCCGCACACTTCGGTTTGGGGTGTCCGTTGTCAAGGGTTTTCAGAGCATCGCCCTTCTTGGGAACGTGCAGCTCCATCAGGAAGATGCTGTTTTTCTTCAGGGTCTCTTTGCGGGCGGAGGAGAGGCACAGCCGTGGTTTAGACATCAGGAAGTCTCGCACTGCATGCATCTCGTCGGCAGTCAGGTTGGCAAAGATAGAGCCTCTTTGGCCCGCTGGTTCCCTTTTCTGGTGGCAGGCTGTGCCAGCAGTACTCACAGCGGCCAAGAAGATTAAGAAGTGGCATCTCAGAGCCGATTCTTTGAAAAGAAGAAGGACAGGGAAACAGAGAGAGGGGAGAGATTGAACAAATGCAAGAGCTTCCAGAAGAAAATCACCTTATTTGACTCTTCATGCAGATTAAAGAAATACGTTGGAGATTAAGAGCTTTCTACAGTATATTGGGTTAGCATTTAAGAAATGTACATGAAATTTACATCAAATAATTGCTAGAATAATGAATATTCACATAATGGATCACATAACTAGAACAAAAGAAGAAACCAATTTAGTACTGATAAGTGTAAAAGAAAGAAAAAGAAATGATGTATGTAATGTATAAAAAAATCACCAATTGTTGAGCTGATGAAAAAAAAAAAAGATGCAAAGTTGGGCTCCTGTTGTTTATAACCAGGTTGCATTCAGAGTAAAACGAAGTATTTTTGACTCATCTGTCTAGTGTTACTCTTTAAGATCTGTGGTCTCTTCTTGAGCGTGTGTCTGCCTTTTAAGATCTATGCGTGAAGGGCTGTAAATACAAACATTTTTTTTCTTCTAAAAGCATTCAAATATCTTTATTTCTTATATAGCGCCTGTCGTGTCATTTTAATTTTTACTTTAAAAAGCAGTGACAAAAATAAGTAATATAAAAAAATAAAAATAAGTAGTATAAAATAAGATTATATATTTTCTGTTTGAAGTACATTATTATTATTATTATTATTATTTATTTCTTAGCAGACGCCCTTATCCAGTGACAGTGATAGTTACATCAAGATATGATTAAACACATTTTTATTTTACATATGCTAAATTACAAAAATGTGTTTTTAATCTTACTTAAAAGCAGCAAGAGATGGTGCCTCCCTTACAAATCATGGCAGGTCTTTCCACAACTTTAGGGCTCTAAAGCCGATCGCTCTGCCATCTGCCTTCTTTCTCTGTATCCATGGAATACTGAGTAAACCTTCACTGTGTGATCTAAGACAGCGACTAGGGACCCCGGACTATAGGGACATATGCGATTAGACAATATTTTACATAGGGGAGAAGACCATTTAAAGCTTTATAAAAGTTAGAAGCATAGCTTTAAAATCAATCCTAAACCACACAGAAAGCCAATGTACTGTAAGTTACAGGGTAAATGTGTTTGAGCTTCTTTGTTGTGGTTAAAACTCTGGCAGCAACATTTTGCACAAGCTGCAATGGAGATAAACCACCACTTGAAATACCACAAAAAAGAGCATTGCCGTGGCAAAGTGGTTTGCTGTGCGCAGGTGTAGAGGTGATTACGAAACAGAAGACAGACAACAAAGTTCACGATCCAAACAGAAAACATTTATTTATAATCATGGTCCGGCGACTGCAAAGAATAATCCCAGGCAATACACACCAGGCAATACACAGCAAGCACTGTTTTGAAAAAATGGGTTACAGTCCTGAAATAATAAACACAGTTCAAAAGAATAATCGCAGTAGAACACACACAAAGACACACACACGATCACAAGTCCAGAGTGAGTGCTAAAGTACAATTTATTCGTGCACAAAAGGAACAGCTCACCTAGCCACGTCCCCTTTTGTACCATCAGTCACGCCCCATTGGTTAGTGAGTGCAACTGTTTCTCCTCCAATCCGCAGTTGCCATATTGCATCCCTTGGTGTACCGTAGCTCTGCCCCCTTTCTAAATGGCCGACTTCAACCTTTCCCTTGGAATTAATTGTCAGACCATCCAGTCCGGGGCACTGTTCCCTTTACACAGCACCCTCACAGGTCGGGAGGGAGATTTATATCCAAGATTCATTCTTTCTCTGTCACAATTGCACATTGCAATAATCAATACTAGATGTTATAAAGGCATGCATCAGTCTCTAAGCACCCTGCTGCAACAGAGAATGTCTTAGTTTAGCAATATTTATAAAGTGAAAAAAGACACTTTAGTTAGATTCCTAATGTGTGGCTCGAATGAAAAATCTGGATCAAAAATGACACCCACATTTCTCATTTCAACCTTCCAAATGTAAAATCAGATGGATTTATACTTTTTAGTTTATTCTGAGATCCCAAAATCATTATCTCTGTTTTATCTGAGTTTAACATTAAAACATTTTTTGACATCTGTTGCTCAGTGTCAGACAGGGAGTCATAATGTTTTCAGCTGAGGCGTCACTTGGTTTCAGAGATAAATATAATTTAGTATCATCAGCATAACAATGAAAATGTACCTCATGTCTATGGACAATATCACCCAAGGGCAGCATATACAAGGAAAACAAACAGAGCAAGGATGGAACCCTGTGGGACACCACATGTAACCTCACATAAAAAAGAGGGAAGCCTATTTGAAACCAAGGCAGGACACAACCAGCCAATCCTACTAGATTCTCAAGACGATCAATCAAAATAATATGATCAATAGTGTTGAATGCTGCACTTAGATCTAGAAGTATAAGAATTGAGGGTGAGTCCATATTGGAAGATAACAGCACATCATTTACCACTCTGACAAGTGCAGTTTCAGTACTGTGACCCGGGCGGAAGACTGACTGAAATTTCTCGTATATATATTATGTACTGCAAGAAATGTATTTAGTTGGTTAGCTACTGCTGTCTCTAAAACTTTGGATAAAAGAGGAGATTAGAAATAGGCCAAAAAAATGTTAATAACTTTTGGATCCATAATAGGTTTTTTAAGCAATGGTTTTACTACAGTAACCTTAAAGGGGTCAGGAACAATACCAGATGAAAGGGAACTATTGATAATACTTAAAACTGTAGGATTAATCCTGGAGAATACTTCTTTTAGCAGTTTAGTAGTGCATAAACATTATCTGTAGCACAGTGAGAAGTGTGGTGGGATTCAGTGCGAGCATGTGAAGCATCTTATTATATATGCCTTATAACCTCAATAAATACAATTCTAAAATGGCTTGGATAAATTAAATGCCATGATTGGCTGAACAAATTCACATGACAGTGCAGTAAAAATTCAGCACAGCTAGGGACGAAGCACCTCTGAAGATCAATCAATTTCCTTGGATTTTTTTTTTTTTTTTTTTAAATCCCTATCTCTTTGGCCACTCCAATAGTTCCTGTAAAGAACACGGCTGAATTACCAAATCCAGCGGGAATGCAGCGGGGTGGAAATCAGTTGTGTTTGATCTCAACAACCGTATGACAAAAAACAAACAAAAAAAAACTGCAACATGGGTTCATATTTTCTAGAATATGGTCTAAAAAGTGAAATCTGTTAGTGTAATCGCAGACATCAGTGTGTATTATAATACAGTGGATGGTTTTGTTCAGGTTGATTGATGCGACATTCTGTAATTACTGCCTCACTGACTATCTGATTTGATTCTGGAGAAGTTAAACCAGTGTTGAGAAGAGACATAGGCAGCGCATTTGGAGGAATACAAAATAAAGGTGCAGAGCGTGATTATTATATGAGGGAAACAGTGATTTATACACCAGTGTAATAAAACATGTAAACAAGCAGTTATATGTGTAGTATTTCAAACTCCAATTGAATAATAACTACTCAGCAGCAATACATTTTCAAACAAATTCTAAAGGCAAAGTATAAGAACTTTTGTGCACTGGCGGAAGGATATATTACACAAAATTTTAAAGTTTAAAATGTTATTGTTTTTTTTTTCTTTTTACAACGCATCCAGGCGCTGATTGGCCTATGTCTTACTGCACACCCTGCCATGGGTTATTGCTTAATTACCTAACTGTGACTTACTTTTTCTAATTTATCTCCACTTGTTAACACTATTTTTCATTGAAAAGTCATATATTATACATAGATGCTCAGATAGGAAATGGACTACATAGGGCTAAAAGATAAATCTGTAGGACGAAATCAATCATTTTAGAAGGTGTGCATCCTTTCTATGTCTAGCCTCCCGAGGGTCTGCTACTGCTGTCACCTCCCGAGGGTCCGCTGTGCCGGGGCCTCCCGAGGGTCTGCTACTGCTGTCACCTCCCGAGGGTCCGCTGTGCCGGGGCCTCCCGAGGGTCTGCTACTGCTGTCACCTCCCGAGGGTCCGCTGTGCCGGGGCCTCCCGAGGGTCTGCTACTGCTGTCACCTCCCGAGGGTCCGCTGTGCCGGGGCCTCCCGAGGGTCTGCTACTGCTGTCACCTCCCGAGGGTCCGCTGTGCCGGGGCCTCCCGAGGGTCTGCTACTGCTATCACCTCCTGAGGGTCCGCTGTGCCGGGGCCTCCCGAGGGTCTGCTACTGCTGTCCCCTCCCGAGGGTCCGCTGTGCCGGCGCCTCCTGAGGGTCTGCTACTGCTGTCACCTCCTGAGGGTCCGCTGTGCCGGGGCCTCCCGAGGGTCTGCTACTGCTGTCCCCTCCCGAGGGTCCGCTGTGCCGGCGCCTCCTGAGGGTCTGCTACTGCTGTCACCTCCTGAGGGTCCGCTGTGCCGGGGCCTCCCGAGGGTCTGCTACTGCTGTCACCTCCCGAGGGTCTGCTGTGCCGGCGCCTCCCGAGGGTCTGCTACTGCTGTCCCCTCCCGAGGGTCCGCTGTGCCTGCGCCTCCCGAGGGTCTGCTACTGCTGTCACCTCCCGAGGGTCCGCTGTGCCTGCGCCTCCCGAGGGTCTGCTCCTGCTGTCACCTCCCGAGGGTCCGCTGTGCCGGCGCCTCCCGAGGGTCTGCTACTGCTGTCACCTCCCGAGGGTCCGCTGTGCCGGCGCCTCCCGAGGTTGGAAGCAGCCTTTCCGCTGCCAGGATGGCCACAGCTGGAGGAGCCAACCTGTGCGTTGTCAGCTTGGCAGCTGTCAGCATTGCAGCTGCCAGCCTGGCTACTGAGAACATTGCCACCCGTGGGAACCTGATGCCTCCACTCGTGGCCCAGGACAATGGTCAAGACTTTTTAAATTTTAAAGCGGGAGGTGGCCGTGGAGGCCATGTGTGCTACACACGAGGGAGGTGTACGGCAGGGACAGGGTTAATGGCTCTGCCAGCAACCACAGGTGTGGCCACTCTCCAGTTAGTGCAGATTGGTGCTAATTGGGAAAGCAGGCAGAAAGCCTGTGGTTGGGGAGAGTAGGTGAATGTTTTTTGATCTGTGTGTTGCCATATTGTTTAAAACCTTCTGCCCAGCCTGGACAGTTTTTGTGGTATTTTGTTTAAACCTTTATTTTGGCCCTTGTGCCCTTTTGTTTGTTTGTGTGTTTTTTTTTTTTGTTTTTTTTTAAATGTGCGTTTTAGTGCTTAAACTCCAACTTCCTTGCCTCTGAGTCTCTTTCTTGACGCGACCCTGCTACACAGACTCTTTTCAAATCATTATTCCCAAGTGTAATCTCCTCTGGGTCACACACATACACAATTTAGCCCAGTGGTAATAGCTGACGGGTCTGGAAGGGAGGCAGTGTGTTCTAGTGGTTAGACCTGAGGGTCTGGGAGGGAGGCAGTGTGGTCTAGTGGTTAGACCTGAGGGTCTGGGAGAGAGGCAGTGTGGTCTAGTGGTTAGACCTGAGGGGCTGGGAGAGAGGTAGTGTGTTCTAGTGGTTAGACCTGAGGGTCTGGGAGAGAGGCAGTGTGGTGTAGTGATTAGAGCTGGGAATGGAAGGGAGGGAAGCAGCGTGAAGCAACATTGTTAGATGCACTTTGAGGATTAAGCAAGATTTGAATCTGTACAGTGCCCCCAAATTAGCGACATCATAAATAATTTGCTTATCAAAGTTCCAAGATATTGATATAAGATATTGCAGATAATGTGTATAGTATTTATGAGAAAGCTGGTCCCTTCCATCTCCCTCAATGAGAATATTTTTATAAAATATGGAGTATTCCAGTACGCATGTTAAAAATGGTATGTTGTGTAAGTCAACATTTTTTTAAAATTAATTTAGTCATTGCCAATTATTTTTATTATTTTCTCCCAATTTGCTATGGCCAATTATTTTTTATTATGCTCAGCTCATACCACCCCTGCGCTGACTCGGGAGGGCGAAGACGAACACACACTGTCCTCCGAAGCGTGTGTCGTCAGCCGACCGCTTTTTTTCACACTGTGGACTCACCATGCAGCCACCCAAGAGCTACAGCGTCGGAGGACAACGCAGCTCTCGGGCAGCTTACAGGCAAGCCTGCAGGCGCCCGGCCAGACTACAGGGGTCGCTGGTGCGCGGTGAGCCGAGGACCCCCTGGCCGACCTAACCCTCCCTCCCCCCGGACGACGCTCGGCCAATTGTAGATTTGAAAGAAACCTCTATCATACTTAGCCTGGATGTCAGTTGTGATGTCTGTTGCAATTTTTATAAACAGTGTATTGTTCTCAGCTGATAAAAACTTTGTTTTGTTTTTCATGTGTGAAAAAAAAAGGTCTCAGTGGAGCACCTTCTACACATTCTACAACATGCCTGATCCCAGAAACACAACCATTGCTTGGTAACAGATTTCTTTATTTTGTGAATCTTCCATGAGGAGGTACAGCATGCAGAGAATGGTCTCTGTGCAGAAGAAAAGGGTCCACTCGATAACAGAAATTAAATAAAAAACTGACAAATAGGAATATATACTACTGTCCCAAGTTAAATTGTCCATTGTGCAATAGCTCAGACTTAGCTTGAAGCAGGTGGCAAGCTTGTTCCCAGATGTTCCCGTGGTGGTTTGAGGTAAAGAGACATCCACAAACAATGAGATCATTATTAGAGGTGTTTAAATATAGGTAAAACCCTTAAAACTCAGACGAGACAAACTGTACCCAATGTGTTTAAGTACTGTGAGGATGAACCGCGAAAAGGAATTTTATCAAACAAGTAAGTGCAATTAAACCGAAGGGTAAGTTATCAGCATGTGTATTTTATCTAGAGTGAATTTAGGCAGTTGTACCAAACGACAAACGCAGTAACAAGGTATCCATTTATCAACCATCATTTATGAGGAAATTGTGTGATTTTTTTATTGCTAAACTCACATTCACAGCATAGCACATTGGAGAGATAACACACTCGACAGAGAGTGTAATAGACCACCTTTTGAGGAAAATGATAGGGTTCTGCGCAGGTCGTGGACAATTTAAATTGAGCCAGTAATACTTATGAAATGGGAGTACACTTATAAGAACATAAGAAAGGTTACAAACGAGAGGAGGCCATTTGGCCCATCTTGCTTGTTTGGTTGTTAGTAGCTTATTGATCCCAGAATCTCATCAAGCAGCTTCTTGAAGGATCTCAGGGTGTCAGCTTCAACAACATGTTTAAAAAAATCTTAAAACAGCTCAAGAAGCTTCCATTATTTTTCTTATTATAGGTCTTTTATTATTATTTAGCCTCCGCCTGTGTCCTCCTGTGTTTTCCACAGAGACTGATATTTAAATTGAACATAAGTCTGTCCTTCTCCCATACAGTGATGTAAAGTTCATATCTTTGTGCAGGGCAAAACAACTAGTTATAAAAGAAATACAAGATGCAATTTTTTTAAAAATATACTGAAAGTGAATATTTTTTTAAACAAGCCAATGCTTTGTTTTGTTTAGTACATTATTAAAATAAAATAAAATCAGGCTACTGTATTATGGGATCAAATCAATCAGAAAGAACCCCCTACATGTGAATCACCCTGTCTAACTGCTTTACAAACTATTTGTTTTACAAACTGCATTTAATTAAAAACATCACTGTATTGGAAACAATAGACACATAGAGTGCAACTCAAAGAAATGGGATCTAAACTAGGGGTGTGCTAATACTCATATTTTCTGAGTAATTAGTAATTTAAGAAATATTAAATTATTAGGTATTAATTAAATTCAATAAAATATGTTAATGACTCAACACAAAACAACGTGGTCCCACGGTTTCCCTTGACATTGTTACTAAATATAGAGTGTGTCGTGATCAAACTAACTAAAACTAATTTATATTTCATAAGTGATTATTTGTCTTACCTTTCTTTTATCCTTTTGATATGAAATTATTTTTTATTCAGTTTCCTTATTTTCCTTAGAAATACATCATCTCTGCAGTGTATTGTGGGATTATAGTCCTGGGCAAGGTGTCACCTCTGAATAAACTCCACAAAGAAGTGCAATTGCAACGTATTTTCATTGTCAGTTTACGGTCAGTGATTGGTACACAATTGTAAACATGAGGGAAGGACAGCGTTTCTGTTTTTAAAATCAACACATTATTAAATAGGTGTGTTTTGTTTAATACCTACTGACAAACACTTCTTAAAGGTAATTACTGTGACAATACGAGTCTCAGCACACCCCTAATCTAAACACACCGCATGGAACTCACATCGGGGTCTGCAGGTTACCCTGCCGGCTCTTTGTTACCCGTCTTTACCGTGTCTATGACATGCTTCTCGACACCCCCAACCCTTCCCAAACACCAACCCCCTGGTGCCAGACACATTAACCTTCGAAACTCCTGGAAGATATTTAGTGCAGCATGCAGTTACAATGTACACAATGGATTTATTTGATTAACTCTTGAACCAAAGATGCTACAGTTGGCATTCGGAAACATGCTTTAAGTTTCTGCATAGTACTGGCTATGAGTGCTAAATTCAAGTTCCTTACAAAATGTTCTCTTTATTTACAAGGAGATACAGGGCTAATACAAGGCACGATTCAGGATGGTTAAAGCCTCACTCAGGAAATGGATAACAAAGCAGCTCCCATAATGCTAATGGGAAAGGACAGTCCTAGGACTAATACATTCTTATTCCATACACTTAAACATTAACCACAACCTGAAAACCTAACCTAGCCCCAACCTCTAACAGGGGTCCTACATAAATACCTAACAAAAACACACAACCTGATGATTACAGATGTGAATCCACCCTGAAATGTACCTTGTATCACAAATTACACAAAAGACTCCAGGAACCCTTCCAGCACTTGTGTCTGAAGCTCCGAAGCCTGTCTTTGTGGAACATGTCTGAAAGGAGTTGTGCGGGCCCATTGAAGCAATCTTACTCAGACTGTTACATTCGTTTACACTGCAGTGCGTCTCCAGCATGATTTAAACCATGACAAGAATGCCAAATAACCAGCATTACCCTTCTACAGTTAACCACAGTAAACCTGCATGATCATTTTGCAGCTTTCTCATGCTTTTCCTGTGGTTATATTATGATTTTACCATATCTGTCTTGGCTCTACAGTGCTTACTTATGCTTTACCATGATTTCAATATGCCTCATTACACATTGCTATTATTTTACTATGGTAATATTTTATAAGGGCACAGAGCACGGGGAGACTCCACAGGCAGTTTTACAACACAGTAGATAGTTATTTGATTTGTCCTGGTACCTAAGAAACTGAAATCCAGTGTTGAAAGTTACACAATACTATTTTTCAGTTAACAACAATAACTTGGTATGTCTCGTCTCTGGCGAGGGAACCACAAACTGGACAGGGGGGCACAATAGCCTTTCAATAGGAGATATTCGGCTTCATAATTATAATGACTATAGTACTACTAATGATATCACTGTACTAGTAAAGTTGTGTGCTGAGCAAAGCAGCCTTAACAACAGCTGGTTCATCAGCTGGCCTGAACAGAGCAAAGCCTTATTTGCAAAAATGGAGCAAAGCCTTATTTGCAAAAATGGAGCAAAGCCTTATTTGCAAAAATGGAGTCTATTTTTATTGCTTGAGCTGTCAAAAGCTAGAAAAAAACACATTCTCACTTTCACTTCAAAATGGGAATCAACATTGTTGTACACATCTCTGTGTGCTTATCCAATAGGGAGAACACAGACCTTTCACTTCAAAAATGGGAATCAACATTGTTGTACACATCTCTGTGTGCTTATCCAATAGGGAGAACACAGACCTCAGCTCCCCGGAAGAGAACAAGACTGCTGGATAACACAGACACTAGCTTATAAGTAATTAGGTGTTAGCAACCCACAGTATGTGGAACAAATCTCACTACTGTGTCTCTGAAGTTTTAAGCATGTAGCCTCTTAATAATCTTATAAGAGTTTGGTTCTGTTTGCTGGGGGCGGGTGGTGACACAGGGAGTTTCCATGATATTAATAATATTAGCGTCTGGCAATGTATTCTGAGCTTAGGCTGTGAGGATATCAGGATACATCACGGCAATCTCAAAGTTGGTGACTGAATCAATTGAGTCAATTCACATAAAAAAGGTGAAAGAGCATTTAGCTTCTAAAATTAAGGGATTGTAACAGGGGCAGCGTGCTGTCACTAGCTTCTTGGGTGCATGCCTATGTTTGCAGGAGAGCCAGACACTCCGCCTGTGACGTGGGCCAACTGTGTGTTTTTTACAGGCAATCACAGTGGAGGGCTGCGTTCCTGCATTGGTGGGCTGCATTCCTTGACTGGCTGGTGGTTGTGTCTCAGTGGAGCGTATCACTATAAATAGAAGCCCCTGACACACCCACAAACTGACAGCAAGGACCAAACAAGTCCATATTATCGATTGGAGGAAAACGCCTCGTTGGAGTGTGTGTGAGCAACCAAACAGGAGTTTTTAAAACTGCTGATCAAAAACCAGGACCAGGGTTTGCCATCTCCCTGTAGAGAACAGGGAAGTAAAGATTGGTATGGTGTTGTCAGCAGGACCTTCTTTACAGTAGGAGCAGCGCTGACGACAGTGGAGCCCTCTCAACTGCTTTCGAACAATGCCTGGGAGGAGTGGATATTTCTTCCATAAATGGAAGCTCAAGGCCTCACCAAGCTGTGAATGCGGTGAGGTGCAAACCACCAGGCACATCACGACTGGGCAATAACTGTATGCCTAGGATGTGCACACAGAGGACTTGGATTTAATTTTCTAATTACAAATTTGTTGAAAAAGTTTGCAGAAAGCAATAATGTAAAAATTGACTGTTCCTTCACAACAGAAGATGGGTTTAATGTTTATAACTAATCTCAGATACTGCTTGAAGTAGAACACCTTATTTTCAGATGATTTCAGACCTTGAGTTTCTCCTGCTCTCTACCTGACAAATGATTAGATCATTCTATATTCATTTCACTACCAGAAAATGTTGTCTTATTATCATTGGTTGGTTTTTATTAATGCACAGACTGCAAATGATGGGAAAATCATGATTTCATATTTTGCAATTAATACATTCTTAACAGGTTTCTTTCTGAATTAAATAATACCTGCCGATTTAAACAATGTTAAAGGGGATTACTCTGAGTAAAATCTGAGTGTCTGCACATCCCTATTGCTTTATCATTCATGCAACGTGGATGACTGGGAGCAGGTTGTGCATGTCAAACATGTCAAGAGGAATTTTCCTAAAAGCATGAAGGAGGGATTTTAATTCAAGAGGGCTCTCTTTTAATCTTAAACAAAGTTAATCTGCCAACTGGTGACTATTGGATTTCACTAGTGAAAGAAAAGACAACATAAGCCAGCCTTTGCTATGAGGTGTGGTAGCTGTGTCAACTTTTGTAACATGTGATTGACAATAACTGTCTATCACTGGCTAAAACTGTATAAGGGTGCAGTGGTAGATCCAGATGTATCTCTGCAGAATGTACACCTCTGCCTGCGCCGCCCTCTCAAGTTCCAAAAGAACTCCAAAGCTAGTTCTCAAATGGCAGAGTAGCCCTATAACACACAAGCTATTCTCTTCACTGGTCTGGAGCACACTTCTATACCCTTGAAAGGCTCCTGTTAACTCTCACTGACCTATGCCGCTTTTGTTTATAGCTACCCCCTCACCACACCACAAACATTTCTGACATCTCCAGGCTCGGTGATGAATGCCAGCATTGACCTGCCAGCCACCTCAGTGAAGAAATCCAGTTCACGGGCCAGAGCATTGGACATGCACATTGAACTAAAATCCTATTCACATAAAATAACTTACTATTCTGAACTGCTGTGCATACTGTTATATGACTTTGTTTGAACAATCTGTACAAGGTTTTTCAACGAGAATTTGATATGCTCAGTTAGAACCAATGTATATTCTTTCAGGAGCAGTGAATTCTGTGAATGCTTCCCTGAAAGGATAGGATGGGTGACTGATTGTTAGGCCAGCTAACATCTTAAAATTTCAGTTTCAGCCAGGAAGCGCCTTCAGGAAGTAGTGAGGGCCATGAAGGAATATTCCCCTGAATTTCAGTGCAAGACCAAATGGCTATTTTTATTATTATTTTATGAATGTCAGCTTTGCAGGAAAGGCAAACAAAGGATTGAGGTGCCTCCAGCGCTCACATTTGTTTTTCAGAACAAAAGGTTCTTGAGACACTGCCCTGTGCCTCATCTTTGCAACAGTGACTCCTTATCTATAGGCCTGTTTCATATCATCTCTACCAGAGATCAGAAACAGACTTTCTCTCTGTGCACAGTTATTGCAGTCGATATGTACCAACTAAACAGGTCTCCTTAATTCCTCTCAAGTCTGTCAGAAGAGCCTTTCTCAGTAGTTACCAGGTTTCCTAAAAGGTGTCCTAAAATGAAATAAAACACTTGAGTTTTGTCTTGGAGGGTATTTGTTCCCACTGGAGAGCAACACAGATGCCCCTCGCGTTGGACAGCACGAAAGAGCTCATGATGACATATCGAGTGAATATTAGCTCCCAGGGTCCGAGCTGTGCCGCTGGGGAGTCAGTGAGTCCAAGGGGTCCCCTCTGTGCTGGTCAGACATGGAGAGCCGGCGTGGCCCCACATGGCTGGATGTTGCCCCTCTGGGGTCCTGGTCTGCTTCGGTGTGGCTAGCTGTCTGGCACGCCTCCCCGGCCAGAGGCGTCTCTGCTGGAAGCTCCTTCGGCAGCAGCTCTGTGGTGCTCAGAAGAGAGTGACAGGACTTCAGAGGAGACTCTTCTAAATCCTGGGAATCAGAAATCTGGACAGGTGGGGGAGAATAAGGAAAGGGAATAAACTGTGAGGAACAGCCCAGACAACATAAACTACTACTTAACAAGAACACAAGAAATAATTACATTTCTATCCGACAATAGAAAACCAATTACTTTTAGATAGCTTCCTTTCATGTGAATAATCCCAAGTCATACAGTAGCTGTACTGAGGTAAGTAACCAGCACTCAGCCTTATTAAAAACGAAAGGCTTTACCCTGAAGCTGTTTACTACTATTTACAGTCTCTTATGTCAAGGGCAAGGAAAACCTTTCGTAACATCTGGCTTTGGTTTGCATGCTGGAGCGACCAGTAACCTGCTTTGTGATGACCACTGGCTCCCTGCTGGTATGAAGGCAAGGAATTACACCAGCATGCAATATTCTTCAATATTATTGAAGGAAGGAAGATATAGTAATGGCTGCCTCATAGTAGGTAAAAGTCAGAGACCCAGATTTCAAGCAGTGGTCACAAAAGAAAGCTCGGCCTAAACCACATGGTGCCTCAAGCCCATCAGAGTCAGTTTCAATTCAAACAGTCCTGTAGTTCCAGCAAGCATTGGGGCAGCACACAGAGCCGACGGAGGAACAAAGACACTGAAGACAAAAGTATACCACTGATTTAAATGAAGACTGTTTTACTTAGTCGCTACTAGACCTCCTTGTTCATTGTGCAGCCGGGCCTGAGTGCTCAGACCTATTTTTAATAAATTCAGATTCTCTGAGCCATTCTTTAAAAAAGCTGAGTGCCTGGTGTGTGAAAGGTGTTACCTGAGAATGTGAGGCCAATGTCTCAGACTCCAGCGGGGGGACAGGCTGCACCAGACTCTCTCCCAGGTCAGGGTAGGGTGCCGGCTGCGAAGGAGACAGCACCGTGCTGTAGGCTGGCGGCACCAGGACTATCTGCCTCTGCAGCAGCTGCATGATGGCACCAATATCTGATGTCATCTGGGACTCCAACCTGACAGAGGCAACACACACAGCTTAGCATGGAGACTCCAGATAACAGGTTTGACAGAATATAAGTATTTACGAACGAGAGAAGGCCATTCAGCCATCATTGCTCATCCAGTTCCTAGTACTTTGTCAAGTCAGGTCTTAGAAATCCCAATAATTCTGCATTAACAAGATGGCTAGGTAACTCTTTCTATACCCTACCATCTCTGTGTAAAGAAGCTTCTCCAAAATCCACAACTTTTCCAAATGTGTCCTCTAGTCCCGGTTTCTGTGCTGTGCTTAAAGTATTGGTTTCAGTCTTTAATGTATCCCCTCCTTATTCTTCTTGCATTATCCAAACAAGCAATTGATGTTATTGAGAAATATACTAGCACAACTGTCCCTGGTCTGTATTAGGTATAATATAACATATTTAGATGAGGTTTGAAAGTGGATAATGATAGATTTAATACAATGTAAATAAAATAAAAAAGACAAGATTGATTTTCTGGTGTGGTTCATAGCAGGGTTTGTGGGTCTATTCTGTATCTCGTGTCCTCACCTGTTCAGCTGTTTCTGGAGCAGATCCAGCCTGCACTCCACCTCTGACCTCTGCCGCTGTGTGATGCTGTGTGTCGGTGCATTGCCAGGAGCGCGTCGCGGCACCCTGCACCTCGGCAGCTCCTGGTACTGTTGGCTGCGGCTGTCACCCCAGAAACTGAAGATATTTGACATCCCCGAGAACGCTCCTAGACAGGCAGACATCATGATTTCTGTCAGCATGTTACTGATTTATTATTTATACAAGGCAGGCCAAGCTCAGACACACTATGAAAACAACTGTTTTACATCATCAGTTTTAGGCATCGAAACAAACAACATTCTTGAAGGATAATGCGTTTGTATCAGCTAAAAAACTTACACATACACAGTCTCAGAATTATACACAGTACCTTGTGTTGCTTGCCAAAAACATAGAAAATACAAGGAAAAACTACAAAATTACTGAAGTCACCTGGATTTGATGACAAAAACAGTAAAGCATATCTACAGCTATGGCCAAAAGTTTTGCATTACCTAGAATTGTAGGATTGAGACATAATTTTAAAAGAAAAACATATATGAACATAATATAGATCTTTTATTTAACATTATGTTATAAAAGAAACTACAAAATTGACCAGGAGTCATAATCACAGTACAGTATTTAAGAACATAAGAACATAAGAAAGTGTACAAACGAGAGGAGGCCATTTGGCCCATCTTGCTCGTTTGGTTGTTAGTAGCTTATTGATCCCAGAATCTCATCAAGCAGCTTCTTGAAGGATCCCAGGGTGTCAGCTTCAACAACATTTATTGTTAGATTTCCAATTCCAATTTGTGTTAGTTTTTCGTTAAGTACATGGATAACTAGAAAGCGGTATGTAATTCAATGTATTATGTATTCAGCAGGTTTCATTCGACTTATCAGTGTTCAGTCTTCACATCCATCCAATGACTGTGTTAGCCAGTACTGGCATTCATTTGTAAAAGTTCTATATTTTCCTATGAAAGTGCCCTTCACTATTTCACTGTCTTCAATATATTTTTTTGTGTAAGTCAGAAATAAAGAGGCAGTGCTGCATTGCCCTGCACAATCTCAAAACAACAGAACAGTACACTTTCATTTCTTAAGTGTCTTCTGCTTGCTGTTCAGTTTTTGTTTCCAGCCCAGGTCTTTATTCCAACGTGTGGTGCTTAATTATTAAATTGAAGACCATAAACAACTTGATGATTTAATGATGCCTGTTAAACCTGGAATGGAACAGCTCTCCCAGACCGGAGTTGCTTACCCTTGCATTAGGACAAACATTTACACCACTCTCTGTATAAAGAACTGGCTTCTACCCTCTGTCCTATGTCCACTTAATTCCTAACTGTGTGTTCCCTGGTCCTAGTTACTGTGCTGCACTTAAAGTAAAGGTTAGGGTAAACTTTGTCTACCCATTTTAAGATTTTAAAGATTCAATCAAGTCCCTTCAGCATCTTTCACCCAAACATTCGTATTCAGGGGTTTGAACCGGATAAACATACTGAGTAACTACCCGAGAGTGCGTTACAAGTGTTGCCTGTCTTGGGGTCCCCTCTCCTCTGGGGTGTCCCAAGTGGAGCTGTGTGGGTGTAACCTTGGGGAGGTCATCTCCAGGATGGTGGAGGGAGGGGGCGGGGCCTGTAGCAGAGGTCCCTTGCCCTCCTCATCGCTGGATTCCAAAGGGGAGGAGACTGAGCTGTGAGCGCCCTCCCACTCTGCCTTTCTCCCCTCCCCCTGTTTGCTGCTGTCCTGCCTTCTCCGCCTTCGCAAAGGCTTCTGGGCCGTCTTCATCTCACCAGCGTTCTTGTCATCTGCATGAAAGAAACAGAGATTTTCATAGACAGCAGGATGAGGGTCCACAATTCCAGGAGCCTTCCTGGTCTTTGTTCCACCGGTACCCTAAATACTTAATTGAACAAATTTAACTTCCTTCCTGGTCAATTCATATTTAAATGATACCAAGAAAACAAGGAGGACCAGATTTGTGCACCACTGCTGTAAATTGAATTATCCAATAAACACATTTTGTTCTGAAAAAGTTGTATTCAATAACCTCTGTACTATATTTACAATTAGAAACATCCTAAAATAACCACAAAATACTGCACCAACTACATTTATAAATACATATGTATATACAGTCCTCTTTTTAGACCCGGATTAACAGTAAAAGGTCTCAGCTCTCGGGTACCTTTCTCGGTCCGTCTCCTAAAGGAGAGTTTCCGGCGCCGTAGCCGGTTAAAGCCGCAGTCAGAGTCGTTGCTGCTTGGGGATCCCGGGATCATGTTGGTCTAGAGAAACATGAGCAGAATTAACGATCTCTAATGTCTCTCTCAGCTCCAGCCACACAGCCACACTGCCTCCCTCCCAGTCTCTCACCACTACACCACACTACCTCCCCTCCCAGTCCCTCAGCTCTAACCAGCAGACCACACTATCCAATCATAATCATTTAGTCATACCATGGGTGATTAGGAGGTTATTGAAAAATGTACTGTACATTTAAATCCCTATAAATTGAACTGATGAGTCATTAATTGCACTGCGGGAGTGCTGTGAGTTTGGCTTGACAATGAAGTAAAAGCACCAAGCTATACTACTTCTTGCCACTAGAGTGCAGCAGCAGTCTAGTAAATAGCTGTCGCGCTTGTGACACTGCAGAGCATTGCAGGTTCCTCATGGTTATGCTATGTATTTACCAAAGTTTACCAAAGTTTTTGCCATGTTTTTTTTTTTTTTAATACAGTACGTCTCTGTGCTTTACCATGCTTACCTATGCTTTACCATACTTTCATTATGCTGTATTAGACTTTGCTATGCTTTTACTATGGGTAAACTTTTATAAGTTTCCTAGCTGAGTGGGTAAGGCTGTGGCATGAGGGCATCTGAACTCACATCTCTGAGGTTGAAGGTGATCTCCAGGTTGGACCAGAAGTGGTCTGAGAACTCGGGGTACATGTCCAGCACCTCCAGCACATCCTCGCGGTGGATCTTGTGAAGGTCGCAGTAAGTCAGCGCTCGCACTTCCGCATTCGACTTGCCTGGCCGAGCGTACAGGTTGATTGGCTCTCCAAAAATGTCGTTCTTACCTGGGGGGAAAACACACACCTTGGCAAGGTTAACTTCCATTATAAGCCACATGCCCATTGGAACCTATTAGCAGCAACTACACTTATAATTCTCACACTCAATCACAAAACATTTGAAACGTTTCAATACATTTATATTTATTTTTATTTAGATTTAAAGCCTTATAAAAAGTGTTCAGTGGCTAATCAAGCTTTCTCTTGTATGACAAACCTGAAACACTCTCAACTTGATTTGAGGTAAACTTGATTTGAGGTAAGCACTGTTGATTGTTTAATAGTTACATTACTTGGCAGCAAGATTTCAAAATGTTTGTGAAACATTAATAAGAGAAAAGCCGATTGTCTGAGGATAAAAACATAGTCATAGTCGCTCCAACTATGAAATCTAAATTAGACTGCAAGCCAATTGCAATACCAAGAAGGATGCAATTGGAGTCTTATTTGCAAAAATGGAGTCTATTTTTATTGCTTGAGCTGTCAAAAGCTAGAAAAAAACACATTCTCACTTTCACTTCATTTTAATTATAACCTTATTTATCTGGATTTTGAACCAGTGTTCAGGATTGATATATTTTTCTTTTTTTAAATTTAGTAGTCACCAATTGTTTTTTTTTTTATCATTTTCTCCCAATTTAGAATAGCTAATTATTTTTAGGCTCAGCACACCGCTACCACCCCCGCGCTGACTCAGGAGGGTGAAGACGAGCACACGCTGTCCTCCGAAGCGTGTGCCGTCAGCCAACCGCTTCTTTTCATACTGCAGACCCACCTGGGCAGCTTACAGGTAAGCCTGCAGGCGCCTGGCCAGATTACAGGGGTCACTGGTGCGCGGTGAGCCGACGACACTCTGGCTGACCTAAGCCCTCCCCACCCCGGGCGACGCTCGGCCAATTGTGTGCTGCACCCTGGGAGCTCCCGTCCACAGTCGCCAGTGGAATAGCCTGGACTCGAACCGGTGACGTCCAGGCTATAGAGCACATCCTCCACTCCACGCGGAGCACCTTTGCCGGATGTGCCACTTGGGAGCTCCAGGATTGATATTTTTGCGGCCGCAGGGAGCAATGCAGCCATCTAAGAGAAACCTCAATGATTATCTCCTCATGCGAGAGGATCTAAGAAAAGATGCTCTTAAAATAATGTGGTGTCTGGTTTAACAGGAGAGCCAGTTATTGTAATGAAAGATGATTGAATGCTTAGAGATAACTGTATCAAAAGATCCGTAAGAAGTGGGAGCCCATCTGCTTTCTGAATGAACATGAAGAAACTTCAGTTTAGTGTTAGCTCTGCTCCACGCTTGTGTGGTGAGACGCACAGCATTCTCAAGAGACTGGCAGTGAGGAGCGCATACATTTTCTTTTTTTCTCAGCATCAACAATTTTTTCCTGGCAAAAATGAAATGTAATGGAATAAACGCCCCCAAAGTGCACAGATATTTAGTTTGATTCCAAGTATCACATTAACAGTTGGTATTAAATTAATACAGCGCTCCCTCAATATTTTTCAATTTCATAATTCACACATTTTGTTTGATCCATGTTAGGTCATACTGACAGTAAATTGTACAAATAAAATGTTTCTGATGCATAAGGATCTTCATTTTTTGTACAGTACAGTAGGTCAGACAGAGAAATAAAGAGGAAGAACTGTACCTATATAAATATAAATATTTCTCTGTAACGTTGTTAAATCACCTGATTTTGTTCCCCCCAGGAAAATAGTTAATTGTATTTGGCACTTCTCTATAATCTTTGCTCCTGGTTATTGAACATTAGTTTTTACTGTAGGTTTTAAAAGAATGTAATATTCACTGCATCAGTAATCGAAGCAAAACATACCAGTAAATTCATCAGCTTCATGTTAAATTTAGAGCAGAAAGGCAATACAGCAAGGGTTCAGACTGAAAACATTCACCTCACAGATTTGTCTTATAAAATATTTACAATGTGCACTGGGACAACATTAATTAACCACTGTTAAAAAAAGGGCTAACAAAACAGTAAAACAACTACCTTGAAGACCGATACAGTCAAAACCCATTACACATGGCAAGGATCCACGTTGCCTCTCACTGAAAACATTCACATCACAGATTTGCCCTTATTATTGTTCACAGTATTAATCAAAAAGGCAAGACGACAACGACTGAAAAGGATTCAGATTTGACTTATTAAATATTTACAATGCAGACTGGGACACCAGATGTGGAAGCAATCAAAGCAACACTAAGCCCTAAGCAAGCACCTTATATTATTCCAAAAGTTTGAACCTCAACAGGTTCTATATAAACAGATTAAGTACATTAATAACAGGGTTTCATATGTTTTTTATTTCGATTTAATGACTTACTTGTAAGTGTTCTGCGACTTCCATTAATCAAGTTGGGAGTGTACTTACTCTTGCACTCTTTGAATGACAGACCTTTTGACACAGCAAAGAGTGTGCGAGAAATACACTCTCAACTTGATTAGAGGGACCCGCCCAGCACTAATAAACATACATGAAGACACCCCCCCGAGGAAGGCCAGCTCTCATTACCCAGAATGGCGACGACCACGTCCCTGCGCAGGATCTCGATGGAGCCGCGTGAGATGAAGTAGAGTGCGGAGAGCACGTCGCCCGCATGGACCAGTGTGTCGCCCGGGGGGGCGTGCGTGGTCTTGAACTTCATGGCCAGAGCTCGCAGGCAGCCCTTGGTTGCTCCCTTGAAGGCTTTGCAGTTCTGCAGCAGGCTGCGATTCAGGTGCAGACAGATATCTGCCTGGAGGCACTCCGGGAAACCCTTCAGCACCTGGGAGGGGAGAGATGGAGGGGAAGTTACACTGGAAGGAACACCTTCCTGGAAGCACTCAGGGAAATCCTTATATAAGTCAATATGTCAGTTAAACCTGTCTTGTATATCAGTTAATATGTCCGGTCGATCCCACCTCTTATATCAGTTAATATGTCCAGTTAACACTGTCTCTTATATCACTTAATATGTACAGTTGACTATGTTTCTTATATCATTTGATATGTAACTTATTATAATTTTTTTATTTTATTTAAAAGAACACAATACATAGATAAAGTCGTTACCTTTATAGAGTTTTTATCTTGTTTTATAATAAGCTCACCGCGTTCATATCGATGCCATTGGTGTAGGACCAGGCGTGCTGGAAGTATTCCTCCAGTCTCTGCCGCAGTGGGTTGGGGATCTGGTGAAAGCGAATGAACTCTCGAACCCGCAGCATCTGAGTATGGTAGCGCGCCGTGCCCGAGTACAGCCGCTGGATAATCGCAGAGACATTCCCAAAGATACTGGCATACATCAGAGCTGCACAGAGAAAAGAGGCAGCAGGGTCGGAACAGGGCGAAGTAAAACAGGCTCATCTGTGTGGTTTTGACATCATCTGATCTCGATGACAGGAGTTAGAATCCATAACAGCAAAGCATCATACTCTTCTCATCTCACCAACAGGGGGCAGAATCCTCCACCACTATTAAACACTCACTCAACAGTGCTACACTTGGTAATACTAAAATAAAATTGAAGGACATTCTCAAGAATACTTGAGAATGTTTTCATTAGATTAAGTTTCTCTTCCTATTTCTAAAGGGGTCTGAATCCAGCAGCGTAACACACTATACTCTTACAGCTGTTGCTGCACTCATCACATTGTTTTCACAAAGCAACTAACGGTTCTGTAAAATGGGACTGGATTGCACACCATTCTGAAAAATGTTGAGGTAAAGCATTATGGTCAAAGCTCGACAAAGCTTTCTATTAGAATAATAAAAGTGTGTACTAAAAAAACCCGCAAACTTAACCTTATATATAACAGTAACAGCATATGCCAGTAACATACACGCCCGCCATGGCTGTAAGCTCATAATTACAGCTGTAAGTATGAAACAGTTGGCAAGCATGACACATATCAACAGTATGTGCATAACATTATAGAATAGGAAATAACAATGAAATGTTGAATCACAATTTCATGATCATTTCTCCAAATATATGCAACAATGTAAGTATGACATGAACGGACAGACAGACACCTCCATCCATAGTTCTGATATTCTCATTAACTTGTGCTAAATCAATTTAATACCAGCATTTCATCAGAATTCTATAAACGTTTCTCCAGATATATGGACAAATGGGAAGTGTACAGGAAATGTCATCCACAGTGGGGGCTAATTATGGAAGCATCCTTATTATAAGTAGTTATACATTGTGTTTATTCACAAGCCTAATGTTATAATACACAGACACAGGCAGTTTGTCCAAGTAATTAGAAATGAAGATTGGAACCATGCTTTCAAACTCATTTACTCTGGAGCAGAAAGTCCACAGAGAGGTGCAGGCACAGCAGCCCTTTCTCGTTTGTCACAATTTTTTTTTTTTTTATTGACAGTGTGCAGCCACTCGCTTCGTGCAGGGAATGAAGGTTTTTAATTAAGATAAATTGAGTATTAGGATTCTCCAAGACACCGGATACACCTTTCAATATTACTCCCACCACTCGGCGCTTTAAAAATGTTTTTCTCCACTCAGTGCCAGTTTCATTATTGTAACAAACTCCCCTTGTGCTCAATCACTTCTCGTCAGTGTATGACTAGCAGGCACACACAGATTTGTTTTAATAACAGGATTTTTCAAGGTGTTTCCACATTATATATATATATATATATATATATATATATATATATATATATATATATATATATATATATATATATATATATAAAACTTGTTTACCTAAACTTTAAGTGAACATTATATATAAAATGAAGGTTTTTTTTTTCTCCCCTTGACTGTGTTGTATTCTGTGACTATGTCATAATACAGAACCGAAATAATAGAATAGCACTCCACAGTATTATTATTAGTTTATTTAGCAGACGCCTTTATCCAAGGCGACTTACAGAGACGAGGGTGTGTGAACTATGCATCAGCTGCTGAGTCACTTACAATTACGGCTCACCCGAAAGACGGAGCACAAGGAGGTTAAGTGACTTGCTCAGGGTCACACAATGAGTCAGTGGCTGAGGGGGGATTTGAACCGGGGACCTCCTGGTTACAAGCCTGTTTCTTTAACCACTGGACCACACAGCCTCCAGTAAAGACAAGGAGGGAATAAATATGTTTACCGACAGTTCAAATATTAGTCAGTAGAAGTTTTCCAGATAATTATTGAAAATTAGGTGTGTGGGAGGGGGGAGGCAATCAGTGAACATAGGTGCAGGTGTTGTGGAATGTTTTTAAGGCTCTACTTAGCTGTCAATCAATCTTCTCAGTCACCTTACTAGCAGTGAGCAACCTATCCAGGTCCAGTGTAATCTACCTGTTGACATCTGTTATTATACTTCATTGTACTTGTAGACGCATTGCTCTGTAATGGACTGTCATTTTAAATCCCTGCAATGAGGACGGCAGGCACACCTCAGTTCACCTCACTGGGGTTTTAGTGTCGGGTGGATGACAAGCTGTGTTGTACCTGTATGTACGATCAATTTCTAATAAAAAATAGTTGGCTCTGGTAATTGCTGCTGCTGAGTCGGAGTGGACTGTCACAAAACGTTTTGTGTGGGGAAGTGAGTTTGCAATCTTTATTTGATGTTGAAATCTGGAAAGGTAGGAAAGCTAATGATTGAATCACAATGGTGCCTTGCCTTTAAATTGTCAAAATTACAAAGTTCCGCCCAATGGGGAGGTTTCTTCCCATCCTGATGTTATATAAGTAACTTGCAGTTGGAAGGTCTCTCCCTCTCCTCTCTCCTGTTATGCTGAGCATAAGCCTGCATATCCATTCTAATGTTAGCACCTGTCCCATGGGGCCTGTCTGCATTCTAGACTGAATACAGGCCACAGTATAGACTGTTGAAATATACTGGACTGTATACCTGTACTGGACTGTATACTGCACCTGCCAATGCCCTAATTCTGCCTGTCTCCTAACAAAGCTGCGCTTTGGGTTCAGCGAGCTGATTGTAAGGCCGGTCCTTATTGTAAGTTCCAGTCTGATAAGAATCGTGAAGTTCTCCTGGTCCAGGCTACAGACATCTTCACAACTTAATAGTTTTAAAAAAATGTAATAAATGTACACTAGCATTTTACTAAACAATGAACACATTGGATGTGTTCATTGTGTTCATTGCATTTTACTAAACAATGAACACAGGAGGAGGATGGGAGAGGATGGTGTCTCACTTACAGCCGATGAGCATGACGCAGATGGAGAAGATCTTCTCGGAGTTGGTGTTGGGGGAGACGTTCCCGAAGCCCACGCTAGTCAGGCTGCTGAACGTGAAGTAGAGTGCAGTCACGTATTTGTCCTTGATTGAAGGGCCAGAAGAGGGGTCGCTCTCGTTGTAGCGTTTGCCAATCTGGTCTCCCAGAGAGTATAGCCAGCCTATCCGTGGGCTGAGGTACTGGCGCTCCACATTGCCAATGGCGTACCAGATGCAGGCGAGCCAGTGCGCGATGAGGGCGAAGGTGCACATGAGCAGGAAGAGCACCGCCGCGCCGTACTCGGAGTAGCGGTCCAGCTTCCGCGCCACACGCACCAATCGCAGTAGTCGGGCTGTCTTCAGGAGGCCAATCAGAGTGGTGGTCTGGGAAGGTGAAAGGAGACAGGACAATTCACATCTGTAAGGTAATCCACACAGTTCACCCTGGTGCTATGTAATGACTGTCTAATTTGAATAGTGCTCATAGCATTATCAAAGACTAAGCTTCTATGAAAAGGCTCAGAAAATGGTATAATAAAGTAAAAATAGACTTGCTCCTTTTCAGCATTTGTTTTTCAGGTGTTAACAAATTACAGTAATAGATCCCTCACATTTTACAGCAACGTATTTGGCTGGGGTTCTTATTTGGAACACTTGAATGTACAACAGGTTTCACCACTTTCAGTTTATGAGTCGTTTCTGACATATCGTGACTGACTGGGACAGGGATACTGGTATCCAAAGTCAACAATAGGAAAGCATTGTGTATGACTGACACCCGTTTAATTTTGTGTGATTTTCCTCAGCTTGGATATCTCTGCATGGCCGCATTTGATCAGCTGCCATTTAGAAGCAAAGAATAAATTGAAAATAATCACATTGAGTAGCACAGCCCCTGCAGTCCTTTGCACAATTAGGTGAGTGATTTTTAAGGTGTTTGTGTGCCCCTGAAAAATAAACATTGAAAAGGAGAAAGCTTAAGTATAAGACACTAATAAAGGGAATGAGTGGAATTCACTGAGGACACATTTCATTTTTGCTGAAGTTTTGCTGTGGCAAATTTAAAAAGAGATCACCTGTCACAAACGCATCCCAGTGGGTCTATTCTGTGGAATTTGTTATTGTAATTCTTAAACATACAGAGCAGCAGGGATACACTAAGCCAGGGCCACAAAAATGCATCAGGGGGAGTCAACGTAAAGGATTTCCTGAGGTGAAGACCTTTAGATGTGAGGCTCTTGAATCGTAAGCATTAAACAAATCTTTGATGTACAGATACGTCAGTGTAGCCTTGGAGGGATTGAATAAATCTGCGAAGCTCAGCTACATTTTTATAGTGCTGGCATGATTGTATAATCCCATGGAGTAAGAGGTACATCGTTTAAGCACCATAGGGATGAATGATGATGTACAAGGATCTGAGTGTAGCGCTGTGGAGATTGTGTGTGATGAACAGATACATCAGCACAGGGTGGAATGATTGAGTAAGTCAGCAGTGGACAGATGTGTCACACGGCTGGAACGCTTGAATAAGCCTATGATGCAGTTATTGGTACAGTCCACATCCTCCCTCTCTCTCTCCTTCTAGCCCTCTCCCCATTCCTATATCCCTCTCCACCCCCTCTCACCTTCCCACTCCCCCACCCCCGTCTCACCTTCTCCCACTCTCCCCCTATATCTTCCTCCCTCCCTCCCCTCTCCGTCTTTCAGTGGGTAATGTAAAACTTCAGCAACTCAGACACAAAGCAATAGAATGAACTGCAGCCTCCTAAATTACATTGATAGGGTTGCTTACAAAACTCGAGCATTATTGAAGGTGCTATTAGCAGACACCTGAGCCAGCCTGTCAGAGAAGGAATGACAGGACATGAGAGATCAACTTTATAAAACATAAGTAAAGTAAGTAAAGACTGTAACATAAATTACAATGTAGAAGTATAGGATTGCTGATTAAAGGCTATTTGAAACTATATTCATCTAATAAGTGATAGTATAGATGATAAGTGATAGTATAGATTTAATATTTATACTGTGAGTATTTTCTTTATATGCAAATGAAATTCATTGGGTTTATTTTGTCATATCCCGTTTTGATTAACTGTAGCCTTGTAACTGCCAAGGGCTCTCACTGATTGGGGGCAGGGGAGAATGCTTCCGGGAAGGAGTCTCAAAAGAAGGAGCAAGCGCTAAGGCAACCCAGTCATACAGATTTGATTTTCTTTGCCGTGTAAAAGGAAAATAAGTTTAATTAAAACAATTATTTATTTATTTTTTTAATCAGATACGATTTTTAGCTTACAAGCTATCAAGCTAAACAAGTGGTATGATTTGCCAGGAGATATGTGAAGGGATGTCAGACAGGGAAGAAGTTAACAATCAAACGGCATGGAAGCAGCTCAAATAGAGCCCGTCTATTGCGCAGTGTAAGGCAGCCTCTGACCTCTTCAGATCCGGAGCGGAAAATGAGAAGATCGAAGGGGATGGCCGCCACCATGTCGATGAGGAACCAGCCCTTGAAGTAGTGCACCGCGATGCGGCGGGCTGGCTCACCACCGTCGTTGGAGTTCCGCGTGGGTGGTCGCGGAAGTTGATGAGGATGTCGATGATGAACATGATGTCCACAATGAGGTCCACCACGTTGAGCGGGTTGCAGGAGTAGCCGCAGTCCCGGCGATTCACCTCCTCCCGGTCGTTGAGCAGGAAGGCCGCTGAGTAGGGCGTGAAGATGGCCGTGTAGATCACCAGCAGCAGGATCAGCCAGTCCCACACTGCCTTGAAGGGGCTGTAGTGCAGGATCGTCCACTTGTGGATCCGGGGAGCCTGCAGCTTGTACTCGGGAAGAACATCGGCACCCAGTGACAAAACCTGACAGAGAGGACAAAAAGAGACATGTGCTATGGGTTAATATTGTCCTGGAGAAACGAGAACCTAACAAAATCTATGCTCCCCTGGTTCCTCCCTTATAAAAGTGTACCTCTGTATTTATTGCAGTTTTACCATGCTTTTCCCATAGTTATACTATATATTCAGCACAGTTTACCTTGGTTTGACATGTTTATTAATATGCTTTACCATACCTCACTATTCTTGACAATGCTTACCTATGCTTTACCATGCTTTCACTATGCTTAAATTACACTTATGCTTTTACTATAGTAAAGATTATAAGGGCTAGTAGCTGCTTGATCTCAAAACTTCAGCAATTTGTGACTTAAAGGATCCCAATGATTCAGCATCAAAAATGTGGCTAGGTAACCTATGCCATACCCCCTCCAATTGTTTTATATTATTGATTAATATCAAGAGAAGTTATTAACATAACACCATGGGGCTGGATTTGCAGAGCTCAAAACTCATCACATTAACAGTGAGGGAACAATTTAACGTTGAATTGCACATGTTCAATTTAAAACATTGACACTGCTGGTTCTCAATGAAGTGTCCCGTAGCGCTCCATTCAGGCAGCCATCCATTAAGACACAGCATTAGGTTACTTTATAAAAGATGAACCTTAGTAAACACAATCAGCTTTAAGAGGATACAATTTTACAAGCACATTTTACAAGAATCCCTTGAATTATTGCGCTGGCATCAGTTCACCCCCAGATTCCTGGAGCTCTCTTGAGGGTTTCTCATTAAAAATCGTTTTCAGAAGCTTTAAAAGGCTTGAAAGGGACGGCACAGATAAACACGTTTGTCTTTATTTATGAAACTCTATGCAGTGAATCTGTTCTGTAATGAGGTTTCAAAATAAATGATTGTGTAGATTTTTTAAACACATTGCCGCAGCCAACCCTTCATGGATTGGTCTGAAGAATCCAGAGAAGTCCCTTGTTACTCTGCAGTCCGCCCTGATGAAGGACCCAGGAGACGAGGAGTTGCATAGTGCTCAGGTGCAATAGAGCCAGGCACCTCATAAAACAATATGCATCATGTAACGGTCCCGAAAGCTTGGTCACGGAAAAGATAATGAGTATTAAGGGACAACCTCTGCTCCAGTGAAAAGCTTCCAGAAATGAGAGATTACTGACTATGTAATAAAACTAGAAACTATGTAGGTACAGTACTGTGCAAAAGTTTTAGGCAGGTGTGAAAAAATGCTGTAAAGTAAGAATGCTTTCAAAAATAGACATGTTAATAGATTATATTTATCAATTAACTAAATGCAAAGTGAGTGAACAGAAGAAAAATCTGAATCAAATCCATATTTGGTGTGACCACCCTTTGCCTTCAAAACAGCATCAAGCATCAATTCGTCTAGGTACACTTGCACACAGTTTTTGAAGGAACTCGGCAGGTAGGTTGGCCCAGACATCTTGGAGAACTAACCACAGTTCTTCTGTGGATTTAGGCAGCCTCAGTTGCTTCTCTCTCTTCATGTAATCCCAGACAGACTCGATGATGTTAATATCAGGGCTCTGTGGGGCCATACCATCACTTCCAGGACTCCTTGTTCTTCTTTACGCTGAAGATAGTTCTTAATGACTTTCGCTGTATGTTTGGGGTTGTTGTCATGCTGCAGAATAAATTTGGGGCCAATCAGATGCCTCCCTGATGGTATTGCATGATGGATAAGTATCTGCCTGTACTTCTCAGCATTGAGGAGACCATTAATTCTGACCAAATCCCCAACTCCATTTGCAGAAATGCAGCCCAAAACTTGCAAGGAACCTCCACCATGCTTCACTGTTGCCTGCAGACACTCATTCGGTGTGCGCTCTCCAGCCCTTCGGCGAACAAACTGCCTTCTGCTACAGCCAAATATTTCAAATTTTGACTCATAAGTCCAGAGCACCTGCTGCCATTTTTCTGCACCCCAGTTCCTGTGTTTTAGGTGCAAAGTTGAGTCGACTGGCCTTGTTTCCACGTCGGAGGTATGGCTTTTTGGCCGCAAGTCTTCCATGAAGGCCACTTCTGACCAGACTTCTCCGGACAGTAGATGGGTGTACCAGGGTCCCACTGTTTACTGCCAGTTCTGAGCTGATGGCACTGCTGGACATCTTCTGATTGCGAAGGGAAGGAAGCATGATGTGTCTTTCATCTGCTGCAGTAAGTTTCCTTGGCCGACCATTGCGTCTACGGTCCTCAACGTTGCCCGTTTCTTTGTGCTTCTTCAAAAGAGCTTGGACAGCACATCTGGAAACCCCTGTCTGCCTTGAAATTTCTGCCTGGGAGAGACCTTGCTGATGCAGTATAACTACCTTGTGTCTTGTTGCTGTGCTCAGTCTTGCCATGGTGTATGACTTTTGACAGTAAATTGTCTTCAGCAACCTCACCTTGTTAGCTGAGTTTGGCTGTTCCTCACCCAGTTTTATTCCTCCTACACAGCTGTTTCTGTTTCAGTTAATGATTGTGTTTCAACCTACATATTGAATTGATGATCATTAGCACCTGTTTGGTATAATTGTTTAATCATACACCTGACTATATGCCTACAAAATCCCTGACTTTGTGCAAGTGTACCTAGAAGAATTGATGCTGTTTTGAAGGCAAAGGGTGGTCACACCAAATATGGATTTGATTTAGATTTTTCTTCTGTTCACTCACTTTGCATTTAGTTAATTGATAAATATAATCTATTAACATGTCTATTTTTGAAAGCATTTTTACTTTACAGCATTTTTTCACACCTGCCTAAAACTTTTGCACAGTACTGTATATTATGACATTTTTTTATTATTATTATTTTATTTGGAATCTCCAATTATTTTTTTATTTTCTCCCCAATTTGGTTACGCCCAATTAGCCTATTGTTTATTTCAACCTGGCTCACCATTGCCACCCCACGCTGACTCAGGAGGGACCAAAACCGACACACGTGTCCTCCGAAGCGTGTGCTGTCAGCCGTCCGCTTCTTTTCACTCTGCAGGCCCGCCATGCAGCCAACTCAGAGCTACAGCGTCGAATGACCACACATCTCTGGGCAACTTACAGATAGGCTTGAAGGCGCCCGGACAGTCTACATGGGTCGCTGGTGTGCGGTGAGCCGAGGACACCCTGGCCAACCTAAGCCTGCCCCAGATGGTGCTCGGCCAATTGTGCGCCGCCCCCCTGGGAACTCATGTCCACAGTCGGCAGTGGAATAGCCGTGACTCGAATCGGCGACCTCCAGGCTATAGGGTGGAGCCTTTACCGGATGCGCCACTCGGGAGCCCCCAGGTGTATTAAGACATTTAACACTTAGAGTTACTAAGATGGGCAAGTAGCAGCGCAAACATACTGCAATTTGCATTTCTGTTTCAACAATTCTCAAAGTATACATTTTGTCGTATGTACTAAGAGAAAATATGTTAATAAAGAGAGCTGCACTATACTGATTTAAATATTTGTTATATCATCTTAGCGAGATCTCTACCGTTGCGAAAGTAGTGCAACATTTTTTCGAATAAAAAATGATAGGCATTAATCCCATCAGATTCTATAGTGGGGCCCCCACCTTCACCCACAAATAAAAAATGTGTTTCTATAAAAAAGCTTTTCATAACCATACAGTAGGTCTCGCTAAACCGGATATGTTTGTCCGACATAAGGAGGTGTTAGGTTTAAAAAAATACAATAAAATCGCACACACATACATTTATAGTACTCAATGTACTTTAAATGTATAAATCATTACTCTGAAATAACACTAATGTGTTTTGGGTAGGCTACACATTACATTATGGAAAAAAAAAAAATCTGTACAGTATGCCTAAATACAGTATACAGTACATTAGTAAAATCAAATGAATATATAGTGCACTTTCTTTTTACTTTAGCCTGTAGGCTACCAGTAACACAAAATAAATCATGCTTATTTTATAATCAAAGCATTTATTTTAAATTGAAACTAAATAATTTTAGAGGTTTTTGTTTTTGTTTTTTTGTTTTTTTAAATTTAGTCGTCAGCAATTTTTTTTACCCCGGTTTTCTCCCCAGTTTAGTATGCCCAATTATTATATGTATTCTCGGCTCACCGCTCGCAACCCCCCGCCTATTCGGGAAATGGTGGCTGGAGCACACGTCCTCCGAAACGTGCTCCTGCCAAGCCATCGCACTGCGGATCCACAGCGATGCCACCAGACCTATAGTGCCGGAGGACAACGCAGATCTGGTGGCTCCACTGCAGAACCACAGGCGCCCTATTGGCCACAGGGGTCGCTGATGCGCGGTGAGCCGTGGATTCCCCTGCCGACCTAAGCCCTCTCTACCTGGGCAGCACCCGGCCAATTGTGCGCCGCCCTCTAGGAACTCCCGGTCACGGTCAGCTGTGACATAGCCTGGATTCGAACTTGCGATCTCCAGGCTATAGGGCACATCCTGCACTCCACGCAGAGCGCCTTTACTGGATGCACCACTCGGGAGCCCTGATTTTAGAGTTTTTTAATTATTATTATTATTATTATTATTATTATTATTATTATTATTATTATTATTATTATTATTATTATTATTATTATTAACTTGGCATACTTAGTAGCCTTGGCAATTAACACAAAATAAATCACGGTGCCGCACTGACAAGTTATGATACTTACAAGAGGACAGTCAATTTTCATTAATATGAATTTCAAGGGAACAGCAACAAATTTTGCATTATACCACTCATCTGTATTATCATGAGTAGCCTATAAGCCAAATGTATACTGTCAGTGGTGCAGTGCTAAATTGTGCACAATTACAAACCACCTGCACATTAATTAACAGGTGTGATTCCTATTCCTATAGGCTCAGAATGTGTGCAGTCTATTGCTCCCAACACACTGGGGAAACCAGAAATGTCATATAAAATTGTTTTCAAGGCTTGTAAGTACACTCTGCTTTTAGGGAAAAATAGGTATTTGGCTGTTCGCCTCAAAAATGCATTGAGCACAACTGGCAACCCACGAGAAAAAGCAGACTGGGAAATGCCAGAAACAATTGTGACTGTTTAAAACATGCTTTCAAAAGTTCTGAACAAATTGATGCAATTGCAAGTGTCGCAATTTCCCGCAACTTTAGTGTATCTCATGATAATATTTGAGAACCTTCATTTGCATTATCTCCATATCTTCCATATGAATTTATGCAGGAATGCTCATAATTACATATTCATCTAAGGCTGAACCCAAAGGAAAACTGTTGCTGCAAAGCATTCCCTAAAAGGTCGCCAACAGCATTGCGCATGTTTAGTACATTTCACCCTAGACTTCCGATTCGTTTGCGACTATATCGGCAGCTGCCACACTTTAGTACACCTACCCCTTCGAGTTCTTTATTCTTGAACTGGAAGTGAATGCTTAGTAGGTATATAACCTGTTTGTACGATTTAAAAGAAAGGCTTTAAATCACACCAATTAAAACTCCTAAGAACCCTAAAGCTAGCCTAACACTCTTAATGATTTAATTCTTATGTTATGCATTACAACAGCACCACCTATTGACTGGAATGTACTGTGCTGCTCTGTATCGATAATGACTTATAGAGTATAGTGTATATGCCTGTCTTTGGCTTGGGCCTGTCACGATGTCTAGAGCACCAGACCTGCTCACCACATACAGCCTCATCAACTGGTTAATACCCCTCTCTCTTTGATGAGGTAGTCATATCTACAATAATACAGTGCCTGGTATTGTCAACGGACTCTGAACTTTGAACTGGACACAGAGAAAAAACATGTCCGCAGAGCTTTAATCGATACCAGAGTTGTATTCCCTATAGCAGTACCAATCTTTAAAAGGTAGAAATAAGACCCACTGCACAGCAGTTCGATCCATTCACTACAGCACACCTGAGCTTATTACCTATACATGGTGGCTAATCAAGCTTGTAGTAAAACCTGGAATTGGTGAAACTGCTGTATAATAGGAGTCTTATTTCCATCCCTGGGTGGAGATAGGAACCAGTACACCTCTCAAGATGTCTGGGTCTAATGTAGTTCTTTGTGGAAGATAAATGGTTTCAGAGGTATACGATACATCTGTCTGTGTGGCTACTTGTATCCTCTGGGAAACACAGTAAGAATTGCCATCGTGGGCAGCAGTGTTAAAAGCTCATTATTTCCCCTTTTAGCAAACAGTGCTAGCAGCAACAATGGCTGTAATAAAATACATGAAAGATAACCTACAGGTCTTTGTAATAAACAATGAAAAGTGAAGCTATGTGACATTCGCCACATCTGATAGAGCCAAGAGATACTATCAAAGTCTACACCATTTAAAAATCTAATAATTACCCAGCTGAGATACAGTTCATCTTAGTTTTCTGCAGCGACCACAGCAAACACATGCATGATCCCCTGCTAAACTCACATAGCAAACAAACTGGAATAATTTACCAAGGGAAGAGGTGCAGAGAGAGGCACAGTGTGCAAGCATCTGTTTAACATATCATGTAATGCAAATTTAAACAGGTATAAACTCTTGCACTATTGGTTGCTTGATCTGATTTTCAGAATGAGATTTTGTTAGATACAAGATCCAACACAACCTATATTTGCTCAGTAATGGCCTCATTCATTAGAGTTAAAAGTGAAAACACCTGGCACTATAACTCATTACCTGTGGAGAGGACCTTGGTGCTGTGCAAAGACCTGTGCAGTAGCCCTGAAGACTGAAGTATTTATTTTCACATATCTAGAGCTATTGCTCTCCCCAAAACAAATTTATCAGCTTTACAACTCTGTCACTTTGCACCTGAAAGCACTAAAACACACCATTATATGATATCCATCAATGTCACCCTAAACATTGATATTGAGGATACAGTAGTTGAAACAGTTCTTTCTCTGCTCAATTATTCAAACAATTGTTTAGTCCTGTACCTGCCATGTTTGACCTTGACTGAACCATTTCACTTATGATTTTTATCAGCGCAATTACACCCACGCTCTAAAAAAGATGCTTCTCTTGTATATCACAACGGGGCATAGGTTAATCGAATCAACAAAAGTTTCTTTTAGTTTAAAACTGGAAGATCTCATTATACTATTTATCATTGCAGGTAGTCTGCAAAGTGCATAGAACTCCCAGCCATAAGCAGGTGTTTTATAGAACACTCAAAAGTGCTGAATTCCAGGGTAATTTGAACTGTGTGCTGCTGTGTTTAAAAGGCCATTTGAAGGATGATAATTCAGAAAGTTAGCGTGTCAGTGCAGATCTAAATCAGCCGTTTGTAAAGGTTAACACCGCTGCATTTGCATAGCAAATGCAGTTTTGTCTTCTTGGCAACAAGATTCTCTACAGAGCAAAACAAACACATTATTTTGAGGATCATTAACGCACAACTGACACATTTGGTCAGCTGCTGGTCAGACACAAAGAATAAATGTTGAAAAACAGTAAGTCTAGTAATAGTAAACAAGGTTATGTACAGTTATATAAAACAACATTTACAAAATACACATTTAAAAGCAAGCCAGTGATGCAAGAGAAAGACTACTCACTATCACTTTTTGTACAGCAGTCCTGGAGAATGTGGTGGTCTTCACTTCTGCAGTTTTAAACTGTAGTTATTATTCTGCATTTGCTTTGCTGTTATCAGGTGGTTTACAGTGACCTAGGCTTCGTAATAAGGGTTAATAATACCTGAAATGACATAATGAAACACTCTGGAAAGAAACTGTGAAAGTCTTTACTCCCGTTGAAGTTTCCTAAGGCAAGCCTGTCATCTTGAAATTGAATGGCCCTCTTCTGTGTTTGCTTTATTTTATTTGCTTTGTTGTTGTTGGAGTTCTCCCGGAGGCAGATCTATTTATTTCCCTTTTCTTTCCAATGCAAACAATGAATGCAATAAAACTGCAGCCTATCAGTGTAAAAGCAAATGCATTTCTGTTTAAAGCCAAAGAATAGGCTGCTTGAAATGCACTACTGTAAATACCAATACAAACAAAATTATCATTATTAAATAATCCTTGAGTGGTAAATAAATATAAAAAAATGATTACAGTGCTTTCCCTGCCTTTTGAAAATGTTAATATGGTTCATATGAACAACTGTTAATGTATGTTCCATCTGTCTTGTTTTTGATATAGAAACATTTAAAACATATGGGCCAGGATTTTCAAATAGTCGTAAATGATAACTCCAGTGTTAATCAAGAAATTGGTATGTAGCATTGATTTTGGCATTTTCAAGCGGTCGTTATGCCCTTTTCTATACTTGTGGTATGAAGGAGATTTATTCACTTGTTTTAACCATTTGTAAGCTTACGGAACGTTTGTTGTATTGCTAAAATGATATACCTCTTGAAGACCCCAGAGATGTACCCTACTTAGCTCAATCCAGATTGATGTCATGCTGATGCACTGGGGAGACCGCACTGTGGTTGATCCCCGGAGCCAAGATGGGATCAACCACATGTAGCAATACATGGAAACATGTAACATAATAAAATAAAAAGGTCCTTATATACCCTTTAACGGATTGATTTAATTAACACATGTCGTTTGAAAATCACTTGCTATTAAAGCTCTCGTTACTATATTACGAGTTCGATAAAATAAACACTGGTTTCTGAAAATTCTGCCCAATAGGTCTGATTTTGAGGAAACCTGGTAAAATGCAAATGTAAGGGCAAAGGGTGCTGTTCCCTTCATGTTGTGATTTCAAAGGGAGTTTGAGCTGGGTGCTGGCGGAATTCCGTTAGCACTGACCAGTGAAGAAAAAGAGGGAGCCAGAAGCTGCTAGCAAATCAGGAGCAACTGACATTCCCTTTAAGAAAACGATAGCCCCAGCGTTTGCCTTTGTTGTGATTTTAGTGAACACAATGCTGTTCTTTAGTGCCATATAGCACCATTTGTCAATGAAGCATTTAGATATTTACATTCATTGAACAAGTTTGAGATGCAGCCCTGTCTGTGCCGTTACCAAAATCCCTCAAAGCTAACGTGCAAATGAGGCCACACCCCGAAACTTATGCTGAGCACTGACACTAACACAGACGGAAAAAGACAGGGCAAAGTATGTCACCAAAATCACATTACAGGGCAAAGGCAGTTTTCTCCTATTTGTGCAGTGTATTTTCATCAACACCAGGGGTACTTGCACTACAGGTTTTCCCCATCATCACAATCGGGCCTGTAATGTACACCCCATTCAAAATGTAAGCTTATTTGACCTCAACTCAAGAACAGCTCTCCAGCTCTAGTTGCCCGCTTGTCTTTCACCAGACATGTAAAATGTCTGTATAATTGTAAGAGCTCATCGGCGCCATCTAGTGAACAGGTCCTGTGTACAGGTACTGAGAAAACGATCTCCTGGATGCAGCAAAGAACAATAAACACAAACAGTAATACAACAGCAATGCACATTATAGTGTAAAGGTTGAGCAAGCTGTACAGAAACAGGTCAATTAGAAATGCTTAAAATCACCCCAAACTTGACTTAAATAATATGAATATGGAGAACACAACATTGCCTTTGGGAATGCCCCCAACTGTACAGCAGTGGACTGTCAACCGCACATAACATTAATGCATTAATGCAGGCCTGAATACCACAAATGAATATCAAGCTTGAGATAATAATTGCTAAATGGCACAGCTGACAGCAGCTTCACACGGCATGCTGTAATGTTTAGTGTCATTTTCAAACATAATCCTCCTGAAAGAATTTCCCCAAAGGGTTCCATTAGATTATTTAAACTTTTTGGGGGGGAATTTATTTTGTAATGTGAGGAAAACAAAAACACCCAAGGTGAATGCTGGAGCTCCTAATTTAACTAACTGTGTTATTTACAGTATTGTAATAGCAGCATTTTGTTTTCTTTTCAGAACAGGCGCTAACTTGGTATGGTGGTAAATGCTTCGTTAATATGGCCCTAGCCCTTATAAAAGTTTACCACGGTAAAAGCATTGCAAAATGTAACAAAGCATATTAAATTATATAGCAAAACACAGTAAACGATGGTTAATATATAGTATAACTAGGCTTGCTACTATTCGATTTTAATTTTTTCGCCAAATCGATGATTAATATTGTGGTGGTCAAGAAGGATGCAAGGCAAGGTTTCAAGGCTAAACTTTTTATTTGTTTTAGCTTTAATTATTGCTTAACAAACTGCTGTCAGCCACAGCTCACGCTTCTACTAGTCGGCTCTTCTCTTTAGCTCCTTTTCTCTCTACCTCTTTCTCTCTAGCTCCTTCATTCTGTTCTCCTTCTTTCAGTCTGACCCTGGTCCCAGGCCGGAAAGTCCCAGGCCGGAAAGTCACAGGCTGGCAGTTGTGGGGAAATTCTCCAGCCCAAGGATCCATAAAACCTTCTAAAAGGGAGGGCCCCAGCCTGACTGCGGGAAACCTCACTTGGTGGAAAAGTACAGGCTGGGTTCTCCCGTTCACTCCAGCGCACTGACCACGCCCCCGATCCGCGGGGTGCCCACTTCTCAAATAAACCGTAGAAAATGCAGCATATAAAAGTGCATTACACAGACTTTTATAGCATAAATTTACAAGTAAAAACAATATGCACAGAACAAAACATTACATAGTTGAACAGAACTAACTTGCACTTATTATTTGGAGTCTGAGCCCCCTCTCCTGCTTCAGCATAGCAGGATCCAGAGTCACTGGAAGGCAAGGCAGACGGCCCCCCCTTCGTCCTGCCGTGATCCTGAAAATATCACTTTCCAAAAGAGACGACTGGACACCTGAACAGTAATACAGTACATACTTTTAAATCCGGTATGTATTGTAGCAGCATGTAAAATTCCCCATTAACAACCCAACAGCAAAATTAAATCAAAATATTACCCATGCACAGAACTGCTTAAAATGTAAAAAGCAATGCATTTAGAAAAAAGATTTAAAAATAACAACACCAGTTTCCAGAATTAAAACAGTATCCAAAGTCAGTATTCAAAATTGCAGAATATAGTGCTCGATAAGGCCCTAACGTCACAGTTCACTTGTAAATGAAAATGCACAAAAGCAGCCAAAGATCACAGATTTAAAAAAATGCATCACAGTATCTAAAACTGTTAAATGCATCACAGTATCTAAAACTGTTTAATGATTAACTTTTACATTACAGTGCCTTGTCTCGTTCGCTTTGTTTTTGGAGGAAGCGCTGTGTAACTGCAATGCACAATAAAGACTGATTTGCCATGCCAGAAAAAAGAAAAAAAACACAGACTGTGACAGTTAAACAAGTCAATTGTAACATTGAAGAGATGGGCTTTGTATCAGAAAACTGGTGATGGAGTAGGAAATCGTGTGTGACGGGTAAGTGCATTAATTTGTTACACATATATATATATATATATATATATATATATATATATATATATATATATATATATATATATATATATATACAGTACTGTGCAAAAGTTTTAGGCAGGTGTGAAAAAATGCTGTAAAGTATGAATGCTTTCAAAATAGACATGTTAATAGATTATATTTATCAATTAACTAAATGCAAAGTGAGTGAACAGAAGAAAAATCTAAATCAAATCCATATTTGGTGTGACCACCCTTTGCCTTCAAAACAGCATCAAGCATCAATTCTTCTAGGTACACTTGCACACAGTTTTTGAAGGAACTCGGCAGGTAGGTTGGCCCAAACATCTTGGAGAACTAACCACAGTTCTTCTGTGGATTTAGGCAGCCTCAGTTGCTTCTCTCTCTTCATGTAATCCCAGACAGACTCGATGATGTTGAGATCAGGGCTCTGTGGGGGCCATACCATCACTTCCAGGACTCCTTGTTCTTCTTTATGCTGAAGATAGTTCTTAATGACTTTCGCTGTATGTTTGGGGTCGTTGTCATGCTGCAGAATAAATTTGGGGCCAATCAGATGCCTCCCTGATGGTATTGCATGATGGATAAGTATCTGCCTGTACTTCTCAGCATTGAGGAGACCATTAATTCTGACCAAATCCCCAACTCCATTTGCAGAAATGCAGCCCCAAACTTGCAAGGAACCTCCACCATGCTTCACTGTTGCCTGCAGACACTCATTCGTGTACCGCTCTCCAGCCCTTTGGCGAACAAACTGCCTTCTGCTACAGCCAAATATTTCAAATTTTGACTCATCAGTCCAGAGCACCTGCTGCCATTTTTCTGCACCCCAGTTCCTGTGTTTTCATGCATAGTTGAGTCGCTTGGCCTTGTTTCCACGTCGGAGGTATGGCTTTTTGGCCGCTAGTCTTCCATGAAGGCCACTTCTGACCAGACTTCTCCGGACAGTAGATGGGTGTACCAGGGTCCCACTGTTTTCTGCCAGTTGTGAGCTGATGGCACTGCTGGACATCTTCCGATTGCAAAGGGAAGTAAGCATGATGTGTCTTTCATCTGCTGCAGTAAGTTTCCTTGGCCGACCACTGCGTCTACGGTCCTCAACGTTGCCCGTTTCTTTGTGCTTCTTCAAAAGAGCTTGGACAGCACATCTGGAAACCCCTGTCTGCCTTGAAATTTCTGCCTGGGAGAGACCTTGCTGATGCAGTATAACTACCTTGTGTCTTGTTGCTGTGCTCAGTCTTGCCATGGTGTATGACTTTTGACAGTAAACTGTCTTCAGCAACCTCACCTTGTTAGCTGAGTTTGGCTGTTCCTCACCCAGTTTTATTCCTCCTACACAGCTGTTTCTGTTTCAGTTAATGATTGTGTTTCAACCTACGTATTGAATTGATGATCATTAGCACCTGTTTGGTATAATTGTTTAATCATACACCTGACTATATGCCTAGAAAATTCCTGACTTTGTGTAAGTGTACCTAGAAGATTTGATGCTGTTTTGAAGTCAAAGGGTTGTCACACCAAATATGGATTTGATTTAGATTTTTCTTCTGTTCACTCACTTTGCATTTAGTTAATTGATAAATATCATCTATTAACATGTTTATTTTTGAAAGCATTCTTACTTTACAGCATTTTTTCACACCTGTCTAAAACTTTTGCACAGTACTGTAATACGGATGGTAAAATGCAACTGACGTGTATCTGAGTGTCATATATCCGAGTGCTGACTGTAGTAACTGTCACCATATACCTATAGCAAAAGCTTACCTGCACCTTAACCTGCTTCACGCTAATTTCAAAGTAGGCGCTTTGAATGACAGGCGCTGTAGTTGGCAAATGAAAGTACACAGTCGGTGCAGATCGTGATGACTGGCAGTCATTTAAACGACTGAGAGCATTCTATTGCAGCTTCAGTCAACGAGATCTGTCAGAACAGGGTGAAATGACAGTCACAGTGAAACTACAGTACTAACAGACCACCGAGATCACTGACAGCGACCCCTAGCCATTCAGAGCGGGACAGACAGTAAGTATAAAAACTATACTAGAGATGATTTCTAAATGATTATTTTTGGTAAGAAAATAAAAAAAACAGAGAGTGGTTTTACCGACATTTATCCTATATAAACTTATTTCAGGCGAACTCAAATTTTGGGGGAATTTGACGCTTACAAGCTTTCCGATTAATATCGAAAAGTAGCAAGCCTAAGTATAACCATGGGAAAACTGCAAAATAACTGCACAGATTTACTGTGGAAACCTTCATAAGGGAAGTCTCTTAAGAAAGACTTTGAAGCTATCTTGCCATCTCAAATGGAACCATGATGACTAAATACTAGGCAATGGATTATAAAAGTCCATTAAACATGTTCTGGAAATCACAGAAAACGCAGTGAGGAGGCTGGAGATTTTCACAGGCCATCCTGCCCAACAGACTGAACACCTCCTCCACCCCCATGGGAACATGACGAACACACAGCGAAAGCGACTGACTGTTCAAGTGCTTTATCTGCCTTTCACAGGTTTGAAGGAAACTGCAGGAAGAGAACTCCAGGTCTGTGAGGTAGCGAGGCCAAGACCGTTCACACATTTCACTGCTGTGGATGTCACCTCTGTTAGGCACTGCAGCGGCTTCGCACCCATCCTATGGATTAAGCATTCCTGTGCTGTGATGATGAGTTTGACAAACAGGGTCTGAGAGACCCACAACACCGGTTAGTCAGGGCTCCCTTTATTATATAGCGCTATAAACTCCTGTTTACCAAACCACAGTCAGCTAACAGGACAACAAAGACTTCACTATCATTCACAGCCCTTCTTGTTGTAAATCTCACTGTGGAATAAAGCAACGTGCTTTTTAACCTCATCTCAGAATCAGTAACAGCAGTCCATCACAAAACACTATCCAGCCAACTCTTCCTCTTTTGAGATCCGGGTCCACGGCACCAATGTAACAGGGGTACTAATTGGTAACCATGCATGCCGCAAGTAATCATTTTAACCACTGTGCAAAAAAGACAGGCATTTATCTAAATTTGTGGTTATAGCGCTTTTAACCACACAGGGTTAAGAATCCGTTTCAGCAATGCATTAAACAACATTGCCCTCTACAGCAGCACAGCTACAAAATCGTTTCTTATGATAAAAAGGTATCTAGTGCTGTAATATTGATGTCAGTTTTATGATCAAAGGCATAACTCATTAAGCACCTAGTGGCTTTGTTTTCAACACAGTGATGATATTTTATTAAATTAAGCCTCATCTTTCAAACTGAAATGTTGTTTTGTACATTATTCTTCTGGTACGTGTTCTTTTGATTTCTTTCATGTGAAGACGTGCTGTACAGTGTGGTTCTCTGAGCTTGTAGGGCTATCTTTGGAAGCTATTAGGAGATGGCTCAAGGGACAGCGCTCCTTTCATTTTAGTGACTTTTCAAAATGTTTACCTTGGGGTAATATCTTAATAGCATAACAAAAACAGTCATGCACATTATTCTAAACTTCTCAGAAGGAAGAAAACAGCAGAAGCACAGTTTTAAGGCCAGTCTGTGTGTCTGCACTGTGCCATTTACATGCAATCTGAATGATCAGTGAAGGAAAAGCATGGGAAATGTTGCACAGAGAAATTACATTTTTGTAAACGCCTGAAGTTCTTGTAGTGTTATTGGACACATTTGCATAATGATAAAAACTGTTCAGCAATGTTATGAAATCACTCAATTTTTCACATTCCTAATTGGTCAGTTTCTATTAATGCACTGGCCCGGGCCATCACTTTGTAGCCCCTACTGTATTACACATTGAGTCACTGAGTGTACAGTAACTGGCTGATGCTTTACCCTTTAAGCTATTTTAAAAGTTAAAAGTAATGACTTGATATTGGGACCATTTAAGAAGCCCTTTAAAGTTACTGGAATTATTTATGGTCGAATGAGTATCATCACTGCCCAGTGAAACAAACTCACTAAGAAGCTAAGATATTTCAGCACAAAATAACTTGCAAATGAATAATTCTCGCTGAATAAACACCCTTTTCAAAACAAAACTCTTAGATGAGTTTAATCATCTACATATAATGAAACTACATGTAAACTTTTTCTTTCACGAAACGTCAGTTTGTTTGAATCATGTCCACCCCAGAAGAAAAAACAAAACAACAAGAAAGCTGCATGCTCACAGTAAGAGCTGAGCACATTGTGATAACATGAGAAGGAGGCCAATCCGTTCACATGTGCAGTGGGGAAGGGCGCATGCCTCCCCCCCAGGGGTCTGTGACTGTGCTGTGTTATATAAAATCATGCATGACAGTCCCTCTGATCTCCAGAAATGCAGCAACACAGACGTTCTGGTCTTTTACTGAAAAAATAAAAAATAACAACACAGTCCAGAGGACAGAGAAGACGCCTGAGGACAGAAAAAGGCTTGTCAATTAAACACTCCCTCACAGTGCTGCAAAGTTCAGAGATTCACGCTGACAGGCTAATCATCACAATGAAGTCCTGAAACTTAAATCTCAAACAATCTATAATGGGAATCAGATTTTACTACAGTACATTAAATGCAACATGTTATCAAATAAGAAAGCTAAAAGAAGTAATGTCAGATTTCTGTTAAGGTCAGATTAATTCACACAATGACTTAACACTAAATATTGATCCAAAACCCTAATGCTACTAAACCCAAGTGTGTAATCTGTCTTCAAAAGGTATGTTTTACCAAAACAACGGCACTCAATAACAATTTAGGTACTGTAGTATACATCATTTTTTTTATGACAGATAGGATAAAGAAAAATCAGCTCATTTTGGAAATGAAATTGAACCATCGTCATCATTTCAATTTGTATCTGATAACTGTGAGCTTGAAATAAAATCAGTATACAGAAATGAAAACTGTGGTATTTCCATCCGCTAAGTGCATGTCTGCTTTGTAGAAACCATTGACCTTGAAGCTGTCAATGCAGCTTTTATTTTTTATTTTGCATATTTAAACTGCTGTTCCCATTCAATTTTTTTGTTTTCTCATACTTTTTAAAAGATGTCTTTCTGAGTGGTCCTGTGTTCTGCTACTCCAATATTTTTTCTCTGTATCTGTCTTTGGCAGTAAGCTTGCTTGAAGAGTCCAATCTGCCAGGCATTGAACACACATTAATGGCTCATACTTGCGTTTTAAGCCACGAATGACGATGAGTGACAAAATAACTTTCTGATACCTACTGGTAATTCCTCATGAGTTTCATAAAACTGATAGAATACAAGATTTCAAACAGTAACTTCTTTCTACCATATGTTTTAATTAAGATTTAAATGCATTTTTGTTTTGCGTATCATTCTTAAAAGGACAGCTTGTTTCTCCAGGATATTACTCTGCATTGTGCAGTACTTACTAAACTGAAAATAATCCAATACACACTTCCAATAGCAAGCTCTATGCACCCCTGGTTTTATTTTTATTTTAGGATTGTGCACCAAAGCTTAGGGACTTTAAAAAGACTTCTTAATTTCACAGCTTCCAAAGATAAAGCAGTCATATTGAAAGGTACAGTAGGACTAGAAGCTCAGGTTTATCTCATCTCAATGCTTACATTCATGTCTATTCCATGTCTTGAACAATTATTGTTGGTTTTAAAGTTACATAATCCGTATTTCAGAAAATATCCCCCTCTAATTGTTTTCTTTGTGTAACAAGTAAGTGACACACCTGAGAGAGTTTTAGCTCCTCCACAAACTTCCATTTTGCAGAAATTTAAATAATAAAAAAAAAAATAATAATAATTTATACCAAAAATTGTAAAGACTGTAAATGAACGGATCAAAACATAGTGTGGGAAACTGGCATTCTCTTTGAGGCTGAGATCATTCCAATCACATGCTGTTACATAATGTGATATGAAAGCTCACATTGCACACAGTATTTCAGAAAATTCCCTGACGTTACAGAACCCGGATAGCAATCTCAAGTCCTCCGTAGTGAATGACTACCAAACAAGGGCAGGTTTCTCAATGAGCCCTGGTGGGTTTCTCTCTTTCCCTCATTCCCTCTCTTCTAGGGAGTGGGAATCTGTAGATGGGAAGCCCCAGTGTCTCTCCAGGGCAGAAAGCCCCGCGCTCAGCTCGCATTCACTTCTACTGTCCCTCTTAGTCAGGAGGAGCTGCCAGCGGGCACGCAGGCTCCGATAACCCCTCTCCAGTGACCTCTCCAGCAAACAGTCAGGAGGGTCAGAGCTGGGGTTCAAAAATTGTATTTGTTGCCACTAGACTAGACCACACTGCCAAGTCTGCAGCAGTTTTTTTCCCCTCACACTCTCTCTCACACAGACACACTTTTTCATACCACTTCATTCACTCTCCCACACACACAGACACACTTACATTCCACATATTCTCTTTTTTCACACTCTTTCTCACACCACCTCATCCCCCCCCCCCCCAGACACACTCTCTCACACTGACACTTACCCATTCTCTTTTTTTCAAACTCTGTTTCTCTCCCCACTTCACTCGCTCTCCCCCACACTTTCAAGTTCGGGCTCTCTCTCTCCCTCACCTCTCCCCTCAGTGGGCAGTCTGGGGGTCTCACTGGCACAGCGGAAGCAGCTCTGGAGTCCCGGGGGGCACGGCATGGGGTCACGTGGAGAAGGAGGAGGAGAAGATGGCAGTGGGGCTGTGCTCAGCTCATCTAGCAGCTTAAGGGCGAGTGGCAGGATCATCGTCTTCACCACCACGCCAAGGTGCTGCCGTGTCGCGTCACACACACCGGGGCCAGGGCCAGGCAGCAGCCGCAGTCGTGGAGCCTCCAGCTTCCGGGGCGCGCAGCCACCGGGGCGCAGCGCTGATAACACATGAACTACACGAGCATTACCCCAAACAAATAAAAATACAACAGCAAAGCACCTGAGAGACGCAAGGGCTTCTTCTGTTTCCTAGGACAGCGAGTCCCAGGCTGTTCACCAGTTGAGAAAAATACACACAGCTGCTACCGCTGCTGCTGGGAGAAAGAGATCTCCGGCAAGGAATCAGCATGACAGGAAAAAAAACACACGCACACACACACACACACACACTCACACTGAGACATGCTCTGTGGAGTGTAATTGGAGCGAAAGGGAGAGAGGGAGAGAGAGAACAGAACAGAGGGAAGGAAAGAGATACTGACAGACAGAGAGAGGGGGAGAGAACACAGAAAGAAAAGAGGAATGGAATGGGTGACAGAATAAACAGTTAAATAAAAGAACGAGTAACAGGAAGAGACAGAGTGCCTCAAAGCTGCACAATTATTGGGGCAGAAATTTTTCCCAGCATTCCAACACTACTCTTCAGCTAGATGCTTCTTTCTTGGCAACAACAACAACAACAGATTTTGTTAGAAATTGTAACAAACCCGACCACAAAACAGATGAACTTTCTCACTTCCAAACTAAAGAGGCCCTCCCTGCACACTCCCAGAAAGCAAGTGTACACAAACACAAATGAGCGAATATCAATAGAGAAAGCTCTAATAATAGTGTCGGTGCCAAGCTCGGTGAAGTGATGTGTGAAACATCACCCGCCGGCAAAGTTAAAGGAGATGGAGAGCAGAGAGCGAGAGAAGAGCATTGGGGGAGAGCACATCCCGACTTCCTCTCATTCCTCTAATAGCGACCCTGCCCTATGGATTCAACACACAAGCAGCTTCACAGTGTGAAGAAGGGGTTCCTTTAGCTGCAGGGTGAGGAAGGGGTTCCATTAGCTGCTGGATGAGGAAGGGGTTCCTTTAGCTGCAGGGTGAGGAAGGGGTTCCATTAGCTGCAGGGTGAGGAAGGGGTTCCATTAGCTGCTGGATGAGTAAGGGGTTCCTTTAGCTGCAAGGTGAGGAAGGGGTTCCATTTGCTGAAGGGTGAGGAAGGAGTTATTTTATTGAGCAGCTACAGGGAGAGAGGAAGTTGTTCCATTGGTCTAGTGGTTATCAGCAATGTATCTATTCCAATAACACATTTACAAATTGATATCCATCCACCAAAAAAAATCATTTATTGTTTTTTTTTGTTTATTGTCACAATTGTAAACCCAAAATGGCCCGGAAGAGCAGGCTGCCGCCTTCTTCTTCTTTAGAAAATATTCTATACAGTATATAAAAAGTGTCATGTGATTTGCCCTTTTTACATAATAATACCGGCTATTACATCGGTATATATTTTTCGACTACTCTACCTTTAACAGTTGCCTGACATGCCTGACACAGACATAATATGCAAAATAACACCCTGAACTTGCTGCTTGTGAATTCAATACATATTTTCTAAAAGCGTTTTACCAGGTGGAAATGGTTTCTTCAATAAGATTATGAGAAACTTCAAGCACTTCACAAGTTCAATCAAAGCACTACAATCTAAAAATAAAACCGCCTACAAGTGCAACAAGACAAAGGCATCGAGACAGGGAGGGGAAAGCTGCTTCAATGGTCTCTAGAATAGTGGAGCGAGAGGAATCAACGTACAACTGATTCATTAGACAGGAGAATGTCGCTGTAACATACAGACTGGCTGAGTATTCACAGTATGATACTGGATTAGTTTGAGCGTTACAGTAATTTCACTTGCCTTTTACATGTACTACTGTTAAGTCTTCTGTAAAAAAAAAAAATGCTGCAGATGCTTTCCATTTTTTTTTTCCCCCACTTACAATTTTTTAATTGATCACAATGTTTCTATGTATTAACTTTTTCTATTTAGTATTTTGTGCTGTAGTGGAATTTAATTGAAATGCAGTTAAAAATGCTCGCTGCTATGTTATAGCCACTACAATTTATGTGCAAAAGTCCATCCCACAAATTGTTCATACAAATAGTGACCTATACATGGACAGTGAGCTATGTATTTAGAAAAAATACGTTTGTTGCATGTCTTGCTCCGTACAGTGAATCTCACACAATGTTTGGCAGATTCTGTGGAACTTGGAATAGTTTAATATTTATACTTTGTTTATACATACTCACTCCCAATCCACTCCTAACAAGTGTTCATGAAGGGGTTAACATCTCTGTGCACCCCCTCCTCCCTCCCCCAACCCATTGTCACTGCCTTGCTCACAGCAAGACTCAGGACTTTGTTGCCTGGATACCAGAGACTGAAACTCCTGTTTCTAAATTAAAACCCAGTACCTGAGAGAAAGAAACAGGAATCTGTCTGTGATCTGCCACCAATGCATCCCCTTGTTTAAAGATATGAACAAATGCAATAAAGTGCAATGGCACTCTGCCTGCAACTCTGTGCATGGAAAGCAGTGACAGCGAGACTCAAGACTGACAGGACTATCGTTTACACCACTCAGTTCACTGTCAGGTGACTTTGTTGCATTTCCCCTTTTTTAGTTTCAGTACTCATCACTGTGTAGTTATAGTTTTCTTCTTTATGTACAAACTTTTAGATTTAGGTAACATCCCAAACAGTACCACACAGACCAAGAGGAGCAGTGATAGCACTCCCATCACAGACTATACCACACACACAGGAGCAGTGATAGCACTCCCACCACAGACTATACCACACAGGAGCAGTGATAGCACTCCCATCACAGACTATACCACACACACAGGAGCAGTGATAGCACTCCCATCACAGACTATACCACACAGGAGCAGTGATAGCACTCCCATCACAGACTATACCACACACACAGGAGCAGTGATAGCACTCCCACCACAGACTATACCACACAGGAGCAGTGACAGCACTCCCATCACAGACTATACCACACACGCAGGAGCAGTGATAGCACTCCCATCACAGACTATACCACACACACAGGAGCAGTGATAGCACTCCCATCACAGACTATACCACACACACAGGAGCAGTGATAGCACTCCCATCACAGACTATGCCACACACACAGGAGCAGTGATAGCACTCCCATCACAGACTATACCACACACACAGGAGCAGTGATAGCACTCCCATCACAGACTATACCACACAGGAGCAGTGATAGCACTCCCATCACAGACTATACCACACACACAGGAGCCGTGATAGCACTCCCATCACAGACTATACCACACACACAGGAGCAGTGATAGCACTCCCATCACAGACTATACCACACACACAGGAGCAGTGATAGCACTCCCATCACAGACTATACCACACACACAGGAGCAGTGATAGCACTCCCGTCACAGACTATACCACACAGAAGCAGTGATAGCACTCCCATCACAGACTATACCACACACACAGGAGCAGTGATAGCACTCCCGTCACAGACTATACCACACAGGAGCAGTGATAGCACTCCCATCACAGACTATACCACACACACAGGAGCAGTGATAGTACTCCCATCACAGACTATACCGCACACAGGAGCAGTGATAGTACTCCCATCACAGACTATACCACACAGGAGCAGTGATAGCACTCCCATCACAGACTATACCACACACACAGGAGCAGTGATAGCACTCCCATCACAGACTATACCACACACACAGGAGCAGTGATAGTACTCCCATCACAGTCTATACCACACACACAGGAGCAGTGATAGCACTCCCATCACAGACTATACCACACACACAGGAGCAGTGATAGCACTCCCATCACAGACTATACCACACAGGAGCAGTGATAGCACTCCCACCACAGACTATACCACACACACAGGAGCAGTGATAGCACTCCCATCACAGACTATACCACACACACAGGAGCAGTGATAGTACTCCCATCACAGACTATACCACACACACAGGAGCAGTGATAGCACTCCCATCACAGACTATGCCACACAGAAGCAGTGATAGCACTCCCATCACAGACTATACCACACACACAGGAGCAGTGATAGCACTCCCGTCACAGACTATACCACACAGAAGCAGTGATAGCACTCCCATCACAGACTATACCACACATGCAGGAGCAGTGATAGCACTCCCATCACAGACTATACCACACACACAGGAGCAGTGACAGCACTCCCATCACAGACTATACCACACACACAGGAGCAGTGATAGCACTCCCATCACAGACTATACCACACAGGAGTAGTGATAGCACTCCCATCACAGACTATACCACACACGCAGGAGCAGTGATAGCACTCCCATCACAGACTATACCACACACACAGGAGCAGTGATAGCACTCCCATCACAGACTATACCACACACACAGGAGCAGTGATAGCACTCCCATCACAGACTATACCACACAGACCAGAAGCATGCTGCTGAAACAATTCGACAGGGCTGTTAGTTAATTTCCTGTACTTAAACGGTCATTGAACTGATGTGTGTGTGTGAGGGAGAGATGGGGGGAGAAGAAGAAGAAGAAGAAAAAGAAGAAGAATTGCTTAGATTGATTGATCTAAATGGAGACACAGGTTTGTTCTTGCTGCCGGTGGGAGGCAGTGTTGTCTAGTGGTTAAAGCTGAGGGACTGGGAGGCAGTGTCGTCTAGTGGTTAAAGCTGAGGGACTGCGATAAAGACAGTGTGGTCTAGTGATTAGAGTTGAGGGACTAGGAGTGAAGCAGTATGGTCTGTAGGAACTCCTGTCCTCGGCCGGCAATGGAATAGCTTGGACTCGAACCGGTGATCTCCAGGCTGTAGGGCGGAGTGCCTTTACTGGATGTGCTACTCAGAAGCCCTGTAGTCTGCTTTCTTGGAGATGAGACATTCTGCTTAATCTGCGCAGCATCTCAGCCTCGGACCCTGCGCAGGAGGCTCGCAGAGTTTACAGGAGTGGCTTCCTCAGTCAGCTCAGCTGAGCCATCTGCAGCGTTGGGAGCCCTGTCCTCCCCCCTCTTCCACCTGCCTTCGAGCTCATCACAGAACCGTGTGCACAGGCTCCAGACCATCGAGCTCACAGCCGCTCACAGTCTCCTTCGAGGAGCAGTAAAAACGGGCAAGGCACAGTAGGCCTAGACTGGCGCAAGCTTCGACCCCCCCAGCCTTTTCCGGTGTTCCTGGATTTTCTGGAGGAGGTACAGTCTTCTTGGTACCGACTGGCCCCGGCGCAGAGTGTCTGCTGGCCTCCTTGGTAGGTGCAGGGGTGCTGGGACTAGGGCAATTCCCACCGGTGGATTCGACCATAGCGGCCCTGGTGCGAGCCCCTCCGGTAGGAGGGCTATCTAAGGACCCTGTATGCCCTACCGGCCAATGCAAGATTACGGAGGCCCAACTTTAAAAAGTGTACGCAGCCGAAGCGCAGGTAATGCGCCTGTCCAACACAGCAGGTCTCCTGAAGGCCTACCTAGATGGCATACTACGATCGGCGGCCCTCCTTGAACCAGTAGTCCCAGAATTGCACTTGGTCTCGGGTATGCTGCTGCAGATCTCAGGCTTCCAGTCTGCAGTGTGAAAAAAAGCGGTCGGCTGACGGCACACACTTCGGAGGACAGCGTGTGCTCGTCTTCACCGCTCCCGAGTCAGCGTGGGGGTGGTAGCGGTGAGCTGGGCTAAACAAAAATAATTGGACACTATTAAACTGGGGAGAAAACTACAAAAAAAAAAACTAAATTGGTGACTACTAAATTTAGAAAAAAAGTTACAGAACGCACCTCTCAAGAAGAGGGTTCTACTCGAGATACTTTCTAGTGCCAAAAAGGACGGGGCTGGGTTCTTGAAGGAGAGGAGGTTCCAGATGGTCACACATCGCCACATCCTCTAGTCTGTCTGGCCGGGCGACTGGTTTACCACTGTGGACTTAAAGGGTGCGTATTTTCATGTCCCTATTCGTCCCGCACACAGGAAATATCTCTGCTTCGCCGTTCAATGAAGTGTCTTCAAGTTTTCTGTGCTGCCATTCAGCCTCTCCTTAGCCCCCCGTACGTCCTCCCAGTGCTCCAGAGGAGACATGTCCTTGTCCGCACGGACAACATGTCTGTAGTAGTGTATGTCAACCACCAGGGAGGACTTCGGTCCCTGGGGTTGCACCGCATAGCCTTTCGGCTATTGACCTGGGCAAAGGGGAACTTGCTATCCCTCCGGGCTGTTCATCTTCCTGGAGTGGTGAACTGGGTGATGGACCTCCTCTCGAGTGAAGGTCCTCACCCATCAGAATGGCGACTCCACCCTCAGGTGGTAGAGTGCATTTGGGAACAGTTCCGAAGGGTCCGATTTGATCTCTTTGCCATGGCAGAGATGACTCACTGCCCCTTATAGTTCTCCCTCCACCTCTGTGGTGGTCCATGAGTGGCCCAGGACGCTCTTGTACGCATTCCCGCCAATACCATTCCTCCTGGCCTTCCCAGAGAACGTTTGGAGAGAAGAGGCAACAGTTCTCCTGGTGGCCCCCAGATCACCCAGGAGAATCTGGTTTGCAAACATTTGCCAGCTGCTGCAAGGCCAGCCCTGAGAGATCCCGCTGCGCATGGATCTCCTCAGTCAGACGAGAGGCACTCTCTGGCACCCAGAACCGGGCAGACTCCAACTGTGGGTCTAGCCGCTGAATGGGACCGTCTTTCTGTCCGCCTTAGGGTTCTCAGATGCAGTTGTCAGTACATTGCAGAATGCTAGGGCCCCCTCCACAAGATCACTGTTTGCCTATAAGTGGAGGTATTTCCAAAATTGGTGTATGGCCAGACCCCATTTATTGCCCTATAGCAATCATTTTACAGTTTCTGCAAGACTTATTAGAGGAGGGTTGATCCCCCTCTACACTGAAAGTGTACTTAGCAGTCATATCTGCATGCCATGTCCCCATTGACTCAGTGTCCCCGGGCGCTCATATACTAACGACCCATTTTCTGAAGGGTGTTTGGAGGTTACGTCCTCCTAGAAAGGACATCCTCCCTGAGTGGAGTCTAAAAGTGGTATTGGAGGCTCTCACTGAGGCCCTGTTTGAGCCTATACATTCCATAGAGTTTAAATATCTCTCTATGAAGACAGCCTTTTTGTTAGCCATCATCTCCGCTAAGCGGGTTAGTGAGCTACAGGCTCTGTCAGTGCACAGCTCCTGTATACGTTTTTGGGATGATGGAAACAGAGTGTCGTTACATATGAACCCCGCTTTCCTTCATAATGTGGTTACAGCTTTCCACTTGAATCAATCAGTGGAACTATAGGCTTTCCATCCCCCTCCTTTTTCTTCGGAGGAGGATCGGCGATTGAATTCCCTCTGCCCTGTTCAGACGTTGTGATGTTATGTGGATAGGACGAGAGCGCTGCGTCAGTCTGACCAGCTCTTCGTCTGTCATGGTAAAAAGACCCTGGGTTAAGCCCTCTCGAAGCAGCGACTGTCCCACTGGATTGTGGACAAAGCTTCGACTGCATATACTAATGCCGGCCTAGCCCGCACACTCTACCAGAGGAGTGGCTAAGTCATGGCCCCTCTTTAGAGGAGCCTCATTGACTGATACTTGTACTGCAGCTAGCTAGGCTACTCCGCATACATTCACCAGGTTCTACCGATTCAATGTGGTAGATTGAGGTTGCACGCTCACACCACAAAGATTAGTTTGGTGATAGCGAGACGTCTCTCATCTACTGTCCGCTCAAGCTCTCTCGCGACGGCTTTCCCCAAAAGTATTATTGTTGGCCGTCTTCGAATTGAAAGGGAATGACAGGTAAAGGATGTAACCCTGGTTCCCTGAAAGAGAGGACGACCAACAAACCCTGCGAGGTTCCATCACTTGCATTTGCGGGTTCGAATCGAAAGAGAACGTCATCTCCGCGAAGTGACTACTTAATCCCTTGGTAGGCGGGACCGAGGATGTCACTCCCCGGAGTGGCCTATCAGCAGCTCAGTGAATACCTGACCTGTGGAAGGCATATCCCAATAGTATTGTTGTTGGTCGTCTTCTCTTTCAGGGAAGTGGGGTTACATCCAAAATCGTTTGGATTGATTGAGATCTAGCTATGAATAGTTAGCTAAACCAAGCCTCCAATGTGCTGGTCTGATGAATTAGATCAGCACTCAATGTGTGGTTTGACTGCAGCTATGGGAGTTTTTTTTCCCCCGACGCGAAAATCAATCAATCAGGTTTTCTGTCAGTCACTGGACTAGCTAGGGTTTTTGTGAATAAAAACCTAGAACCCCTAGGGGCATAGTGTAATGGGAAAGGCACTTTAGATGTAAGACATAAAAAGGATGTGTACCCATTAACGGTCTTGAAACAGGGCAAGAGTTTAATAGAAATGTGTCCATAAACTTAACATGATGTTTCTCCCAGGCAGAGGTTGATCTGCACCCCACAGCCATCGCTTTCTTTTCTCAAATATGGCATTTTCTACTTAATTAATTGCACAAAGAGAGTACATGTGACAATTACATACAAGCTCGATTTAAAAGTATTTTATTGAAATAGGTTTTGCTCTCTTCTAATTTCTTCTAATAGTGTTCTGAGCTGCAGGGTTTTTCTGGCACTGCCTAACAAACGCCTTGCTCACACATATGTGAATGCTGACAGCCTGCTGAGTGTGTGTCTGTGTGACTGTGTGTGTGCTTGGGTGTGAGTAGGAAATCTGCAGGTACCAGCGCTAGGCTGTCAGCAGCTTTCCCTCTCTCCTCTCTGAGTTGAATTCACACTCGTGCTGTGTGACAGTTTGCCAGTTTTAGCACCTGCCATTTTCTGATAGAGGCCTGACATCTGCAACAACACCTCTGACAGGATTAGCTCAGGGATCTGCCTCATCTCAATGCTGGGCCTGAACAAGACACACGAACACCCTGGGCCAGAGCAGTTTACTCCATTGTTTTCTACAAGGAAAAATATACTTTTAAATGTTATAAAAATAAACAACCAGCTGTAACCCTTAGACCACACTGCCTTCTAATCCCTCAGCCCTCACCACCAGACAACACTGCCTCCCCTCAATACCAGTCCCCCAACTCCAACCACTAAACCACACTACTTGCCTACCTCCCAGTCCCTCACTTCTAACCATTTGACCACTGTCTCTCTCCCAGTCCCTGATCTGGACCACACTGCCTCCCTCCCTTGTAATCTCTTAGCTCTAACCACTGGACCATGTTGCCTCCCTCCCAGTCACTCAGCTCCAACCACAATGACTCCCTCCCTCCCTGTCACTCAGCTCTAACCAATAGACCACAGTGCCTCCCTCCCAGAGCCTCATCCCTGACCACTAAAATATTGTGGAGGGACACATAAGTAACTCTGCGATCATTGGTGGGCCACATAGACATATTATAACCCCTTTATCACCAAACATTAAAAATGGAATACGTTTTGAACTTACCTTTACTCGTTGGAGCTTCACAAATGAGTGAACTTGCTTGTAACATTCTGATAACGTGGTCGTAGGAGGTGGTTGCGGCACGCAAACAATGTTGCAGGCGGTCGTGTCTCAGTCTGTTACTGTGCTTGTTCTTTATTGAGTTCATTGCCGAAAAGCTGGCTTCGCACACATATGTGCTACCAAACATGGACAGTCCCTTAAAAGCACAGGATACCAATGTGGGGTGTTTTTCTTGAGGAACTTTAAACTATAATTCAGGCACAGAGCATGTAAAATGTATTGCTTGAATGTCAAATGTATCGCTTGCATATCAAAGTCAGCTTGCAGTTCCAAAAGTTCAGAGTCTGAATTGGCAGTTGCTGCCCCCATTTGTGCCAGTTCAGTAGAGGTGGCTCTCACTGGTACAACAAAAGGATTTTGCAAAAAATGGAACAAAACCTTCCTATTGCAAAAGTCACCAAATCGTGCTTCAAACCTCTCCCTCAGTTGAGTCATGTACGTCACAAATATGTCAGGTCTGTAGTGATCCTTCAGCTCAGGTTGTTCAGTGGTGATACACGCAAGTTTGGGGAAATGGTGTGTGAACTCTGCGCTTTGCAAGTCGCTGATCAAAAGCCCCACTTTGCTTTGGAAGGAAAGCACACATTTCAGCATGTCACTCACCATTTTACATTTTATTTGCAACCAGAGCCTCTTGGTGAATTATGCAATGGTATGAAATAAACTTTCCAACACCTTTGGCTTGTCTGAGCAGCGACACTGCACCATTTTGACATCCAATCATTGAAGGCGCTCCGTCTGTACAAACTGAAATTAGCTTATCACACTGTACATTATGATCGTCAAAGAAATCTGTCAGCTTCTCACATACATCTCACACCCGAGTATGGCCTTCAAGAGGCAGTAAACAGAGCATCTCCTCCCGAAACACACCATCTGACTGTTTTGGAAAACGTACCCACACAAGTAGCTGTGCAATATTTCGGACATCGGTTGTAGCTGTCCGATAGCTGCAAGAGACTGATCTCTTTCAGTATTTTCTCTTTGTTTGGAAAGTTAGCATAAAGAATTTTAGCAGATTCAATGAAGCACTCCTTTATGATTTCTGCGTCACTCAAAGCTTTCTTATGTTTGAGTAAAATCCATATAATTCGAAAAAGACGCTTCAGTAACTACCGATTCCTGCCCAGTTGCCTGAGTTAACAACTGCTCCTGGTAATTCAGGGATGTTTTCAGTTTCTTTGCTTGCTCTTTTCTAATTATAGATCTGTGGCGGAGTGTCCCGCCCCTATTTATTATTATTTGTATTTGTTTGCGCGCGGATAAAAGCGCCAAGGTCGTTTGTTATTGTTTTTTATATTTATATTTAAAACCTCGTGAGGATGCATGACTGATCAGCTACTGATTATTTAACTAGCTGACAGTCATGCATCCTTACCAAACGCTGCAGACTGTGGCCGAGGGGTAATAAGATAATTAACAACTAGTTAACCCCTCGGCCAGAGTATAAGAACCAGCAGCTGTTCGGGTTGGTTGTTGAGTGTACAGAGGAGAGTACGGGAGAGCGGAGAGAGAGCGCGTAGAGTACAAAACAATTGCTAAAACGTGCTGGTTTAGCCAGCACGCCACTTACTTGTTTGCTGTTTATTCGTTTGGCCCTCGTGCCCTTTGCTTTGGTTTGTTGTTTTGTTTTTGTTTTATTTATTAATAAATACGCTGAGTGCCGTTGCACTCAGCTTCACCCGCCCATCCACTGTTTGTGATTCAGTTACTTCCTGGTCCGTGACGTCACCACTGAGAGCCAGACTGTCACATATGGTGTCCTGCGTGGGACAAACAACGCCTCCAAGAGCCGGACCAGGAAAGAAAAAGGACGTTTTTTGTGTTTGTTTTTCAATAGTATTTTTTTTTTTTGTGTTTTTTGGAAAAAAATAAAAATAAAAAAATGGGGAAGAGTAGCCGGAGGAGAAAGCAGCAGCAGCAACAACAACAGCAGCAGGAGGCGCAGCAACAGCAGCAGGTCCTTACCACGCTGGACGCCTGCCTCACCTGCCTGAAGGGTGAGGAGTGGTGCTTCGCGGTTGGTGAGGTTGGGCACGTGGCACGGACCAACCCCTCCATGGCAGGAGAGGAAGGAGCCTGAGCATCCAGAAAGGGTGAGAGAGGACCCGCATCCTCCGAGGCGGAAGAATCCCGCCTCCTCTGAGGGGATCTGGGACTGGCTGGCGGAGCCTGAGAGGGATATAATGGTCGCCCTCCCTGCTGTGATCAACCTCCTGTGGGCGAGAGATGGGGAGCTGGGAGGCCTGGGAACAGAAACACCAACCAGCATCCCTCCCAGACATCGCAGCCATGGTGCTCAACTACCTGGCTGCAGATATGGGAGGGGCCCCGCTGCTGTTTCCAGCCAGAGGGAGAGGAGCCATCGCTGCCTTCTCCAGCCAGAGGGAGAGGAGTCGCCGCTGCCTTCTCCAGCCAGAGGGAGAGGAGTCGCCGCTGCCTTCTCCAGCCAGAGGGAGAGGAGTCGTCGCTGCCTTCTCCAGCCAGAGGGAGAGGAGTCGCCGCTGCCTTCTCCAGCGCCAGAGGGAGAGGAGTCGCCGCTGCCTTCTCCAGCCAGAGGGAGAGGAGTCGCCGCTGCCTTCTCCAGCCAGAGGGAGAGGAGTCGCCGCTGCCTTCTCCAGCCAGAGGGAGAGGAGCCGTCGCTGCCTTCTCCAGCCAGAGGGAGAGGAGCCGCCGCTGCCTTCTCCAGCCAGAGGGAGAGGAGCCGCCGCTGCCTTCTCCAGCCAGAGGGAGAGGAGCCGCCGCTGCCTTCTCCAGCCAGAGGGAGAGGAGCCGCCGCTGCCTTCTCCAGCCAGAGGGAGAGGAGCCGCCGCTGCCTTCTCCAGCGCCAGAGGGAGAGGAGCCGCCGCTGCCTTCTCCAGCGCCAGAGGGAGAGGAGCCGCCGCTGCTGTCTCCAGCGCCAGAGGGAGAGGAGCTGCCTCTGTCTCCAGCGCCAGAGGAGAGGAGCCAGGAGCTGCCTCTGTCTCCAGCCACCAGGAGCAGAGCAGCAGGAGCCCTGCCACTGTCTCCACCACCACCAGGAGCAGAGCAGCAGGAGCTGCCTCTGTCTCCACCACCACCAGGAGCAGAGCAGCAGGAGCTGCCTCTGTCTCCACCACCACCAGGAGCAGAGCAGCAGGAGCTGCCTCTGTCTCCACCACCACCAGGAGCAGAGCAGCAGGAGCTGCCTCTGTCTCCACCACCACCAGGAGCAGAGCAGCAGGAGCTGCCTCTGTCTCCACCACCACCAGGAGCAGAGCAGCAGGAGCTGCCTCTGTCTCCGCCACCACCAGGAGCAGAGCAGCAGGAGCTGCCTCTGCCTCCGCCACCTCCACCAGCAGAGGGTGAATGCCTGCTGGTTCCGCCTCAAGCGCCGTGGGAGGACTGCTTACCGCTCCCAGCTCCACCAGCAGAGGGTGAATGCCTGCTGGTTCCGCCTCAAGCGCCGTGGGAGGACTGCTTACCGCTCCCAGCTCCACCAGCAGAGGGTGAATGCCTGCTGGTTCCGCCTCAACCGCCGTGGGAGGATTGCTTGCCCTCCCACCTCCACCAGCAGAGGGTGAATGCCTGCTGGTTCCGCCAACTGCCATGGGAGAACAGCTTGCCCCTCCCAGCTCCACCAGCAGAGGGTGAATGCCTGCTGGTTCCGCCAACCCCGTGGGAGGACTGCTTGCCCCTCCCACCTCCACCAGCAGAGGGTGAATACCTGCTGGCTCCATCACCACCTCCACCAGCAGAGGGTGAATACCTGCTGGTTCCACATCCACCATCATGGGAAGGACTGCTCCTGCCCTGCTTCGCACCGCCCAAGGATGCCTGTTGCTCCGCGATCGCCCAAGGATGCCTGTTGCTCCGCGACGCCCAAGGATGCCTGTTGCTCCGCGACGCCCAAGGATGCCTGTTGCTCCGCGACGCCTAAGGATGCCTGTTGCTTCGCACCGCCCAAGGATGCCTGTTGCCGCACCGCCCAAGGATGCCTGTTGCCCGCGACGCCCAAGGATGCCTGTTGCTCCGCGACGCCTGGGGCTGCCTGTTGCTCCGCATCGCCTGGAGAGCCACCAGTTACAGGGTACAAGGGAGAAGTGGAGCTCCGCTGCCGCCTCCATGGCCAGGGGCTCCCTTCCCGAAGTTCGCCTCCCGAGGGTCCGCTGCTGCTGCCGCCGCCTCCCGAAGCGTCCACTGCTGCTGCCGCCGCCTCCCGAGGGTCCGCTGCTGCTGCCGCCGCCTCCCGAGGGTCCGCTGCTGCTGCCGCCGCCCGAGGGTCCGCTGCTGCTGCCGCCGCCCCGAGGGTCCGCTGCTGCTGCCGCCGCCTCGAGGGTCCGCTGCGGCTGCCGCCGCCCGAGGGTCTGCTGCTGCTGCCGTTGCCTGCCGAAGGTCTGCAGCTGCTACCTTCGCCTCCCGAGGGTCCTGTTTTGCCTGGAGTCGCTACTCAGTCCTGCCATGCGGCAGGAAATACTGTGGCTGGAGCACCATGAAGGGAGCTGCCGCCACGGAAAAGGGGGAGGTCAGGAGACCAGCTCCCCAGCCGCACTTTCGCTGCAGGAAATACTATGGCTGGAACCCCATGAAGGGGAGCTGCTGGCCACGGAAAAGGGGGAGGTCAGGAGACCAGCTCCCCAGCCGCACTTTCGCTGCAGGAAATACTGTGGCTGGAGCCCCATGAAGGGAGCTGCCGCCATGAAGAAGGGGGGAGGTCAGGAGACCAGCTCCCCGCAGCAACTTCGCTGCAGGAAATACTGTGGCCGGAGCCCCACGGAGGGGAGATGCCGGCCATGAAGAAGGGGGCAGGTCTGGAGACCACCCCAAAATTTTTCTGGCCAGAGGGGCGGCCTGTGCGTGGTCCACTAGGACGCTACAGTTGTTGGGGTGGGAGGAGGACATCCCGCCGTGGCAGCCTCGAGACACCTTGCTTCCCCTGTTCCGGGGCCAGGACTGCTAGCCGGGACTTTAGGGAATAAGGGGAGGTGGCGAAAGGCCATGTGTGCTGCAGCAAGGGGCATGTGTGGCGGAGTGTCCCGCCCTATTTATTATTATTTGTATTTGTTTGCGCGGATAAAAGCGCCGTCGTTTGTTATTGTTTTTATATTTATATTTAAAACCTCGTGAGGATGCATGACTGATCAGCTACTGATTATTTAACTAGCTGACAGTCATGCATCCTTACCAAACGCTGCAGACTGTGGCCGAGGGTAATAAGATAATTAACAACTAGTTAACCCCTCGGCCAGAGTATAAGAACCAGCAGCTGTTTGGGTTGGTTGTTGAGTGTACAGAGGAGAGTACGGGAGAGCGGAGAGAGAGCGCGTAGAGTACAAAACAATTGCTAAAACGTGCTGGTTTAGCCAGCACGCCACTTACTTGTTTGCTGTTTATTCGTTTGGCCCTTGTGCCTTTTTGTTTTGTGTTTTGTTTAAATCATTTGTTTTTGTTTAATTATTAATAAATACGCTGAATGCCATAGCATTCAGCTTCACCCGCCCATCCACTGTTTTGGTTTCAGTTACTTCCTGGTCCGTGACGTCATCACACTCACCACTGCAAGCCAGCCTGTCACAAGATCCCATTGGAAAGCAGACTGAATAATCGCAGTGCACTGTTTTAAAATGGCTTTCCAGATTGCTCAGTTTTATGACTGACACGGATTTCTGACAAAGGGGTATATTTTATAACTTGATAAAGAAAAACTTCCCAGACAGTTAAATTTACTGTATTTCCCCTCACACGTGTGCCTTACTTGTGTTGGTTGAATGTGAGGACTTTCTGCCTAGCATGAAACGTCTTCAGAATCAGAGAGCGCTGGGGACTTGCTTGTTGTACTTTGACTGGGAGCAGTATCGGTGCCATTTTTTATGGCTGCTTTTGATCCCTTTTCAAATTACAAACCTCAGTAGTTATCACCGCTGTACTGATGCCGGCGGGAACTGACGTGTGGTCACGTGGTTCTAGAGTAACAACCAATAAGAAGAGTAGGATTTATGATTTAGATTTTGTGATTGGCTGAATAACAAAAAAAAGTAGGTGGGTTAAAGTGGCAGTGGAGCTGGTGAAAAGGGAATGAAAAATACACAAGTACTAAAAAAAAAAAAGGTACTGTAATATATTAAAAATGTAAAAACGCGGCGGGATTATACAGAGACAGCAGGCGGGCCAATTAATGAGGAACGCTGGACTAGACCATAGGTGTCTAACCCATGGGACAGAAGGGGCATGTGCCCCCCCACCCCACACTTTGAATATGGAGGGGTCAAACTATATATTTTGCCCCTCTACTTTTTTTTCGTTCATTATATATGTATTATACATGGTTGTGCTTGGTATTGGTTCGTCTTTAAAAGGTTTAAAATAAAATACAAAAATGGAAAATTATTCAGTATGTACCACGTTTATAAACAGTCACAATACACTCTCCCTACACAAACATATTGGTTTGACCCAAGGTCTGCACCGTGGTTAACGTTAGCCAACAGTAAGAAAAAACAACTCAAGAACTCATATTCGTTTAATAATAAACATTTATGTATATTATGTAAGGACTGTAAAAAATGTAGACATAAATGCTGATTGATAAGGGCAACTCAATATTTACCAATGTAGCTCATGCAAATATACTGAAATCTCTTAGTATTTCTTTATTTATTTTGCTGCCTATGGCTGCGGGAAGTGGGAGTGCAGTCGGTACTGGCTAACCCACAACTGTACTCTTGTTAACTTATGAGCAGTGTATGGTTGATCTGCACTGCCTGTAATATTGCCATGAATCGGCTGTTTCAACGAGAGGGGCATTACTGCAGAACGCAGACTCCCAAAGCGTAGCTCTCACAGGCAGCTCACACTGGGTAGTGCTGCGTGCGCAATTGCTGTTACCGAGTTAAGTTCTTACCGGGACATGTTTATATAGTTGATCTAATGTTAATAATTCAAATAAAAACTATTAATGGATTAATACATAATTAGGCCATCTCAGTGCAACATTATGTGCTAATGTCACCTCCACTTGAAAAGCGCTGTATTAACATGCCCCCTTTTACAACTATCTCCCTTAATAAAGTGACGGGAAGATTAAAAAAGAAAATAAATTACAGATCGTTTACTCAGTCAACGAGCTAAACATACGCTCCCTGTGAGATCTACGCCGTGCGAGCCTTTGTTCTGCAGCGATATACTCTTGTGGTTACTCTTGTGTAACAGTGCTCTATTACATGCCAGTGAAGTTGTGTTACATTGTAACTGCTCTATTACATGCCAGTGAAGTTGTGTTACAGTGTAACAGTGCTCTATTACATGTCAGTGGTTGTGTTACAGTGTAGCTGCTCTATTACATGTCAGTAGCTGCGTTACAGTGTAGCTGCTCTATTACATGCCAGTGAAGTTGTGTTACATTGTAACTGCTCTATTACATGCCAGTGAAGTTGTGTTACAGTGTAACAGTGCTCTATTACATGTCAGTGGTTGTGTTACAGTGTAGCTGCTCTATTACATGTCAGTAGCTGCGTTATAGTGTAGCTGCTCTATTACATGCCAGTGAAGTTGTGTTACATTGTAACTGCTCTATTACATGCCAGTGAAGTTGTGTTACAGTGTAACAGTGCTCTATTACATGTCAGTGGTTGTGTTACAGTGTAGCTGCTCTATTACATGCCAGTGAAGTTGTGTTACAGTGTAGCTGCGCTGTTTATTTTCAAACGCAGACTCCCTCGAGAAAGGTATGCTAACCATCCTGAAATGCTGGACATCTGGCTCACTTAAGCAACAGTGTTCAGAAGATAACAGAAATGTGTACGTATAGCGGATGGGTGATTTCTTGTATTGGTTTCAACAGAACATTATGATGTTCCACTGGGATACGAAGCAAATTAACTTCCTATGCTGAAGCCTTTTAATTACCAAAACATGTAACCTACACACGACGGTATTTAACCAAGCATATACATTATTTATTTCAATAATATTATGCCTGAAGTGGAGCTGTTGGCAGACTAAATCTTATTAAGATTCCAGACTATTTATATTAACTCTGTAGTGTTATGAATGTTAATGTGTTCAAGTAAAGGGTTGACTAATATGAATTGAACTGGATGTAATATCTAAATATTACGTTTTTATTTTATTTGTTTATGTATTCTTTTTATTCTCTCATATTACTGAATTACAAATGGTACATTGAAATTTCGTTCTGTTTGATATTTTATTTTAAAACACTGAAACTCAAAATCAATTATTGTAAGGTGACATTAGTTTTATGCTGGGAAATATTTTTAAGAAAAATAAAAAACTGAAATATCTTGCTTGCATAAGTATTCAACCCCTGTGCTGTGGAAGCTCCCAGTTTACACCGATGAAAGAAATTGCCCTAACGAGGACACAATTACCTTACCATTGGCCTCCACCTGTGAACCATTAAAGTTGCTGTCACATTTTCTGGATAAAAACCCCACTGTTGAAGGATCATTGGTCAGGCTGTGAATCTGAAGGAAAATGAAGACCAAAGAGCATTCTACAGAAGTTACAGATAAAGTAATACAAATGCATAGATTAGGGAAAGGGTACAAAATAATATCCAAGTGTTTGGATATCCCAGTGAGCACAGTTGGATCAATAATCAGGAAGTGGAAGCTGCATCACACCACCCAGGCACTGCCAAGAAAAGGCCGTCCCTCAAAACTCAGCGCTCAAACAAGAAGGAGAGAAGCCACAGAGAGGCCAACAATCACTTTGAATGAGCTACAGAGTTCAGTGGCTGGGAGTGGAGTAATGGTGCATCAGTCAACCATATCAAGAGCTCTGCATAACACTGGCCTGTATGGGAGGGTGGCAAGAAAGAAGCCGTTACTCAAAAAGTACCATCTGAAAGCACGTCTGGAGTTTGCCAGAAAGCATGAGAGTGACCCAGCTGCGATGTGGGAAAAGGTTTTGTGGTCAGATGAGACCAAGATAGAGCTTTTGGCCAAAACTCAAAGTGCTATGTGTGGCGCAAACCTAACACTGCCCATGCCTCAAGACACACCATCCCTACAGTGAAGTATGGTGGTGGCAGCATCATGCTGTGGGGATGCTTCTCATCAGCAGGGACTGGGCATCTTGTTAAAATTGAAGGAAGAATGGATGGAGCAAAATACAGGGAAATACTGCAAGAGAACGTGCTTCAGTCCGCTAAAAAACTGAAGCTTGGGAGGAAATTCACCTTTCAGCAGGACAATGATCCCAAGCACAAGGCCAAAGCAACATTGGAGTGGCTCAAGAACAAAAAGGTGGCCTAGTCAAAGTCCTGATCTCAATCCCATTGAGAATCTGTGGCACTATTTGAAAATTGCGGTCCACAAGCATCGTCCAACCAACCTGAACAACCTGGAGCAAATCTGCCAAGAAGAATGGGCCAAAATCACTCTGACACTGTGTGCAAAGCTGGTACATACTTAACCCAAAAGACTTAAAGCTGTTATTGCAGCGAAAGTGGCTCTACCAAATATTAATGTGTGGGGGTTGAATACTTATGCAAGCAAGATATTTGAGTTTTTTATTTTTCTTAAAAATATTTCCCAACATAAAACCAATGTCACCTTACAATAATTGATTTTGACTTTCAGTGTTTTAAAATAAAATATCAAACAGAACGAAATTTCAATGTACCATTTGTAATTCAGTAATATGAGAGATTTGGTCAGGGGTCTGAATACTTTTGCAAGGCACTGTATATATATATATGTCTACTCGCTGCCTGGTATTTTTGTTCTGCTGTTGATTAACGATCTTTCCGACTCTCGCAAAGCTCCACAGCCACACAGATTGCAACCAGCGTGATCCGTATGTCAGCAATTAGGTGATGAGTTGAACACTTAATGCCAGCAATTCAGCAACTGCATTCATACTGTTTAACTGTCAAACATATTGTGGTAAAATATGGGGAAAGGTTGTAGCAGGGAGGCACATTGGCTCAGGAATATGGCGCACTGTATATCCATTGCAGCAGAGATCATACGGGAAAAAGTAGTCCTAACTGCTGTATGCACAACTTATTCATAAAACTGAGAAAAAATCCCCAACATAGTGACAAAGTCGCCCCACTAACAACACATCTGCCTGCCATCGTGTATAACACTTACAGGGTCATTCCTTGTCAAGCCACTTAGAGTTACACAGCACTGTCTCAGAGATATAAAACCTTTATTGGCAAAAACAAACTTTTTTCAAGTTTCAGCTTGATCGGACACATGGGTCAAAAGTTAGTCGTGATAACTTTTGTGCTACACTTCAGAGGCCTCTAATTTAAACACTATTTGACCTCTAGACTTTATTCTGGTGTAATTTGTTTTTAAAGAATGAGTGCTATGAGGATTCCAAATGCATGACAAATACAAGGGGTTTAGTGTGTCTTGGTGCATTGGCCTATAACTATGATCTAACCGTTATCTTGCTTTTAGCTATGCTGCACTCTGGATAAAGATCTAAAAAAACTTGGAATGTTTAGCACCCTGCCATGGGTTCCATGCAATACTTTTCTTGAACAGGGCTGGGGGTGAGTTACCAGTAAGATAAGCTATCAGGTGCCTGCTGAATCAGTTCATAGCTTATAAATCGACCACTGGAGCTGTCTGTCTTGTAACAGGGACATACATTCCCCGCCAAAGCTGTAAATACAGAAGTAGAGCTCTCTAACTACTGAAAGTAGAACACCATGAACTGCATCCGCTGAAAAACAGCCGATGTAAAAATGTAAGTTGGACATACATACAGAATACAGTTGACTGATGCACTTATAACCAAGGCCGGGTTAACAATGGCTCCAATGGCGCCGTGGAGGCAGGCCCACACTCGGAAGGGGCCCAAAACAACCTAAATAGATTTTTTTGGTGTACACATTGCAATACATTTCCATTGAGAATATGTATATTTGAACTACCACATGGGCCCTAATGAACAAATTGGGGGCCCACAAATCTGTTTGGTGCCAGGCCCACAAAAGGTTCATCCACCACTGCTTATAACCCCCGATTATAAGATAACTAAAGCAGTTCTCTAGATATATGCAAAACGCTTCCTCCTTTTTGAGGCCCTGTTATCTCTCCGACCCATTCTCTGTTTTCAACTCAGACTTACCTGCCCTGAGAATTCAGCCCTCTTGCCCATGTCATGGTATTTCCTTTTGGAATAACAGCATAATTGAAAATGAACTACCTCTTACTCTTGTCCTAATTATGTACAAGAAAAATGAACTTATTACTGTAACAAATTTGTAAATATGCAATTTAGGCTATTAATTCCAGGAAACTTTTTTTTAAAATTTTCTTTCATGGTTTTAAAACACAGCTGCAGTGACAATTATATTCCTCCTGTATAGCCATATAACAATTAGCATTACATAACTTATTACATCATTTGTCTTCTTCCAAATTGAACTGGGTTATCATTTTATTTTAGGAGCCCTGTGATAATCCTGGGGTAGACCTACATGTTTTGCAAATTATTTTATTGTGTTTCCATCTGCACCATGATATCAATCTATAAAATCTCATTTTATTCCAGGTTCAAACTACATCTGCTGCTGGTTCCATCTGCAGATTGGTTTATTTTGTATATTTACCATGCACTGTAATAACGAAAATCACTGACAACATTTCCCTGACAGTATAAAACATTCACAGCTCTCCTTGTTTAAAACCCGCCTAGTGTCCTTTGCATTGGACACTCACTAAGAGACCTCGACCAGAGCTAATTCACTCACTTATCCTAACTGCATTGATATCGCTGCTGATGGAAGCAAGAAGGACCAATTTCAACTCACTTTCAACTCGGTCCCAGTTTCAACCACAACAATCCGAGCTATGACCTAGTGCAGTCAGCTGGTGGAAAATATCTGGGCTGTGTTTTGTTTGTCAACATTGCCAGCTGATATTTGGACAGAATTTTCTGAATTGACCCAAAAAGAAATCCATGTGCTGGCACTGGCTGGTAAAAGGTTAAAACATCACTTGCTTCTGCATCACATTTCTCTCTGCTCCGTCTCTCAGTCCCTTTCTCTCTCTCTCTCTCCCCTGTAAATCTTCACTGCCCCATATTTGCTTCACTGTGCGTCCCCAATTCTCAGGCTTCGTTCCAAAACCCCTCCAGAATTACAGGTCCTGTTCCAATGTCACATAATCACATTTTGTGTCTTGGTAAGGCTGCCTGTAATTACATTTCACCCTTAAAACAGATGAAAGCCAAATCACACATACATCTGCAGAGGGAACTGACATTTTAAGCATGTGCACACTGAATCCAACACCAGCAAGGAATCTAGTTAATAAAAACAATCCATTCACAAAGATTCTCTGCATTCAACCTATCCTGGGATGTACTCAGATAAGAGCGAGCTGCATGTGTGACGGGAAGGTAGAGGAAACTAGGCCTAGTGGTTGGCTGCTTGCTAATGAAAGTGCCCAGGTAAGAAGCTCTGGGTGGGACTATGAAATATGATTACAGCCTCCTTCATTCTTCAACCTGACGCCTCTGCCTGGGGGAACAAGACTTTGCAGAGGGGAGGGCGCCTTGTTGACCGTATTGAATAACACCCCATTGCAGGATTGCAGTAATGATATAATATGTTCCACCAAATGCACAAATGTAAGTTTGACATACAGCCAGCTAGATGCCTACATACAGTATGTCCCTACATTATGATGTCAACCAATCTCCTAATAATCAATAAGTGAGGGATGACATACACATAGAGGGATGATACAAAATGATTGTTTGAGCTATCCATGAAGAACCATCATGTGTTCTTTGTATACCACGTGTAATTAACCAGTACTTATGATGATGGATTTCCTTAACTATTTATTTTTTTTACAGATTAAATTTGCCATGAATTCAAAGCTTGGCGAAGCTGCTATTGTGGCGTCATACTGCTACAAGCTGCCCTCTAAATATAACTAAAACATATACTTGGTTCCATGCTGTATAGTATTTAGAACTACATATTTGAATCTACATGTATGCATTTCCAAAGCAGACGGTGGCTGTGGGATTATTTAGGGTGTTGCTGCTGTCAGAAAGCATATGGTCTGTGTTTGATTCCACTGGTAATGGTATGGCGCAGTCATTTCAGCATTAGGTCAATGATAATTTTTAAAACAATAATGAAACATGTGATTGAGTGTTACGTGTTTGAAAAATGCTTTTTAAAAAGGACTATGTAAAACTTGGTATTAAAAAGGTTACAGTGTGTGCCACAGCCTTTCCTGGTTTCAATGCCTAAGTCTAGACACAAAAATGCTGTAGAAATGTACAGTACCACACCACAAAAGTTAACATAAGAGATTTTACTTATTATTAAAAAAAAGAAAAATTTATTTAAAGAGAGTACAAAAGAAAGGCGACTTTATAACTTAAATTATTAACACCTTAATAATGATTCTGGAGATCGAAATTGCAATGAAAGCAATTCAATTTCTGAATAAATTCTAACTATTTTCTTCTAATACTTGGAACTTAAAATCTGTTCAACCTACATGTTATTTACTAAGCATTAACAACCTCATGGTTCCAGTGTGATGTGCTAAACCTTGTTTCCTCAAACGCCATTGGCTTTGATCGGGGGAGAGAGATACTTAATTAGTTTATTTCATTGTTTATATGCAGTGTTGTAGTAGGAATGTATCCTTAAAAACTCAACAAAACAAAAAAATGCTGTTTGAAATTACTGTGCTATTAATTCTTTATACAATAATGTGGCTTGACAAATTTAATTTCAAACACCTTTTTTTTCTGTATTACCCTGCATCACGACGTGTATTCATCTTTTGTCAGCCAAGCACAGAACTCCTTCCAACAAGATTGAAAATTGATGTTTGAAATGATCACTGCTTCCTTATGCCTTTGTCTTGTGTTTTATGCACATGTTTAAATTCTAAAACTAAATGCAGTGGCCAGCAGCACTTGCTACTGAAGTTCAGTCTGGGGCTTGTTAACAGACATCATTCCTTGCCAGTCTCTACTAAGCAGATTGCAAATACAAAAAAGTAACTGACAATATCAAAATAAGTAACTATAGTAAAACAGCTGTTTGTTGTTGATTAGCATTAATAAAGAATGTATAAAACAATTTTCCAGATAACGATATGCTGATAAAACTCTCTCTCATGTGACTAGCTTACACTAGAGCAGCACCACAACAAGCCTGTATCATTATTTCTGACAGTTGTGTAAGTATTGACAAGGCCTGTCTGACCATCTCTCTTTCTCTCAATCTCAATCTCTCCAGCACTGTAGGAGTTGCAATAATCCCTGTGTTCTGGGAGCCGTATTGACGAGCTCTGGAGGCTAATTACTACTCAGCTAAAACAGACTCTGATAAACATTTTCACATGTTGAAAAACCACAGCGCTGCTCTGCATGGCAGCGAGCAGGTGGCTCCGGCTTAGAGCAAAGAGAGAGAGTTTCCTTTTGAAGAAAACACCACTGCCTATGCGCTCACCAACAACTGTGGCGTCCAAAGAGGCTGGTTTAAATTGCTGTTCAAGAAAACTAAGGCACACACGTCCGTGCCCACTCCCTGTTTTCCAACAAAGCAGCAAAGTGTTCTAGGGGCTTGAACCTCAACAATAACAGAACAGAGCCAAATAGGGCTGTCTCTTTCTGTCTCATATGCACATGATCAGGGCTACAACAAAGCCAAAACCAAGCATAAAGAGACACCGACAAAGAGAGTAACAGACAGACGCTGTTATTTTAATAGACACTGTCACATACACCCTACAGACATATCCTTACCAATATTTACCAATATTGGTACTTGTCACCCTTCTCCCTTCTTTTCACAAATCAGGACACCAGAAAGGATAATCTCCTCCTCAAAAGAGCTGGACTGAACCCAGCTGTAGTTCTGTTTTGATATTGAATTGATAGTTTGGATTTATGTGATTAGAAATTATTTCTCTATATAGGTTAGTACCTTGTTCTCAATGGCGTCCTGACAGCACAGCAAAACACAAGAAGAGGACAAAACAGTTATAAAAGTGGTTAACACAACCACTAAGAATTCTGCAAGACACAGTTAAAAACACTGTCCGGAACAGAGCAATACTTTTTTTCATACAAACAAACAAAAACAACACTAAAGAAACTGCATGTATCTGTTTTTGTTATGCCGGAGCATCAGAAAATGCTAAGACTGTACACTGTACTACCAGGCTGGGGGAGTCTACAGACACTGTGGCAACATGTCTCACAACCTTAAGCACTATCTTTAAGAGACTGACATGACACCTCTCAAAATAGGCCGGTTTTACATGTTGCAGCTGAGGGGCAGTTAAAGCTATGTGAACAGAGAGACTTGCGCTCACCAAACTGCTGAGGGCAAGTGGAGATGAAATCACAAGAGCAGCGCTGGCCGTGGCTACTCTCTCTGGACAACAGCTTACCTTTTACAATAAAACTGCAGCCCACACTCCCCATAACAAACATGGGAGTCTAAAACACACAGCAGGAATCCAAGAAGAAAAGCATTTCACATTTTAATCTCTTCAGCACTGTCCTTACCCTGCAGCTTAACAGTGATCTCTACACACATCATTCCCATCTCTCAATCACTGTCAATAATGAGTTCTAAACACTCCATGTTCAGCTTTGTAGCTCTGCCACCCTGTACCCCTGTAATGAGAACTCTCTGTTCTCAGCTCTACAGCACTGTCAACTTGTATATTAAAAATGAGCTCCAAAACTACATTTTCACACCGTAACTAGTCCAAAACAGAACAAAAAGCCATTGGCAGGTTAGCTGGTGGACCTACCTCCTGCGCAACAATGCTGGAGATGCGCACAGCGCGCTTCACCCTGGTGTTCCTCCGCTCGCTGGCTCCTTCTTGCGGCAGACTGTCCTTCCTGCCTAGCGACATCACTCCGACACCCTCCCCCTCCCCAGCGCTCCACACCTCTACACCCCAGCAGCTCTCATTCCCTCCAAAACCAGCACTTCATCACCAGGGCTGAGGGACTGACTGTAGCATATGCAGTGGCTCACTCTACACTGTCTCCCTGCTTGCTCTCTGTCTCTCTTAGGAAAGTGCAGGAACCACAGGCACAAGAAGCAGTGAGAGACGAGTCTGGGCAAATCTGCTTCCTTCTGTTTCTTTCGCTCCCCCTCTCTCTTCCTCTCTCACTTGCTCTCTGAGAAAGTCAAGCAGTGAGCAGCACTGCAACCTCTCTTTCTCTCCCCCTCCCTTTTTCTGTCGGTTTTTCTTACACACGTTGACTCTTCTGTGGGAAGCCAGTACACCCCTCTCCTTGCTCTCTCACTCTCTTTCACTCGCCCGGGAGGACTTGTGTCAGGATAGCTCAGACACTGCACAGTATCACTATTTCCTCCCTAGCAATGTGCTCCCCCTCTCTATCTCCCTCCCTCCCTCTTCCTCTCTCTGTCTGTGACTTGCTTGCGCTCTCTCTCTCTCTCTCTCTCTCTCTCTCTCTCATTCCTCCCCTCTTCCTAACAGTTACAAAGTGAAGCTGCGGGTAAACCCTCACGTGGAAAAACAGCAGCCCTACCTCCACCCCCTCCTCTCCCTGTCAATTTTGATCCAATGGATCAGCTGTAAATTCCTGTAATTGCTGTCTGATCCACTTCTCATCCCCTCCTGGCTGCAGGACTTGATTAAACTTGATGACTTCATCAGCACGATGCCTACATCCATATCGATTAATAATCAGGACTAAATGATAAAAAACTAAATCCTAAACTGCACACCGGACACATGGAAAAACCTGCATTCAGATATGTGCTACTCATTCTCAACTCCTCAGACGCGATCTTTCAAAAACAACGAACTGGGATCCTTTTGAGCTGGATCAGTATGAGGGTTAAACAAGCTCCCTAATTCACAGTGTTGTCTCTCCACAGCCAGGGTCCTCAGTATGGCAACACTGAGCCTCAACAACAGAGTCTTGCTCATTCAGGCTGCCCTGGGATGTCCGATACCAATAGTTTCATGTTTAATGGCTTGCATGGGATTTATTTTTTTTATCCTACAAACAGTACAGTAATACATCTTTTTTCAGTAAAAGCTAAAACCAAAAATGCATGTGACATTGCAGACTTTTCAACTTTTATTTTATACAGCTATGGCCAAAAGTTTAGCATCACCTAACATTTTAGGATTGAGACATAATAATAAAAAAATAAAAAACTATAATAACATCATTAGATCTTTTATTTAACATCATGTAATCAAATAACTACAAAAATATATCACAAGTCTACAGAAGCCATAACAGTAGTACAACATTTCATGTTAGATTTCTAAATGTCACATTTTTCAATTTTTGTCAGCTTTTCGACTAGTTTAACTAAAACTACAAAATGGTATGTAATTCAATATGTTAACATTATTCAGCAGGTTTCATTCGACTTTATGAAGCTAAATTTGTTAATTCTATAGGGTGGCCATAGATGTACAGAGATTTTCCTACTTTTATTTCCTATTCCGTACCCAACTAAACAGTTTAAATTAATTAAGGCAACAGTCTGCTTGGCATATTCATGATTGAGGGTTCTTTAGTACAATCACAGTTGGTTATATTCCTATGAGACTGTGCACAAGTACAAGTGATAATGCAGCTACACAATCTTGTATTCAAAGCAGACAACCATCAACACGGAAACCTTGAAAAGAACATTGCAGAAACCTACACAGTAGACACAACACTAAACAGAACCAACCACACACCACTGCTAACATTAGGAATCACACAGAAGTGTAAACATGATGGGAACTTGTGCAGACCACCCATCTCAGGCACGGCTCCAACCAGCAGCAGACCTGAGGATTGCTCCCAAAACCCACACCGTAGATAGATCATAGATCTATAAGTATCAAGGGGTTATGTTTTGGGGTTGTTTAAGGAAACGCTTTGCTATAAAAATCTGTAACTATACCTGTTTGGTTCTCCCACCATTATGAACGCATAGACAACATTCCAAATGAATCCAGCAAGTTATAAAGGTCACAGAAACATTCAAACAAGAAAAGGCATGCAAACAGCAACACCCTGCTCACATAATAATTCAAACAATAATGTATTTGTTTGGCTTACAATTAGACAGCATTTAGTTTCTTCTCTAGAAAGCCCCCACATTGTTGTAACATTTTGTAAAATTCTTCTTCTGAGCATAAAGTACACAATATTACGTGCAGCCTTTTACAAAATTTAGAAGCATTTCATTGCACAATACATAGTTGTTGTTTTTTTGTAATATTTTGTTGTCATTTTTCATTTTAATAGTTACAGATAGCTCATAATAAATGGATAATGGATGCCGAGCATATCATGTATTATTTCAATTATCTCCCACGAACAGCCTGTTCTCTTTACGTTGGCAACTAAGGAAGCGGAGTGATGCTGCTATTTAATTTTTAATAAAAGTCACAGAACAGAGTACCTTTAATCTCACTCAAAGTGAAGGAATGGTGTCTCTGCTGCCTAATTACCCTGATAAATTCAACTCCCTTCTCATCAGAGAGTATGGCACTCCTTGCTGCCAAGTCTCGTAATACACAGACCAGAGAGGCAGGCTGACTGCTTCAGAAAACCCCGGGCCAATTCTGGTTTTACAAGGAGTTTAGCAAGACACACTTGAGCTTGTTATCTAATCACAGCTCGAAGCAAAACCTGAAATGGGTGAAACTGCTATGAAACAGGAGTCTTATTTATATCCTTGTTTAGGCACCCTCAAGCAGGGCTTTCTAACTGGGAGTGCTATATCTATACTGCAGAAACAAACAACCTAACATTATATTTGACTGAAATATTGTAGTCCTAAATATCACTGTGCACTGTTTACAGTGTGGATGTTTTGCATGATTTAGGCTTGAGAAATATGCACCTTTAATGCATGAAAGCCTGATAAACTTGTTGAAAGGAATATGTTATATATAAGGCCCTGTGTAAATTGCTATTTCATGGGCTGTGCGGAAATCATGAAATTAGCCCAATACCACAATTTCTATAATATTCTTAAGAAATTAAAATAAATTATTTGTATTGCATACAAAAAAATCACATTCATTGGAATTGGTAATACAGTCTGGTTGCTTGTCAGTGGTTACTGATGAGTCGACTGATGCTCAGGATCAGTATGGGTTACAGAGTGTATTTGTTTTGCAAGACATAAATGGTGAACATGCATCTGACATACTAGAACTGAAAGCTGTACTTGCAGATACACTACCTGTAGGCTACTAATTACAACACTGTTTCACAAGCTATTGTAAAGTGCTTGAATAACTTTGACATTGATTTTGATGATGTCAGTGCATTTATCTATATTTGGTGTTTAAAAAATAATAAAGTAATAATCTGTACACAGTATATGAAATAGTTCCGTGCACATTCCGCAAAATACGATGCTTTACCCATGACAAAGAAAAGTTGCACTTTTTTCACAGGGCCTTAGTTATATAGTCAGGGAGCATGTTCCATCAAATAAAGTCCTGTGGGAATTTTGGGATGAAAGCAAGCCACTAGCCTAGATGTCTTAAGGGGACCCCAAAGAACAATAAAAAACTTGTTGGCAGTCTGGGAATCTGCTCTGGTCATGGTGATGAGTCAGTGCAGGAAACACTTGATTTGTGCATTTTCGCCTTGTATTTTATACCAACTTAACCTGATAAATTCATCCGTTTGTTCGGTATGTGTTTCATATTTCATCCAGTGTCAGCTCTGCTCTGCTCAAGGGATTCCAACAGCAATATATACACTCTACATCTGTGGTGGGAGGACATGCATCATCCAACATAAACAGCATGAGCAGTACAGAAATCAAGCTGAATAGTATAGTCTAGATCCTTGATCCCCATAGACTAGATGCTTGTGTGGTATTGGGTTTTCTCATGTTAAAACTAACATTATGTTTGCACGAACATTCTGCTGCAATGGCATTTATCTTCTACCATTATGAATACAGCAGCTGAAGTTCAAGTGCCAGCTGCAAAAGTGGCAAAGTATAACACCAACTACTCACTCTGCATCACCTGCCAAACAGAGACAGGTGAGACATGGATCACACGATACTCGGCCCTGGTGAGCTTCATATAGTGATGGCAGAGCTACACGGCATTGGAGCTTACATCGAGAACAGCAGAATTGATTTCTGCTGGACTGAGGCAGACCTGTATGGACCCATGACAGTCAAGCAGATCACTGAGGGGAAGCATGTGAAGAGAGGAGTAGAGGCACACATGGTCACCCTGCAGGCCCTGTTCATGCTATACCAGGAAGCCTTCTTCCAGGAACATCTGGATCTACTAGGAAGGCTTGCAGCTGCAGCTGAAAATCTTGATCGGTCATGTGCACATGGTAGCTGTGAAAAAATACAACAAGCACACAGAAATGGTGAAGGTCAGAGTCCTGGAAAGTAATGGAAGAGATGACTCGATTCGACTCTGAGAAAGGGAGCAAGCCACTGCCAGTCATGATGCATGGGTATATGCAGATGGTTATGGTGATGATACTCTTCATCAAATCTGTCAGAACGGATGACTGGAAACTACATTTGATGGCGCACGTGTCATTCACCAAGCACTTCTTTGCCCATGACAAGCTTGTCTATGCATGGATGATCCCACTGTACATAGCAGACATGGAATCACTGAAGGAGTCGGACACTGATATCTACCAGGAGTTTCTGCATGGCAACTGGGTTGTGAACAAGAATCCAAGTTCTTCCTCATCTTGCCAGAACTAGCGAGGCTTGCTGGAGAAGCTCAACAGATGGCTGGCATATCGTCAGCTATGCTAATGCACCACTATGCACTCTCAACTTCAGTGCTCACGCGGCAATCCTGACAGCATAACTGCACTTGCAAGCCTGGGCACAAACTCAGTGCCTACTGATGACACCTTGGCTGCTATCGAGCAGTTTATCTGTGAGGTGTATCTATCTCAAACTCAGATCTCAAAAGTGGAGAAGTTGAGGTGGTGGCTGTTCACAAAGAAGCAGGCACAATCAGAAAGGCTACCACTTACACAAGATGCACTACATCAAGCAATTCTATGGGCTCACTACCAGGCCATTATCTGGAACAATGACACCCCGGCAAACCCTGAGATCCCATCACCACAAGAATAGGGCTGGAAATTAGATGGGGAAGAGTGAGTTCCAGTCATGACCATGCAACTTTCAGCACCAAAGTCTGTACTCCACTTGGTGTGGCTGCACCAAGACGAGATGCCAAACAGCAAGGTGCACCTGTCGGAAAGCAGGGTTCAGCTGCTCTGACATTTGTGGCTGTTCCAACATTGGGGAGGAGTGTGACAACATGGAACAAGCAAACCCAGTGCATGAGGAGGAGGAGGAGGAGGAGGGAGAAGATGATGACATGTTCCTGTGAACTATCTGGTGTACGTGACCCTGAGCAAGTCACTTAACCTCCTTGTGCTCCGTCTTTCGGGTGAGACGTAATTGTAAGTGACTCTGCAGCTGATGCATAGTTCACACACCCTAGTCTCTGTAAGTCGCCTTGGATAAAGGTGTCTGCCAAATAAACTTGCAAATATGGACATTGCTTGAGTGGTAGCAGTACACTCTTAAATATTAAGCCCACAGTAAATGTTTCCCTATAACATTGTATCTATCAACAAAGACTTAGGTGTAGATCGGTCTATAAATGTCAGAATTTAAAGCAATCAATACACAAAGTTTATATGATGAGTGATCGAAGGACTTAGAATAATTTTTTGCCAGACTGTTCCATACTGTTAACATATTTGATAAGTCGTAAGAACGCGATCATTGTTTTACATGAAAGTGACAATATTGTTTTTCATAAACTCATGTTATGAAGGCATAGCCAATGCCTGTGGTCACTCCGATTGCTGTATTTTCATTTTGCATACATACTGACATATTTAAGATATAAATGGTCCCCTTTATACACTTACAACTGTGTTTATCTCTTTGACTGAAATGGCTTCAGACCGATATATTTTGGATTTATTTCTCAATAACTCACAGCTGGCACCAGAGCACATTCCCAGACTGCCAAAAAGTTTTTTTTAAGTTTTTTTATTGTTATTTGGGGTCCCCTTAAGACATCCACATGGGTGGCTTGCTTTCATCACAAAATTCCCATGGGACTTCACATGCTCCCTGACTAATAAGACTGCTTTGTGTAAAACAGCCCAAAGAATCTGTGTTGTCCTTTAAGAGGAAAGGACACTCTCTGTTTGAAAGTGATGAGAGCGATTCGGCCAAGGAGCCCAAACCACACAGCAATGAGACCCTGGGGAGCTCCCTCCAGAACTGTAATAGATAGGACTGTGGAGCAAATGCTTATCAAACAGAATGACTAGTTTAAATCAATATTTCAAATGTGTTCTCTAAATTACTAGCGCAATGACAATAACCCAGACATTTTTCATACAGTCAGTCTTGCAAAACCTCCATTCTACTTTCTTTCTCTCTCTCACTACCCATCCAGCCATCCATCAGCCCCTACTGGCTCCTATTAAGTTACTTAGCGCAGAGTTTTAAGCTGTTTTTTCACACTGTGCATTTGGCTGGTATGTCCCTATAAAGATCCATAGAAAAGCCTTCATACCAAATTCACACATTGCACATGAAGATCAACTTGTGGTCAGAGAGCATTCGGAAAAGAAGGTGAAAAGTCAATACAAGGCTTAAGCAACAAATCCCACGTTTAGCTCAAGGGCCTCCTCTTGTTATGTAAAATGTCTTATGTTCTGTACCATGTGATGCTACTGTTTTCGATATGACCTTATGAAGAGGTTATGATGAGGCAATAGATGCAATGCTGCGATTGTGCTCGCATGCTCTTAAAGTCCCCCAGGACTGGCTAGTGTACAGTAAGCTGGTGCTGCTTTTATCTCAGTAAAGTAACCTAGCACCAGCCAGCATTTATAGACATCAGGCTGCTTCAACTACAGTTGAGGTCCCATCATGTAACCCAGGGGGGTTTAATCTGTATCAGACACCCCTTATTCTGCTACCAATCATCCTCATGCTGGGTTTTGATTCAATGTTAGTCCCATAAAATGTAACCAAGAGGTTAATGTAATCAACCCTTCCAGACTGATGCATGTATGACCTTATTTATTAGTTTCCAAAGTTATGTATACAACCTAATTCCACACACCAGCTGCTCTTCAGTACAAGTAGCTGAGGCAGTAATCTGTATAAACAAATCTCAATAGGTGCCGGTTTACTGGTTCACTAACAATCCAGCCGAAGAACAAGCAATGATGGTCTGAAAAGCTTCTTCACTGTGTTTGAAGTGCAGGTATTGAACATTGTAGGGGAATGTCTAGCTGGAGCATCATTCAGAATCTGGAGCAGAGCTCAGATAGACAGGAAGGACATTTTTTCTTCCCAAACTAAGCCTGGATGCTTTGTGTGACACAAACTATAATCCCTCTAGGGATAAGTGAAATTGCGCACAGTAGTAATGTGAGCAAATCGATTTACGCAGGCAAGTAAGAATAAAGAGATCAGCAGGAGATTCGGTGCAAAGCTTAAAACAATTCTTCTGTGTACGATTTGTTAAAATGTACTATTTTTTTTAATTTAACTTTGCTTGAAGTAACCATTTGCTTTCAAATACTTCACAGTGGTGGAGATAAAAGGATAGATTTTGCAAACTGCAAAAAAGTCACTTTCTCTTGTAACTCTTCTGAAGAAAAGAACATAAATAATGGCAAATATTAAAATGTGAATATATATAAGAATAAAGTAACTCCAATGATTGGAATTGTTGTGGCATTTAGTGATTTATAGCTACGGTTTTCATGTAAGAAAACAATAAATGAAGGTCCCTTATTAGAGTTTACCAAAGTATTTTTACAGTTTTCCCACATTATAATATGTATGTACAATAGTTTCCCCCAGTTTGCCATGTTTATTAATATGCTTCACCACACCCTATTCTTTACAATGCTTACCCTATGCTTAATCATGCTTTCACCATGCTTTATTACACTGCTATGCTTTCACTATGGAAAACTTATATTAGGGGTATGCTGACAGTAAAGGGCCTAGCTCTTTATTTTAAGCAGTATGTGAGACACTGTTGATCATAGCTAGCTTTAGATGTATTGACATCACACTTTCTTCTCAGGGCACACTTGCTCCTGAAGGTTTTCTCCTGCACCTGTTTCATCAGTGCGTATTATTTTTTTTCTTCACATGACTGGATTGAAAGTTATGGCACCTCATTGGACGGCTGTGTCAGTCTGGTGTTGTGAAACATAGTCATTAAAATGCCCTGTGTAAAGAGTAACACGACGAGCAGTGAGAGCCGTCACAAGCAGTGCCTCCGCTTATAAACTGCAGGTTTATAAAACAGTATTAGAATTCCACAATCACACAATGTTCATTTTAATGTAGAGCTGCACTGAAAGTACATGCTCATGCTCATTGTGTAGGGGATAATCCTGGTGACAGGGATGTAGACAAGCCACAAAGAGCAAGGGGTGTGATAAATGCTTGGAAACAAGTTGCAGAAACGTTTCTAAAGATGCATGCCTGAATTTTACCAATATTATACTGTAATTTTCTCACAGAATTACATACACAGAAAGACTATCCAGTTTTCATTACTGTGACCGTATACTGGTATTCATATTTTTCTGCCATCCTCTAATATCACTGATTTGCTATTACCAGATCAACCAGTTTTCTACATTTATAATGCAGACCATCTTAGAGCTGTACTGCTGTGTCCTATTTGTAAAAAAAATATATTTTGAATGAAATCTCCTAGTTAAATTAATTGATGAAATGTAATCTGTGTCACTTGTGATAGACAGAGATGCGGATGGCACAGACTGAACCTGATGCAGGGTTAATGACAGGAAGCCTCTCCTGATGTGCTGAAGAAGCAGCTCCTGAATCCGGGTCCCAACGAGTTTACCCACTTCTCATTTGGGGAATATAGAGTTTACCCACTTTAAAGAGTTTATTTACTGCTACTCTCCTGTGATAAGGCAAATTGTGGCTTTGCCAAGGCATATTCCAATGTATTATATAAAGCGATTTGGTGCATTTAATGATGGGCAGAATCCCTTCTGATTAACCTTTAACCCACAATTCTGCAAGACCACTCTAACTGATATTCACGGATTCAACTGTGCCTCCCAGTACAACCTTAGTGTCTACCATGCCACTGCCCAGCCTAGAACAACAAAGAGGTTAGTTAAACTACTTCTTCTGCTCTTTCATGAACCCCATTCACTCTCACTCCATTCACAAAGGAAATTAAATTACACTGAAGAGGAAGCAACAAACAGCTGGAAACATATTACAGTCATCCATTTCTTGTGTAAACAATTCATTAGATTTGCTCAAAATGACCGAATTATTGGATTAAGTCAAATAACAATGAGAGAGAGAGAGAGAGAGAGAGAGAGAGAGAGAGAGAGAGAGAGAGAGAGAGAGAGAGAGAATATTGTATGTGGTTCCTGAACTGTTACTCTCTATCAGCCCAGTCTTACGTCAATTGGTTTGTATATATCTATTTAAGAAACACCTGTATGAAAACACAAGCCTGTCTTGGCTGATTATTTCATGGGTTGATAATAGTCATGATACTCTGGCCTCACTTCCAGCATGGGCAGTACTGGGGGGAAAAGGACCATTAACACCCTGCTAACTGAGACCCAGTATCTTCGTTCCCCTCGTCGATAATTTCAATACCTCTGGAAGTAGCAGGGTAATGTGAGATGCAACAATACACTAAGATACATCACATTTCTGAGGGGGACACAGTAATGCAACACCTGATGGATCGACAGCTATGGACAAAAGTTTTGCATCACCTTATAAAATTAACTAATTTTGCTTCATAAAGTCGAATGAAACCTGCTGAATAATGTTACACTACCATATTGAATTACATACCGCTTTGTAGTTTTCTGTATGGAAAAATGTGACATTTCAAAATTTAACATGAAATGCTGTACTACTACTATGCAATATTATTTTGTAGTTTCTTTGATTACATGATGTTAAATAAAAGATCTAAATTATGTTCATATAGTTGTTTTTTTTTAATAATGTCACAATCCTAATATTCTAGGTGATGCAAACCCTTTGTAAACCTGAGCTTTCTATTGGGCTTGCTCGATTGCACAGAGAGTATCTCCTCAGTGAAGTGAGGAGGAAGAGGATACAGTGACATTCAGCAGACAGTACTCAAGCCATCTCCCAAGAGCAGTGCTAACCCACACAGACCCTTTGTACTCTACATACCTTGATATCCCAGAATAGATCCTCATAAGCCCAGAGGAACATACCATACCTCGCAGTACACAGATGGGGTAATGAGTGTGGAAATCAAATGATAGAGCTAAAGCAAGTTAATCTGTATGGTTCTACCCTACAATACATCCATCCTTTGAGGGTCTTTATCTTATAGTTTTTTTCCCCCTTTATAATCTTATTGTGCGTCATTATTACACTATAACTAGAGCCAGCCTGAAGTGCTGCTGTCTGCGTCCCAACACAATGTGGATAAAGTACAAAATACCGAAAGGCATACCTATAGTTAATTCACACAAATATGATTACAATACATAAATACATACATACGTATGTACGTACATACACACACTATATATATATTTAAAATAAATTGCCTGTATGTTTAATTGAAGAAGTGTCACCTAAATTATTTTTGTTGTTGTTGTTATTGAAGCTACTGTAGAAGGATGCCAGAGTTCCTGTCAGACCAAATTTCTGCATTGGATTTATAGTACAAGGAAGTGCTTAGATGTATTTTTGTGTCAACATACTACTCCAACAGTAGGTATACTGTATTACTACAGAACCACACAATGTACAGTACATACCAACAGATGACATTATCAAGGTAGTAACAGGAAGTCCACTATGGCAATGTTATTTAAAGTCAACACTGATGCTACTGGAGAGATTAGTAGGACGGATGGCCTAATGAACAGAGACACAAACTACCTGAGTCATAGTTTTATGGAATCAGACAGTTAAATTAGATCCTGCCTCTATCTATCTCTCTGTGATCAGAAGCTATCTGGTATCAGAAGGATCTGAGCTATAGGGAATGGTTATTTATCTGTCACACCACACTGCAAATATGTTATTGACAGTTATACCAGACCCCAGGCAACAACAAATCACATTTATCTCTTTGCGGTACAATGTCGGACCCTGTCCGACATCAAAAAGACATCAAGCACAGGTCTCTAGTCGTTTTTTCTCCGGAAAAAGCCGAGAAAAGCTTTCAATGGCTCAGTGAGGCCGATAGAAGCCGAAAAAAAAGGCGGCGGATCTGAGCAATACACATAGTCCCTTCACCACAGACAAAACGAGTGATCAGGAGATGATTTATCAGTATGCACTACTATGAAGAGATATGTGATAAATACAAAGAACAAGGGGTGGGACAGGGCTGGAGATGCAGTGCTGAGAGTCCTGATGATATGCAGTGCCTTTTAAACGTATTTTACTATGAATAAAATTACTTTTACAGCGCGTGTAAAATAAACAGCTAGTGTGAAAATAAACTGGACCTGACGCGCCTGACAGGCGCTGAATAAATGGACCGCAAAGGGTTAAAAAACAATTTCACATCACAGATTTTGTCATGGGTGGCATTGGGCGACCTAGAAAAATAACCTACAAAAACAAAAACAAAAAATCAAAAATAAGAGAGAAACACCCATGAGTAAAATGCAAAATAGCGACTTTGAAGTGGTCTATATGTGTCTGCACATGTCCTGACCTACATAACATCTCTCACCCAACAGAACCACAGAAGCACCTGTGGTGCAGCTCTCATTGTGAATGAACCACACACTGATAGCAGCTGTGACCAGTTTCACCACCTAGCCAAATACATTTTTAATCTAAACACATTGCTGCATCTGTAGCATCGTACCTCTGCAATCCACACATTTCAGTGAAAATATATCATTAAACAAACACAGGGCAAGGATGGGCATTGCTCCTGCCAACAAATAAAAATAAAACCAACAGGTATTGAGACCCAACGTGGTCATGCTTTATTAATTTATTAACCTATTTGCATAAACCACAGAATAAATATGTCCAGTTTTCTGGAAATTGAATGGAGCAAACGCATTACATGCACTGCTACTGGAACTGCGTTTTCCAATTATAAAGCACCAGGCAGTGATATTGATATTTATACACAGAGATGATACACAGTCTCTCCCTGTGGTAATGAATGCCTGTTTATATGGCAGCTTCCCAAATTATTCACTGAGTATGTGCTCCAGCATCATGGCTGCAGAGCTCCGTCTGGCAGGGAATGCCTTTATATAGGGAGACTGAGAGCACAGGCAGCCTCACAGAGTAACGACTGCCTGCCCGGCTTATCTGTGCCCATTTCTGTTGGGTAGTGGAGGGAATGAAGCTTAAGCTGGTACGAACCTACAGCTATGGCCAAATGTTTTGTATCACTAGAATTTTAGGATTGAGACACAATTTAAAAAATTTAAAAAAAAACTACATGAACATAATTTTGATCTTTTATTGAACATCGTGTAATCAAAGAAATATAAAAATGATATCACAAAATTTGTACAGTATTTCAAGTTAGATCTTGAAATGTCACATTTTTCCATTTTTGTCAGTTTTTCATTAAGTATATGGAAAACTACAAAGTGGTATGTAAAGCAATATGTAACATAACATTATTCAGCAGGTTTCAGGCAAAATTTGTTAATTCTATAGGGTGATGCAAAACTTTTGGCCATAACTGTACATGAACCAAATGAGGCAAACATGAAGCAAAGGTTCATTGGGTTCCGTTGAACCATTACACGTGACCTGTGAGTGTTCCTTTAAGGAATCCTTTGACGTTTCAGACATTGACGTTAACGTAATGATTTTACCAACAGTGTCCAATTTCTAGCAGTGTTCAAGATGTGCTTTCAGGCAAGCCGAAAAGAATAGTTTTTGCAATATTTTTAAACACAAAATTACAAAGTAAGCCTAAAATGATGTCCCCACACAATCAATATTAATAAGGTGACCAAATGTCCCGTTTTAGATGGGACAGTCCCACTTTGTCCCCAGAACCTTGGTTGAGATGCTAATATTTTTCCCCAGAGCATCGTCGCACCGGTAATAGAATATTGTATTTTCATGCAGGCTGCTGTGTTACCATATCTAACTTATTACAGTACAATGGCACTTGATGTGACTAAAGGGAAGGTTGAAAGACCAGTAGCAGTAAAAAACAGCTGTACAGCGCTGTGCAAATCTGGAGAATTACTGAACAGTCAGCGCTCATAATATTTTATTTGCAACCAGTCAGAGAATTGTGGGTGGGTTTATCCACTGACTGTTCCTAAAATGAACTGGTGGCTATCCTCATCTGAATCATCACTCTCGCTGCCTGAAGAGGTTAGACTACTGTAGTCTAACACTGATGGCTCACACAGATACCACTGTATTGTGTTGGAATTATTCTCTTCATTCATATTGTATATCTGCGTGCAAACAACTTTGTTTCGTGTGTAGCTATAGGTGACAATAGTGGAAAATCAAAGCTGTCATGTCACATCACATTGCTTACAACGCAGTGCACTGAAGCTAGTCATGGTTTGAACACTTTGTGCATCAAAATAGCCCATCACAACAATAGGAGGGGCTGTAAAATATGACAAGAAATAAGTCAATATTCACTTTCAGTTCACCACAGGTACCCGCTAAGAAACATATGTTAGTGAATACTACAAAATAATTCATGAACTAGTTATTTTCACATTTGTGAAATTCATGTTGTAAAAATATTTTAAAAGTTTAATGTTTTATTTCTATAAGTATGTTACGTTGTTTTTAGCAATAATGAAATAAAACAGTTTCAGATCTCCAAGTGCCTGTTTAATTTCTTTAAAAAAATGATTTACATTGGTAGTTGAGTGCTGTATATGATACAAATAGTTTAAAACAATTACAAAAAAGAATCACATCCTCATTTCATTTGACCTTTCTTCTTTAAAAAAATCTAAATAAGCTGCCTTAGAGGCAGGATACATCTATTTTTAATTTGGGGACCCCTTATTTTTATTTCTGTGTTAAATATACAATAGAAGAAGTATATTTTATCCTGCAAAGTTTAAGAAAAAAATAGAGACAATGGAATACTCATATTTAAGATTAATGCTATCTGTTGCATACGTGTGATAGCTACACAAGGTATTTGATAAGTATTTTATTTATCACAGCTATCAGTTTAATACAAGAAAAACAATTTCCAAATGTGCTTTTTAACATGTTTTAAGCCGACAGGTATCACTTAAAACAGAAAGAACCCTTTAAAAAAACGTGTTAATTGTATGATGACATTTCCTGCCTTGTCTCTGCAGTTTTTCAGTGCCTATCAATGATAATGAGAAAGCGTCTCCTGACAATCTGAAAACTTCTCTGTACATTTTACACAGGCTATATGCTTATATTAAGGAAGATTAAATAGTACTGTATTCTTTTTGGCAGTAAACAAGTGACAACATTTCATTTGATCAGAAAAGGAATATGATTTAATCTTATTACAGTTTGATCCATGTTTCAGCCTATACTGTTGACTCAAAAAAATAAACTCCAGCCAAGATCAGCACAGAAATTAGCCTTCGTATCTATTAATCATGGCACACTAATGATCTAATGATCCACACAGAAATTGCAATAGAAAAACATATGCAGAACAAATACCACGTCATATTAAATGGCAAGAAATTTAATATTTAAAAAAAAAATAGATTATGTGAAGTAACCATTTAATAAATAGAAATATTGAGATATGTAATGTTTTCACACAGGAAGGGTCTGGTTTGCAGACTGGACATTGGAGGATAGCATAGATATAGAGCCAGATGGAAAGTGGAAATCAATGAGAGAAGATGCAGTTTCTTAGGCAGTAAAGGGACTAGATTTGCAGCAGCAATCAGCAATAAAATTTGATATTATTGAACTGCTACTATGTAATGTAATAAATATACTTGTGTAGAAATTAAATTACAAAGACAGTATGATAAATTGACCTTTCTCGCAAGTATTTCTGGGGAAAATCGGTAGTATTTCCTGTCCAACTCAAGTGATAACTCAGGTTACTCGGAAAAACATGGAAATGCCACCATTTTCACCGTGTCGAGTTGGCTGTGCTAATGCACAAAGAAAAAAAAACCCATACAGGTAAGGTATTGGGACGCTTGAAGAAGCATGACTGCTTGAATGGCTGAGTGGTAACACGTTGCATATCCGTGCAAAGCTTGGTCCTCATGTTGGTTCAAATCCTCCAAGGCGGTATATGTATTTGTTGTATATTATTTATACATTTTTAAATTACTATACATTTATTAATAAGCATTCCAAAGAGTTCAGGATACCTTACCATTTAGTGAACTAACATTTCAGAAGATGCAATGCCTCATGAAATGCTTGCGAATCAACTAGTTCAGAGATCTAGAAGCCAATTCAGATGGTTCTGTGTTTAATTGACACTTTGAGTGATTCCGATATATTATAAGGGTCATTGCTTTCTCTGTACACTAATAGTGTAGATGTCCATAATGCCACCTTATTATTGATAGTTCCGTCATGCCTTCACTTTAAAGACGCTGGGTTGTGCAGATCTACCACTAGATGGCACTAAAGAGCAAGAAATGCTTCATGTGATTCGCATCAGTGAACCTTTTTGCAAACCAATAGTTCAAAGGGCTCAGTGATTCACAAGGCTTCACTTTTCCCATCCTTTCTGCTGGAGCTCTTGATTCTCCAGCTTGACACGCTCCCTGAGCTGATTAGATAGCCAATTGTCCAATTAGTTAATTAAAGTAATCCACCTGGAGAGCAGGTGTATAAAAGGCAGCAAGCACCTTTGTTACTTGGAGGGGTGGAGGCTGGAGCGTGCACAGGAGATGCAGGCATTTGCTGATCAAGAAACCAAACAGTGATTTACTTAAAACCTAGAAGAGGTAGAGGCTTCTTTCCTGGCCAGGGCTAAGGTCATTTTGTTTCATTGTGTGAATAAACGTGTGCTTTGACGCTTCTACAGCATTTCTTGTTGTTCGTGCTCATTGCCTGCCTGACTTCTCAGCTGCCATTTCACAGGCTTGTTATTACATCAATGTTGGTACTAAAACTTTCTTTCTGGTACATTAAGCCATGTCCCTATTAGAACATATTAGCTGAAGTTGACACTCAGAATGTCAGTGACCAAACATTCTAAGTTGAAACCACAAGACATTCTATAAAAAACATAATTTTTATTGTATATCAGCTTTTTAATTGGTTTTCTATTTGGATTTAGTGACCAACAGTACAGTAAGTATATTCAGTAGTAAGTGTTCGGTGGCTACCTCTCATCATGTTGAGAGTTCATTTCCCCTGTGCCTTTTTTTTTGACTCGAGCTTGACAAAACTTAGTGTGAGAAATACACTCAACATGATTAGAGATGGCCATCGAATACTTATAAACATACAGCACAGTGAAAACATAGTAAAGCACATGGAAGCATGATGAATCACTGAAAATGATGACAAAGCATTAAAAAACATGATGAATGCATTGCATGCGCATGTAAAAGCAGAGTCGACTGGGAAACACAATGCACATTTACTGCTCACTGGTATCTATTCTCAGAATGGACTTTTGCCAGAAGAGCATTAATGCTCCACAATCAGCTCTTAATAATAACTAATATAATGGGCCAGTTAGAGGTACAAAGTAAAAGTCACCTTTAGAAACTCATGTGAAGGGACATGAGAGAAAGCAGACACCAGGGGAGGGATGGCGCTGCTAATATCTGATGATGAAGCACCTTCATTGAGTTCACTGTTCTCAGATGAGGCTGTTCATTCAACATGCCCTGGAGGTACTGCAGATTGATACACTCCTGCTTGCTCTCTGCCCTGCCTCGTTCAACTGAGGAGGGGTGGGGTCAGCTGATCCATTGCGTGTGTGACTGCGATACATACAGACCTTTGTGTCGATTGGTGCGCGTCCGATTGTGCGTTAGCGTGTGCAAGTGCAATTGTGTTGCAGTGTGTGAGGGGTTAAGTGTGCATGAGTGAGCTACGTGTCATGGTTTGTGTGCATGTGGGAGTGTGTCTGTGAATGTGCACGTTTGTGAGTGAATAAATGTGTTTATTTTAATTGCGGAGTCTCATGTTTGTTTAAATATATTAATATCACCAGAATCTCCACGGTGTTCTTGTTCCAGTGCTGTAGCATATTCCCCCAAGCAGTTACAAGTGCAGTGAAGATATCACCTTTATAGTAACTTAACACTATTAACCTCTTATCAATGACACTGGCAGAGAGAATAAGTCTTTCGTGGGGGTTATTGTAATATAATACATTTTATTTAAAAAAAATGTAAAAATAACTTAATGTACATAAGATTAATCTGCGATTGATTGATTGATCTCCAGCAATTTGGAGAAGTGTTGAGATTCTAAGGTGTATACAGGTTCTGTGTGGTGCATTTGAGCAAGATGTATGGATACATTTGGAGTGTGTTCGAATCTGGATGTCAGGACAGTAACACAGCTGTGAGTACACTGCCCCCGAGGGAGAGAAACGGTTCTGTCTGGAAAATGAATGACAACCTCCCGCCCTTCCACTCCCTTCCTTATCAGTGCTGAGTCCTCAGAAACAGCTTAATCCGAGCTTTACATCCCTGGACTGTCACCCCAGACAGGGACCTTGTTAAGATACATGCAGCCTGGACCTGACCCAGCCTTGGCACATCACTGATGATATATAATACTCAATGCAATGCAGTATATAGCACTCCTCATGCCAGGGCGCTTCAATTCCCTCCAACTATGGAAAAAGCACACTCAAACAGATATGTTTTCAATCTAGACTTGAGAGATTCGATTCAGCTGGTTTTACTAATATCAACATCAATTCAATGTTGTAAGTTGGGGGGGGGGGGGGTGGAAAAACAACTACTGTAAAAGACCCTTTTTGTCCCAGTCAGGAATCAGCAGGTCTTGAAGATAAGATAGCCCAAGGCCAGGAAGAAGCTGTAGGAATACTATACTGTACCTGACAGAGAGCTCAGCACAGCCAGTTCTCTCTCTGAATCTGCAGGGTTCCTGTGTCCACATCCACAGTGCATCTGCCATGCATACCTGCTGCTCACTACCTGCATCCAGTGTTTGAGTTATTGCGGTATCCATTGACTGGGGGATTTCAGATATCACAAGCCTCTCCAGCTGTCATCTTCCCTTATCAATTACCAAAATGTGTTTTGTGCAAAAATAAGTTAATGAACTGGAGCCTCACAAACCCTGTCTCCTAGGATTGATAAATGGTTTAATATCAGTAAATCAGGGCAGAGGAGGGTGTGGGACTGTGACCAGAGAGAGTTCACATCAATCCTGCCCTTTAGTACTGGTGATGACGTCCATGCGCCCTCCCAGCTCACTCCTCACTGTGCTGTGTGCTGCGATGCACAGCCAGCATAAAAGCAATTACTAGAAACAAGCTTCACACCGGAGCGTAAATCAGAAAGTTAACCTGCTGCTGCCTGAAAACATCCCACTCTCCTGCATGGAAAAGCATGTTTCTATAAAAGGCCACCTCACCTCAAGGGCTGACCCTGAACCACCTGTCCACCAGGATAATGAAGCAGGCCTGGTTTGGGACAGCAGCATTACAATACAGATTGCCACATATTTCATTATCACAGTCTGGAGTTTATCCGCTGTGGGTTTTGTTAGCATCTGAAATGCCTTTGCTTAGTCTTAATGTAACAGGGTCAACAATGCCCTGTTATCTTTCACATGTTTATTGGTCACTTGTCTGTTTTATTATTAGAATTTGACACACTGATTTGATTAGTGCACACTTTATATATTATTGACTGACACTTTGTAATTGATTTGTACCACTTCCTAGAAGCTTCTTCATTCAGTCCCCTTGATATGCCTTATTGGGTACCGACTAATTGAATTATTGATAGTTTTATGCACCTGAATATAAATAGCCCACATCTCTTACAAACAGGATGGCCATCCTGGGGGTTTGTGTCTCTCTGTCCTTTGTCTTGGGGGTATGTTTGTGCAGCAGAGGGAACACAGTTGGTGTTTGGAATGGAGAGTAACAGAGGAAAGTGAAACAAGCCTGTAAATGGACTTTCCTGACTAAGTATTTGGCTGATTGTATGCCGGTTTGAATAATAAACGAGAGCGAATTAAGCTTGGCCTGTCGGTAGCCGACCGGAATTTATGCCACTGAAATTAAAGTAAGGTATTGTGATACTGATTTTTCTCTCTCTGATGTTCCCTCCCCTGCACAGACATTGTGTGTGTGTGTGTGTGTGTGTGTGTGTGTGTGTGTGTGTGTGTGTGTGTGTTTGCTCTTAAAACCGGTCAGTGTTTGTTTTAATCATTATTCTCTTTTGTGTTTTGATTACGAGAAGGAACTCTCTACTGTTACTTTGTTATGTGAAGTACTGCAGTTTGCACTTTGTTGATTAAAATAATTATTTCAACTAATTTTAATCATACTACCTGTCAATGGCAAATCTGTACTGACTATTTGCTGGTGAATTCAATAATTGTGGTCTTCTGTAAGGATCTTGAACAATGTGCTGCTGCTACTTTTAAACGTGCTGCTCAATAAATACATTTCCATTGATTTCATAAGAACATAAGAAATTTTACAAACGAGAGGAGGCCATTCGGCCCATCTTGCTCGTTTGGTTGTTAGTAGCTTATTGATCCCAGAATCTCATCAAGCAGCTTCTTGAAGGATCCCAGGGTGTCAGCTTCAACAACATTACTGGGGAGTTGGTTCCAGACTCTCACAATTCTCTGTGTAAAAAAGTGCCTCCTATTTTCTGTTCTGAATACTCCTTTATCTAATCTCCATTTGTGACCCCCTCCTTGTTTCTTTTTTCAGGTCAAAAAATCCCTTGGGTCGACATTGTCAATACCTTTTAGAATTTGAATGCTTGAATCAGATTGTCTTTGTTCAAAACTGAATAGATTCAATTCTTTTAGCCTGTCTGCATATGACATGCCTTTTAAACCCGGAATAATTCTGGTCGCTCTTCTTTGCACTCTTTCTAGAGCAGCAATATCCTTTTTGTAGCGAGGTGACCTGAACTGAACACAATATTGTAGATGAGGTCTTACTAATGCATTGTAAAGTTTTAACATTACTTCCCTTGATTTAAATTCAACACTTTTCACTATATATCCGAGCATTTTTTGGCATTTTCTATAGCTTCCCCACATTGTCTAGATGAAGACATTTCTAAGTCAACATAAACTCCAAGGTCTTTTTCATAGATTCCTCCTTCAATTTCAGTATCTCCCTGTGGCAAAGTGCCCCCCCATGTGTATTTTGTGTTACGTGTTGTGTGTAAATGTTGGTGTATAGGCATTGGTACACGGGATATAAGCGGGTCTGTGTTTCACATGTGTTTAAATTGTAGATTTGTATTTAGGCACGAGGAGGGCACAAATCACATCACGTGCAAGTAAAAAGTAATAATATGTGAGCACGGGGAATTGCACTTTAATTAATTCACGTGCAGTTGTACCGAGATTCCAATTGAATGATTGACTAGCAATCGAAGTCTCGGTACAACTGCATAAAAGCTGTATGTTTTCACTCACTCGGGGTTGGGTGTTCGTGAGTGGAGAACGGGTGAGAGAGAGAGAGAGGAAATATATATAACAATTGCTATCGCGTGCTGGTAGGACCAGCACGGTACTTGTTTTATTATTTACTCACCGTGTTTGTGTGTCTGTCCGTCCACCGTTTGTTTAGTGTTAGTCCGTTTTTGTTTATGTCTGTTTATTTTGGCGAAAGTGCCGTGTCCTGTGTTTTTGTTACAACCGTTCATTTTTCTGTTCGATTATTAAACGCTGAGCGCGATCACGCGCTCAGCTTCACCAAAAACCCCAAGTCTCTGTCTGTACTGTGTTTCCTGGCTCTGCCGTGACGTCACCGCTCAGTCGTCTTTGTGACACTCCCCTATGGTATTTATAATGCACATTGTTATTGCCTGCATGCAGTACCTTACACTTTTCTCTATTAAATGTCATTTGCCATGTGTCTGCCCAGTTCTGAATGCTGTCTAGATCATTTTGAATGACCTTTGCTGCTGCAACGGTCTTTGCCACTCCTCCTATTTTTGTGTCATCTGCAAATTTAACAAGTTTGCTTACTATACCAGAATCATTAATGTAGATTAGGAAGAGCAAAGGACCTAACACTGATCCCTGTGGTACTCCACTGGTTACATCGCTCCATTTTGAGGTTTCTCCTCTAATCAGTACTTTCTGTTTTCTACATATTAACCACTCCCTAATCCATGTGCATGCATTTCCTTTGATCCCTACTGCGTTCAGTTTGAGAATTAATCTTTTATACAGGACTTTGTCAAAAGCTTTCTGGAAATCTAAATAAACCATGTCATGTGCTTTGCAATTATCCATTGTCGATGTTGCATCCTCAAAAAAACCAAGCAGGTTATTCAGACACGATCTCCCTTTCCTAAAACCATACTGACTGTCTCCCAGGATACTGTTACCATATAGGTAATTTTCCATTTTGGATCTTATTATAATTTCCATAAGTTTACATATAATAGAAGTCAGGCTTATTGGCCTGTAGTTACTTGGTTCAGTTTTGTCTCCCTTTTTGTGGATCAGTATTTCTTTTTGCAATTCTCCAGTCTGTCAGTGTACAACCCCTGTCAAGAGACTGTGTATGATCTTGGGTAGCGGTTTCGTATGTATCGCTTCATCGCACTGAACTGGCGTAGTCTGGCTACATATTAAAAATAACTCCTTTGTGTCTTAAATCGTTTAATCCATTTTTGTAAACCCCTTATCTGAGAGGGTGTTACATTAAGATGTTATTTACTATAAGGAAATGACCCAGAACAGCTATGCTAAGGGGTAGCTTATTTTCCCAGTTTTGCTAGTGGGGGGAAAACTGTTGCTTTTTGCTAAAGACTTTAATATGACATTCTCTGTAGCTGAGACGTGATTCCATGATATCACAGAAACACCTGTCTGTGTGGTGTTCTCTTTAAAAGCATCAGCATTCAGTGTTTTTGATATAATTCTTTTTAAAGTCTAGCACAGATAACACTGGGTGCCCCTGAAGGATACACAAAGTTAGTCCAGTAAAAAGGTATTAAACCTGGGATTTAGTACCAAGCAAGTGGACTCAACCCTAAAACAATTACAAGACTTTGATATTTGTACTACAAGGTTCAGCAGACACTTGTTCTGTAAGTTTTCCTTAATTTTGGATAAGGGGAAAACATAACCTGACAGAGCTTAATCACCGTCCGATTCAAGCATCTCCGGTAGAAAGGGACACGCTGACAGTCAGTGCTCGTTAGCATATATTCTGTAAACCGCTTTATTTACACTTTCTCTTTTCTCCAGATTTTTAGGAATCTTGAAATTAGATAGCACTCGTTTTATCAGCACAACAACATTGTCACCTGTAACACCTTTTCTTCTGTCACAGACAGGATTTCTTGTATTTTATACATCAGTTTGACATATGTTATTATTTCAAAAGCAATGCTATAGATATTTAAGTTACTGCAAACCCCTTTCTGGATGGTAAGTCAGTTTCACTCCAATGCTCTACTAACAACTAGGACATACACTTAATGACTCTGTATATCATAGAAAAGCGTATGTAAAAAAAACAAAGAAACAAACAAGCTGCAACACAAAAAAGGGTAATGATGCTGCTTCTGTGATCTCCTTTACTGTTTTGGGATCACTTTTGTCATGAAAGAAACCATATGAAACCAAATTGCATTGTATTGAAATACAAACAGATTTTAAAACCTTTGAGCACTGCTGTAAAATGAGTATTGCTGTTCTCCTGCAGCTCAGAATTTCAGCAGGACTCAAGCTGGAGTGGTGCTGGAAACTCCCTAGCCTTGAGGGCAGGGGGCCAGAAATGTAGAGGAAAATGACAGCACTTATGACAATTAAAAGTATATTTAGATATAGCATCAGTAGAAGGCGATACTCCTTAGACGGGGCAAGGGAGGCAGTGCTTCCTTAAAATTTCACAGTGAAAAAAAATATAGATGTAAATAATATAATACACACTGTGAGCCAGCTCACAGAACTGCTGACAGGGCGCGCTCATGGTGGGTTGAAACCAGGCAGGCAAGACCTGTTCTTAACACTGGAGAAACTGCTGGCAGCTCTGGAGACAGTCTGCCATGAGCAGGGGGAGAGATCATTGAGAAATAGGCTACAGGTACTAATAGGTAAGATTAGTTAACTGAAAAACATTACTTTAACTGATTGCCTAAATTGGCCAGCACCTGTAGCCTATGTAGCTAGTAATTGTCTCCTCCAGCCAAGCGACGTGTGCTGGGCAGGCAGTTGCAGGTAGAGAGGTCACAGCGAGAAGCATACGGGAGCAGTGATATCTTTGCTGGTGTTACAGGCTAATTCTCACCCCGGGTGAGTTCTGTTCTAGGCTAATCCTCACCCTGTCAGGCCAATTCTCACCCCCAGGACTGTGAAATTTTTTTTGAGATTTTAGCAATCAGAAAGACAAGAGGATATTTGTCCTTAGTGTGACTTAACCTTTTTGTTACGTTAATTAAATTATGATTTATTATTTGTATTACTTTAATTTACTTAGTATCCTTAATATGGTTTTACTCACGTAGTGAGATTCACATTTGTATGTGTGTGTTTTGTTTAGTTACGTTGTTTAGTTATGTTTAAATGGTGTTATATTTTAATGAGTAGCACATTATATACAGTATATATATATATATATATATATATATATATATATATATATATATATATATATATATATATACAGTACTGTGCAAAAGTTTTAGGCAGGTGTGAAAAAATGCTGTAAAGTAAGAATGCTTTCAAAAATAGACATGTTAATAGATTATATTTATCAATTAACTAAATGCAAAGTGAGTGAACAGAAGAAAAATCTAAATCAAATCCATATTTGGTGTGACAACCCTTTGCCTTCAAAACAGCATCAATTCTTCTAGGTACACTTGCACAAAGTCAGGGATTTTGTAGGCATATAGTCAGGTGTATGATTAAACAATTATACCAAACAGGTGCTAATGATCATCAATTCAATATGTAGGTTGAAACACAATCATTAACTGAAACAGAAACATCTGTGTAGGAGGAATAAAACTGGGTGAGGAACAGCCAAACTCAGCTAACAAGGTGAGGTTGCTGAAGACAGTTTACTGTCAAAAGTCATACACCATGGCAAGACTGAGCACAGCAACAAGACACAAGGTAGTTATACTGCATCAGCAAGGTCTCTCCCAGGCAGAAATTTCAAGGCAGACAGGGGTTTCCAGATGTGCTGTCCAAGCTCTTTTGAAGAAGCACAAAGAAACGGACAACGTTGAGGATCGTAGACGCAGTGGTCAGCCAAGGAAACTTGCTGCAGCAGATGAAAGACACATCATGCTTCCTTCCCTTCGCAATCGGAAGATGTCCAGCAGTGCCATCAGCTCAGAATTGGCAGAAAACAGTGGGACCCTGGTACACCCATCTACTGTCCGGAGAAGTCTGGTCAGAAGTGGCCTTCATGGAAGACTTGCGGCCAAATAGCCATACCTCCGACGTGGAAACAAGGCCAAGCGACTCAACTATGCACGAAAACACAGGAACTGGGGTGCAGAAAAATGGCAGCAGGTGCTCTGGACTGATGAGTCAAAATTTGAAATATTTGGCTGTAGCAGAAGGCAGTTTGTTAAGCCTAAGGGCTGGAGAGCGGTACACGAATGAGTGTCTGCAGGCAACAGTGAAGCATGGTGGAGGTTCCTTGCAAGTTTGGGGCTGCATTTCTGCAAATGGAGTTGGGGATTTGGTCAGAATTAATGGTCTCCTCAATGCTGAGAAGTACAGGCAGATACTTATCCATCATGCAATACCATCAGGGAGGCATCTGATTGGCCCCAAATTTATTCTGCAGCATGACAACGACCCCAAACATACAGCGAAAGTCATTAAGAACTATCTTCAGCGTAAAGAAGAACAAGGAGTCCTGGAAGTGATGGTATGGCCCCCACAGAGCCCTGATCTCAACATCATCGAGTCTGTCTGGGATTACATGAAGAGAGAGAAGCAACTGAGGCTGCCTAAATTCACAGAAGAACTGTGGTTAGTTCTCCAAGATGTTTGGGCCAACCTACCTGCCGAGTTCCTTCAAAAACTGTGTGCAAGTGTACCTAGAAGAACTGATGCTGTTTTGAAGGCAAAGGGTGGTGATTTGATGTAGATTTTTCTTCTGTTCACTCACTTTGCATTTTGTTAATGATAAATATAAACTATTAACATGTCTATTTTTGAAAGCATTCTTACTTTACAGCATTTTTTCACACCTGCCTAAAACTTTTGCACAGTACTGTATATATATATATATATATATATATATATATATATATATATATATATTAGTGGCAGAGCAAGAGCCCTGCCTCTACATAATGTGGTGTTATGTGTTTTGGTGGTGGTTGGCAGCGATGGGGTTAATTCCTGTCCCTGCCAAAAACATGTGAATGTGGGTTTTGTGTTTCCTTTGCACAGCCACAATATAATTGGTTAATTGTTTTATCAATTTAATTAGCGACACCTGCTAGTAATAGAGGCAGGTGTATTAAAGCAGGGCAAAATGGTTGGTCTGGGTCTGCTTTAAGGCTAAGGCCTGAAGGAAGCCTGTAGGGGACAGACCTGACAACCTGAAAGCTATTATAGTACTCAAATAAGTATGTGTTTGGGTACGGGTAAACAGTTTAGCTGTCCGGTGAGAGTTAAAACTTCAAACTTGAAACTGGAAGGAGTTAGGTTTTGGGTTTGTTTATTTTTGTTCTGTATAAATAAATAAATGTACAGGCCTGCCCTGTTTAAAACCTACCTGGGCTTGTGGAGTGCTGTTGCTTTTACTAAAAAAAACAAGTGAAGTCGGTCCTGCATGTGACAAATCGGGGCTGTCAAATAAATAAATAAATTAATAATAATAATAATAATAATAATAATAATAATAATAATAATAATAAGCCCTCTGTCTTTTTTTCTACCTCCCTCTTTTTTTGGCCACCAGCTGCCACTGATCAGTGGTGACTTCAGTCAAGATAAAGGGTGAACAAAACTTCTTCTGCAATTGGCTTGAATTCGGCTTCCCCTGAGGTTATTAATGCTAATTGTCCCCCATTGCCACTAGGAGTGCAAAGACCTTTAAATACTGTCATGGCCTTCGGGGGTGTATTGTTCAAGAAGAGTGGGTTCCCAAAGTTATAAAACACTTAAACATACAAAATAACAAAACACCACAAATCTAGTGCTATCTGCTCAAAACATTGTTCCTGTACAACAAAAGTTTTGCTGCACAAAGCATTTATCTTGGATTCCTTACCTAAAGTAACATTAGTGGTAATTGGCATCAGTGAAACCAGCCATTTGTCGTACACATTCCCCTGTGGACAAATCATAGGAAAATGTACTTTGCATAGTAAATATATAGCATGGGCAATTTGCCCACAGTGAAAACGGGGCCTGTAGTGTAAAAAGAGAAATGCTTAATTGCTCTGTGAATTTTTATCGAACAGAGGTTTTGTAGAATTAAGATCCAAAATGATATCTTGCCTGTTTCTTCCTATAAAAAGGACATTTTAAATGGATAGCATAAGACAGGTAATTAGAGGCTCTTGACTACAGAGTTTGCTCTTTAGTTGAATAGTGAGATGTTTCCTTTTGAACTTAGTGGTTCACATCCAGCCCTTGCCTCTCAATTCAGTGTAATGGGCTGAGATGCCAAGCCATTACAAAATGCAGCATAACAAGAAAGAAATGAGAGGCACTGAAACTAATATAGAACAAGGAGGCAGAATGAGACAGTTAAAGACTTTACTCCTGTGAGGCACTGTCCCAGAGCAATGCAGGTCTGTGCTATCCTCAAAGCACTCTTTGAGAGGTTTGCTTCTCTAAACACTGTAATGATTTATACTTAATGGCCAGTGACTTAGTAACCACAGCATATTTACACAAATGTTACTAATAGATCTTTGCATGGCTGAGCATCAGTTTAGGCTTCATGTTCTATGTATTTTTCAGCATTCTCTGTTTACTCTTGTTGTTGTGACCAGTCGCCCTGGAAACCAGATTATTTCTTTATAATAATTAACCCTTACTCTGCCACCAAAGCCAAAAGATTGGTTTTGGATTATATGATTTTGTTTGCAAGGAAATTGTAAAATGCTAAACATTTTGCCCAGGTCATAAGCCGTAACCAGTTTAGGGAGCCACTGTATCACCAAAATTAGTGGATGTCTAGTGGCTCGACTGTGCTTGTTATGGTAGAAAACACACAGTGGCCATATAAAAATAAGCTTCTATGTTCAAATATCTATGACACCAGCAAAAATGTACTGCTTTGCAAATAGGATGTCTGTGTTCCTGTTTGTACCACAGTAAAAAATGCACATTACATTGTTCCATTAAGATCTTTGATCAAGCCTTTAACAAACACACAACACCAAACTGATATTATAATGTAACAGAAAACATTCCGGTGCAGTGATAACATCCAGCTGGAAATCTGCAGCAACCGGAGACTGTGTGTGTTTCAATACGTTTCAGAAAATTCTGATCGCTTACACAGAAATAAGGTTTCTAATGTGTGTTTAAGTTTACTGTTTTAGGTATTTTCTTAAAGTGATTGAAGCTAACACAATAATGATCCCACCATGCAGATCCATTTACTGTATAGGTGTAAAATGTGCAGTTTTGAAAGTAACATGTTTAGCAAAGAAGTCTCTGTTTGCAAGTCTTGCTTTCAGGTTGTCTTGCACTTTCTTTGCCATTTCACCTGGAGAGTGAAATTGTTTCCTTCTTTCAAAGCTGCACATTACAGACCTATATTGTGAACTGATTTTTTTGCAGGCTGCACATTTTTTCAGCCTTTTATGTTTAAGAATACTTGAATGACAATATCTCGCATCAGTTGCAGTAAAAAGATGATTGGGTAAAGTCTCCTTTATGATAATAAAGATGATGTACTTTAAACCCCAAATAAATACTGCAACTGTGTGCAGCAACCTTATCACCGCATGATGTTTGTTTTTTCCACAATTCGTACAGTTGCCATGTTTTTTACCATGCTTTCACTAAGCTTTCCTACACCTTCATAAAGGGCATTCTACTGACAGAGGAGATTAAAAGCTGCTGTTTTCATCACAAGATGGTCCTTGCTCATGGTCTTATAACTCCCTGTATGCATGAAACTTACCTCGGAACCTTTTCCAAAGCTCTTGTAATTCTTATAATGGAAGCACTGTTATCTGTGTTCTATTGTTCCGTTGATAATATTTTATATAACAGATTGTATGCCTATGCTATTTTTAATACAATACCTAATTTTTCATTCCACATGGCTGCTAAATCTATTCTGAATGAATACCTGGTAATTCAGTGTGGCAACCCAGAGTAAAAAACAAAGATGAAAACAATAAAAAACAGAGAACAAAAACAAAGCATTCACCCTCTGAAGACAGAGTAGTCTAATGTAGACACTAGCAATCTAAACTGTTTAGTACGTGCTTAGAGAGTCTACCCATTTACACTAAGCACTTTTAAGGCGGCTTTGATGCGGCTTCAGGGATGTTGTTTTATGTCCGTCCGAAATCTTTCTTTAATACAATTTGAAAACATATTAAAACCTTTGGCAGCAATTTGATTTGCAGGACTTTATTGTAAAAAACAATAAGTTTGTTGTAAAAATAAAATTTAAAAAAACTACCAGCGAGCCATTTTCACCCAATCCTCCCTAAACCTGATCAGCACAGCAGAAAGAATTCATTCAGCCACCCTCAAGTGCAAGCTTTGTGATGTACCTCCTGTGTATTCACAGATCCACTGAAGCAGAACTCCTAGAAGCTACACAATCCCTCGATGTGAAACCTAACTAGGTGCAAAAACATTTCTCTTCTTGGTTTCACTTTTTTATGAACAAGGGGGAACAAACTTTTATAACAGCAGTAACCTCATCATGCCTGAAAGTTTTCAGGCATTGACAACATTGATTTGGCTCAACATAGTTATCGCTGAAGGTCTGTCTACTGCTGCTGCAACAGTAGGACCAATTATTTCATGACAGAACCCCAGTGTCACTGCTGTGTACATTAGGTGTTAAACGCACTGTCAGCTTCAACCAGCTTCCTGTTTTATATTATACATCATACCAACAACAACCAGTCCCAGCAGTAAGCAATTTACCAGAGCTGCCCACAAGGCCTGTACCTGTGTGACCTTCTCAGTGACGTTGTGTGTGCGGTCCTTCAGCTTGCACGGTGCGATGATCTCCTTGTCCGTGGACGTGGAGGCTGTGAAGGGGTCCCCCTTGAAATCCACGAAGTTCAGGGTGATCTGCGGTATCTTGCCGATGGTGTGGTAACGCATCAGGTCAGAGTCCGAGGTGGAGTTCAGAAGGGTGGTTTTGATGTGATTCATTCCACCTGTGGAGAAGCAGATCTCTTAAATCCCTCACACCTGACCACATAAGAACAGAAGAACTTTATGAATGAGAGGAGGCCATTCAGACCATTAGTACTCATCTGGTTCCTAGTAGCAGATTGATCTCAAGACTTTATCAAGTCTTAAAGGCTCTCAGTGATTTAGCACCAACAACATAGCTAGGTAACCCATTCCATACCCTCACCACTCTCTATGTAAATAAGTCTCTTCTACCATCTCTGTCCAAAGTTTATCTCCACTTAATGTTCTCTGGTCTTAGTTTCTATGCTTCTCTTAAAGTATTGGTTTGAGTTAACTTTGTCAACACCTTTTAAGAGCCCCCCACCCTTAAGTCCCACCATCTACAGACCCCACCCTCTATACCTGTGCTGGCATGGCGGTTGCAGAATTTCTTGTCAAAGTCGGTCTTCATCGCCTCAATGTCGTCGACGGAGGAGGCTCGCCGCACGCTGTAGAAGCTCTCACAGGAGCGGCTGCAGGTCAGGCTGCAGTTGGAGAAGGACATGTCGGGGTTGAGGCGGTCTGGCTTGGGGGAGGGGTGGTTCAGGGACTCCAGCACTCCGTCAGTGTGCACTTGCTGGTCTTCTGGCTGCTGCAGCTCGGAGCTCACCAGGCAGTTGCTCTCCGGAGTGGACAGCAGCTCCCCCATGGCCAGAGACTCACTGCTGGGTTTGGACAAGTCCACCACCACCGCGTCTGGGCCCTCCTGCGGCAAGGACTGCTTACTGGCTGTCAGGGAGCGCAGCATCGGAAAACGCAGCTTGAAGCCTCGCGACCTGCCTGGACACAGGAGACAGGGGAAGGCATGCTCAGTTTGAGTCTGATGCTTAAAAAGAAAAGTGCTGCATTATGACTATAATACACAGTACCAATGTAATGCTTCTCTTTTTATAGATAATCTTAGTGAAACCACTCTGTCAGGAAAGCAAGCTCTTTACATAAGCTCTACAATGCTTGTACTGGCTCAGCGCAACATGGATGACAGTGTACTGTTAAATCAACCTTTTAAATAATTTGAATGAAATAAATATTGGCATGCAGTTTAAAAAAAACAAACTGCTCATTGGGTCTGGACTACTCACATGACCCACCCACACTACTCCACATACACAGGAGAGAAGGTTAGTGTCATGTGGGAAAGTGGTAGCAAACATGTCACAGCGCACGTTTACACAGTTATCAATTAAATGTTTGTTCATTAAGTCAAAAAGGTATGTGGGCAATAGTAGACTTAATAGGTAACAATACATTGTAAAATATTGTTTCGTGTTCACAAGCCTCTTCATTTTACCGCGAAACTTTGGTTTAGCTAGTTTATAAACACATTTTGTTGATTAAAAAATACCAATGCATTGGTTAGATTTATATAAATCACGGATTTATGTTAAAACCAAATTAGTTGTTGCAGCTAATGTAAATCTAATCCATTAATACAATTCAATATAGCTGTTTCATTAATATGTCAAACATTTGGACTACTCAGATCTGCTGTCTTAGGTTTCTCAATATAGTAATTTTGGTGTTAAGAGATTATGTATATAGACCAGTGTACTGTATCTGGTACCTTTTGTACTGTACCCTGCCCACTGGAGAAACTACAATAATAATGTTACCTGCTGGGAACCAGTTAGAAGGGGCCTTGTGGTTGACATCCCTCTCAGGAGAGTGCAGCAGCTCGTTCTCTGTCATGGCCTCAAAGTTCAGGATGAACATTATCACTGTGCCATCTTCATTCTTCACCGGGGCCACGTCTACCTGACACAGGAACCACACACCTGAGGGGCGAGAACGACAACGCCATCAGAGAACAAAATAACAGCAAGGGCAACACGTTACAGCATGTCAGACAGCAGCAGGAACCGAACATCACAAGAGCCTCAAGTCTGTGTCTGTACAAATACATTGTACAACTGTATGCAAATGGTATGTTTTGTATTCATTGCTGCACTTTTCTACAGTTAAAAAAAAAAGAAAAAAAAAAAAAAAAAAAGAATCAGAAAGCCCTGCTGTCACTTTTCTTTCAGTCAAGAGAGTGTAGAGTCTAAAAGCCAGACATCCTCTTGTGTGGTTGTATGCTAGAACAGATCAGTCCCCTGGTTCATGGGAAAGAGCAGATGGGACAGTTGGGAATGGAACATCAGAAAATTAGCATTCCAAATAGTTAGTACTTCCAAATGACCAGATCATATTGAATGTAACCCATGACAACCAATCTGCTGGTGCTCATTTAAAGCAGTACAGAACTGCTTCTTTGTACACAAGTATGTTGTCATTCGGTCACAGCACAGAAAGCAATGCTCTGTCACAATTTCTATTTATTACACTTCTGGTTTCCCTGCGGCACACACTAAATGACTTCAAATGTAAATGTTTTCTTTCAGGGGAAATTTTATAAACTAGCAATCTCATTTACATAAAAAAATAATAGAAAGCATCAGGGACTGATTGTGATTGTACAGTAGAGCATGGCAAGGGATTGCAAATGACATCACACTGCAGAGACCTAATTCCAACATATTTGTGTTGCCGTGAAGACAGATTTGTCTTTTGTTGCTATTGTAATGGGCTGTGTTATGTGATACACTGCCGTCACAGATTCTGTCCAGTGTCAGAGAGATGAGATGAGGTGAGGTTAGAAGCTCTAAAACCATGGCTGCAAAGGAGCCTGGTTCTTTTGCATTGTGGTTTAGATGCTCACTTGCGGAGCGCAGGGTCGACGGGTCCATGTCCAGCCTCCACCCTCTTACTCTATGGTAGTGTAAGTCATATTGTTTTAGTGCCACAATCCTGTTTACCGTGTCTTAATCATATTATCAATGTATTAACACCAGCTACTGTATGTTTGGTCCCAAAGTGTTTGTTTCTGTGCAAGCTATTAACTGCCGTTAACCGCAGAACATTTAAGACAATCAAGTGACTTCTTCAGTATTCGTCGACAGTCACCCTTCTTCCCCACCAATTTTTAACAGCGTGTTATTTATACACATTGCAGGCCTGCTGTGAGCAGAACTGAGGCCTTGCATAGGCTGACCAGACGTCCTGGTTTAGCCGGCACAGCCTCAGTTTTCCATCAGATGTCCCAGTATCCCAACATTTTTCTCAAAAACATAAAAAAGTCCCCGTTTTGAGCCACTTCCTATAATGTGACACACTCGAATCACCTTTTGTCAAAATACCGTAAATAACCGCTTCCTATATCACTTATTTATGGCACCTGCTGTGAAAATAAAATAAACTAAAAAAGCCACTAGGGTAATCAAGAACATTATTTTTGTAAAGTGATTAACACAAACATACACGCTTATTCCTCGGTGCACCAGGTGTTTTCATTTAGTTTATATTCAATATGAATCTGCAATTTTGTGTAATATGGTCATTTTGTAGCTGTTCAGTTCTGGTGGGATTTAGCCCAAGAATAATGCCTAAACGTAAATGTATTTTTAATCATGATCTACAGAAGTAATTTTATGTATTATTATTATTATTATTATTATTATTATTATTATTATTATTATTATTATTATTTATTTTTTATCAATAAAAAAGTAGCAATAAAAAAGTAGTACTGAAATTATAGCTGCTTAAAAAAGAAAAAAAAGATAATACTAAGTGAATGGCTATTTAAATAACCATTAAATTGCCTATATTTAAATCGTTATCAATTATTTAACAATGTGTCCCGGTTTTGAGCTTTGAAAATCTGGTCATCCTAGCCTTGCACCATTTTCTTTCTCAGGCGTATAAATCAATCAATTGCAGGAAACTAAATGCCACTTCCCAAGACGGAAAGATTGAGATAATCTCAATCCCAGAAGAAGAGAGTGTCCAGCACCATGTCTTCTGAACTCTCACTGCCATCCGGATCTCAGATTCTACTCCCATAGCATGCCATAGCCAATACATCTATATGCCACCCACTACCATATTCTACTGCACTAGGATCTTATACCCCATGCATTTCTATAGCGCTCAATCTCAGATTCCACTGTCATAGCTTGCAATACAACATACTGTACATTTATATAGCACACTATCTGAGAATCCAATTGGGAAACAGAAAATATGGTGGGGTATCACTCATGTTTACTGTTTCACTGGTATTTTATAATCTGGAGAATGTAAATAAAGCTTATTAAAGGAATCTAAAAAGTATGTATTTGTATTAGAAATAATTTGCTTATAAAGGAAGTTTATCATTAATAAGGAAGACAAATGTTTGCTTGGTTACAGTTCCCTGGTACAGTGAAATGACAGTGGAACCTGTTTAACATCTCTTGCAAGTTTAAAATAAAATCGCAGCATGAGATAGGTTTTATCTTAGGCCATGATAATATTGATACAAATGCCAAGCATGGTATAACATGGTAAAGCTTTGAAGAATTCTAAAGCATGGTAAAACTTATCCAAGCATGCTAAAGCTTTGTGAAGAATGCTAAAGCATGGTAAAACTTATCCAAGCATGCTAAAGCTTTGTGAAGAATGCTAAAGCATGGTAAAACGTATTCAAGCATGCTAAAGCTTTGTGAAGAACGCTAAAGCATGGTAAAACTTATCCAAGCATGCTAAAGCTTTGTGAAGAATGCTAAAGCATGGTAAAACGTATTCAAGCATGCTAAAGCTTTGTGAAGAATGCTAAAGCATGGTAAAACGTATTCAAGCATGCTAAAGCTTTGTGAAGAATGCTAAAGCATGGTAAAACGTATTCAAGCATGCTAAAGCTTTGTGAAGAATGCTAAAGCATGGTAAAACGTATTCAAGCATGCTAAAGCTTTGTGAAGAATGCTAAAGCATGGTAAAACGTATTCAAGCATGCTAAAGCTTTGTGAAGAATGCTAAAGCATGGTAAAACGTATTCAAGCATGCTAAAGCTTTGTGAAGAATGCTAAAGCATGGTAAAACGTATTCAAGCATGCTAAAGCTTTGTGAAGAATGCTAAAGCATGGTAAAACTTATCCAAGCATGCTAAAGCTTTGTGAAGAATGCTAAAGCATGGTAAAACGTATTCAAGCATGCTAAAGCTTTGTGAAGAATGCTAAAGCATGGTAAAACGTATTCAAGCATGCTAAAGCTTTGTGAAGAACGCTAAAGCATGGTAAAACGTATTCAAGCATGCTAAAGCTTTGTGAAGAATTCTAAAGCATGGTAAAACGTATTCAAGCATGCTAAAGCTTTGTGAAGAATGCTAAAGCATCGTAAAACGTATTCAAGCATGGTAAAGTATGAAGCATACAGATTGCATCTCGCTGTGCGGGAATGTTTCTCTTGGGGTTCCCCTCTGCAGGGATCCCTGGCTTTGTCCCAAAGAGAATTTCCTGCAAACAGAGACAGCAGCTTCCTGCAGCTCTGCTCCTGTCTCAGCTGACACCACACAAACACATCCATTTCATCACACAAGCACAACCCATTGTAAGAAATTGGCATCTCAGCCCACTGAATTGAGAGGAAAGGCAAGGGCAGGACACGAACCACTAACCTCACAATTCAAGACGAATTTCTTACCATTCAATTAAAGAGCAAACTCTATAGTCGAGAGGGAAGTATGTGTCTTTATGTTGATGTCAGTATGAATAACTCATTAGCAACTAGGAAGAGATCCATTACACCCTACTTTGCAGAAAACCAGCTCCCAGCACTGCTAATACTTGCCAACACTGCATTCATAACAATAGACGAACTTAAGATAATTCACAAAAGAGAGGAGTTCATTTGGCCCAATCCTTGTGTCTTTAAGAATCCAAATGATTCAGCATCAAGAACATAGCTAGGTAACCCATTCCATGTTTTCACCACATTCTGTTTAAAAAACACTCCACTTTAGTTTCCAGCTGCGTTAACTTTTTCATCTCCTTTTAAGATTTTAAATACTTCAATCAAGTCCCCTTTAGCCCCCTTTATTATTTAAGCCCAATAGATTCAGCGTGTTACTTTGCCACAGACAACGCTCAACCTTTTCCTTATAAAAGTTTACATGTAGTAAAAGCATAGCATAGTGTAATAAATCATAGGTAAGCTTTGTAAAGAATAGAGACGTACGGTAAAGCATATTAATAAACATGGCAAACCAGAGTAAACTAAGTAAATGCATAGTATAACCATGGGAAAACCAAGGTAAAACTGCCAAAAATACGGTTTAAAAATACAGTGGTAAACTTTGATACGGGTCATTCCATCAACTCAACCCCTCACATGTTCATGCACTCCCTCCACCTCAACCCCTCACCTCCTCACATGTTCATGCACTCCCTCCACCTCAACCCCTCACCTCCTCACATGTTCATGCACTCCCTCCACCTCTCAACTCCTCACCTGCCACTGCTTTAGTGTGTGACTCTCCGGTTCACGCCTGACTGTGTTGAAAATGAGATAGGGAAGGTTCTGTACATAAACTTTAAACTGCGATCCGTCCTGCCTGCACAGCCTCCTACTGAGGAAACAAAATGTTTTTTTGTGTTTATTTTACTGGAGAAGGCAGAAGAAGGATTATAGTTCTGAGCCCCTGAGTAATTACAAACAGAGCAGAAAGCCAGATAAAGCAGAGCCCGCTTTTCTCTCTCTCCCACTCAGGCAGCAGGGGTGCCATCCAATTAAACTGAAAGTACACCTTGTTGTGGTTAAAAATCTCACAGCTTTCAGTGACCAAGGAGTTTGAAATAAAAGTGTGACAGAATTCCCACTGATCCACGCTGTGCAGTCCCTCCATGTACTTAAGAACATTAGAAAGTTTACAAACGAGAGGAGGCCATTCAGCCCATCTTGCTCGTTTGGTTGTTAGGAGCTTATCGATCCCAGAATCTCATCAAGCAGCTTCTTGAAGGATCCCAGGATGTCAGCTTCAACAACATTACATCAGTGAATCAGATCAGTGACTGAACAAGGCCCTTCCTGTGAGTTGAGAGAATTGTGTAAATTCTTTTGGCACCTCTGGTTTTTCTGTAATAAATAACATATTAACTTATTGCTAAATAATATTTATGGGCATAGAAATTGAGGCGATGAAATGCTACAGCATTGAGGCTTAAAATGAAAAAAAAACCTAACCAGTAAACTGCAACAGATGGCGTTGAGAACGTAAGTACCAATCTGGTGTTATATATACTAATGACAATACCAGACATGCATGATATTCCCCCCTGGAGAAACAGGACAACGCAAGCCACGTGACGACCATAGATCCCTGTGAAGATTAGCTGCTGTTAATTACATCGCTGTTTCACAAAGCCCTGTAACATTTCAAATGCACACAGTACGATGTGGATTTTAACAATGTCACTCGAACAATACCGGCTAGCCTGCGTATTGCTCCATGTAGTGGCCGGAGTGTTAGCCCTGTGTATTACTTCAGCCCAAGTCATGAAATGCAAATTTAGATCTTAGATTTACATCATTTATACAGATATGTGGAGTGGAAGTGTAATTAAACGCTGTGTAAAGTATAACTAAAAACAGACCTGACTGTCTACTGGTTTGATTGTGCTTCAACTATTTTTTTATAAAAGATCAATTAACCATAGAGTTTAAACTTGCAGCTTGACTTTTTAAATGGCATGTGGCTGGTTTTAAGAAACTGTTAATGATCTGTCAATGTCACCCAGCACCTGAGCTCACCAGCGCTGTTACCTGAACAATCATCTCTAACTTTCCATTCTGAGTCCACCAACTCTGTAACCTGAACATCTCTGACACTCCATTCTAACCTCCAGCAGTGCCACCTTGCTGAATTATACTTCAACGCAGAACCTGTAAGTGCAATGAGCTCCAGCCCCAGGCATTTACTCCAACGAGGACCAGCCTGGCTGCGTCGGGGTTAAGCGCAGGCTGCGACCACCTCTGGTATTCATATCTAAATATGGGAATGACTAGCGGACAGGGAGAAGTGCTACACTGTGTTCTCACATCGCATCAGGGAGCAGCATGGAAACAGTCTCCCCCACACAGCAACGCTGGCAAATCCCTACATATTGACAATGCTGTGCTAATTGTTTCTGTAGAAGAGATACTGTACACTCTGCAGCTGTACAGCCGGCAGGCAGCCCCTTGCCCCCCCGGACTTCAGACTGGTTAATTGCAGGGGTCTCATACTCTCGAGTCTGCTGGGTAGCACTTTGCAATTACCGTGTTTACACTATCTGTAACAGAGGCTGAAGAGCGCAGCTGCACAGTCAGATAGGAACAAGCTGCTGTCTGATCTGCTCTCAGGCTGAGATCCACAGCAGTGACTTCCAGTAAATAGTTTTCTCTGTAAGTGCCACGGCAGCATTCACCGTATTACCCCTCACCCAATTAAACTATACTGCAGAAAACCTTTTGGCTTACTTTATCATTTAGGCTCTAGTGCAGTGGTGGCCAATACACCAAGTATTGAGATCCATTTTGGTGGATCTCAATGGGCTCTGAGATCCAACAACAATAAAGTGAACAAAAGTACAATAAAGTAAAACCCTTTTGATCAATTGGGATGATCCGGCTTTAAGCTAGTGGTGACCAATATAAGGTAGCAATGAAAAAAAAAAAAAACACAATGCAAACATATCAATAGAAATCATCCCATAAAATTAACAATGAACATTTTAATTTATTAAAATTAAAGAAACATTTTAACATTTTAGACAAGTAGACAAATGTGTCCCGTTTTAGTTTTTTTGCAAAAACTAAACAAGGTGGGGAAAAAAAAAAAAAAGCACAATTGCCTAAAGTTTAGTGTGAACTTTGCATGCTTTGGTTTTAACCATTTTTCCAGCTCAGGCTCAAAAGATGTTTCAGCACAGCAAAGCTGAGCTTCGAGAATTTGATCAGAAGAAAGCTTTCCACGCTTTTTCGACTGCAGGTCGGTCCGTGCTGAAAACGTATTCTCCCACAGGCATGTGGGACCAAAATAACAGCAAATTCCAGCTCCCACCATTTGTTAATGTTACGCTTTATCGCCAGCATCACCTTCTTTAAAACTGGGATATTTTCATCCAAATCGATACTACTGGAAGGCACAGAAGGCTCTCCCCCACTTTTTGTAACTCGCACCACAAAGTGATCCATTGAAACCACCAAACCCAAACTCGCAGCTGGAGTGAAACCAACGCGTTGAGGAAGCTTGTTGCGCGGGTTACTGAGGTATGGGAGCCAGAGTACAGTTATTAGCGCCACCTACTGTTTGGAATTAGTGTAATTTTTCTTTGTATATACTGTATTCGTTGTCAGGAATTATATTTTTTTAATTTAAACTCAGCCCCATTCATTTCTGTGCGCCGGCGCCGCAAGGTTACGCACATATTACTCAGGCACCGTAAAAGCCACCTACCTGGCGTGTTTAAAAGTGCAGTGGTTATAAGGTACCACGAAATGTTCTGGCCAGCACAATTGAGGAAGTCAGCACCTCAGGCCACTTTTTTTAAAGTAACAAAAACGCTTATTCACTGCCAAACATGAACTACTTTAGATGTGTAATGACTGCAGTATAGGATACTGACCTTAAGGTTTAGGGTTTCGGTGTAGGGAGGGGATTATTCATTGTTTTATTAACAATAATATGATAGCCAATCAGAGTGCAGTGTCCTGACAGGAACATTTCATGGTACCTTTGTAAGCACTACATGTACAAATTTCGGCCAATCAGTTATTTAGAAATGACATAAGAACCAATTAATTTAAAGAAAGTAGTACGTGTACTAAATGATCCAATGAAAAAAGTCGCCTCACATTTTCCATGCTCTTCCAAAAGTGTGCAGGGAATCTGAGCCTTTGAATATTGCCTTTCCAATTTTATTAACATCTGTTAGTACTGTAGCGATCCGCGTATTGTGTTTGCGTACTGTATTCCCTCTTGTTTCTACTGTCTGTGCTGTTATTACCGCTGTATTGTGTTCCTCTCCCCCCCTGTCTGTATTCCCTGTAGTTGCGGGTTCGCTCTGTCTCTGTGGCTGTGTGAGCTAGCCTGCACGCATGGTGCGCCCTGGCCCCTGTCATTGGTTGCTGGTTGTGTGTGCCCATTGGTCCTAGTGTACGGCTGGGGACCAATGGGATAGCTGGTCGCTCTGGCACCCGATTAGCATAAAGGGGCGGGGCTAAGTTATAAAAGGGGGCGTTGCACGCTCATTGGGGGCAGTCAAGGGGAAGCGGCTAGAGCAATGGTCTCTAGGGTGCTGAGAGGGATCCTAAATAAAGCTTTGAACCTAAAAGCAGCGTGTTGTCTCCTTCTGTTCTGCCTACTGCGTGAAACGCTACACTGGTGTCAGAATTGGGATGAAAACAAGAAGTAACCCAGCGTTGAGCAGGAGCAGATAGAAGACGGAGATGGACCAGTGGCTGTGGTACGACCCGAGCCGTCCACTGAACCGGTGGGATGACGGACTGCAGGATCTCCTCGGTGGCTTGGAGGAGGATGGCTGGTGCTTTGCCTGCGGGGAGATCGGGCACCAAGTGGCGTGTTGCCCTTCCAGGAGGAAGGGGACCTACTGCCTGCCCGAAAACGAAGCGGAGGAGGGTCGCCGTTCGAGGAGGCTAACGAGGGAGCCTGGACCATTTCCAGTGTGTGAGATGGGAGACCTGCAGCTGCCGCAGCCCGAGAGCGCCGCTGCCGCCGCCGCCTGAGAGAGAGCGCTGCCGCCGCCGCCTGAGAGAGAGCGCTGCTGCCGCCGCCGAGAGCGCCGCTGCGCTGCCGCCGCCGCCGAGAGCGCCGCCGCCGCCGCGAGAATGCGCCGCCGCCTGAGAGAACGCCGCCGCTGCCTGAGAGCGCCGCCGCTGCCTGAGAGAGCGCTGCCACCGCCGCCTGAGAGAGCGCCACTGCTGCCGCAGCCTGAGAGACGCCGCAGCCCGAGAGAGCGCCGCCGCCGCCTGAGAGAACGGCGCCACTGTTGCCGCCGCCTGAGAGCGCTGCAGCAAGAGAGAGTGTCGCTGCCGCCTGAGAGAGGGCCGCCGAGAGAGGGCCGCCGCTGCCGCCTGAGAGAGGGCCGCCGCTGCCGCCTGAGAAAGCACCACTGCTATCTGCCTTGTTAAGAGAGCCACCGCTGGAAACGCCAGTCCTTTTAAGGGCTCCTGCAAGGGGTGCGACCACGGGACAGGAGCAGAGAGAACCGCTGCCGAAGGGCCCAGATCTGCCGCTGCCGGAGGGAGAACCCTTGTTGCCTGAGAGCGAGCCCCTGATACTGGGGTGCCGAGATTCACTCAGGCCAGCGGAGGAAAGCAGATTGCCTTCCGCACAGCACGGCCCGCCGGCCCACCCACCAAAACCCTTAGAGGGAAAACCGGACATGCGGGGAGGGGGTCTGTGTTTCAGGGGTGGAGGTGGCCGACCACGGTCAAATGCTGCATGGCGCCCTGTGAACTTTTTGGGGGCAAAAAGGCTAAGGTGGGGGTAGTGTAGCGATCCGCATATTGTGTTTGCGTACTGTATTCCCTCTAGTTTCTACTGTCTGTGCTGTTATTACCGCTGTATTGTGTTCCTCTCCCCCCCTGTCTGTATTCCCTGTAGTTGCGGGTTCGCTCTGTCTCTGTGGCTGTGTGAGCTAGCCTGCACGCATGGTGCGCCCTGGCCCCTGTCATTGGTTGCTGGTTGTGTGTGCCCATTGGTCCTAGTGTACGGCTGGGGACCAATGGGATAGCTGGTCGCTCTGGCACCCGATTAGCATAAAGGGGCGGGGCTAAGTTATAAAAGGGCGTTGCACGCTCATTGGGGGCAGTCAAGGGGAAGCGGCTAGAGCAATGGTCTCTAGGGTGCTGAGAGGGATCCTAAATAAAGCTTTGAACCTAAAAGCAGCGTGTTGTCTCCTTCTGTTCTGCCTACTGCGTGAAACGCTACACTGGTGTCAGAATTGGGATGAAAACAAGAAGTAACCCAGCGTTGAGCAGGAGCAGATAGAAGACGGAGATGGACCAGTGGCTGTGGTACGACCCCGAGCCGTCACTGAACCGGTGGGATGACGGACTGCAGGATCTCCTCGGTGGCTTGGAGGAGGATGGCTGGTGCTTTGCCTGCGGGGAGATCGGGCACCAAGTGGCGTGTTGCCCCTTCCAGGAGGAAGGGGACCTACTGCCTGCCCGAAAACGAAAGCGGAGGAGGGGTCGCCGTTCGAGGAGGCTAACGAGGGAGCCTGGACCATTTCCAGTGTGTGAGATGGGAGACCTGCAGCTGCCGCAGCCCGAGAGCGCGCTGCCGCCGCCGCCTGAGAGAGAGCGCTGCCGCCGCCGCCTGAGAGAGCGCTGCTGCCGCCGCCGCCGAGAGCGCCGCTGCGCTGCCGCCGCCGCCGAGAGCGCCGCCGCCGCCGCGAGAATGCGCCGCCGCCTGAGAGAACGCCGCCGCTGCCTGAGAGCGCCGCCGCTGCCTGAGAGAGCCGCTGCCACCGCCGCCTGAGAGACGCCACTGCTGCCGCAGCCTGAGAGAGCGCCGCAGCCCGAGAGAGCGCCGCCGCCGCCGCCTGAGAGAACGGCGCCACTGTTGCCGCCGCCTGAGAGAGCGCTGCAGCAAGAGAGAGTGTCGCTGCCGCCTGAGAGAGGGCCGCCGAGAGAGGGCCGCCGCCGCTGCCGCCTGAGAGAGGGCCGCCGCCGCTGCCGCCTGAGAAAGCACCACTGCTATCTGCCTTGTTAAGAGAGCCACCGCTGGAAACGCCAGTCCTTTTAAGGGCTCCTGCAAGGGGTGCGACCACGGGACAGGAGCAGAGAGAACCGCTGCCGAAGGGCCCAGATCTGCCGCTGCCGGAGGGAGAACCCTTGTTGCCTGAGAGCGAGCCCCTGATACTGGGGTGCCGAGATTCACTCAGGCCAGCGGAGGAAAGCAGATTGCCTTCCGCACAGCACGGCCCGCCGCCCACCCACCAAAACCCTTAGAGGGAAAACCGGACATGCGGGAGGGGTCTGTGTTTCAGGGTGGAGGTGGCCGACCACGGTCAAATGCTGCATGGCGCCTGTGAACTTTTGGGGCAAAAGGCTAAGGTGGGGGTAGTGTAGCGATCCGCATATTGTGTTTGCGTACTGTATTCCCTCTTGTTTCTACTGTCTGTGATGTTATTACCGCTGTATTGTGTTCCTCTCCCCCCCCGTCTGTATTCCCTGTAGTTGCGGGTTCGCTCTGTCTCTGTGGCTGTGTGAGCTAGCCTGCACGCATGGTGCGCCCTGGCCCCTGTCATTGGTTGCTGGTTGTGTGTGCCCATTGGTCCTAGTGTACGGCTGGGGACCAATGGGATAGCTGGTCGCTCTGGCACCCGGTAAATATTGTAAGGAAACGCCCCCGGCGCTATACAAAATAAATGTAATAATAATAATAATAATAATAATAATAGATTGTGATGACCCTTACTATTTTTGACAGTAAAGCATGAGTCTGAGAGATAACAATTATTAACAGATGTATTATACTTGATAATAAACAAGGTCCCTGTCCGGGCCAGGACCACGCCACGTAAAATAACAAATGTCAAATCTCAATTTGAGGTTGCACTCAGCAAATGTAGGCTTGCAGCGCAGAAGAAAATCTCTCGCTGCCTATTTGCAATATTCCTTTCTTGTCTAAATGATACACTAAAGGTTACTGGCTACTGTGCCAATTAAGTTGTGAATACGAAGCGATTACAAGTGAATACGTGGTCATGACAAGCCACTAATGTAAAATGACTAGACACCAACGTAGGAAATACGCAGCTAGTGTCATATTTTTAGAACACATACCGATTAAAGTTGGTACACGTAGCCATTTCTGTGCTCTGAGTAGTCCAAATGAGTACATGTAACGAATATTTGAACCGTGTACACTACACAACGCGTTTTTGACACAGATGGCCTTCCATTAAGGCAAGCCTCTCATCGTGACAGAGTTCACAGCTTAGGTTTCGTTTTGAGTCGATTGCTTCCTTACGTAGTTCAGTGAGAGATAGGGCACTAGAGAAGCTGCAGACTTGGAGACAGACAGCGTGAGAGCGAGAGAGAAAGAGTTTTATCCATTGTGCTTGTGCCAGACAGGAACTGCTTTACAGAGTGGCACAGAAAGTAATGGGACATGGCCTGAGCATGTAACATTGTAAATAGTTCTCTTCAGTGTTCCATATTCTGTTTTGTTCAAAACAAAGTTGTGATTATGCTCGGTTGGTAAATAAAACAGTCGTTTTTCATCCAATTTGCTTCATTTCCCCCCCATGTTCATTTCATATTGAAGTTCATGGTCGAGACCAAACATATATTCTCATCTCTACCACATATAGTATACCAGATTCTATTGCAACTTACATAATATGAAAATAAATGTTGTGGCCTTTCATTTGATACGTTACATGCATGCAGTACAAACTATCCAGAAATTAAACATACATAAATGAAAACAGTGAAAAACAGACAGAAACAGGGCTGAGTGTAAAGAGTTAAATGCGTAATCAACCCTGTTAAAACTATACTATGCTTATGTGTTGATGCTTCTTCAGATTTGCCCTGATCCACCAAAAATCTCTCGAGATCCACTACTGGCTCTAGATCCACGTATTGTCCACCACTGCTCTAGTGGAACGAGGCCCCTCTTCAAAAATGTAACACTGTATTAAATCAATAACGAGGCAACCCTCTGTACTGCATATTATACCATCTATCGGATTTGTGGTTTTAAACATATTCCAACGACTACTTGAACAATTTCACAAACAATAAAAGCCATGCTGATGGACTGTAATAACACCAGACCTCATCGAGAGAGGATGCAGAGCTGCTTCTAAGTGCTCCATTACCTTTGCATTTCCTAGGTACAGTGGTCAATGATAAATCAACACACAGGACAGGTCTCAAGTGGCACAACAGAGCATCCAAAGCTTCAGAACATCGAGGTTGAAACCCAACATTCCCTGTTTCTGTCCAGCCTGCCCTCCCAGTCAAACCCATCAAACTATTATAACAGAACAAGCTCACTGTGGTGCATCATCTCATTTCAGAGCTGCATTCCAGACTCCACTTACACTGCACTTTGAGCCACTGCTGCTTTCACAGTCTGCCTAATTCGACACGTCATGCCTATTTCATACACCCACAGTGGTATTACTCAGGAAGCACCCAGTCTGTGGCTGGATATTCACAATCTATGAAACTGCAGGTGTTTGTTTGTAACCACTGGAAGGTGATAGTCTTTTTTAGTTTTCTCCACAGAAAAAATAATAATAAATAAATAAATAAATAATTTTAGGACTGACACATGTACACATGAAATGTTTCATTTCTTAAGTGCAGTGTCTGTTATCAACTCAACTCCCGTGCTAATTTTGCACTTTTCAACAGGCAAGACCAAACTAACAGGGCAGCTTATTTTGTGTAAATTTGAGTCAACAGGGTGATTTGTCACAGAATGATCAAACAGTGACTGACACAGCAGCTAATTAATCTTTAAAGAATAGTTGATTAGATGCTGCTGCATTTCTCAGGGGTCAAGGTTCTCTCACGGCAGATCAGTTATAGGATCAGGGCAGTACTAAGGGTTAATTTATACCTCACATGATTACCCCTATAAACAACCCCTAAAAATGAGGAACTGTCTTGAAAGCATGTCAAAAAGCTGCAGTGTGAAAAATCACCACATAAATGTTATTGTGTTTTACCTCCACTAGGGGGAAGCACATGCCCACTCTCTTACATGATGTGCCTTCACATCATTCTAGTGCAGATTCACCTGTTCTGATCATAGAGGGTAAGTAAAGTCATGATGTGATTGAAAGAAAGATGATTGGCTGGTGGTGGGATTGGGAAGGAAGATCTACCACTTCTTTTAGGAAGAGGCTAATGTCCTCAGCTGGTAGGTAGTAGCTGTCAACTAGCTTCTTTTAAGTGTCACTGGTGACCCGCATATAATGTATTTTGTGATAAGTGCATGCAATCAATATGGGTCATTCCGTATCAACTCAACCAGAACTCCCTACCTCAAGATTTTGATTTTGCTTATATTTTGTGTAGTGGAAGATACAGGTCAGGTATGAAAACCAGACAAAATATTTAAGCTCAATTATGAAGATTTGCTGAGATACACCCCCTGTTTAGAATGTCCGTAGCCCTATGAATGCTTCTGTACAGATAGCTAGGTATGTCTTCTGTAGAATTCATGTAACATAAGTACCACTGCTTTAGTATTTCTATGTTGTTGGGGGACTTAAAATTGAAAAAATGTCCAATTGTCAAATTCCTGCGTGATTTTTAAGGGCATGTCCCTTCTAAATTAGAAGAGATATCACTTTCAAATTGCGTAGGTGTGCTCATAATTTAACTGACTTTCTGTGTGCAGCTCTGCTACTGTCTACCTACTTTACTGCCTGATTTAATGACCCCACAAAAAGATTTCAGGTTGTAAGTATCAAAAATGGCCCCATCTTTGAAGGACTGAAACCCCTTGTGGGACATGAGTTAACAAACTGACCTTTGGTGGGCTTATAGATGAGGATTTGAAGGACTTGTGGTGAAATAATTGACTTGGTAATCTGTCTCCTCCACAGTTTAATAATTCTCTGTCCAGGTGGGGCACCACAACTATATAAAGACTTTAATCAGTCGACAGCAAGTCACAATCCATCACAAGACTCATTAAAAAACATGTCATACAACCGATATCTGTTCTGCACATATAATTTTAAGTCAGAGTTCAAGAACATTGTGTCATGCGCAGTTGTACCTGTAATTTAGATATACAAAAATTGCATGAAATACCTTTTTCTATACAACTGGAAAAAACAGATGGAGACTGATTACCAAGTCAATTATTTCACCACAAGTCCTTCAAATGCTCATCTATAACCCACGAATGCTTGTTTCAGAACTTTGCAAGAATCCATTTGTAAAGATGGCAACAAAGAAGTAATAAGAGGTCAACAGTACCTCTGTAGCCCTATGACAAACTACCTGCATATAAAGATTATACACATTATAGTTTTAGTTTTATGGATTTATTTATTTATACACATTTTTATGGTTTCTCTTGGTTTAAACTCAAACTATTTGTTAATATTGTACAATATAACCCAATACAACATAAATGCGCATTGTTCATGTTTGTACATTTATTAAACTGTGAAAGATACAGATTACCAATTATTTCACCACTTCACCACCAAGTCCTTCAAATCCTCATCTATAAGCCCACCAAAGATCAGTTTGTTAACTCATGTCCCACAAGGTGTTTCAGCCCTTCAAAGATGGGGCCATTTTTGATACTTTCAACCTGAAATCTTTTTGTGTGGTCATTAAATCAGGCAGTAAAGTAGGTAGACAGTAGCAGAGCTGCACACAGAAAGTCAGTTAAATTATGAGCACACCTACGCAATTTGAAAGTGATATCTCTTCTAATTTAGAAGGGACATGCCCTTAAAAATCACGCAGGAATTTGACAATTGGACATTTTTTCAATTTTAAGTCCCCCAACAACATAGAAATACTAAAGCAGTGGTTATGTTATGAGCACACCTAAGCAACTGAAAGTGATACAGGTAGTGGACACAAAAATGGAAACACCAATGTAAAGTCACTTAATAGGGCATTGGGCCACTACGGTATCCCGCTCTGTGAAGTTCTCAGCGGACTGTTTTTGATGAAACTGGCTGCTCGCTCCCCAGGTTGAAATTTACAGTCAATTGATCTGCAGTTGCTCACCTGTTTTGCCTTGCACTTCGAATTAATGCATGGTTATCACGATCCTGGAGTATGCGCTTCCGCCCACTGTTGCCCTTTGCTGATGAAGTCTTTCCCTCGGAGTTCCATGTCGACATCACCTTAGGCACCGTTGCTCGTGAAACATCAGCAAGTTGAGCTGTCTTGGTCACTGAAGCTCCTGCCAAACGCTCCCCAACAATCACCCCTCTTTCAAAGTCACTGAGGTCTCCTTTTGCAGCCATGCTAGCCATAATTATAGCAACCAGGCCTGTCCAGCATTTTTATACATGACCCTAAGCATGCTGGGATGTTATTTGCTTAATTAACGCATGAGCCACACCTGTGTGGAAGCCCTTGCTTTCAATATACTTGGTGTCCCTCATCCACCCAGGTGTTTCCATTTTTTTGTCCACTACCTGTATCTATTTTAGAAGGAACATGCACTTAAAAATCACTCAGGAATTTGACAATTGGACAATTTTTCAATTTTAGAAATACGAAAGCGGTGGTACTTATTTTGCATGAATTCTACAGAAGACCTACCTGACTATCTATACAGAAGCATTCATAGGCCTACTGACATTCTAAATATCATTTTTAGATCCTCAGAATCACTCCAAAAGTGGGGTGTATCTCAGCAAATCATCATTAAGCTTAAATATTTGGCCTGGTTTTCATACCAACCAGATTTCAGAGGCACCTACAGTCACCACTGCATCTTAAGGTGCTGTACAGCAAGAGCTACAAGAAGGTTACAAAGCACGGACACCAAGGCAGGGCAGACAGCAGACTGGATCCCAAGCCAGAAACACGTCAAGCTGAACATGTACTCTGGTTGTTTTCAGTCTGGACTTCAGCGACCCTTAACTCTGGCTTTTAAATATTCACAAAACCAAGCACCCCTTCACTTGTGCTATGCTCACTCTCATATCATTTGATTATACACAACATTCTCCCTGTCATCAAGCCCTTACAGTTACCTCAGTCCACTACCGCTAGCCACAGGGGGTTCCTCAACAGGAAATGCATTACCAATATTACCTAACAACTTCAGGCCCCCACACCCACATGCCTCGGGTCTGTTTTAAACTGCTGTGGTGTTATCTGAGACTCGGCTGTGTGGTTGTGTGTGTGTGTGTGTTGATGTTATTGTTGATGCTGTACAGATGTCTGGTATCAGTTTGTCATTGCTCTGCATTATAGTGTGCCAGGAATCTTTCTGCTAGACCCTCTGCTAATGAGACGGATTCACTTCAGTAAGTGACAAAACAAACAAGAAGCGATGAGCAAGCATATAAATAAATAAATAAATAAATAAACTGATAGCTAACAGCTCTAGAAATAAGGCAATGAGGGGGTACCTACACACACATGCAGTGTGCAAGACATTTCAAGGTTATTGTAAGACAATGAGGTTGTGCCGGGCATTCTGTGACTCACAAGCAACCTGTGAGATAATAAGGCATCTCTGATTTCTCGTTTTATCTTATCATTTTTTTTATAGTCTCTACGAGAGCTCTCCTAGTAGGCCTGACCTGGTCACACTATTTTATTATTAATTGGACACTGACCATGTGTACTGGTCTCAGAAGTAAGGTCATTGCATAAAACTCATTTGTTTTAAATAGGAGGTTCATTACGATGTCCTTGAAAAATTGATGTTCTGAAAGGTTCTATATCAAAATGATGTTGTGTTGTACTGTATTGTATAGAGCAGCACTTGTTTTAGGAAAGTGGCTTAAGAAGAGTTAGGTATCCCTAAAGTGAGATGCTGAGAGACTGAGATGCAAGTCGAAGTCAATTAATCAAACCCTAAGCAGGTGAATTAATTACACTGTCCCGGGCAGTGGGGCAACAGAGTCAGCCACAGAATTCTCACCGTCATCAGTCTGCATGGTTACACTGTGACTCAGCCAGTGGTCCATGTGGTAATGAGCATCACAAAAGAGCTGGTACAACGCTTCCCTTGCATACGACTCATAACCTTGCACCTGTAAACTACTAGCCATATGCATGTGCAACTCAACAGAATGTGTATTATTCTTTTAAATTGTCATCCCCTGTATTTGTGGTAGTAAACTCAGATACAGTACTGTGGCACCTGGGACAAATAATTGAAAAGTCCAGTGAAAAATGATGCGGTAACATCTTTCCAGCACCAAGGTGGGGAAACATAGCTTTAAATTGATGTTCCTGTTGTTGCTGTAAACCTTTGAATGGTGCAGAGGGTAGATTCATGGGCATTCTGGGTAGGGAATATGATATTTAAAAAAAAAAAATGTAATTCCATTTTGAGGCTGGACTGAGGTTTCACCAAATGACAATTCATATAAACAAATTCATGTTGAGGAAACATAAAACCAGTAAACCTGCTAATATTGTTTTAGTTAAAGGTGGGCTATTCTAGAAGCACCACAGGGATAGAGATGTTTTGATATTGGGGCTGACACGACTGGAGGGGTGCAAATGCTCCCAGCGCAGGCAGTTTAAATACTGACCATGTGTTCAGTTTGTGTGTCGATGAGACATGCATGGTCGAAATACTGCCATCATTTAAATCATTTAAGTATTACCCTCCCTGGAGTTTTTTCATACATTCAGAGACAGCAATGCACTGAAGAGACCTTGGTATAACCTTAGTAAACACATCACCCCTCGTAATATCTAAACTGTGGTCGTATTTCGATCTTTCACTGTTTAGATCAATTGGACAGACTCCATTAGTATCCATGTCAAAGGCATGCCTGTCTTACCGCCCCTCTGTCGACTGTCCTCAGCAACTGCTCTGTGCCTAGCATTGACCCCTTAACGTCAGCTGAGAGACAGTTTAAGAATCTCCTGTTGCTGCTATTTAGTCTTCCTTGTATCTACACTGACTCCAGTCCTCCTGCCTGATGGTTTAATCCTCCATCATGGCAGCCTCAGTCACTGTCACTCCAGCTCTATTGTCTCTGAGATCTGTGGCTAACCGTGTTGAAAATCTCCTCAAAACAGATACTACATCCCATATAAATGATGCAAGATGCAATGATGGTTAACAGTTTTAAAATTGATGTATACCTACTTTTAATGTGTTGTTGTTTTTTACCCTGGCTAAGGATATGTTGCACTTCAGGTATTTTGACAGACAGACATATTTCTATTCCTGAAGAGTTCTAGAATCAGAGGGCAGAGGGTATCTGGGTCATTTCAGATCCTATTAGACTTGTCTTGATCTCATTGTATCTGCTGCTGTTGGAAAGACAAACTAATCTTCATACGTGGGTGCTGTTCATTATAATCTCTCGATTTCACAGGGCAGAGTTCAGGAATACAAGGAGTTTGATCAAAGTCAAAACGTCACAGACAGAGAGAGAGAGAGAACGAGAGAGAGAGAGAGAGGTTTGACAACTGTCAGCGAAATGGTCTGCTTTGAGCAGAGATAGTAGAAACTCCAGATGTTATGTCAAATTGTGAAGTTAGTTAGGAATTAATTATTTATATTTGTGTTTTTTTCTTATACAGGTTGTTTCGCTGGGAGACAAACATGTTGTTTGTGACAGCAAAGAGACAAATGGGATCCGATTACAAATCTGATTCAAGGCCTTTGCAAACAAGGCTATGAGCTGTTTTCTTTAAATGTTTAAGGGGATATATTGTTCTTGCCAATCAATGCTGGGCGAGCAGTGTTTCACTACTGCTGCACTCAGACACAAAGAGATTCATTTAATGGGTTCAAGGCTGGGACCTACAAGGCAGAGGCTTTGATACTCTGGACTGAGGTTGGTGACAAGGCCGCAAGCCTCCAGGATGAGATCAATGTTAAGAACTGAAATAGGACAAAGTCACACTTAACCATGCCGCTCTATGAATTACAGTGACTTGGGGTAACCAGGGACAGTTTATATCAAATACAAACAATTCTATAAAAAAAAACTTCTTAAAAAGAGGTCTGGATGCTAGTCTGGATGAAAATGCAATAAGAAATGATTTGTATTTAAACTTTTCATTAATATATTCAGGTAATCCGCAAATGTAGAGTAACATAATATGTTTAGGTACAGAGATCAATTATTAAAAAATTAATTCAAAATGTTACCTTTTTATTGATAGCAGCAACTGCTTCACAATTCTGTGTCACCCATCAAAACGATCACATGTGCATGCACAACAGCCGTTTTTCTTTTTTTCTAATTAACTCTGATATGTTTCAGTAAATCAGAGTGCTTTCTGTTACATACCTATTCATTTCTCCTTAACCTGGCAAGATAAGAACACCATTTCAGAGTGTCTAGCACACACACAGCAGCAGAAGACAGCATTAAAAAAAGAAGCTACTCTAAGGAATATTTAAATGAGTAAACAAGGGAGACAAGAGAGCTGAACCCAGCAGACTATCTGCCTAATTGAAGGGAAGAGTCTTTAGCAAAAAATGTTTAGAGGAAAATCTAGCAGCTATTGTTTGTCTTCAGGTAGAAGCTTCATCAAGTCTGTATAGAGCCCTGGTAGGGGGCTACTGTCTAGCAGTGAACCATGTCATAAAGGTACAACAAGAGCCTACGCTGCAGGAGACGACTGGTGTCCAACATACAAGACAAAGAACTAGTACCAATGCAATGCCCGCTGCACATTGCTTTACTTCAGCTATATTGTAAGCCTAATGCAGTTCTACTGTTGTAGCATAGGAGCATCAGAGAATCTGTGCAAAGACGGAGAGAAACTATTACACTGGATGGCTTATCTTGTATTACATCCTAGTTCCTTCTGCTAGACCCTTTCCTCTGCCTTGCTCAACTAACTATAGTACTCAAAGTATTAATTACCAAGTCTTTATAAAACTTAATTTTCCAAACATTTTTGTTACTCTGAATTGGATGAAGCAAATTATCCTTTCACCACATACTAGATTCAGTCCCTGTGCACTGGGCATGTATGTGAGCTAATATGTGATTCCATTATCAAGGCAACAGATTGAAGAGTACGTTGAAATAGTGGGAACCACTGTCCTAATTATAGAACGTTTCCTTCATCTGGTTCCAGTTATCTCTGAATGCTACAGCCTTAAGAGGACGTTCAGAAGCATTTAAACTAGAAAGGAAGGGGGGGGGGGGGAATCAACAAAAAAGAGACTACATCAAAACAAGGGCAGCAACTCAGGTAAGACAGCCATTAAATGTATTTATCTAAATGCTAGAAGTCTCAAAAACAAAATGTTAGCACTTGAAGCTACTGCACTAACAAGTAACTACGATGTGATAGGTGTTACAGAAACTTGGTTATCCGAGAGTGATGGAGACGAATATAATATTAGTGGGTATACACTGTATAGGAAAGACAGGCAGGACAGAAGAGAAGGAGGGGTAGCGCTATACATAAAAAATAGTCTTGACGCCCAGGTGTTAAATCTGGAAGAAAAAAACAATGCAGAATCAATATGGGTCAGGATAATGTACAAAATGCATGTAGCAAAGGGGAAGCCATACTAATGGGGGATTTCAACTTCCCCCATATAAAATGGGAAAACCTGGTGGGGAGCACGACAGCCGAAGTTGAAATGGTAGAAATGACAAATCACTGCTTCCTAACACAATTTTTCAATGCACCGACTAGGGGGGAGGCAAGCCTTAATTTAGTCTTTTCAAATAACAAAGACAGAATAACTAAAACACAGAAAATGGCCGACTTACATCAGACACTTTGGGGTATTCTGTGCTCATTTAACTTAAGTTTTTACTTGCTATTTTAACAAAACGTGCATGCATACTTTTACTTAATTAATTAAGTAATCTTATTTGTAAGCTTTATTTTTTAACATCTCTGTTTTCAGAGCTTTTCCTTTATTTAATAAAGCATTTATTTAAGCTTCCTCATTAACTAAGCAACATTTTCCAACATGTAGTCCCAGTTGTATTAATCGTTTTAATGTTTTACTTAATTTAGGCTAGTAATAGAGTATGTCAGGGTTTTCTACAGAATATTCTTATTTTGAGTATTATTCAGAGAGCTATGTTTCAAAATTTCATTCTACATTTTCACAATGTCATACTGTTTTGCTATTATTTACTGCATGACCAAAAATATAGATATACAGTACTGTGCAAAAGTTTTAGGCAGGTGTGAAAAAATGCTGTAAAGTAAGAATGCTTTCAAAAATAGACATGTTAATAGATTATATTTATCAATTAACTAAATGCAAAGTGAGTGAACAGAAGAAAAATCTAAATCAAATCCATATTTGGTGTGACCACCCTTTGCCTTCAAAACAGCATCAATTCTTCTAGGTACACTTGCACAAAGTCAGGGATTTTGTAGGCATATAGTCAGGTGTATGATTAAACAATTATACCAAACAGGTGCTAATGATCATCAATTCAATATGTAGGTTGAAACACAATCATTAACTGAAACAGAAACAGCTGTGTAGGAGGAATAAAACTGGGTGAGGAACAGCCAAACTCAGCTAACAAGGTGAGGTTGCTGAAGACAGCTTACTGTCAAAAGTCATACACCATGGCAAGACTGAGCACAGCAACAAGACACAAGGTAGTTATACTGCATCAGCAAGGTCTCTCCCAGGCAGAAATTTCAAGGCAGACAGGGGTTTCCAGATGTGCTGTCCAAGCTCTTTGAAGAAGCACAAAGAAACGGGCAACGTTGAGGACCGTGAGACGCAGTGGTCGGCCAAGGAAACTTACTGCAGCAGATGAAAGACACATCATGCTTACTTCCCTCGCAATCGGAAGATGTCCAGCAGTGCCATCAGCTCAGAACTGGCACAAAACAGTGGGACCCTGGTACACCCATCTACTGTCCGGAGAAGTCTGGTCAGAAGTGGCCTTCATGGAAGACTTGCGGCCAAAAAGCCATACCTCCGACGTAGAAACAAGGCCAAGCGACTCAACTATGCACGAAAACACAGGAACTGGGGTGCAGAAAAATGGCAGCAGGTGCTCTGGACTGATGAGTCAAAATTTGAAATATTTGGCTGTAGCAGAAGGCAGTTTGTTTGCCGAAGGGCTGGAGAGCGGTACACGAATGAGTGTCTGCAGGCAACAGTGAAGCATTGTGGAGATTCCTTGCAAGTTTGGGGCTGCATTTCTGCAAATGGAGTTGGGGATTTGGTCAGAATTAATGGTCTCCTCAATGCTGAGAAGTACAGGCAGATACTTATCCATCATGCAATACCATCAGGGAGGCATCTGATTGGCCCCAAATTTATTCTGCAGTATGACAACGACCCCAAACATACAGCGAAAGTCATTAAGAACTATCTTCAGCGTAAAGAAGAACAAGGAGTCCTGGAAGTGATGGTATGGCCCCCACAGAGCCCTGATCTCAACATTATCGAGTCTGTCTGGGATTGCATGAAGAGAGAGAAGCAACTGAGGCTGCCTAAATCCACAGAAGCATTTTTTCACACCTGCCTAAAGCTTTTGCACAGTACTGTACATGTGTTTGCAAGAATGAAGTTCACAGAAACGGTCAATAATAATAAGATATAGGCCGTATATAATTATGTACAGGTATGGAATAATTAATATTTATGTTTACAGATTTGTTATTGTCATGGTTGTCCTCTGCCTTGGGAGAATATGCGTGCGTGTCAGTGTGAGAATCTGCCTAGGGGGGAAGATGTGTGTGTGTGTGTCGGTGTGAGAGTCTGCCTTGGGGGAAGATGTGTGTGTGTGTGTCGGTGTGAGAGTCTGCCTTGGGGGGAAGATGTGTGTGTGTCTGTGTGTGAGAGTCTGCCTTAGGGGGAAGATGTGTGTGTGTGTGTGTGGTGTGAGAGTCTGCCTTGGGGAAGATGTGTATGTGTGTGTCGGTGTGAGAGTCTTGCTTGGGGGGAAGATGTGTGTGTGTCTGTGTGTGAGAGTCTGCCTTGGGGGGAAGATGTGTGTGTGTGTGTCGGTGTGAGAGTCTGCCTTGGGGGAAGATGTGTATGTGTGTGTCGGTGTGAGAGTCTGCCTTGGGGGGAAGATGTGTGTGTGTGTCGGTGTGAGAGTCTGCCCTGGGGGAAGATGTGTGTGTGTGTGTGTGTGAGAGTCTGCCTTGGGGGAAGATGTGTGTGTGTGTGTGTGTGTGAGAGTCTGCCTTGGGGGAAGATGTGTGTGTGTGTGTGTGTGTCGGTGTGAGAATCTGCCCTGGGGGAAGATGTTTCATTGTCAGTGTGAGAATCTGCCTTGGGGGAAGATGTGTGTGTGTGTGTTGGTGTGAGAATCTGAAATAGCAAGGAAAACTTTGCAAGTTTAAGCAAATGAGCACAGAATACCCCTCATTTTCTCTTGAGTTTTTTAAGGAACACTTCTTACAAAGCTTTCTAAATCGAAGTTTGTAAGTTAATGAACAACTCCCTCCAAATCAGTGGCTTCTTTCAACAGTCAAAAGTAAAAAATAACTCTGCCTCCAAATGTAAACCAATCAATTGGAGAAATGTCATCAATGTCATTCCTGGAAAGCATGTCTGCAAGCTGACCCCTCACAAGCAATTTCTTTGAAACTTAAATGGAAATGTCTACGTTGCATCAGAATTATCAGCATTATTATGTACTATGGCTAAATGTTTTGCAGCACCTACAACCTTTTTGCTGTGTAATTCATAGCTTCCAGTGTTTCACTTTCAGCAGACAGAAAGAGATTTATGAGATGGTAATGATCTTTAAAAGGCTGCCTTTGTCATTATGATGAATGGATGATATTTCTCCAACAATGGAGCTGCATTGACACTTTTCTCTTGCCAGCGCAGGGAAGCAGGGGAGGCAGGTCCTTCGGGATGGGGAGCCACAGCTGACCTGAATGGAAGTATCAGTGAGACAATAAGACTACTCAGCCTGAGCTAAGAGACCTTCACTGATGTGTAGGGCGATTGCAGCTATCTGGGTACAGCGTTATTTAGGCTTTCTGCCTGCCTGCACTTGCTGCTCGGTTTCCTTTCTCATTAATACAGGCTGACAGCATTAGGTGGAGTGGTCCAGTACTTACAAACATTTAGTACAGGGTGACAGCGATGGAGTGCTGAGAATGATTAATGTAATGCTCACTAATAATCTTCAAGATTCATCAAGACAATCGTGCCAGAGAGATGGAGGTATTATTAATTGTAGAAGGAGAATGGAGTGTTTTAGCATTCACTATCAATGTTCAGGGTGATGATGACTAAATGTATTTATTTATTTATTTATTTATTTATTGCAACTTGGTGTTCTCAGAGAGCCAGCTAAATAATACAATTATCCCTGATTATGATTCCCATAAGAGCTCTTTCCAATCAGAGCATCGGTGACAGGAGAAACGCTCTTCCTCGCGGCAAATGCTCCTCGTGATGTGTGAATATATGTTTTAAAATGTTTCATGTACAGCAAAGGTAGTAGCACAGGTGTAAAGCATTCAAGGATAAATGGAAATTTACCCATACTCATTACAAAATCTCTCTCTCTCTCTCTCCCCCTCCCTCCCTCGGTAAGCAGGCTCTCTGTTAGCCCATGTTTCTCTCATCTTCATTCTCATACACAAACATCTCAACCTGTCTCCACCCGTTGCCAAAAGCAGCCTGTCGCATGTGCCTCCAAGCTCTGCAGGAGCCGTACTGACACTGAGCTGGCGACCTGGTTACCTGGGGCTGGTCAAGAAATTGAGACTCGGCACCACATGCAGGCATCTTACACGCGTTGATATGAACACTACAATCAGTGGTTTGCTGTTTTCAGGAGAACGCCCTGCTACACGTAATGTGAGTTCACAGACACTCCTAAAGTGATTGCGTTAACCCAGAGTGTGATGCAGGGCTACATCTTAAGTAAACTTTTTTATTTAAATCTAATTGTTTATTTTAAATATCAGCAGACAATAGTTAATGTGTTAATAACTTAATTATTCTTTCGATCCTTGTTTGGTTACATGGAAATCTGGAGGCTATAGCACTGAACTGCAGGCAAGTCAGTTTGTGTGGGTGCATGCTTTTTACTGTGCAGAGTGGAACAGGTCTGGGTATCAGTCTGTGGTGCTCACAGTTTCCTTACTGTAACAGTCTGGGGCCCAACCCAATGTCTCCTTGTTGAATGCTAGCTGTGTAGCAGAGCGGGGACTTGTGTCCATGTCTCTGGACCTTAGTGTCCAAGGGCTGAAGTGTGGAATCAGCCCCTGTATCTCCCTCTGACCACCAGGTCTCTTATGGACAATGCTGGCTACTTCGAATGCTGGCTACCCTGGAGTGTCATTTAGATGGTGGCTGGCTGTGTAGCCGAGTCCCCTAATGCCCTTTAGTGTCTATAGGAGAGAGGCTAGCTGTGTAGCTGTATCCCCAAATTCCATGTAGTGTCATTTAGATGGAGGCTGGCTGTGTAGTCGAGTCTCCTAATGCCCTGTAGTGTTTATTAGAGAGAGGCTAGCTGTGTCGCTGTATCCCCAAATTCCATGTAGTGTCTCTGGGATGGAGACTGCCTGTGCTGCTGTGTTCCAAAACGGCCCGTAGTTTCTCCAGGTTGCATGTCCTCGGCTCTGCAGAGAACAGGACTTATCGCTTCCCCTCTCCAGCCCTGACCCTGCCTGGCTTGCATCTGGCTGCTTTGTTAACATTAGCACTGAGAGCCTGGGCTGAAGACAGTGATTAATTGGACATTCCAGTGTTTCTGTTTTTCTGCTCAGTCTCTGGGTTACCGTAATCACTTAGGGAGTTTCATAAACACACGGCCGGGGCCTCTGAGAGGCAGCAGCATCACCCAGGGGCTCAGGAGCATGTTGTCAAGGAGACTGTAACCATGAGACTCGTAACCAAGGACCTGTAATCAAGGTGTTTTGGTAACCCTGTACTGGCAAACAACATAGAGAAACCAGTGAGTCTGCTAACTTGCTGGCACTGGTATCTAAGACTACAGTGACTGACACAGTAAATGATACTGGATGACTGGGCTGCTGGTTTTTACCCTTATCAAACTTTACCATGATAAAATTACACAGTAATTTTGCAGGTTTTCCATGGTTATACCATGCATTTACCACAGTGTGCTATGTTTTTTAATATTCCTTACCATACCCCTTTGAGCTTTACAATGCTTACCTATGGTTTACCATACTCCTGATTACTGGGTGGGGGCTGTATATTTGGGCCCCACTTTTTCCACTCAGTATTTACACACTTTTATTCTACATAAACATTGGTTTGACCCATGGTTCGCATTGTATTACAACCGCTAATGTTTAGAATGGAGCGACTGAAAGAAGTTGCCGGCCAGTTAAGCAGGGATTACAAAAATGATTAGTTAAATATAGTTAGTTAGTTTAGTTTGTTTTTATTCTCTATTAATTAAATTATATTAATTGAAAAAACATAAGAGAATCAGATCGTTGACTTTTGTAAATATAAGTTAACAAGTTAATATTCTTGTTGGACCATGAACAGGTTTAAAGTAAACACCATCCATAATATTTTTATTTTTTAAATGTTATTAAGCAGTAGTAATAATCTAAACAATGGATATTTCACAATATATATATATATATATATATATATATATATATATATATGTATTTAGGCAGGTGTGAAAAAATGCTATAAAGTAAGAATGCTTTCAAAAATAGACATGTTAACAGATTATATTTATCAATTAACTAAATGCAAAGTGAGTGAACAGAAGAAAAATCTAAATCAAATCCATATTTGGTCTGACCACCCTTTGCCTTCAAAACAGCATCACGCATCAATTCTTCTAGGTACACTTGCACACAGTTTTTGAAGGAACTCGGCAGGTAGGTTGGCCCAAACATCTTGGAGAACTAACCACAGTTCTTCTGTGGATTTAGGCAGCCTCAGTTGCTTCTCTCTCTTCATGTAATCCCAGACAGACTCGATGATGTTGAGATCAGGGATCTGTGGGGCCATACCATCACTTCCAGGACTCCTTGTTCTTCTTTACGCTGAAGATAGTTCCTAATGACTTTCGCTGTATGTTTGGGGTCGTTGTCATGCTGCAGAATAAATTTGGGGCCAATCAGATGCCTCCCTGATGGTATTGCATGATGGATAAGTATCTGCCTGTACTTCTCAGCATTGAGGAGACCATTAATTCTGACCAAATCCCCAACTCCATTTGCAGAAATGCAGCCCCAAACTTGCAAGGAACCTCCACCATGCTTCACTGTTGCCTGCAGACACTCATTCGTGTATGCTCTCCAGCCCTTCGGCGAACAAACTGCCTTCTGCTACAGCCAAGTATTTCAAATTTTGACTCATCAGTCCAGAGCACCTGCTGCCATTTTTCTGCACCCCAGTTCCTGTGTTTTCATGCATAGTTGAGTCGCTTGGCCTTGTTTCCACGTCGGAGGTATGGCTTTTGGCGCAAGTCTTCCATGAAGGCCACTTCTGACCAGACTTCTCTGGACAGTAGATGGGTGTACCAGGGTCCCACTGTTTTCTGCCAGTTCTGAGCTGATGGCACTGCTGGACATCTTCCGATTGCGAAGGGAAGTAAGCATGATGTGTCTTTCATCTGCTGCAGTAAGTTTCCTTGGCGACCACTGCGCCTCACGGTCCTCAAGCGTTGCCCGTTTCTTTGTGCTTCTTCAAAAGAGCTTGGACAGCACATCTGGAAACCCCTGTCTGCCTTGAAATTTCTGCCTGGGAGAGACCTTGCTGATGCAGTATAACTACCTTGTGTCTTGTTGCTGTGCTCAGTCTTGCCATGGTGTATGACTTTTGACAGTAAACTGTCTTCAGCAACCTCACCTTGTTAGCTGAGTTTGGCTGTTCCTCACCCAGTTTTATTCCTCCTACACAGCTGTTTCTGTTTCAGTTAATGATTGTGTTTCAACCTACATATTGAATTGATGATCATTAGCACCTGTTTGGTATAATTGTTTAATCATACACCTGACTATATGCCTACAAAATCCCTGACTTTGTGCAAGTGTACCTAGAAGAATTGATGCTGTTTTGAAGGCAAAGGGTGGTCACACCAAATATGGATTTGATTTAGATTTTTCTTCTATTCACTCACTTTGCATTTAGTTAATTGATAAATATAATCTATTAACATGTCTATTTTTGAAAGCATTCTTACTTTATAGCATTTTTTCACACCTGCCTAAAACTTTTGCACAGTACTGTATATATATATATATATATATATGCAAATATTATATATATATATATGCTATAAAGTAAGAATGCTTTCAAAAATAGACATGTTAACAGATTATATTTATCAATTAACTAAATGCAAAGTGAGTGAACAGAAGAAAAATCTAAATCAAATCCATATTTGGTCTGACCACCCTTTGCCTTCAAAACAGCATCACGCATCAATTCTTCTAGGTACACTTGCACACAGTTTTTGAAGGAACTTCGGCAGGTAGGTTGGCCCAAACATCTTGGAGAACTAACCACAGTTCTTCTGTGGATTTAGGCAGCCTCAGTTGCTTCTCTCTCTTCATGTAATCCCAGACAGACTCGATGATGTTGAGATCAGGGATCTGTGGGGCCATACCATCACTTCCAGGACTCCTTGTTCTTCTTTACGCTGAAGATAGTTCCTAATGACTTTCGCTGTATGTTTGGGGTCGTTGTCATGCTGCAGAATAAATTTGGGGCCAATCAGATGCCTCCCTGATGGTATTGCATGATGGATAAGTATCTGCCTGTACTTCTCAGCATTGAGGAGACCATTAATTCTGACCAAATCCCCAACTCCATTTGCAGAAATGCAGCCCCAAACTTGCAAGGAACCTCCACCATGCTTCACTGTTGCCTGCAGACACTCATTCGTGTATGCTCTCCAGCCCTTCGGCGAACAAACTGCCTTCTGCTACAGCCAAGTATTTCAAATTTTGACTCATCAGTCCAGAGCACCTGCTGCCATTTTTCTGCACCCCAGTTCCTGTGTTTTCATGCATAGTTGAGTCGCTTGGCCTTGTTTCCACGCCGGAGGTATGGCTTTTGGCGCAAGTCTTCCATGAAGGCCACTTCTGACCAGACTTCTCTGGACAGTAGATGGGTGTACCAGGGTCCCACTGTTTTCTGCCAGTTCTGAGCTGATGGCACTGCTGGACATCTTCCGATTGCGAAGGGAAGTAAGCATGATGTGTCTTTCATCTGCTGCAGTAAGTTTCCTTGGCGACCACTGCGTCTCACGGTCCTCAAGCGTTGCCCGTTTCTTTGTGCTTCTTCAAAAGAGCTTGGACAGCACATCTGGAAACCCCTGTCTGCCTTGAAATTTCTGCCTGGGAGAGACCTTGCTGATGCAGTATAACTACCTTGTGTCTTGTTGCTGTGCTCAGTCTTGCCATGGTGTATGACTTTTGACAGTAAACTGTCTTCAGCAACCTCACCTTGTTAGCTGAGTTTGGCTGTTCCTCACCCAGTTTTATTCCTCCTACACAGCTGTTTCTGTTTCAGTTAATGATTGTGTTTCAACCTACATATTGAATTGATGATCATTAGCACCTGTTTGGTATAATTGTTTAATCATACACCTGACTATATGCCTACAAAATCCCTGACTTTGTGCAAGTGTACCTAGAAGAATTGATGCTGTTTTGAAGGCAAAGGGTGGTCACACCAAATATGGATTTGATTTAGATTTTCTTCTATTCACTCACTTTGCATTTAGTTAATTGATAAATATAATCTATTAACATGTCTATTTTTGAAAGCATTCTTACTTTATAGCATTTTTTCACACCTGCCTAAAACTTTTGCACAGTACTGTATATATATATATATATATATATATATATATATATATATATATATATATATATATATATATATATATGCCCCTGTCTGTTTTTTTGCATTTTTGCATGTTTTTGACACTGAATGTTATCAGATCTTCAACCAAAACCTAATATTAGATCAAAGGGACCCTGAGTGAACAAATAACACAAAAATGTGATACATATTTCATTTATTTATTAAAGAAAGTTATGCAACACCCAATGCCCCCGTGTGAAAAAGTAAATGACCCCTTAGACTCAATAACTGGTTACGCCACCTTTAGCAGCAATAACTGCAACCAAACACTTCCTGTAATTATTGATTAGTCTCTCACAGCGCCGTGGGGGAATTTTGGCCCACTCCTCCATGCAGAACTGCTTCAACTCGGTGACATTTGTGGGTTTTCGAGCATGAACTGCTCGTTTCAGGTCCTGCCACAACATCCCAATGGGGTTTAGGTCTGGACTTTGACTAGGCCATTCCAAAACTTTAAATTTCTTGTTCTTCAACCATTCTGATGTAGACTTGCTTGTGTGTTTCGGATCATTGTCTTGCTGCATGACCCAGCTGCGCTTCAGCTTCAGCTCACGGACGGATGGCCTGACATTCGCCTGTAGAATTCTCTGATACAGAGCAGAATTCATGGTTCCTTCAATAATGGCAAGGCATCCAATTCCTGATGCAGCAAAGCATCCCCAAACCATGACACTACCACCACCATGCTTGACCGTTGGTATGAGGTTCTTACTGTGGAATGCAGTGTTTGGTTTTCACCAGACCTAATAGGGCCCATGTCGGCCAAAAAGTTCCACTTTTGACTCATCTGTCCATAGAACATTGTTCCAGTACTCTTGAGGATCATTCAGGTGCTTTTGGCAAACTTGAGACGAGCATTCATGTTCTTCTTAGTGATCAATGGTTTCCGCCTTGCTACTCTGTCTTTCTGATGGTGGAGTCATGAACACTGACCTTAGCAGAGGCGAGAGAGGCCTGCAGATCCCTGGATGTTGTTCTAGGGTTCTTTGTGACTTCCTGGATGATTTTACGCCATGCTCTTGGAGAGATTTTGGCATGACGGCCACTCCCTGGAAGATTCACTACTGTCCCAAACTTTCTCCATTTGGACAATATGGCTCTGACTAGTTCGGTGGAGCCCCACAGCCTTAGAAATGGCTTTGCAACCCTTTCCAGACTGATAGGCATCAACAACTTTTTTTCCGGAGGTCTTCAGGAATTTCTTTTGTTCATGGCATGATGTGCCTCTAGAACCTGTGTGCTGACAACTTCACTCTGATGGTAAGAACAAAAGTTAGTCAGATTTATATTGGGCAGGGCTGGCCCAAATCAGGCCTGGTTGTTAACCAAAGTACTCAGACAGCTGACCCTAATTATCCCTTTAATTGGGTTGAGTTAACTAGGGGGGGCAATAACTTTCACACCTGAAGATTGCATGTTTGATTACCTTGCACACCAAACAAATGAAAGAAGCACCAAACTTTGATGTCATTTTTTCTCTCAGACTCCCTCTACATACTACTTCAACCCACAAAAAAAAAAAATATACACACACACACAATCTTTTAATTAAAAACTAAGAAAAAATAATTATTTTAAGACAAGCAAGAAAATGACTTGGTTGCAGAAGCAAAGGTTACATTATTCTTTTGAGTAAAGCTGTTTTATTATGGGCAACGGACCCTATTAAGAAGCAAGTACAAAAGGCAAAGACACAGTTTCTCAGAGGAATAAAACAATTTTAATGGTATAAAACAAGAAACAATTGTTAACTTCTTTCCTGCAACTACATGTATACTGTTAAAAATATATATTTATCATTGCCTTTGCACTTGCTTCAAAATGAAGTTTCGTATAAAAAAAAAAATGCTTCTGACATGGCAAGTATTTTGAATGGCTTTTTATGCTGACTTTTCTTAGAGAATACTTTACCTTTAAGAACAGTACTTGGTGTTCTTTGTGTTTGTTTAACACTTCCCTTTAATAAGATACACGTGGAAAATTTAGGTATAGCATTGCTCAGAGATGCCCTTTGGTACTGGTTCAAATATGCTCAGTAAGTATATATTTGAACATGGTATGCTGAAACACCTGTTCAATTATGTAGGTTTACAATTACTAAAACAGTAACCTGACAGCTTGGTGCCTCATGGCTTCTTATTCATTATAAAAACAAAAAAAAAACCAACTGCTTGGCATTTAGTACTTTGATTTGCTGACTCTTCCCCCCCCCCCCCTTTAATACAAAGTTAGGTGCATGTGACAGTGCTCATTGGTTACCATTTTTGTCCCCCCCCCCTACAAATTGAGATTTCCTTTTTAGGCACCAAAGTAGAACTCTTAACTTGATTAGCATGTTTTCCATTAACTTATTCTTGATACTGCAATTGCACATTCATTTTATTCAATCAATCTATGTGATGTTCTAATACTGAATTTGTTGAGAATCTATGAGAAGAGTGCTGTGTTACGTTTAGGTTTTTTCTCCCAGACTGTCACCCGGCACTTATAAAAATGCACCAGAACAACTTATAACTATACAAAAAAAAAGCCAATGCATTCAACCATGACTCGCTCTCTGAGGTTAATAAAACAAATTACAAGCATCATTGGGCCAGAGTCAAACATGGGTTTACACTGGAGCGCAAAGGAAAAACAAAGCAACAATGTTACACAGCTGTAGAGAGCTCCTGCAGAGCCAGAGTTATTTAACAGGTTTTAAACATAAACAAAGCAACCTTTGCTCCTTAGCAAAAATGCACAGAGGAAATAACCTGCTATGCTGATGGCATAATCTAGAAACAAGTCAAGATAATGCTGCAGTTAAAATGCAATGGTTTGTACACTACATTATCATTAATAGTATGTAATTATCAAAAGTGATCCCAAAGCACTCAAAATACCTTACACATTGTTACAAAATTGGTGAGCAAATCCTTTACATGTGTGTATTCTTAATGCACACACAGACATGGTAAAGCACTCTCCACGGGAGGGATCTGATGAGATGCAGTCACGTTAAAAGCACGGTCAGTGGGAGACACTGATAGACACCAGTGAGCAGGGATGTTTATAGCTCAAACTCTGCTCATGTACATCGTATTGTTTTATGTACTGTCTTTAAACATCTCTCATCCAGCTAGGGGGATACAGGAGGTGGAACTGCAGACATTAACATCTTGTGCTTTACTCATCTAGGTTTAAATCAAAAAGCAGTTTGGTGGTCTGAAATTAGCCTCCAATAGTACACATCACAACACAAGAGGGAGGCCCAGGACAGACTGGCAGGGGGGCAGGTCAGGAATGAAGAAGCTCTCTACCAAGTTGGATTTACCAAACAGTTTAAAAAGTTTCTGCTTGCTATGAACGGCTTCCTAAACAGACTACTGCTGCAGTAAACCAGATATTTTTCACCCTGTGCCACAAATACCGTCTAGGAAAGGTCAGGTTTTGGGATGGATTCATTGATCTGCAAGTGCAGGGCAGATGTGTGGGAGTGCCCAAGCTGAGCTGGCATCCCCAAGGGAGAAGAAAGTGCTGAGACAGCCCTCTTGATTCTAGGACAGAGATAAGACACACATCACTGCTTTCCAAAATAATAAGTGTGTTTAAATAGAGGAGCACTAAGGCCCTCACCTCCGCTCTGCAGCACTGTCACGCTGCCCATCAACAACTGCAAGAAGTGTCATTTATTTATTACTTTAAAAAAAAAAGTTTTGTAAATATCTTTTTTTTTTAAATCCATAGACGGGTTGTGTGCAAGCACGTGTAATTGCACAGGTCATTGTGTAAGGGACATGCAAAGTGGGGGAGACTTTTTTATCTTTTTGTTATTTTTCAGAACAGCATTATAGAGCCAATGGGGCCAGGCAGTGCGTGAAGCAGTATTAAGACAGACATTTCCAAAACAGTGAATCAACATTATAGGTTACATTCCCTGTTGAGTCACTAATGAGGATTTAATGCAACTGCATATACTGTTACGCCTAATTTGATAAATTACATATTCCACATAACAGGCTAGTTCAATAACTAATTTGCAAAGGTGAAAACAGCTATTCTGTAAAATAAGTAGATATACATGAAAAAGAAAACAAGCTCTTGCCCATTTTACAAAATCCCACAGGAATGCAATTGACAATGTATTACCGTATGGACTAATAATGGAATAGACCATTTGCAAAACAAGTTTTACAACTTGTTTTTATATGTAAATGCATATTAAATTGTTAATTTAAGTGCAGTCGCAAGAAAGCATTATTCTCTGTGGTAATTGCTGACATAAATGTCCAAATTAATAAATACTGGACTCAAGTGCAAAGGCTATGTAGTTTTGCAGATTAAGTTCTATGCTGTATTAAGGTGCTAAACATGTTCTAGTTCTCAAATAATTTCTACTTTCTTCAACTCGTTCTAGAAGTATAATCCTCCAATAGTTCCATGTTACATGTCTATTATTATCTGGTACTCAAACGGAGAGCTTTATCAGACATTGAACATCAGTGCAGGACTGGGCTACAGCAAGCTGTTTGTGATAAAAATCCAACAATATATGGGCTGTGAAAACATGCATGGACGTCTTTTATTCTAATCAATACTGGAGGATAATTGGATCTAGGATATGGTCAGATTGCGGGTAAATAAAAGAATAGTTCAAACAGTTTCTAATTGTGAATTAATCTGTGTAGGTCAGATGATGAACTAATTGCACAGATACTTGTTTTTATTCCACACACACATACAGGCTGAATAGTTTGAGCGAGCAAGTGTCATTGAGATGCGGGCTGAGTGTGTCAAATTTGACACTGAAGAGTAATTGTCTCTTTTCCATGTTATGCCTCGATATTTGTGTAATACAAAAGCACATGGTAAAAGCACAGCATAAGGCCAGAAGCCAACTCTTGAATGCATCTAGACCTGCATTTTTTTTTAGTTCTAGTTGTAGGTTCTAATTTTGTATAGGTATTGATGGTTTTATGATTATTTCAAAAGCGAATTTACAGTTGTTGATTTATCAGTTGAACATAATGCTGTCTAGATGGTTTAACAAATGTAAATGAAAAATAACTATTATTATTATTATTATTTTATTTCTTAGCAGACGCCCTTATTCAGGGCGACTTACAATTGTTACAAGATATCACATTATACAAATATCACATTATTCTTTTTACATACAATTACCCATTTATACAGTTGGGTTTTTACTGGAGCAATCTAGGTAAAGTACCTTGCTCAAGGTTACCCACGACCCTCCGGTCAAGAGTCCAGAGCCCTAACCACTACTCCACACTGCTGTCCCTAAATGGGCTCTCTCTAGAATACATGCGTCTACAAGGGCCAAACTATGCAGTTACTAACTAGTAGTTAGTGAATGTACTAAGAATCCACTGGTGTGTAAAGGGTTAAGGTGGAACCTAATTACAACAGCAGTAATGATGGTAATCAGGCGACATGCACTGTGAGCTCCCTCAACTGTCTTTCCTCCTAAATAATTAAAAAGAGTGCACCAGCCCTCTTATCGGGGGCCCTCTGGGGCAGATACAAGGCTGCCATCTGCTCTACACAGTGGGGAATTTGCCGTTAGACCGGGCCCATATCAGATCCCATTCAAATCACTCTGCCTGCCTCCTGCCCGTCTACCTGTCTGTGTTAAAAAAAAGCACTGTGTTAATGATACATTTCTCTCCTCATTGGCCGACTCCATTTACAACCCCCCAGAAGGTACAGTTCCTCATTAGTCAGTGATGCTTTCTGTATGTCTATTCACTGCACTGCCAAAAGTATTGGGAAATTGGAGGGTTGGGCTTTTTGCCAGATATGTTTCAAATGAAAATGCATGTTTAATACACATCTGAGACATATTATTTTTATTATTATTATTTATTTCTTAGCAGACACCCTTATCCAGGACGACTTACAATTGTTACAAGATATCACATTATTTTTACATACAATTACCCATTTATACAGTTGGGTTTTTACTCGAGCAATCTTGGTAATGTACCTTGCTCAAGGGTACAGCAGCAGTGTCCCCCACCTGGGATTGAACCCACAACCCTCCGGTCAAGAGTCCAGAGCCCTAACCACTACTCCACACTGCTGCCCACATATACAGTGAATGGATGTGTGTAGCAGGGAAAACATAATTAGGTTTCATTTTGTTACCTACAATTACTTTAAAGAAAAAAACACGATATAGGTAAAGGTGTCGGAGGTGAGGTGAAAGGGGCAATAAAAGCCTCCCTCACAGTCATTCCGTTTCAAGGCAGCTGTCCATATAACTCTGGCTGGGCAGTGTTCCAATTCAGAAAATATGAACGCACCAGTAAATACAATTACAAACATAACATTGCTTTATTAATATGGGCAAGTAAAATACTTTGAATGGTAACTGACCATGTTCTGAGAAAATATTAAATAAATAAATCGTTTGATTATTAAATCTAAGCTCAACAGACTAAATATTTAAATCTTTCTTTCACACAGATACACAAACACACAGCCAGGAGCTCAGACACACAGCTGCTGGTTAATAAACGAGAGGCAGCAGTCGAACGATTATTTTTGTCCACTTTCTCCCCAACCACTGAATCAGAATCTGTCGGAGCTTGCTAAGCTCGCTAAGCCCTGTGGAAGAGAAGATTTGTCCCACAGATTTGCCATGAACAAGGACAAACTTCCCATGTCTAGTTTTTGTAGCTGTTATTAATATCCACAGAATTGTATCACATCAGAGTAGCTGTTATTGAATTCATTCTAATAGTGGACTCGGCTTTCACAGAGATAAAATGAGACGGTACTGGTGGGGACCAACCAAGACGTAGCTTCCCTGTAATATAAGCCAGGTAATGTGAATTTCCTATTGGTGGGTGGCGATGCTGGCTCCAGGAATCAACCAAAGTGCAGCCTCCCTCGCGCCTCAGCATGGCAACTGTCTGGAATGGGCTGGTTGGGGCACTACACAGGGGTCATCAGGTGGGCACGTCCCGTTTCGATGACTAGCCCAAAACACCTCAGGAAGACTCGACAGTGATGCTGGTGTTCCAGCATCAGTCCGGTCCACCCCCCAACCGACCCAGCCCAGTTTACTTACCTTAACCATCCATTCCTTTTCATTGAGGTTAACTTCCTCCATTAATTGCCTTACCCATCCAATTATTTTCATTGATGTTAACTTACAAAAACAAACACTCCTGGCTGGTTCAATCTCTGGTCTACAGTATATATTTTTTTATGCATTCTCTGATTAGAATGTTGGCTCACCGGCAAAGTTCTGGATGCAAAGTGTTTTTTTGTTTTTTTTGTCTTACCACCTTCCCTTTCTTTTGTTAATTTAATTTCTATTAAATTACAGCACTCCAGAACAGCATTAGTGTTGGGGTTCCACTAATAATGGCCAGTAACTATTTATCTTTAATGTAATCTCATCTCTGCACAAGTGTGTAAAAAAAGTCTTAGGAGGATGTAATGCAATGCTTTAAATAGTAAGAAGTGGGGTTCTGAAAAATATAGCTTTATACATCCTCATGTGTTGCTACAACTGTTTAAATAATGTACCTGTGATTTAACTTTTTATTGTTAACATCCTGACAACTTTTTATACGTATAACTTTAAAGATAGATTCAAATCTCTTTCCAAAATGTCTGCTCTAGTGCACTGGGGTTTGAGATCTGTCCTCTAAAACAGTGCAGGAACAGAGATTTAAAAAAAAAAAACACACACACACACACAACCACACATAAGAGCTCTGGCTTTTCTGTTCCGTACCACATCATGGATCATTATTGCTGTGTTACCTGTGCACTAGAGCGGACATTTTGAAAAGAGCTTTGAAATAGACTTTAAAAAGTTATAAATGTATAAGCTTTTCATTTTAATTATGATGCAGCTATCCTCATAATGACTTTAAAAATTACAAAATAATAACTTTCATAGCTGTGCAATTATTAAATGCTAACATTGCAAAATAATAATAATAATAATTTTAATACCCTTATAAAAGTTTACCACTGTATTAGTACTGTTAGTTTGCCACTGTATTAGTACAGTTTCCCATATTTAGGAATATACTTTACCATCCTTTGCTATTCTTTACAATGCTTACCTATGCTTTATTACACATTGCTATAATTAACTTTTATAAGGTTACAACTATTGAAGTATCTTAATTTTAAGAAGCAGTCCTACAGCAAGTATTGCTCCATCATAATTGATAAATTAAATCATATTTAAGTGAAAATATATTACCAAAAACCAAAAGACCTGCAATCTAAAATAGCAAATCAAGCTTTAAAAAGCTAAAAGGATTTTATGTTGCAAAAATAAATTTGCCACTTGTATCTAAGAGGATCGGCATCAGCCTTTGCATGGGGATACAGCTGTTTTGGGAATCGTTGATAGTGTTGGCATTCCTGGAAAGCCCCACAAGAACAATGCCTTGCAATATTAAATGGAGTGGACATTAGAATACATTACACCAAGGATTCTGGGAACTGGAATGAGCTGCCGACCTCAAATTAGAACACACAGTACCAGAGCATCAGCAGACAACCCAAAAGCTACCAGCATTCACTGCAAACCAGAGTAACAATTTCCATATTTGGAGATAACGTTTTCACAGAAACATTAAGGACTGCATTATCTTGCTTAAGGCTATGACCCTTGGGCTGAAATTAAACCTGCATTATCAGGCCAAGCACATACTCCTAAACCCCAAGAAAGTGTATCCAGCCACCAGCCGTTCTGAACAAGGGATTCACTTCCTAGTTACTCAGTCTGCTGGCAGGAAGAGCGACAGAGTTGCACCTTGGGACTGTCTATTCTCACAGTCAAAGTTCAATACAATTATAATGTGCACATTAACAATGCTGAGGTACTTTGTGCTGGTAATGGAGTGCAGAAGATTCAAACATGTTTGCAGATGGATTCTGAGCTCCTGTATTGTGTTTGTTGACTGTTGGGCATGTAATCCTGTGTACATGACTGATATGGCTATTATGTGCAAAAGACTAGGCCAGCTGATGCACGAACAGTTCCATAGTCACCATGGTCACCATGGTCACGGGTGTCACCTGCGGTGCAGTGATTGGTTCAGCTCACACTGATAAATCAGTGTATACTGTGGGGTATTCTCCCGTTCCCCTTGGAGCCTGTACAATAGCCCATTAGCAGTATCTGAGATTATGTGTATGGAGTCCAGTTCTAAACTCCATTCACGTCAGACTCAGAACGAGACTCTGTGTGCAGTGCTCAGTTACACTCAACACAGACTGTGCTGTGTTGCTTTAAATCATGCCAAGGTGGCGTGAGACTGTTGTGTGAGTGATTCATTATATGTGGCTCTAGTCATCATATGTGGCTTTAGTCATCAGTAGTCATCAGTCCCAACATTTCTTATTAAGGGCACGTTTTTGAGCACTTCTTTGGGATAGATCTTGCTGAAAATGTGTATGTATTTGTATAGCCCTGTTCAAAGCATCCAGATGAACTTTGATCTGTAAATGATTACAGCCACTACTTCAATAATTATTACCAATGAAGTCCATTTTAATAGCTGTAGCAATAATTTAAGTATTTTTTCAAGTACTATACAAATCTTGGGATAGCACATAAATGTACGTCACATGAGAGTTATTGTCCTTCACTTTATATAAGCACATGCTTGTACAAATACAAATGCTGTATGACTCTTCTTCCGTTACTTTCTGCTTGAAAATTTTACTGCTGATAGCTTCATTCTTCCTTTCCTACTCTCTCTCTCTCCTCAAGCCAGCTGGCCAGCTGCACCCTCCCAGGTCATTCTGGGGACTCAGACACACTCCAGCCAGGGGTGCCAGCCACGTCAGATTCCTGCCTCCCATGATTACACCACACTGGGACAGTGTTCCCACAAGCTGCATCACCTCAACCCAAAGCATACCACTGAAAAACAACTATGAACCTCTTGCATTGGCTCCACTGATTGCTACACGGCTGATATTTTATACTGCTGGAGTACAATGGAAGACACATAACTGTATTACAGAAAACCAACATTAAGTCCTCAGCTTATCATCCCTTTTGGATAGTTTCAGTAAATGCCAGAGATTGTACACATTGATGAATATACTTAAAGTTGTTGTCACTTTCTAAGAAACTGTGATCTGCAGGCCTCCTCTCAACTGCCTCCCTCTTTCTTTAATAATGAACTGTTGCAAGGGCTCATCTGCATCCTAAACACAGTAGAGGACAACTCAACTCAGTTCATGAACAAACATATACTTTTCCAAGTCCCACTGACAGCCATGCAGAAAAACAGTTCTGGAGATCAACAATTGTGAAATATAATAACTGATTTTCATTAGAGGTTGGGGCCTTGTGACGAGGTGCCCGTCCCCTTTTATGTATCAATATTATTTTCATTTGTATTATCATTATAGATGTTTGTATGCGAGCGGACGGGAACTGTCTGTCATTATTATTTATTATTTGAGACAGGTGAAAAGCCGGCAGTATAATATGTAGTTGGGTGGATGGGGTTAAAACCCCATCCCTACAAATCTCGTGGGAATGTGGCTGGAGCCTTAATAAGGTAATTATTTGATTAATAGGTCATTAAGGCTCCAGCCACAGAATATAAAAGGATCCACTCCAGAAGTAAATATAGAGAAAGAGAGGGCGAATGCTACCACGACTACAAGGTTGAATGGTACTCGTTTTAGTAGGCATTGTTTGTGTTTGTTTTGTTTTGCTGTGGCCACTGTGCCCTTTTCTTTGTGTTTTGTAAATGTGTTTGTTTTATTATTTAATAAATATACGGCTGCAGCCGTTTTAGCCCCGTACCTCTGTCTGTAGTGTACTGCTTCCTGGACGCTGACATCACCACCCACGCCCCTCAAAGCCATCCTTGCCACAAATCTTTACCCACTAACACCATGAAAAATACGGCCTCATGGATAAGACAGTCAAAACTTGGTCAAATCTCCCAAATTCACACAAGAAATGTGACAAAAAAATGATATGCACTTTACTCCAAGTATGATAGCAGTATGCAAAGCATGTTCAATATGTCAGATTACCTGGCACTGTATAATGTTTTAATAATTGCTGTATTAATTATATTTTTTATACCATATTTCAGAAATGAAAACTTTGAAAGAGTATACTGTTGCTGATCAAGAACTCGAGCAATCCACCCCACCCCACTAGCGCTATTGGAAGAATTGCGATGGCAATGACAGATTTATTATTAATGATAACTTTAAATCCAGAAGCTTTTACATCCCAACTGTCTAACTTCATTAACTTTCATGTTGTTTGTTGGTTAAATTTCAGCAAATTTGTGTCTAAAAGGAAATGGGTTTTTAATGCGATGAAGTATAAAAGTTATAACAAACTCAGCTGCTGCAAAAAGATGCTAAAAGCCTTAGACAATGGGAAACAGTTTTCCCAGATGACTTTATAACCCTGTCGTATCTGGCTGCAATACATGAACGTTGAAGATTTGAAGAACATGTCGTTTCATCTCAACCTTGGTGGATCTGAGAAAACATTTTTGTAAGTCCAGTGCATTCTTTGGGAGGGATTAAAAACTGTCAGTAAAATAAATCTGGATATTCTGGCCCAATCTGTTTTTGGAATGGTAAAATCAAAGGCACACACCCCCACACACATCACACAAATCACCACAGGGTAGCAATAAACAGATAAGCAGGGGGACGTCAGCTCTGCACCACTTCACACTATTTTTAGCATGTTCAGTTCCCACTATGAAGCAGGGACGGCAGCGGCAGAGCAGACAGCACAGAGTAATGAGGCACGGCACACTGAAGCTGCAGTTCTGTGCAAAGCTGTCTGGCAGATCTATGGGACCATGCAGGCTGAATAGGTAATTAAGCTGTTAACTGAATCTGTATGTCAAATGATTAAAACATAGCATTATGCACTATGGAGACAAGACTGCAAAACAACAACAACAGTTTTATAAAGAGCCTTCCATGGCATTGTCATCATAAAGTGCTGTACAATAAAGAAATATAATGAGAGCTCCTCGATATTATTAATCTTGGAATTTGTTGAAAGAGTTAACTTTTTTTTTTTCAAGCCCCTGTATAAAAATAAGTTCTGGTATCAGACTTTTGCTTAAATTCGTTCAATAAAAAATATACTTTAGGGTAAAATCTAATTATACACATAGGGCCTCATTTACTAAGTGGCAGTAATTTAGCCATAATTGCGAAAGGAAAATTGATATGACTACGCATGGTATTTCCCAAAGTGTCACGCCCGATTTAATACCTGTAGTACATACTCGCTATAACGAACCTGTTGGGGCCCAAGTCTTTTGTTCGTTATATCAAGAGGTTCGTTATAGCAAAAGGACAATCAAAATGAATCATAAACGGTTGGAGTAAGTTAATGAGATGAGATTGTAAATACAAGTAGAATTACACGTGTACCTGTTCGTCTCATGTATGCAGTATTCTGCCTTTGCTTTATCCTGTTTGTTAAATAATTAAAACGCAATGCTCGTTTTTGCCACTCCAGAGTCAGCGCAGGGGTGGTAGCGGTGAGCTGAGCTTAAAAATACAATTGGATATATCAAATTGGGAGAAATACAGGATAAAATCAATTGGCGACTACTAAATATTAAAAAAGCACAAATCATGAATTGAAGCTGAACATTTATTCAAAATCAATCTCACATGAATCGTTTCAAAGTTCACCAAATCTTAATCCAACATGCAAGAATCCCAAACTGGGCTTTTATTCCAGATCAACCAACATGAAAAGTTTGACATGAAAAGTTCATCAGATCCTCAAGTTTGGTTTTTTTCTTTAATCAATTTTGTCTTTGCCGCATGGTTGCTGAACAAGCCCCAAAAAAGTGTTTTTTGACAAACCTATATTCACAACAGAGGCATGACCGCGTTACTCCTTTTTTCAAACGATCAATATAGTTTCCAGCTTTGTTGCAACATAAAATTGTTTTCGTTTCGGAGGCGTAGTTACACCGCGCGTATTTATTAAGACAAAAGAGTTGACTTCACTGCGGAGGTGGCATCCCGTGAGTACAGACCGGGATGTTGACAGTGTGTGTTTATATTATCTTTTTTTTATTTTATTTTTTATTTGGGGTCCAGGGACCAGGTTCATTATAGCCGAAGGTTTGTTATAATGAAGGGCGTTATAGCGAGGATGTACTGTAATTAGAAGCAAAAATACCGGTTTGAAAAATTCTAATTAGCAAATTGTGGGATGGCAACAGGTCTGCACTGTATTTACTTTATTAACAGGTGAAGGAGCTTACCTACTGGTGGTGGCAGGGACATGCTGATGCGTTGTTGGCTTCACACTGTTGTAGGACGCGCAGATAATAAAATATTACTTTAAATTGAAATTAAATTATTTCAGCGTATTTTCTTTTTAACTTAGTCTACTTACAATTAGCACAAAATAAATCATAGTGTCGCATTAACCAATCTTAAGCCAGGAGGCTGTGTGGTCCAGTGGTTAAAGAAAAGGGCTTGTAACCAGGAGGTCCCCGGTTCAAATCCCACCTCAGCCACTGACTCATTGTGTGACCCTGAGCAAGTCACTTAACCTCCTTGTGCTCCGTCTTTTGGGTGAGATGTAATTGTAAGTGACTCTGCAGCTGCTGCATAGTTCACACACCCTAGTCTCTGTAAGTCGCCTTGGATAAAGGCGTCTGCTAAATAAACAAATAATAATAATAATTAACATGTTCTGGCTTTACAGGACCTTAAATATCTGCCATTTCAAATCGGTACATAGCTTCTGGCGCCTATGCTCTCCTCTTTGCGGCAGCATTCAGTCGGCAGAATTTTCGGATCATTTTTGCCTGCGCAAAATCCTTGTCAGACCTTCATGAGTATCTCATGAATGTATGGCAGCTCAATATCTGTGTTTAACATGCTGCTTTGCATACATAATCATTAATTCAATGGAAATGATGTGGCTGCGCTATTCTGCCCCTTTCATTCTGCATCCGCTAAATCCTTGTTTTCCACACGGAAATGGGAATAGTAAATAGTACAGGGACAGAACTGCACTCGGTAATCATGTTTTGTGTACAGTAAATGCTTTGTAAATGAGGCCCATAGAGAATAGCAAAACATTAAAAAATATGTCTTGTAAAAACAGTTTTTCGAGGGCCTCTGTCATTTGAATGCTTTCCTGCATAAAGGTCAAACATTACAATCATATGACATGCACTGGCTCCTGGTCACCTGATATAAAAGGCATGTCCAACTGTTCTAGAGCCTGGCTCTTTAAGAGCATCAGAGCCCTAACAGCAAAGGAGCCCGACAAACACAGCCATTGCATTCTAGTGGTGGAACGACTACAAATTTGAGTTGAATAGTTAAGAACAGGAGAACATTTACGCATGTGAGGAGGCCATTTGGCCCATCTATGCTCACCCGGTTCTTAATAGCTGATTGATCTCAGAACTTTGTCAAGTTGGGCCTCAAAGGATCCAAGTGCCTCAACAACATGACTAGGCAGCCCATTCCATACCCTGACCACTCCCTGTGTTAAGGGTATCCTTCCCTCTGTTCCAAGTCTACAGAGTAATGAGGCACAGTAAAAGTCAAATAGGTCTTTCTATTAAAGAATTTTTGGTGCTCTATTTTGAGAAAATACTGTTTCATAACATTTTGCTTTTGGTGCACTTTCTTTTAAAACAAAACTGCTTCTTTAAAAACAAAAACATAAATTCTCTCTCTCTCTCTCTCTCTCTCTCTCTCTCTATATATATATATACACTACCATTCAAAAGTTTGGGGTCACTTAGAAATGTCCTTGTTTTCCATGAAAACATACATGAAATGAGTTTGAATAGGAAATATAGCAAAATGAATAGGAAATATAGTCATTGACAAGGTTAGAAATAATGATTTTTAATTGAAATAATAATTGTGTCCTTCAAACTTTGCTTTCGTCAAAGAATCCTCCATTTGCAGCAATTACAGCCTTGCAGACCTTTGGCATTCTAGCTGTCAATTTGTTGAGGTAATCTGAAAAGATTTCACCCCATGCTTCCTGAAGCACCTCCCACAAGTTGGATTGGCTTGATGGGCACTGCTTCTTCCCTAAATAGTTCTTGCATAGTTTGGAGCTGTGCTTTGGGTCATTGTCCTGTTGTAGGAGGAAATTGGCTCCAATCAAGCGCCGTCCACAGGGGATGGCATGGCGTCGCAAAATGGAGTGATAGCCTTCCTTCTTCAAGATCCCTTTTACCCTGTACAAATCTCCCACTTTACCACCACCAAAGCACCCCCAGACCATCACATTGCCTCCACCATGCTTGACAGATGGCGTCAAGCACTCCTCCAGCATCTTTTCATTTGGTCTGCGTCTCACGAATGTTCTTCTTTGTGATCCGAACACCTCAAACTTAGATTCGTCTGTCCATAACACTTTTTTCCAATCTTCCTCTGTCCAGTGTCTGTGTTCTTTTGCCCATCTTAATCTTTTCTTTTTATTGGCCAGTCTGACATATGGCTTTTTCTTTGCAACTCTGCCTAGAAGGCCAGCATCCCGGAGTCGCCTCTTCACTGTTGACGTTGAGACTGGTGTTTTGCAGGTACTATTTAATGAAGCTGCCAGTTGAGGACCTGTGAGTCGTCTGTTTCTCAAACTAGACACTCTAATGTATTTGTCCTCTTGCTCAGTTGTGCACCGGGGCCTCCCACTCCTCTTTCTATTCTGGTTAGAGCCAGTTTGCGCTGTTCTGTGAAAGGTGTGGTACACAGCGTTGTACGAGATCTTCAGTTTCTTGGCAATTTCTCGCATGCAATAGCCTTCATTTCTCAGAACAAGAATAGACTGACGAGTTTCAGAAGAAAGTTCTTTGTTTCTGGCCATTTTAAGCCTGTAATCGAACCCACAATTGCTGATGCTCCAGATACTCAACTAGTCTAAAGAAGGCCAGTTTTATTGCTTCTTTAATCAGCACAACAGTTTTCAGCTGTGCTAACATAATTGCAAAAGGGTTTTCTAATGATCAATTAGCCTTTTAAAATGATAAACTTGGATTAGCAAACACCACGTGCCATTGGAACACAGGACTGATGGTTGCTGATAATGGGCCTCTGTGCGCCTATGTAGATATTCCATTACAAATCAGCCGTTTCCAGCTACAATAGTCATTTACAACATTAACAATGTCTACACTGTATTTCTGATCAATTTGATGTTATTTTAATGGACAAAAATTTGCTTTTCTTTCGAAAACAAGGAAATTTCAAAGTGACCCCAAACTTTTGAACGGTAGTGTATATATATATACATATATATATATATATATATATATATATATATATATATATATATATATATATATATATATATATATATATATATTGTTTTAAGATGTCAATTATATATGTTAATGGACTGCCCTTCCATACACCTGAAACTTCCTAATTACGTGACATGTGATCAGTTGACTATTCGGTGCTACCCCTATCGCATTCTTTATATTAAAAAATGAGTGAATATTGTATATAAACAACAGCAACAACAACTTCAGTAGATTCGCAGCTTTATACATCAGGCTACATGTGGAGAAGCCATGGTGAGTTATTGAGGGGAAGGCTTTCATTATTCATGCTGCTGTTTCCTGCTCTGCCACAACACAGAATGAAAAGAGACATACGCTGCCCCCCAGTTGATGTGCATTAAAATCTAAAATGCCTCTAGCTGGCTGATTAAAAGGCACTTTGTAATTCAAATGCACAACAGCAATCTTATTTAAGGGGATGAGATTACAGGTTTGGTTTCCATTGTCTGGACGACACGACACAATAACAAGCTATTGAATGACCCTGCTCAATAGCAGTCATGGCTGTTGAACCACAAGACAGGATATGAAGTCCTTGTGCAGTCCCAGTCACTGGGATTCAATAGCAATGTTTCCTACTTCGAGCAATCTCCTTTTAAAAGTAGTTTATTGACCGAATGTTAACACCCAGATTTGAATCCTTTGGAGAGGCTGCACATCAGCAGTGTTGAAACAGCAGGTACCGTATACTTGCTTCTGAATAACATGCCAAATAGACAGTAAACCTGCCTCTGAAACGTGCAGCTCCTGCACAAAGGCCATTAACCAGAAGATTGCTTCCAAACTAAATTATGCTGTCAGTTTCTCAACCTGTCCTGAATCATTTAATACACTAACTTCTGGGGCATTTCATGTTTAAAACCGTGCAGCTGTTCTTCAGAGCAAAGAAATGATAAACCCCAAAGGCTGACCATCGACTAACGTTTACATTTTGCTCAACTTTAACTGACAAGCCCATTCTACTCAGGCACAGCACACAATGCAATGAATCTGCTTGGATAATGATTCAGGTGTATATTAAAAGGGTCGCAAATTGGTCCTAAATGAGATAATGAAGTATTAATTTGCAATCTGTGATTGCATTGCGATTTGATTTAAAATCAAAACAGTACCTGGGATAGGTGTTGCTACTGACCTATCAGAATGACATTCCCCTTTTATTATGTCCCTGGAGAAACAGTTTTTCTTGACAAAAACACCCATGTGTCGTTTTACAACAGTCACTTACACATACATGCAGAAGTGACTGGTTGCTGATCTGCCGTGACTTCCAGTCAAGCATTCACAATCTCTTAAGGTTTACGGTCCAGTGGACATTCAGGACCCTGTACCCTCGCGGCCGGTCTCTGCTTGACTCTTCAACCACTTTATATGACTAGGCAAGTCAGTTGACAGTTACATTTATACTTTAATAAATACGGGTCTGGAAACAGGAAGCTTGTTGTTTTCAAGGATCTCTGACTTGTTTAGCTGGCCAACGAGACAGTTCAGATTAATGACCGCATTGCCCTGTAACTTTTAGCATGCCTTGTTAATGGAAACCTATCATCAAAAATGAATAGAGGGTATCCAGATATTATTAATTCAACAGCATGACGGGGCTATCATGGCAGACCCATTACAGCTGTAATTAATGAGATGTGCAAGGTAGCTGATCTCTTTCCTCTCTCCTTTTATTGGCTCAGTTGACCAAATATACAGTCCAATCTTGTTGGACGATTAGACAGGTTATATAAACAGTATAGCAAAGTGACTTTATAACCTTATCACTGGTACGTGAACACCCACCAGGACAGATGCTTCAAAGAGTACAGCAATTATAAAACATATATTAGTTCAGCCCAATACACTACTGTATGAGCTGCATATTGCAGGTAGCCTAATCTTCCTGTTTTTCTTCTCTACAATGCATCCCTTAAAGCAATATATACACAATACTTCCCAAGTGCCCCATAAAACTGAAGGGGGTGGCGGACCCTCTTCCCCTGGTCAGCGGGATGTTTCCTGCAGTATCTGGACTCTGGAGTCTGACTGCACCCCAGTGTAAGGACGTTTTTAATTACATTCTGCTTTCCCAGCATGCCCTGTGCACAACCCAATACCAGCGCATACCTCTGTCATTCTTTTTCCATCCCTGTTGATTTGAACCAATTCCTTTTCCTGGCAGCTGGTGGTGAAGACATGAAAACTACAGTCAAGGGGTGAAATGTGAAGAGCATACGTCAGTGACAGTACACACACCCGGGAGAAAAATAAAACTGCTCACTTCCAGTGATTTAGACCACAGAAATATTTTGCAAGTTCATGTCCCTAAATAGCAAGTACTAAACACTGCTAAGTGACAGTGCCACTATGCCATTGTATCACAATTACGCAGATTTGTAAGCTAGTAAAATCCTAATAAATAAACTCCAAGTCTACACATAGTACACATTGCCCTGGGGGTGTACAGTCATGGAACCGGCTCAACCACCTGGAGACAGACATTAGGGTTTTCTCTAACTGGAACAGTGGGTTTGTGTTTGGGTGTTCCTTGGGGCTGTGAACACCTGAGGGGTTTGCAAAGCACAAAGTCAGTTTACACCATTAGGTGCCATTTTGGTATCGGTTTGTGCTACAATATGAATAATTGTCATTTTCTGTTTGTGCTTTTGTGTCAACATGTCTGCAGACAACAGGCGAGGTGTGAGGTGGTTGCATCACATTCAAAACTGTAGAAATAACCTGAAATGTAATTAACCTTCCAACACTCCTTCATTTGGAGTTAAATTGTTTGACTCAAATGGTTTGGAAACATTGTATCAATAAAGTTGAAAGGAACCCAAAAAGGGCTGTACATTACCATACAATTATTAAAATAATGCTATCAACAGACACGAGATCTAGTAGAAATAATAATAAAAAAAAGAATTTGACTGTAACTCATATCTAGGAGAAAGGAGCTTAATGAAATTAAAAGCTGTCCTCTTCTCTCTCTCTCTCTCTCTCTCTCTCTCTCTCTCTCTCTCTCTCTGTCTCAGAGACATGAATTTTTCTTAGCCAGGTCAGTATTACTGAATAAGGCATTTTCCATTCCAACATGACAATTTAATTGCTGTGCTAGCAGGCTCAGGAGACTCATGGATTAATTTAATTTCTTACTGGAACAATCACATTTACAATCACACTGAGCAACATGGAAGTCTGTTCTGACCATACATTCAACAGAAAATAGACTTTTTAAATTAAGTTGCTATACTATCAGAAAAGCTGTAACAAAATCAGTCACCATTACTGATGGATATAGTGTTTCTGAAAGGCGGAGTGACAGATCTCCCATCATTTCTTAAATAAAACACTCAGCACTGAATTATAGCTCATGTCTGAAGACAGCAGATGATCTCTTTGGACTAAAGACAAAACAATAAATGCTCTTCAACCAGATGCAGACAACATAATATACAAACTGGTACCTCTTAATACCTAGCAGGTATAATTATAATTTAAGAGTGATCGATAATGAATACAAAATAGAAAAGGAACACCGGACAGAACACAATCAACACTGCTTTAATTGCTGCTGCAGTTAAAATATAAAACTGAATGCTTCCTTTACAACACAACTAAGCTATACTGAGAGCACATGCACACTTAATAGCACTACCAAATAACAGGGGCATTTCACCCTTTTCAATGTAAAAGCAAGTCACAGACTCTGGTATGAATTAATTTAGCACACCACTTGCAGGAAGAGTAAAGGAAAGGGCATTGCAACATTAAACAAACAATTGTTTCAACTAAAGCTGAAAATTAAAAACCTGGTTTTAATACATTACAGTACATTAAAAAATGGAAGTGCTCACATTTAGCAGTCTTTGATTTCTGCAAATCAAATTCCTTTAGAGATGTAAAGGCATAAACCAGTCAGCATCATTATATATTATAGAATCCAAATTGATCAGGTTACCCCACCGAAGATCAGCTACCCAACTAGCAGATCAAATGCTACTTGTAAGCTCATAATGAGGGTATCATCCTACCCGCGCCAATACAAATAGAAATTTAAGTCAGCCAAGCTGTGACATAGCAAACAGCTGAAACCCAATAGTTTGTTTCTGCCAGGAATTTCAAGCGCAGTTGGGAATATGTATTTGTAAGAATGCATGCTGTCTCGACTGGGATGCATTTCATGAAGGATCAGCGCTTCGGTCTACCTTGTATAAAGTCTACCTTGTTTTAAATGCAGGCCTGTTATATAACTTTCACCACCTCCTCTAGGACGGACTGAGCCGTCTGATTTATTTGTCAGGCAAACAGATTTTTCAGTGATAGTCAACGCTGAGGGTGTCGTTTTCAGTATCTCTGCTCCACTATCTTTTCAGAAAACAGGATTATGGAAGACTCACTATAAACGCAGGGAATGGAAGAAAACACCTACAGGGTTCTCTCCTTCTCTTCAATCTAGAGAATCCATTCAGAATGAGGTTTACCATTATCATGGGGTTACAGCTATCGTATCAATGATAGTATGAGATATACAAACTGATTGGGATTAAAAATGAATGGGGCGTCCAAGATGCCGTAACACTAAGATTGGTGCAGCAGGGAAAAGCGATTAGGAGTAACACAAGACCTCAATGCGCCAGGCACAGTGGGAGGACACTGCTTTACTGGGTTACACTGGCCGACATCGCATTAACTCAGACTGTGGTCCCCCATCCCTGCTCTGTAACTCTGCAATTAAATGTGTACTGATGCTGTAACTTCATGTGGCCTGCAGCCCCGAGACCCATCTGAAATGGTTTATTAAGGTGTGAAGATTTCATTTCACAGCAAAACATAAATCAGGAATTTGTAATATAGTAAAGCTGCATCTCCCTGTCCCTGTCAGTTTCAGTCGATACAAGGCAAAAAAAGACTTGGTTTGTAGGTGCATCCTTATCAAAGACCTTCCAGACAACATGCTGATAAGTCAGGGCGAGACAAAAAACCATTGCAAGTATAGACAGAAACACTGGTGCAAAAATGCAGGATTCTCCTGAGCTGTACCGTACATCAACTGCGACAACTATGAGGGTGTAGTTACAATACAGTGCTGCAACACAGATCTAATATATAATGCAGTAACTGCAGCAGAAACTAAACAATACATTTCCATAGAGAAAGGGCTTCTTTATTATTCATGCTAGGCTACAATACCTGGTAGAGCACTCTGTGATTTGTGTTCTGTTGCTTGCTGCTTTTCACTGAATTCATATTTTAATTTCATTTCATTTGTGTCTTTTACAGTGTTAGGTCAAATGGAGTTGAGATAACAGAGTCCCTGTGGACTAGAAAAAGCTATCAGACACTGGATACAGAAAGCCTGGGAAAGGTTTAAAACTGGAGTGAAATTATAAAGCTGTCCCAGCCAAGCTCTCTTATTTCCCTATAAGGACAACTGGTCCTCTGTAAATTGTTAAATTCATAAGTAAAGCATTAGAGAAACTCTGGCATTTTTACCATCAAGAGACATGGTAAAGCCATCGGGAAATGTGTGGATTAATGAAACGTTGCTTCCACTAATGGCAAATGGAATAAGTGCAATTTGTATTCTTGCAACTCAGCTACTCATACCTGACTAACTACTCAACACGTGTTATTTCCGGAATAATAAAACTCTTAAATTCCTAAAATAGTGCGCTGAATATCCAATAAGAAGTCTTTGTGTATGTAGGTCCTCCGACTCCAGTGTGTTTTCCATGCTCAGTGTCCGCCTGTCAGGTCCTGCAATAAACAGAGAGATATGGCTGCAGACTACACAGGAATCAAACTGTTGCACTCCTGCCAGATCCTTTCCACTGCAAAAACAGACTGGGGGCTGAGGTTTGTGTGGATTACTCACAGTTACTATCAATTTATAATGCTTTCACTAAATCCTTTTTTTTCTTTACATTTTTGGACTGGTGCTTTCAAAAAGCAAAAGTAACCATTATGTCATGTTACCTCTCACTCCTTCCGCTCCCACTGAATATGTTGACCTTGCCTTGATGTTGACGCTCCACTGCTTTCTTAGCATTATTAACAATACTGACAGGGAGAACTCTTGGGGAAACTACTCAGGGAACCTTTTAATATGCCAAGGAGGATCATTTGGAAAGTTATCCAAGATATTTAAATACATTTTGAGCAGGGATGAAAATTTTGCAGCAATGTAAGCACCTTATTTCACTGGGACATCATAGAACACACCACGGGGGAATGGTAACCAGAATACAGTGGAAGGTAGATGGACAAAGTTCAGAGACATCATGCTAGAAAGACTCAAGAAGTGCAAACTTAACAGTCACCAAAATGGTTTATTCGCTCCATTAAACAAAGCATCAAAAAGAAGATGGAGATCACCCATGCGTACAAAAAAAATAAAAAATAAAAAAATAAAAAAATAAAACCACAGCAAAAACTAAAATATATATAAGGAAGTGTTTGCGCATGGTAAACAAATAAAAAAAAAAAAGGTATAGAACTCCACATTGCTCTGGACATTAAACATAACCACAATCATTTCTTCAAATACCACAACAGTAAAAGAACAGTCAAGGAAGAAGACAAGAGCATGAGAGATAACATGGGGAATGTAGTGGAGGATGGCAGAGCAATAACAAACATATGAATGACTACTTTGTACAAGTTTTCACCACCGAGGGTGTCAAGAACATGCCCTCTGACCCAGTTAGTCCTCAAAACAATCCTAGACGCACTTAGTGCAAATCAAACCCAAGTACGAAGAAGACTGGGGGCTCACAAGCCTCACAAATCTTCTGGTCCGGATGGCATACACCCAAGAGTGCTTAAAGAAACAAGCTGCTGGCAAGAGTTTTGCTGTAATACATAAACCAAAACATTGTGCCAATGAAAGGTACAGCCAATCCTACAAGGGTATTTAATACAAAGTACCGTACTTCTTGAAGTGATGCAGCAATGCTAATGTGTCTATATAATTCTTTGGCAAGGCAGTAGTAGTGGGGTTCTGGAAAATATAGCGTTACACATCCCCACATGTTGCTGCACCTGTTTAAATAACGTACATGCAATTTTTCTTTTCATTGTTAATATCCTGACAGCTTTTTACACTTCTAACTTTAATGTCGGTTTCAAAGCTCTTTTTAAAATGTCCGCTCTAGTACACTGATAGTGTAAGGATCACTGCCCACATTGTCAAAAAGGTAACACAGCAATAACGATCCATGATGTGGTATGGAACAGAAAAGCCAGAGCATTTGTTGGTAATTTTTGCAATTGCTCTTCCTTCAGTGATTTAGAGGACAGATCTCTAGTGCACTAGAGCAGACATTTTAAAAGAGCTTTGAAACAGATACTTACTCTTTAAAACAGTAGCATATGGCAAGAGTGAGCATATAATTAAAATGACAAACATGTTTAATTTAAACTCTGCTATGTGTTGTAATTGTGGCTGTGAAGTCATCCTTGTGCGAAATACATTCACCATGTAGTGGTTATTAGGAGATCATGGAATGTACACTGGTAGTTTGTTCAGTTATGGGATGTCATGCTTGCTTGTTTTGGGAGCAAAAAATAAATCACTATTGAAATAGTTTAAAACTAAAATAGTCTCTGATTTTGCATTTTACTTAAAGTTTTGTGGTCCAACTTTGCGCTCACGTTAAGTCTGCAATTTCCATTTTTGTCCTCAAGTGGAGCTGTGGGCCACTGTCACAAAGACGGCTGTAGTGGGTGACGTCAGACCAGAGACCGGGAGCAACACAGAACAGACAGTGAGGTTGGTGAAGCTGAGCACTTGGTTGTGCTCAGCATTTAATAAACAAAATAATAGAACACAAAACAGGACACGGCACTTACGCCAAAATAAACAGGTAAACAAAAACGAACAGACAAACAAACACGGTGAGTGAAAATAAACAAGTATCGTGCCTCTTGCACGCAATAGCAATTGTTAATTAATATTTCTCCTTCTCTCTCTCCCGTTCTCCACTCACCGAACACACCCCCCCGAGTGGGTGAAAACATGCTGCTTTTATGCAGCTGTACCGAGACTCGATTGCTAGTCAATCATTCAATTGGAATCTCGGTACAACTGCACGTGAATTAATTAAAGTGCACTTTCCCGTGTTCACATACTAATATTTTAAATGCACGTGATGTGATGTGCCATCCTCGTGCCTAAATACAAATATACAATTTAAACACTCGTGTTACACAGACCCGTTTATATCCCGTGTACCAATGACTATACACCAACATTAAAACACAACACATAACACAAAATACACACAGGGGCGGGCACTTTGCCACAGCCACTTATTTTAATGCGCAACAACGACAATAGCGACACCATGGCATGGCGTGTGGACGAGTTTATACCACTCTGTGAAACTGGAAACACATGAACCAGCTGGATTCAAGTACAACAAACTAACAGTTTGGTGAATTCCGTCATCAGTGCCTATAATTGTGATTTAAATGATGCAGAGATACTCAATATTTTTAAACCCTCAAAAAGGGGAGACAAAGGTGCATGCTCTCAAATAAAGGACATGCTTTTTAGTGATTACGGAGACAGAAGACAAAAGGAGCAGTAATACGATTAGAAATAGGGATTCATTAATGTCTTCTTTTGGTTTTACACCCATGCATCATTGCACCGTACCAGACTTTAATCAGCAGTGCACAAACCACTATGGTTTTGCAAGCTGTGTCGTCTTTAAAAGTCTTCAGTCTATGAATATACATTGCTGCAGCTAGAGCCAACACCCTTGCATCGCAATAGTGCAGCACTAACAAAAGTGCCACATATATATTCTATATATGCACATATACTTACACACACGCAATACCACTATTGTTATTGCTTTACCTCAGTAAAACATTTAATAAAAGATCCAATAGAAAATTGTTTAGAGGGCATTATGGGCAGCAGTGCAGATCTGCCTAAACAATAATTTACAAATCAAACAGCTGCCTCTGCGGGGCTCATGTTTACAGTGTGTCCATGTGTAAACATTCCCTTGGTAATGCAGCGCAACACCACTTCTGTCCCCTGTGTAACTGCAATTTGACATCATTGGAAATACATATTACCTTTAATAGCTGCTATAGTGAACTCAACCTGCAACCTAACAAACACTATTCTCCTACTGCTGATATAATGTATTTTCAAAATAGACATGTTAATAGATTATATTTATCAATTAACTAAATGCAAAGTGAGTGAACAGAAGAAAAATCTAAATCAAATCCATATTTGGTGTGACCTCAAAACAGCATCAATTCTTCTAGGTACACTTGCACAAAGTCAGGGATTTTGTAGGCATATAGTCAGGTGTATGATTAAACAATTATACCAAACAGGTGCTAATGATCATCAATTCAATATGTAGGTTGAAACACAATCATTAACTGAAACAGAAACAGCTGTGTAGGAGGAATAAAACTGGGTGAGGAACAGCCAACCTCAGCTAACAAGGTGAGGTTGCTGAAGACAGTCTGGTCAGAAGTGGCCTTCATGGAAGACTTGCGGCCAAAAAGCCATACCTCCGACGTGGAAACAAGGCCAAGCGACTCAACTATGCACGAAAACACAGGAACTGGGGTGCAGAAAAATGGCAGCAGGTGCTCTGGACTGATGAGTCAAAATCTGAAATATTTGGCTGTAGCAGAAGGCAGTTTGTTCAGAAAAGGGTCATTTTACCGGGTTCGGGGACTCATTCAGTCCAATAGTCCAATCCACTACTCGAGGTCCAATTCCGTTCCAAAGTTGTAGCCAAGAAATCCTTTTTTTGTTTATTGGTTTCTTTGTCCTTCTTTCTCTCACTCACTCGCTCGCTCACTCGCTCGCTCACTCACTCACTCACTCACTCACTCACTCACTCACTCACTCACTCACTCGCTGTACGACTGCTGTCCTCCAAGTCCTTTTCTCCACTACTACACTTTGTTTGCCACAGTTTGCCGGTCAGAGCATATTTTATACAGGTGCGTTGATCCGTGGCACCTGTCTCTTGTTGAGCTCGTTAGTGCTGAATAACAAATGACAGGAAAGGTGAAGATACATAGCAACCATCAATTATCCAACCCTGTGCCATATTTATATATACACACACACACACACACACACACACACACACACTGATGCACAATGAAAACACAACAGTCCAAGTTTTACATCTATAGCTCATTGGGCACATACATAATGTTATTTACATTTTAAATAGTGAGCAGATAGGTTGGTTGATTGTTTGAGTAATATTGTTCCTTGGGATAACAAAATACTGAGCTCAAGTCATATGATTTCACAAAAACAACAGGTGTTCAGTGTTTGGTATTTGAGTTGAGTTAAATCAGTTAAAAATCTGTATAAATAGCCATTCGAAAAAACATTATTTTAATTAACGGAAGAACAGCGAAAACATATGACCATGCACCACTTGAGTAATGAAGATCGCCTGGTTGCAGCTCTGTGAGGGACAGGCCACGTCCTGGAAGGCTGAGGTTCACCACACCGGCCCAGAACCATCACATCCGACTGATCCATCTGCGTAATCGTTTTCTGACTGCAGTGGCTACAGTACAAGAAATTCCAGGAAGAAATAACCCGTGCATCAGCAGAATGACTGTAGCTCGCAGTCTGCATGAAAATGATTTGCATGCTGGGAGGCCGTTCAGGGGTAAAATGTTGACAGCTGAGAGACGAAATCGGCATCTTCTGTGGGCCGGAGAACATCTGAGGTGGCAGCAGAGAGAGTGTTTTGCCTTTGACAGACCTGACGGAAGACAACGTGTGTGGAGACATCGTGGTGAGCGTTATGCTGACTGTTCAGGGCAACCGGTGGAAGTGTGATGATGTGGGGAGGAATCTCATTTAATACAAGAACACCTTTGGTGCAGATTGAGGGCAACCTTACTGCTCAGCCATACATTGACAAAGTCCTTGAGGCAACAGTTTTTTCATTCCTGCAAGCCAATCCGGAAGTGTCGATTTTCCAGCAGGACAATGCAAGACCACACAGTGCTAGGATTACAATTGCACGACTTCAAGAAAACAATGTTGAGGTCTTGCTGTGGCCAGATTTCTCTTCTGATCAATAGGGACCAAATCGCCAGTGCCAACCTTCGCCAGCTGGTTGCAGCTACACAAGAAGAGTGGCGGAACATCCCACAGCAGTCTATCCAGAGGCTGATCAGATCTATGTGTCAACGCTGCCAGGATTTTGTTAATGCTCAGGGAGGTCATACCCGATACTAACTTTGTAATGTTTTAATTTTGACAGTGTGTCACATTTCATTCTGAAAACGTAAGTATTTTTGTTCGCATCTATGAGTAAAATATTTGATCCATTAGACCCAAGTGTTGCGTTTCTTTTGTGCATAAGTATATATATATATATATATATATATATATATATATATATATATATATATATATATATATATACACACACACACATACACACTGTATTCACTTTATATCACTTCAACTGATTAAGTTTTTTGTTTATTTTTTTAAATTAATATCTATATGCCACCAACACGAAACCTGTGTTTCCTATGTTACAGGACCAACAAGAACATTGTAGACCCATTGAAAATGAAGAATTTCTATATGTAAAAAAGGCACAAAGATTGACTTCCCCATAATACTATAATAATAATAATAATAATAATAATAATAATAATAATAATAATAAAAATATTTAGATAGCGCCTTTCATGCTAATACAAGCTAGAAGAAAACATTCATTTTAACCATTAGAGGCAGCAGAAACAAAACACACATTAAAAGTACATTCAATTTAAAAAGGCTATGTTGTAAAAATTTGTCTTAAGTCTTGTTTTAAAAATTGCCATTGTGCCTCTCTGACAGAGAATGGCAGCGAGTTCCACAGTCTGGGAGCGTTAGAACAAAAAGCAACCTCTCTGTTCCTTTTGCACTTTACCCTCGGAACAGAAAGCATGTCACTGTCAGCTGACCTCAATGTACGCGCAGGCTGATATGGAGTTAACATCTTAATTAAATAGTCTGGTGCATGGCCATTAAGTGCTTTAAATGTTAGTAATGGAATTTTAAAATCAATCCTATAATGAACTGGAAGCCAGTGCAGTGAGGCCGACACAGCAGTAATATGTGCCCTTTTCTTTGTTTTAGTTAGAACTCTAGCAGCTACATTCTGCACAAGCTGAAGACGAGACACAGCATGACTTGTAAGACCAGAAAACAGCACTGCAGTAGTCCAATCTAGATTAAATAAAGGCATGAACTACTTTCTCTGCATCAGACAAGGAAAGCAATGTTTCTTAGGATGATTTGATTAATATGGTATTCAAAGCTCAGCTCAGAATCAAATATAACCCCCAGGTTTCTCACCTTGGATTTCAAATTTGAAGTCAGGATACACAAATCTATTTTTGTCAACTCTATCTGTTTCTGAGAACCCATTAATAAGACTTCTGTGTTATCTCGGTTTAGTTACAGAATATTTTGAGACATTCAACTTTTAATATCAGCAAGACACTCAAATAAAACTGTAGTAGCATTGATATATCCAGGTTTAACAGAGATGTAGAGTTGTGTGTCATGACCATAACAGTGAATAATAATAATAATCTCACCTAGTGGTAACATATATAAGGAAAATAACAGGACCAAGAATGGAGCCCTGAGGGACACCACATATAATATTAGCCAGTCCTGACACAGACTCCCACAAGGAAACAAAGTACCGTCTGTCGATTAGAGATGATCTAAACCAGTTCAGAACAGTTCCAGAGGCACACCAATTCTTTAAGACGATTAATTAAAATTGCATGATACACAGTATCGAATGCAGAACTCAGGTCTAAAAGGACTAAAATAGATATAACATTTGAATCTGCACACATAAGTAGATAATTTGCAACCTTAACCAGAACCGTCTCTGTGCTACGATTTGAGCGAAACCCTGACTGAAACTTCTCCAAAATAGTATTACTATCAAGGAAACTATTAATTTGTTTAAATACCACCTTTTCAAGAACCTTGGCTAAAAAAGGAAGGTTTGAAATAGGTCTATAATTACTCAGAATTGAACTATCTAAATTAGATTTTTTAAGTAGGGGTTTTGAAGCAGCTGGAAATATCCCTGTTGACAGATAACTATTAATTGTAGTTAGAGCATCATTGCACAAGTCACTAAACACGTCCTTCAGGATCCAAAAGAGCAAGCAGCAGATTTCATCTGCATTATTGTCGTATTTATCTCTTGCATGTTGATTAAAGAAAACAAGTCCATCACTGATTCAACCCGTATAACTGGGATTAACTAGCCTATCGATTGTTGAGAAAAGGACTCAAGTTACTCTTATTTGCCTAAGATTAGAAAAATAAGTGCATCTTGCTGACCTTAAAGCTTTGCTGTACTTCAATAAAAGTTGTTTCAAAATATCACAATGGATTTGTACTTTTGTAGCTCTCCATTTACTTTCTGCCTTGCGACAATCTCTTTTCATTTGACAGATGGCATTGTTAATCCAAGGGGCAATACTGGGGTCACAGTCTCAAGAGTAGTTGCTAAATGGCAGTTATATATATATCAACTCACTCATCGATAGATGAACCGTTTCTATATGTAATGTGATCCACACAGACAAAATAGATTGTTTTATTCATCAAAGGGCATTTTCACTTTGAATTATAAGAATTATTTGTGGTGTTATTAATGCTACATAATAAAAGCCTTCAACTATTCTCCCAAACTACATTAAGAAGGGTACTATATTCAGGAGGCAGTTGACTGTTCTGCAAAATGTTACTCCTAGTTTAGTTATATCAGCAGCTTTCACATTCACCCTCCAGCAAAAGTCTCACTCTTTGAAAGCATCTGGCATTTGGAACATACACGCTTGTCATAAGTTAACACCTAACAGAACAGTGACATTACCTGAAATAATCTGCCGTGAGCTGGATTGCCTTGCTTCAAGTGTCACAGAACACCCTGCAGTGTTTAGAAGAAACACATTACTTTACCTTTCCTGCATCCCGTGTTGTCCATACCATATTCCTGATAGTTTATTTATTTTTTTATTCACAGGTAAGATGGGCATAAAAACTAGGAAATTGCTTTTTTTCAACGTTTTATTCAGTAACATTCACCAAGAGAATTATTTTTTTCTTACAAACAAACCAGTGTATTCAGTTAATGCTGGTGCTCTGAGCGAAATCTGTGCAGCGATGTGACAAAATTAACAGAACCACAACAGGGGACGCAAAATAAATAGGATTGAATCCTATTTTTGCGATTTTGTAGGGAATTAGACGAACAGCTTCAATGACAGAGATGAAAGATAATATATGGGAGTCCATTTCGAAACAACTGGATAAGCCTGGTATGTGTGATTTATTACATGTTGAAATACTAATCAGAGAACACTCAAATTTCCACGAATATGTCAAATATGTAACAGTCTTGATCATTGTTTTGTCAACAGCATTTTTTTTAATAGTTTCAAAATCTGTCTCATCACGTTAGTGTCGCTTCAGGTGTGTATGGTCATGTTGCTGTAGCTTGTGTCTGGTGTGTAGCGGCCTTAAATGCTGAGAAATGTATTGTACGTGTCATTTGTGATTTATGAAGACTGATTCAAATGTTTAAAAGAGTCATCAATAGGTTTAAAAATATAACACTGCCATACAGACAACGAGGGACACAGCAAAGGTAACAATGTATTTCTGTAACACTTAAATGTCATAACAGATCAAACTGTTTGCAAACATAATTTGCAAATAAAAACAACATGGCAGGGCTTGAATTTCAATGCATTTTCCAAGTTGCTCCCGCATATTCTGTACTTTCAGTACAAAAAAATCCTGCAGAGATATTCTAAGAATGCAAGGAAGCCTAATTTAATCACATGCACAAAGTAGTGCTGGATATATTTAATGCCACAGGACTTTAATCTCTTTGATATGTGTATGTAGAATTCGGCAAGACAGCAAGAGGAAAGTAAACAGTATTGAAAAAATATATATTTAAGACCCTAATATTTTGCAAACAGTGACTTTGGGAGTTGCTTTTTCTTATAAACTTTAAAAAGAGACAACACGGCATAAAATGACTACCGGTAAATGGAGCGCTGGTTAAAAACCACCTTGCAAAAACGAGGCAGCGGACTGTTCTGCTGAAGGCAAAGCAAGTTAAGTCACGGGTCTATGGAAGGCCAATCAGGTCAAAAACACATTTAGTACAAGTCGGCATAGGGTTACCAGATTTCCAGAGTGAAAAACTGGAACATGTTTTTGTCTTCAATTCATTGACTCTGTAACAACTCTGAAGCAGTTCAAATAACTATAAAATCATAACCTTATCATCATATAAAAGTTAAACATTGGGTGCAATTCACTGCTATAGTTTTGTACAGTACATAAAATTCATACAATAGCTAAACTGAGAAAATAAAAAAATAAAAAAATAAGAAATCAGGGCTGGTAACACTTAAAATCAATAGCACTCAGCAAATCTGTATTTGCATCATAAAAGAAAATCTCATGCCGTTGCCGCAATATTTGCATTTTTGTCTTATTCTCGAGTTTGTTTTAAGTGTGTTTCATGTCTGAACAGATGTTATCCCAAAAGTCATTGGCTACTTTTGTAATTATGCTGTAAATACGAAGTCATTACAAGCGACTACATTGGCATGACTAGGTAGTACTGTAAACTGTAAAAAATAAGTAGGTTATTTACATTTATTTAGAACACATACTATTTTATGAATTCTGATTCATCCAAATCAATATCTGTAGTAAATATTTGAAACATGTACTAAATAATGTCCTCCCATACTGGTCCAGTTTTGTTCTCAATCAAACGACCGTCACTACATACAATGGGGGCGTTTCCATGTGTGTTCTCATTTTACTTGAGACATTGTGCTCGAGCCAAGTGAAAAATGGACCTATACATTTCGGGTTTCCATTAGCTCAGTTTATTTTACTCTTTTTACCTGGCGTCATGCAAATGAAGGGGAAAGGAGGAGGTCGATATGCAAATTAGCCATGCATAGTTCTGGAAAATGTGGTTTCCATGCACAGAGAACAGGTACACGAGAGAATCTCACCTGGAAATCCATATTTGTCAGGTGACATCTTGTTTGAGTGAAACTGTTTAAAGCACAGTGTTAAGCCCATGTAATAAAGCTGTGATTTGTAAATGCCTCGTGCCTGGTTGTTTAATAATGTGTTTTACTGCTCTTGCCCAAATTGTTTTTCAAATGTTCATTGGTGGGGTGGCATATCGTTAGTAGTGAATAACATTTCAACTAATTTATCACACAACTTATTAAAGAAAACAATTAACCCGGAGGTATATAATGAAACTGTCCAACCCAGCTACTGCAGCTCTCCACGGCTGAAAACCGGCAGTTTTAAGGACAGAAAGAGCTTGTTAACATTTTCACATGAATTGCGGGTTTCCATCATGCTCACGAGTAAATGAGATTTACCCTATCCCTTTCTGTGACTGTTATTTTCGGCCACAAACCTGATCCTCTCGAGCTTTTCTACCAAACGTGCACGTGCATCACCACTTCACCTGTAAATAAGCACCCAATGACTCGAGTAGCTTTGAAATTGTCTTATTCTGATTGGCTGTAAAGGTAATAGGGCTAACCAGAGACTTTGCGCTGGAGGATTTTCCTCGTATGGTTACCTAGTAACTGAAGATAGGGTATTCTGGGAGATGTAGTTTTTAGTGGAAATTTTAGTGGAGGTGCCCGCCACACCTCGCCTCCCCCTTACGTTACCACTGATTGCAAGGTTTATAAAACCCTGAAAATATGCAGTTGGAAATAGAAGTGGTTAGCGTTTTAAGCAGCTATAGAATGGCATCTTCTTACAAGCACTCCTCACGGGATGCTGAAGCAAATACAAGCCCCTAAATGAAGTGCCTTAGTTAGGGTTGTTCTAATGACTTGCAGTATAGAGCTTTGACAATTGTGTTAATCTCTCCTCAGTTACATACATTATTGATAGTGCTTGAAAAATCAGCAGTCTATTACGGTCTAAAATCTGAGATCTCCCTTTCTGAAAGACATTCAGAAAATATCCTTCTTACTTTTAAACTCATAGTATTAAATATAAATTGACAACAGTGTTGTCTCTCTAAAAAGACAACCTCCCCAAAGGAAGAGATCTTTATTAATCTGCTAGCACCCTGTCTAGCCCCTAAGAAGAGATCAGTATGCCTTACTCCCAGCACAACAATGCAAGTATACATGATGACCCTACCGTCTTTCTTGTAGAAGATAATCTCCACCTTTCTGTCCTCGGAACCCAGCAGGGCCTGTGCAATCTGCGCAATGGCTCTCTTCTTGGTCTGTGGCCCGTACAGGAAGTCACAGGTGCACGGTTTCTGCATGATCTCTGCCCGTGTGTAGCCACACATGCCACAGAAGCCATCGTTGCAGAAGATTATGGCGCAGTTCTCGACTCGTGCATTGGCGATGATGAATTTACGACCTAAGGAAAGTGAGAAAGCAAAGGGGATATTTACATTTAGGCACATATAAAGATCCTATTGAGTAAAACCACTGTCAAAATGCAACAGCAGCACAAGTTATCTTGTGAAACTGTCAAATAAGAGTGTTTATACTACTTTTCAAACTCAATAGGGAAGAACCCTCCGTAATACTTCATGCTGGGAGCATGAGGGAGGGGGAGAGAGAGGTGCAGAAAGTTTTTTGTCACTATTTCACTCACTTCCATCCTATATAAAATCAGCCCCAGCAGCTGCTGTCTAACCAGAACTGTAGAATTTGACTCTTTCGTTTTGCATCCCAAAACATTCAGCTGCATGCAGTTAAGACATCTACTAAGACATCTCACAAGGAAATGTCCTATTCTGTAGGCATAATAAAGGTGGAACACTGAACCACGAACAAGTACCTCGGAAAGAGGTAGCCAGTATCTCAATAAGTTTAATTCTAGTGCAAGTGGACCAAGAGGGGATTGTTCAACATCTTAGGTCAATGGTTTACATCAGTTTTTAGTTGTAAAGCCACTGAAACAACCTTCAAAACTAATGCTGATTTTACAGAAGAGAGGGACTGTGAGCCTTGGTCATTCCCAACATCGAGGTAAATTCGGTCAAATGTCATCAAATTGGTATTTGTTGTAAACTTCAGACAAGTTCTCCCCATGTGGGGCTGTATGAGTTACACAGCTCTTCTGCATGGAACTCTTTTCACCATCACATGTGGTTCGTGTATCTGGAAATACCTGAATGCAGTCCATTTTAGCTGGAATGGCCCATACTATTTTAAAAAGAATTGAATCAGCATATTCCACTTCCACATACTTGTTTAAAAAATAAAAAAAAATGCACACTGGATTTGGAACATCTTGTTTACATGCCAGGAATTCCTGTTGTAAATATTCACAATTTCAAACATAAAATAAAGAACATCTGCAGGTGCAGTGGCGGGTGGTGACTCGATGATTTACAGCTTCAGTAAGGACTTGGCCAATGGAACATATTAAAACATGTATCTATCAAGCTGAGCAGGTGTTGGAACTCAAACATGTCTGACAATAATAATAATAATAATAATAATAATAATAATAATAATAATAATAATAATAATAAATAGCCAATCTAGGGGTGAATAAGCTAGTTTAGTCGTTTTATATACCGAGCATCAAAAGAAACATCACTATTATAACACACTTATTTTCGAAAACAATAAGGTATATAAATGGACATTGGCAAAATGTTTTTGGTTTCTTTTTAATCACTGGATCATTCATCCTTGACCATGACATGCTTGAGTGACTATGACTGCAGCATATGCACTTAATCACCTAATTACTGAGACAATTGATTGGACACTGTATATAGAGTGATTTCAGCTGTTGAATTGCAAGCTTGAATAAAAGCAATAAAGAAAAAATCACAGAAAAAAAACAATATGACATGTCTGTCAAGAGAGCAGCGACTTCGTGCAATCGGCATGTTGGAGGCTGGACTAGGGCAGTGTACTGTGGCTCGCCGTCTTGGGTGCTCACAGCCAGCAATTTCAAACCTGGCGAGACTGTATAACCAGACACACTCTGTCAATGACAGGCCACAAACTGGGAGACCAAGAGTCGCAACCCCTGCCCAAGATCGACAGATCATTTTGCCGCATCTTCATGATGTCAATTGTTAATCAGCACAATAAAAAGTCACTGCATCTGCTCTAAAACAGAGTTTGTCATTTTTTCATTACATCTAATGAATTGTATCCAAATAAGTGCTAAGTTTCTTTTGATGCTCAAATATAAGTTATAAGTTTCTTTTGATGCTCAGTATATAAAGTAATTTCCTAGTCGGGTAGACAGAACCTTGTAAAACACAGTTCGATACCTTCTGTTCCAAGACTCGGATAACTCTAGATGCCATGCATTGTAACACAACATGTTTTCTTATAGCACCACAAGAGCCAGAGTCACACATTTCACAAAACTGTCAATTGCATTACCGCATATCGCCACAGAATAATTCAGTGAATACGTTAAGGGGAGAATTGACAACTGGAAAAAAATCCTAAAATCCTTACATTGGCCAAATATATTCATGTTTTCATAGCAGTTAGAATTTATTTATTTCTTTTTTTTAATGGATTTATAAATAGTTTACAATCTATAACGTCTAACTATATCATACATTTGTTAAAATGTCTCTTTCTGTCTACACTAGCCTTCAGGCTGCAGTTCCTAGCAGAGATGCTGGGGTTACGAGACCCACAGTCATCATAGCCCATAGACGACTGTTCCTGAAAGTTCCTACAATGGAAAAAAAGTCGGTTCAATAATAATAATAATAATAATAATAATAACAATAATAATACTTTGCCCGTCAAATTTCCTGATGATGGTATCCAGGAATGTGTTCTGGGGCGCCACATGGCCTCTCCTGACCGGCATCCTGTAGCCTTAATCCCGGCTATGATTTGTGAAGGTGATGCTGCCTGCTCAAGTGTCACGCCACAGCCTCTCCAATGCTCTGCTCGCTGCTTTAAACTTCCTCTTCCAGGGTCCTGCCACTTACATGTGCCAGAAGGATCCTGGGGTGAAAGGGTTAATCCATTTCTATTGGCGAACACCTGGGTAGCATGTCCATATTTTAGGTAAAACTTCAACAATTAAAATTGTTAAAACAAAGAACAGGTGTGTTTTAGTGAGAAAGCACTATGAAATCAATCACAAACACCATGCGTGTTGTCAGATTTTAGTGTTGACAGAGATACATACTTATTTCCTATTTTTGATATTCTAGAATTGCGCGCAGGTGTCACAGGCGCCTCTTTTTTTCAGCCACACGTGAAAGACGCTGGAATAGAACAATACACTTGCTTCAGCAGAGGCCTACGGGCTTGATCTGTGATCGCGGTGTTCGCATTCTCCCCTCGTCACACGCCCAGAATCAGCTCTACAGGATCAGCCTCGCAACACACTGGCTTGTTGAGAACTAATGATCAGGTTGTTGTCGCCAATCCTTTCCGCTATACACGGATTATCTCAGTGTCTTGGTGTCAGTCGTTTCACTTACCGCTTTACCATTCACCTGCAAGTAAATGTCACAGCTGCAATTAGCGTTACCAGTTATTGCTGCACAATTTCATATCAAATGGCTGTGCATTGTAACCATCAGAGAGTCATTATTGCTTCATCTGTGTACATGACTAAGCGTCTAATTAAAAATACAAAGTTATTTAATTTGCAAGGTCAGTCCCAGTACTTTGTTTTTCTTAGCAAAAACGGCTTACTGTTTTATTTATCACCCTTGTCAAAAATCCAGGTCCTCCAGAAACCACTGGCAGTTACCAAATAGAAAAAAAAATCAATTTACATCGATAAGAGCCGTTTTGACAAACATTTTTGTTCTACTATTTGTTTACTTAAATTTTTTCCATTTTCTCATAGACGTCGGCATATTGCACTGGTTTACATCTATGCCCATATTGTGCAATGTGCACTTTTTCAAAGCAGCGTGGAAAAGGTTTTCTGAAAGTCACTGCGCCCAGTTGCAGAGTTTCCCAGTCCCAGGGGAAGGTGGCGTGTGTGTCTGTTTACATCAGCCCTCGCTTCTTCAGACGCATAGCTTTTGTTCCTGCTTTCCGGAGTCAATTAAAGTGTCAATTCAGCCATCATTTTTTCCCCCTCGGAAACTATATTTATGGTTTATTACCAGGTCGTCTTTCAATATGTAAAGCCCTTTCTCCGCGAAGAGCACGTTGTATGCTAAATACGTTTCTTTGGCGGGTACTCCGTCTCTCAGGTTAAAAAGGAAAATGTATATTTTACAATGGTCCAGAATGTGAACCAGGCTCATGCACGCATCCCTTATTTAGTCACACAGACAGACACACCACACAGGCTCTCCAGGGAGCGGTCGGGTTGATGTGTTCAGCCTGCTTCCTCGCTGCTGCTCCTACGCTTCTGTCGCTCTTTATTCCTCTATCCCTGTAATTTCCAGAATTTAGAATGCAGTCCCGTCATTCACCAATGCTGGGATCCCGTTTTGTTGGTCCATGTTCTTTGTCTTATGCATGGTGTAGCAGTCCAGATTTCTGGGATATAATAGAACTCCACAATAAAGAGCATCACAGGCTGGCGAAGGGAGGAGTTTCTATATGGTTTCCTTAAAAAAAAAACAGCTCCCTAGCTCCCCTTAGTTCCAACCACACTCGCTGTATCCACAGCTTATGACGCCTTCGATAATTAAGGTTTTATTTACTATTTTATTAATTTATAAACATGAAACAATGTAAACATTAAACTCTGTCAAGGGAAGAAAACACGTGAACATTCGAAAGTATCCTGATAGAGAAACCAGAAAAGGAAGACAAAGCTGATCAAACGTGTAACACACAATGGTGATTTCCCAAAAAGGCGAGGTGGACTGCAGATAGATTACCTGTCTATCTGTGTCAATGGAAAAGTATTATTGCCCACACCTTACGGTGTATCATTATGCTTACTTTACCTGAGCTGTGGCCTGCTGCGAGTCATCTCTTACATAGTTGCTTCAGTATGGATAACATATTTGTTATGACCGATGATTGAAACGTGCCTTACACAGGCTCTAGTTTATTAGATTAGTCAACGTATCCTTACTCGCCATTCTCGGTGTACTAAAACTGTCAATATTTTTTTGTTAATCTTAGTTTCTCCAAAAGTGTATTTCATTATGTATTCAGGCGTAAGTATTAACTGTTAACAGCTGGAGTAGTCACATATTAAAAGGCGTGTTTATTTTTTTGATAACGTTTATTTAATATACAGTTACAAGTAATAGTTAAAACTGTAGAGCAAAAATCTGATCTCATCCCTACTTCGGTGTTGTCAACTCGGCAGCCAACATCATATGGAGTTGCAGTTGTTTAAAGCGCATTTTAAATACGTTAATGTCGTAATATTTACATAATTTAAAATAATGAGACAAGGTTTTATTTTACTGCACCGTTTTATTAGTTTAATTCTAAGTATATATAATATGAACCAACTATTAACGAAACTTAAACTATATGCACCAAAAAAAAGCTTATTAAGTACTATCCACAGGTCCAGTGGACATCTTTCATTTGGTCTAAGAGTAAGAAACAGACAAATGAAATCCATTTATCAAAAATGATACTTTAGCAAAAGAAAACAGCACTTCAAAAATGTCAGGGCAGTTTCCTTGCTCAGATGCAATTTGGACACATCAATGAATCAATCAACCTTTATTTATTATAGTGCGCTTCACAATAGAATTGTCACAGAGTGCTTCACAGGGTGATAAAAAAAAACAGTACTTTGTCAATTTAGATCAGAATCCAGCAGGAAAACAGGAATACAAAGTTAATTAAATTAATTAATTGGACAAATTAAGCTTCTAATTAGCTCTTAATTAGTCCAATTAAGTAATTTAGGGTACAGTTGGAATAAAAACCAGGAGGGACACCAGCCCTCCAGGACCAAGATAGGAGACCCCTGGGCTAGACTATAAAAATGCGTCTTCAGTCTTATTTTAAAAACAGCAATGGTTGGTGCTTCCCTTATGGAATGAGACAGATCATTCAAAGTTTAGGAGCCCTATAGCTGAAAGCTCTACCGCCTGTATTCTTTCAAAACATCTTTGGGATAGTTAGCAATCCAGCGTCCTGTGATCGGAGTGGTCGTCTGGGAACATATGGGATCAACAAGTCATTAAAATTACATGGGACTGATGTAGTTATGGTTTTGTAGGTTATTAGCAAGACCTTAAAATCAATCCTTAACCAAACTGGAAGCCAGTGCAGGGATGCTAAGATAGGAGTGATATGGTCATATTTTGTTTTTGTTTTTGTTAAGACCCTATCAGCTGCATTTTGCACAAGCTGCTATCGGGATAAGACATAACTTGAGACACCAGTAAACAGGGCATTGCAGTAATCAGTTCTGGATCATACAAAAGCATGAATTAGTCTCTCAGCATCATGTTGTGAATTAGACCCAGGTCAAGAATTAGACCCATATTTCTCATTGCAGTCTTCGGCTCAAAAGGGAAGTTGTCCACTGTAATAACAGATGGATCTACATTTTTTAGTTGACTTTTTGATCCCAAGAACATTACCTCTGTTTTATCCAGGATTAACATTATGAAATGTTCAGACATCCACTGCTGAATGTCAGCAAGATAGGCATTCAGGACATTTACAGTTGAGGTATCACCTGGCTTCAAAGATAAATAGAGTTGAGTATCATCAGCACAGCAATGAAAGTTTACCTCATGTGCACAGACAACAGCACCCAGAGGCAGCATATATTAGGCAAACGGAATGGGTCCAGTAACAGAACCTTGTGGGACACCACATGTAACTTCAGATAATGCAGAGGAATTGTCCTTGATTTTGACGTTTTGTAACCTGTTAGAAAGATAAGATTTAAACCAGTGACCAGCCGGATTAATGGACATGAGAGCCCTACGCTGACCCATATTTTGGGGGCCTCCTACATACTCACTCTTCCACAATGACAAGGGTACTCAAGGTATGAGGCTTGTTAAACTATTTATACCTTCATTGCCTTGTACCAAACGACAGAAATCACATGCAAGTGATAATAATTAAATCTCACACTTTAATGAGAATTTTAATTTACATTTAAACATCTGTGGGAACATAGAACACAAAATGATGCAATATGGATCACAAAAATAAAATAAAAAAGCTTTGTTCCCAGGAAGTAAAGTACAAAAGCATTAGCAAGCGCACAATATAACATCCACTGGGGTTAATGGGTCAGTGGTTTTGTGAGTTTACTAGAAAGTCCAGCAGCTATTATATATATACAATAGCAGCAGAATTATAAATATAGCAAAGCAAAACAATGTTGTTGTTGTTTTTTTTCCCCAAACCTGTTCGTACATTTATTCTATGGACCAATAGTACCATTGCATTCAATAGAACAAAATAATCTAGTTTAACAAAAAAGAGAATAACTTTTCTGCCCTTCACTTCTTTTTTTGTATAAAGCAGCGGGGCGCGACTAAAGGGGCAGTTCTGTAAAATAGTAAAATGTTTTTTTTTTAAGGATATAAAATGTTAAATAAATACATAAATGACAGCTAATTAGTCCAAGTTCTTACCTTTTAAATGAGCGATTGACGATGACTCTAGGACTTGTAGAACCGGAGAAATGATGTTTGAAGTGGCGAGTGTCAGTGAAACTGCAACGAACAGAGCCGAAATGACAGCTTCCATGTATGGGGCACCAAGTGTAAAAAAAACCTCTAATATTTTAACACTGTTTTTGTCCCCCAGATTTAATGTAAATCACACACTTTTTCCTAGATTTAACCCCAAAAAAGTCAAGATTTAGCTAAACACATAAATATTAACAAACACATTCTTCAAAGTTTTTAAATCTGTACATTTCTTTTGACATTGTATGCAGAGCAGGCGGGGAAGAGGAGAGATTGGCTCTCGGAGTGTAAGGGCAGCTCTGCAGCATACATGCCAAATCAAGCGCTTCAATGGGCGGGGGCTCATTTGCATGTTAGCTACAGATTTAGCTGGCAAAATAATAATATTTATTTTGCGAAAACATAGATTTATTTTTTCAGTTTTAATTGCTGAACGATAATGTTTTTCAGATTTATCTGTTCGGTAAATGTTGACTCGCAAGTGTAAAAAAAAATGTAATTCATGGATTTATTTGTTAGAAACACATATTTAACGTGCCAGCTAAATGTTAACGCGCCAAGTGTAAAAAAAAAGACTTATAGACTGATTTTAAATGCTGAATTTGTGATACGTGTTTTCAACATTTATAAACTGTATCTGAAACTAAAAATTCAAAACTTGTAAGAATGAGTTTGTTAATGGGGACAGGGACACAGGGACACAAGAAAAGGTGGCGGCATAGAAAAAGTTTGCGCACCACTGCTATAATAGAGAGAGAAACAAACACTATGGACTTAAACTGTTCTTGCCGACTGCACGCATCCACATTGGAATTTTCTTCAGCCTCCCGCATTGTACATGTTTACCTTTACCTGCCTTTGTTTCTAAAATTCTAACCCCCTAATTAAAAAGGAAAGTTTCTAAAATTTAAAGAGGCATTCTGTGCACATTTGAGACAGGACAGGTTTTAAAATTGGCCCTAAAACTGAAATAAATGAATATGTACTGTAAATTGACTAGGGACGGATCTCTCCCAGGAGGTAGAGGCCCTGGGGCATTAGGTATTGTACATTAGCAGGAAGCTGCTTGCGTGAGAGACTCAGAGACCAGGTATGCTGTAATCAAAAAGGAATGCAAAAAATGAACTGAAAAGAAAAAAATAAACTGACAGCAAGCTTCTGTGCACCTCTCTTCCTGTGTGTTTGGGCCCCACCACATGCAGTTTTGTAATATGTCCCAAACAAACAGAGACCTTGCGTGGGCCCTGTGGCAAAGTGGTTAACAGTATGCAGGTGCAGGAATGCAGAGATCAATGACCAAACAGACAACAATAATCCAGGTGCAATTATATGTTGTTTGCAAATCCAATGATCTGATGACACAAATACAGTAATCAATAACAATGCTAACAGGCAATACAGCTGCGTGTATTGCTCTGTTTTAATCCATGGGTTGGTCCCGAAATAATAACACCCTAAACATCCACAAGTAGCACAAAATACAAACACAAGTCCACAGTGAGTGCTATAGTGCTTGTGGTGTAAATACAGTTATTTGTGAACAAGGTGCAGTGTTGTCCGGGTTTGGAGCTGGCCTTTAGCGGCAGCTTTGGATCATGTTAGCCATCTAATAACAACAACAAACAATTTTTAGACACGACAAACAAACAAAACACTCACAATTACAATTCAGGTCTCCTTCCGGTTTAGCATTTAACCATAACAAGGAACAGATCACTTCACTACGCCCCCTTTTGTACCGTCAATCATGACCCCTTGGTTAACTAGTGCAACCACTCCTCCAATCCGCGGCTGCCACATTCTTTCCCTTCCGGGTCAATGATTTAGTGTAGCGTAGCTCCGCCCCCTTTCTAGATGACCGACTTCCGTCTAACCCTGGGAATGAATTGTCTGACCATCCAGTCCAGGGCACTCTTTTCCCTTTACACAGCCACCTCACAGGTCAGGAGAGAGATTTATCACCAAGAACCATTCTGTCTCTGTCACAGGCCCCAATTCTACTGGGGGCCCTGCACTATAGTGTAATTTCCGTATAGGTTAATTCGGCCTGCATGTGACGGGCACATTGAAGACAGATGGGATTTTGCAGGAGGCAGCAGAGACGTTTGTCTTTCGTTCTTTCAATGATGGACACATGGAGTACCTTTTTTGAATATGGGAATATCATCTGCAGGGATTTGGTCAACAGTTTTGAGAATTTCCGCTGTCAAGGAGCGGAGTTTGTGAGAGAGGTACTATGGTGTTGATCATTCAAGCTCCTTGATGAATTCAGAGCATGTTAAGGTGGCTCTCCACTGGAAGTGAGCCAATAATTTAGAAGTGACTGGAATCTAGGGGTGCATCTACACCGACTGCGAGCGACGTGAGGGGCTGTCTTGGTGAAGTGAGCGACTCCATAGGAATAGAAATGTGTTCTATTTTGCCCGCCAGTCGCGTGTGACTAGAGTGAAGCAGACCAAACAGAAGCAAAGTCAGTTCCCAGGGTCAGTCCCAAGCCCTGCCCCAACCCCAGTTCCAGGATAAGCCCCACCTGCAACAGCTTTAATGCAGTATGGACTGTTGGGACTGTGGGAGAGGGTGGGTGAAAAGGGGAAATTATGTAAATAATTGTTTGTGTACTGTTTTGTGGGCGCCGCCTGTGTATTGTGTTCTATTACTGCGAGTGTGATTGTGTGTGTTTTACCTTTTCCCCCTGTCAGCAGGACCTCTCTCTCTCCTGGGTGTGTAGCGACTTTGCCTACCATATCTCTCTCTCCTGGGTGTGTGGAGACTTAGCTCTCTCTATGGTGTGTGTTGGCTTTGCTTGCTTTTTCTGTAGTCTGTGTGCTGCGTGAGTGGTGTGAATGGGCCACCTCTGTCTTGTGTGGGTTTGGGTGGGAGAACAGAGAGATGGATAAGGACAGGGTCACATGTCAGTTTCTACTAAAACATTCGCTTCTGAATGTAGATACAAAATTCGCTTGCTTCCAGTGTAGACTCTCATTTGAGGCTGTAGACCTGTATAGAGAATGTTACTGTTAATCCTAGCAAGGTTTAGAATTACATGAAATAGTGCCATTGCATAGCAATGTGTCACATTGTTTTATCATAGATTCCTCTAAAAATAAGTAAAATAAAGAATGATTTTTATCTATCTGAAAAAATTGGAAAAGCTTTGTTCTAATATAGGGGCTGATGTAAGGATAGGCTCAGTGCAAACAATTGCGGCTGCCAAATCCAATTTTCCTGGCAGGCAGGCAATTATTTTGCACTGTGCCCTATCTACGCTTAAGAGCAATGCAAATTACTCAACATGCACAAATAATAAGCCGCAATCATGATAATGAGGGTCGTCTGTACATCAGGCTATTTAGCGTCCGCACTCTGAAGGTGTTTGATTTTATACAGCTCTTAATTACTCGCTTCTACAATGGTTGGCACCTTGTAAGAGGAGGTGCAAAGTGTTTGGAGGGTCAGCAATTGCCCAAGTGCAAGACAAAAGACAATCTCATTATAATGTTTGCACCCGCTTAGCATTCCAGATCCCCGCCCAATTCCATGCTATTTTCTTCATTTGAATGCATTTCAATATAATTTAAATTGATTAATGACGGCAAAGTGGTAATTTGATAGCAGGTGCAGAACGCCAGGTGAAAATCATTCTTTACATACGTTGCATTTTTAGTGGCCGCTAAAGTCCCACTTCACGGCCACTACACGGTTTTGCGTGCAGCATAAATCACTTTGCACGTATACTTACATCAGCCCCATAGTATCAATAACAGCCATGCAGACTAGTCACAAGGTTAACTGTCCAAGGTACTGAACACATTGTTTTGTTATTACAGACTGAAGGGGCAACATACAGTAATGTACTAATACACCAACTGGAAGAGTCCATGTCAAATGTGTGGATTGTGTGGCTAAAAAAAATAGTTAAAAGGTTCAATAATGGATAAAAAAAAGAATAAAGAAATAAATTATTCATGCATATGTATTTTAAATCTTCATTAAATAAATGTCAGCTACAAATGTTTGAACTAAAAATATAAATTTAATCACGCAGAACATATTAAGATGTGAATGGAAATTACATATAATACGTAAATAAGTAAGTAAACAAATAAGCAAATAAATAAAAGCATATCTGTTTTAATGTCCTTAATTTATCTTTTTATGGAAAACGTGGCTATCACCCCTAAATCTATTTGAAGCATACCTGTATATATCCTATATGTTTTCAATAACTGATATCTTTATTTTCATTCAAACCACTGGTAAAGTTTAGCAATTCATTTTAACTCCACCTTTTTTCTTTGATTTACCGTCTAATGAATACTGGTTTGAATTCGAAAACATATGGTTCAAGACATGATTCATACAGTGTTGAACTAAATGAATGCTGAAGTTTTGTTTTTATGATTTCTAACATTGTAGAGGTGTTGTTTTAATCTGCTTATTAAATCATTTTGTGTTTCCTCTATGTAGAATAATTTACATTTTGTACATGGAATCGCATAGATACAGTAGCATGTTAGTGGGATGTTTTGTTCTATTTTGAAAGTGAGTTGTGTCACTTGTAGTTTGGGATTGTATTTTGAAGTGCCGATTAATGTCTGTCTGTTGTAGTGGTTTGTCAGTAGCAAGTTTAGGGTGTAACTATATGTCTTTCAGATGTGTATTCCTACTGTAATCAGAAATACTTTTGAACTGATTGAAAACTGGAATCTTAGTCTGTAGATTTTGGAAATTGTGCTTGAACAGTCTTTTGGCTTAAGGTGGATAATTTGCTTACAAAAGGAATTACAATTGAGGTGGGTTATTTTTTCATTATAAATCTTCCTAGTTCTAAGAAAATCTGACAAATCTTAGAAGTCTTTTTGAATATTCCCTGCTTGGAATCATTGCCATCACTAGCTATGAGGACACCGAGGTCATGTCCTCGGTTGTTTTTTTTGCATCATCAGTGCTGATGCTCATGTAAGAATTCTGGTAAAGTACAAAAGATTAATTTTCTCTGTTGGTTTGCCATGTAACATAGATTTGGAGGCTGAATAGTAAATACCAAGCAGTCATATGAATACTGCCAACTGCAGCTTGAAACCTAAGTTTGACCTCGGTAGAATGTCAGCTCTGGTTACAACGCAGCTTGGAATAATGTCTGTGTGGCTTCATTAAAGTCTGAGAAATCTGTAGAAATTCTGTGAAACCTGGATAATTGAGCTGTAATAATGCCTTTGAAAATGTGCTTTGGATGAAAATAAAAGTCTGCCACACAAGGTGAGCGCTAGCCTCATCAAAAGAGACGTCCCGCTCCAGGAACCAACTACACTACGAAAACCCTCTCTATACTGTTTGGGATCAACATCCCCTAAACTAACTGACTGCTGTTGCTCCCAGAGTCCCAGCCTCCCAGTGACTGCGGGTTGTTGCGACGGCCCTGGCTGGGCAGAGCCTTCACAGGCACCGTGTTGCAGTTGAAGGGTTCTGTAGTAGTTATCCTGCGGAGCGGACTCTCTTCTCCTTGATGTAAACAAAGCGCCCCTCTGTGTAGCAAGGCGGTGCAGTCGCCTCGAGCTGTGGCGCAGACTCCCTGGGCACGCCGCCATCCAATCTGGACCTCCCGATCAGCTCAGTGCCAGGTGAGCCTAATTGCTCAATTGGTTGCTTAGCAGAGTTCTCCCTATCGCAGGGTCCATCCAGGTTGATAGATCTTTGTGTATTTTTAGTAGCAGATAAAAAAATATTGTTTTTGTTTGTAGATGATATAACCTTTGGTATGTAATTCATCTAAGATTGTTTCAATCTATTGTAAAAATGGTTCAGGCATTGATATGTAATATTCCTGTCTATTTGCTTCCTACAAGTATTGTTGCCTATCCATAATGACATGGATGCGCCTTTATCGTCCGGTTTTATTATTATTTATTAATTATTTTATTGCTCTTCTCTCAGAAAGCGTAAGATTATTTTGTGTTTCTTTTTGCAATTTAACTTTATCCACTTATTGGTTATCCTGATTAATTCATTGAAGAACGTATCGGTTGACTTTGTTTTTAAATTTAATTCCCATGTATAAGGATGGATAAATGGCAAATGATTGTAATCAATATGATATTTATAAAAATCCATGACCTTTAATTTCCTATGATATTCCTGTAAGTCCCCTTTAATTTCTTCCTGGTACTAGAGAATGGTGTTGTCATCAATGTTATATATTTTTCCTGTACGCTAATTCGTAACTCATTATTATTGACATTATTATTTATTTATTTATCCAAGGTGACTTACTGGTGTTACATGGCAATACAGGGATACAATGCAAAATTAATATTTAAATACAGTATAGTTTACAGTAAGTGCAAATAATACTACTAAAATACAATATGAAATAGGATGCAACAAGTTAGGATTACAACAAGTCATATCTACAATGACATATTAGTAGTGCAATAGTACAAGAATAGTGCATCAGCTGAGGAGCCAGTAACATGGTGCGTAGATCAAGCAAGTCCAGTGCATATTAGGGGGTCTTGAGGCCACAGAAGGCAGTGAGAGATGGAGCAGTCCTTAGGGGTTCCAAGACAGATCCTTGAGGTACACCTGTAGAGAGGGGGCAAGGAGAAGAGAGAGAGCCACGCCAGGAAACCTGGAAGGAACAGTTAGAAAGATAGGAGGAAAACCAGGCAAGAGCAGTGCCTGAGAAGGTGGGATGTGTTCAGGTGAGGCGGGGGAAGAAGAAGATGGTCTGGAGAATAGCTTCTGAATGTCCTCTACTTTGGAGCAGAAGAAGGAGGCAAAGGCATCAGGTGTAAATCTAACACTAATGCTAACATCAACCCTAACCCTAACTCTAACTGTAATACAAACTCTAACCCTAACCCTAAACCTAATCCTAGTTCATTTGTTTTTGCATGTTATTTTTCATTTTATGTATGTTACGTAATACTTTGTTGTTTTATTATAAAGCTGAATCTCTACTTTAATTGAACAATTAATTTATCTTTCAGTTGAACAATTCAAAATTATAGAGATCACCTTTTTCTCATTTTTTGTTAACTGCCCAAATAGTCTGCGACTGTATATATATTTTACATACTGAAATATATTTTAGTTTAGTTTTATACATACACATTTCCTACCTATGTATATAAGCAAGTTCATTATTCACTTAAGTGTACTAAAATGTCACATTCACTCTATATACATTATAAATACTACTGCAGCTTTTGTGGGTACCTTTTCTGTTAATTACATTTTTAAATCAGCCAGTCTGGGTTTTTTTTTCTTTTAATTTGCAATTTAAAAACAGATCACTTGAAAAAAAAAACAACATTAAAAGCAGACAACTAATACAATAAAATATACACCACATATTTTTTATTGAAGATTCATTTTCATTCAATATATTAGGGTACACTTGTTATATCACTCTAACAAGAAAGGGCTACAGCGTACCAATACTGCAGCATTTGGGACACTATAACCTCGCACTGGCACAGCTAAATACCAATAATACATACAGTATACAGCAGCACAAAGTTACGGTGTCCGACTTCAAAATGTTAATTGGAAACAATTGCAGTTGCAGCTGTCTTCTAATTCCGGAACTTCACGGAATACACACAGAATAGGTGGAGCTTTAGCCTCTATGCCACTGGGAAACCACATTGTCCACAGCACATTAAACAGACCAGGGAGGTGGGGAAGCTACCAGACTGGATCATGCATTCACCGTCACTGCAGGGTACATACAGCATTAGCAATATTCACTTATTTATTATTCTTAAAAGTAAAAAAAAAGAAAGTTATTTGTATTTCTGTATTTATTTTTAATATAAATACAAACGGAACGACGCAACATAATAGAAAGTAAAATGGCAAATGGAAATTCCTTGTTCTTTGTGACCCAATGCTAAGTGTTCTCTCCTGTTAAACAATGCGCCTGGTACTGTCCATCATTTTGTCTCTTTGCTGCTTATGAGCTACGATGAAAACTGTTTTGGGCTGCTGGTAGTGGCCAGCTTTTAAAAACAGCGTCCACAGTTGATTCTGAAAGAGGTTGCTTCTGCGACATTCGTGTCTGTGTGTCTGTTACACTTTACATGGTGAACACAGTCACTGTCTTGGTTTTATCTCATAGCCTCCTATAGACATTTCAGATTGCATAAAGCGATAATTTGACGAAACGCTCAAGTTTTTACGAATGTTTTTAATCTTTCAAGTACTGTGCATTCACGAGGATGCTTTGTATGTGCCCGCACTGGTTTGAATGCTGATGACACAAAGACCCTGGTCTATAAAAGCTGATGAAAAGCTTAAAGTGGTTTGACACATCGTGGGACATATCAGTGACAACACCATGGATTTGAATGGCATCTTTAATGCCAACAGAGCAGACAGTGCCTCTGTTCATTCGAAAGACGATACAGAAGTGCCAACACCACTATATGCAGTAACTGGTTTCCTATTGTGGGTCCCCTCCATAAAGGGTACAACTAACTGTATACATGCACACCTTGCCGGCACAAAGGAGTTAACTGGTGGCTGGTTCTTGACACATTAAAATGAGGAGCCCTTGGGTTCTGCATAGACGCTCCAATCCTGGGGGTGTTATTGCTTTGATATTACAGCATATTACAAGTTTTTAGTTAAAAAATCTTTCAGCCTGCATCGCAGTGCCATCTAGTGCAGTAGAGGAAGATTACACACTTAATGAGAATGTACTGCAGTCAATAAAATTGGTTTTAACTTCTGGTTTTTAACTTGCACCTCAGTTCTGATCAGCTTTTAATTTTGGAAAGATGCTAATAAAGACAATATATCATTTAAATAATTAAATGCAATTGGATGGCAGAAGAAATGGTCAGTGTCACAATTTTTACTTGCATTAACATTGACTTTAACCCTTTCATCGGTTTAGTTTTGTTTTATAGTTAATGTTGTTTTGTTTGGATTTTAGATACTGTAGCTTTAGATTTGTTTTTAACATGTGAATAAAAATGAATTGCAACCCGTACTGTGCTTTATATAAATATATGGAACTTCAGAAGAAACATCCCCAGTATATAAAAAGCTGTGTTTCCAGGAGATACTGTGGTCAAGTGTTCACTCAAGTCTGGAAAAATCAATCTCAAGGTTTCAGAATGAGAAACCACCTAACATTAATGAACTTGTGTTCCTATCATCATCTTTTACTGTTTCTGCTTAGATCATTATTTACCAACTATTCCAGCAGAAATTTATTTTTTCAACCACTTCCTAAAAAATTTGAATTTCTCATTTTTCAAAGTGCTTCACCACTTCAGAAATTCGGCTTTTATAAGTAATTGTAAAAGGGCATTTCTGCTAAAATAATCATACAAGCAGAAACAACAATGGACAATCATAGAGGACACAAATAGACAGACCTTGAATTATATTGTGTTTGGTTCCTGTTTTGCAAAATTAACATTTTTCTCCTCCCTTAAAAAAACAGAATGTAATTATTAAATGTGCCCCCCCCCCCCACCTTTAGTTTACTTAATATTCTACCTGGATACTCTCAATGAGTGAGGCAGTAGTGGTTTGGTTGGGTTTAAAATCAAGACCCTTAGTGCTTGAAGACCAAACTGCCTTACTCTGCAGTAACAGGATATAGTGGAAGGCTCAGAGTAGACGATAAGAAAAAATAAGATAAAAGACGAAACGGGACACAAAAGGAATCCCTTTGCTCCAGAGTTTCAGACCTCTTTAGGAGCAGTAGGTTTGACTATGCACAGGAGCGATGGGAGATAGGAGGCTGGTGTTTAACCAAGACTGATTTTCACACGGGTGCTGGTGGGATGCAGAGAAGAAAGGTTTGGGGTTCACTCTCGACTCCCGAAGAGCTGCAACAGGAAGAAGAAGATGTAGACGATGTCCATGTAAAGACAGAGAGCTCCAAACACATGCTCCTCTGGGCTCAGGGAGTAGCGCCGGTTCCCCATTAGCAGCTGCACATCGAAGGCAAGGAACTGCAGGCACAAGACAAGCAGCCTTCAGGCACATACAACTACGGTGCAATGATTATTACAATTACTATTATTAGTATACAACTATGTATATGAGTGCGCATCGAGATGTAACATACAGTAACATTATTGGCACTTTTTAGAAAAGGACTGCATTATCGATCATTTTTTCAATCAAGTTCTCTCCTGAAAATACAAAAAAAATGTTTTTCTATCACACCTTTGTCAAATCTTACTCATTTTTAAGTATATTCTTATTATCACCTTATATTATTCTTTACTACTGTTTTGGCACTCATGGATATTTGGCCTTCACCGTTGGGACAGTCCGAGTAGCCTGAGCACAGAGGAATTTCTGTAATTAGGCCAGTAAAAAAACTGTCCTCAAAGGGTGCTTTTCTTGAAAAATGACCAATTACCCCCCCACCAGGGTTTCCTCAACATTGAAAATGAAATATAAGAGCATAAGAAGTTGACATCTCAAATGGTTTCAGACGAGATATTAGAAGAACAATGAAATAATGTATTCCTTCAAATTTAAGACGCAGCCCAAATTTACCACCCTCAATTTGATGATTCGAGATCGGGCAGTAACGTTTTGGTTCGTCTTTTCTTGGCAGTAAGTCACGTTGCTGCTTGTGTATTCAGGCAGGCGCCTTTATTGTCTTTTCTTGGCAGTAAGTCACGTTGCTGCTTGTGTATTCAGGCAGGCGCCTTTATTGTCTTTTCTTGGCAGTCAGTCACGTTGCTGATTGTGTACTAAGGTAGTCACGTCTTTTGTTGGTGATTTTAATACACACATCATTAAACTCTACTCGAATTTAAGTGCCTCTTAAATTTGAAGGAATACAGTAAACTCTACTCACTGGTTCACTTAATGATTTGCATAGAGGTACTGGTACATGCCATTTAAATTACTTATGGTATCAGCTTGTATAACTGGAAATACACTGCTACATACATCACAGCTTGTCAAGAGGAGATTATAGCTGATAGAAATACGATTCTTGTAAGGAAGGTGATTCATGTTCTTAGCTATAAACTGTTTTAAATAATCAGTTTCAGTAATTGTGATCATACCAGTGTAAAGACAAGTGCCCCAAGCCCTGCGTAGGTGGTCTGTAACCATGGAATCTGAAACCAGAAACAAACATACATATAATTAGACACTTAGACGGTAGGTTTACAGACGTTCACTATCCTGGGGCTGTACAAACCAAAGAAAAATATTTCAGTTATTTGTGGTGTTCTCCATGAGGGACGGTGTCTTTGGCCATGGTTACTTACATATCCGAAGGGGGCAGTGAACACCAGCAGTAGTCCAGTGAGCAGGAGCACCATCATCAGAGAGAACATCAGGCCGTGACAGGAAGTGAAGTCAAACTGCAACACAAAGGGGATACAACATGCAAATGCACTGATAAAGACTTCATACATTATAAAAAGCAAAAACGTTTCAGACATTACATTTTCTTTTTTTTTAAGATGTCAGCTGGCTGCAAAATGATTTCTGTTATAGTAAGTGACACATCCAAAACTGGTCAACACTCATTGTGCTAAATTTAGAAACGCTAAAAGAAACTCCATATCAATGACAAATGTTTAAATTAGAAGTCTTTAGGTTCTGATATCTTTAGGTTTCTTTAACTAATTCTAAAAATAGTAAGATACACCCTATACATGATTTATTAAATTATAATTGCACCAGGAACTACTATTAAACATAACATTTCTTGTTCGAATTGTGTCATATGTTCTATGCATGGGGTAACATCAGAAATGTACTGCATTTTTAAAAGGTTGATTCCTCATACAGGTGAATTCTATTTTTAATTGCATGACCCCTGTAGCTGCAGCAGTGGTGGTAAATTGTGTATATTTATGCATAACGGCAATACTCTCTACAATATTGGATGGATAGTCCCAGTGGACAATAACGTTATATTAAATCTACAAAACACAGCCTTGTAACTCTGTGTAAATACTGGATTTATGCCCTCCTAGGGCAGCCAGGGTAGTACTGATTCAATGTCTGCAAGGTGTTTCAATTGATATGGAGAAATGCGACGAAACTGCCTAATTTACATTCCAAATGAATCAATCATGTGTGGGACAAAAATCTGTGCCACAAGCTGCAGGTGTTTCTAATTGCATTGGGGTGGGCGTATTTGCACATCCGCTTACCTTGGTTTGAAAGCAGAAAAGGGTGACAGCCAGGCACACCATGGCAGTAATTCCAATGCACAGCATCACCACTTTTGTGTTGTGGTAACTGCAAAATAGAAAGCCAGTCTGCTCGTCTGATGATCTGCTTCATTTTTCAGAACCCAACATATTAGCACTACAGTACAACACATGTAATTACTTACCTCGCAAGCATTCCTGCCATGTATGACATGGCCAGTGTCTGAATAAATAAAGCAGAGAGATACATTACAATCTAAGGCAGTGGTTTTCAAACTGTCTGCACCATAAACCCTGACACCACCGTTTCCTTTGGCAATGAAATAGAGCATCATCAACTGATGCCACACTTCTTTGCTGATTGTAAACCCAAATGGGTCAAATGGCTGCAATAGAACTGTTTCTCTGATGACTTACAATAGTGTTATTTTATATTGATATATTATATTTAAGCTAGCTATAGATTGCTCCCCCACTGTTATGATTTACTGTATTTCAGGATGCGGAACCAAGCAACACTGGTTAGTGCAGCAGTTGTGAAAGTATTTAATAGCCAGACTGTGCTCGTGAAACTTTCTGGCACATTACTGCTTCAGCTACTACCCCTTAACATTTGAAGTACTGAAGAATTTTGAGGCCGTACAATGACTAAATTTACTTACGAAAATACCCAGGAGAATAAGGTTGGTGGGATATCGACGTCTGAAAAGACAATAAACAAGCTGATATTGCAAACCATCATTTCCATGGCAACGAACATCTCCATCACAGACGTGACAGCAACACTTTTTTCAGGTTCCTGTTCAATTCAAAATCCATTCGTCTGCCACAATTTCTACAACACTGTGTCCACTTCAAGGAAAGAAACATAAGCTAAAAGAGTGGCAATTTGATCACAATAAGCAGTTTATGATATTAGGTGACTATTACAGGGATCATGAATTATCTTTTGATTACAGTAAGCTGATAATTATGTTAACCACCAAAATAGGACATCAAACAGGTAAGAAAAAAAAATGATATTTGAAAATTGTAGATTATATAACATATCCCTCTAAATGGAAACCAATCACAATATCTCACAGGTCAGAATGCACAGATGATATCTAGCCCAGCATTTAAAGCTGCTTCCAACTCTGCCACACCTTACCTGGCACTTGTACTGCACACCAACGCCAGATATGACCCCATGAACGTGATGCTGAAATGAAAGGAAATGAATCAGCTTGTTTTTGTGAAGAGTAGATTGTGTAATATTACTAAAAGAAGCTTACGAGGCCGAACCAAGTTTTAATAAACAATGAATGGGTGCCCCTGCTTAGGATTTACTAAACATATTATACATTTTACATATTTTCTTTTCTTGACAGCTCACCAAATATTATAGTGATCTAAACAGTGGCAGATCTAAATGCAGCCACCTTTTAACTCTTTATCAGTCCTTCTGCTTATTTCCTGCAGGATTAACATTACTAAACACAATTAAAATACTTCTCTTTGTATTAGAATATTGGAATCCATGTGTCATGGAGATGGCTGGTTTAATTAGTTGATGACCTCCTACAGCAAAGGAACCAGTGTGCAGCAGTTTATCTATATTGTATTTGAAATATTAAACATTACTAATAAAAGCCCAGTAAAAGGTGGATCTGTAATCATGTTTAGCACTCCTTTAACCATTGTTTCTTGGTCAGTTTTTTTTTTCTCAGAATCTGCTCTGGATACAGAGATCAAATACAATTTTTACTTACTAGGAGGCGAGGTACAGGATCCGGTTGTACTGCACAAACAGCCTGACCGGCTCACTGCAACATTAAAAAAGGACAAAAAACAGATACACACTGTTCAGTGTTAGTATTCAACACTGTATCTGCACTGGGGTGGGGGGAATTGTGAAGTAGTTGTATTACACATGTAATGAGAAATATTTAAATCTTTTCTTGTTATGTACAGCATTGTTTTTTTTAATATTTTTTGTAGAGGGCATCAAAACTTTCGGTTTGTGAAAGGCTATCTGTCACATCGTGATGTATTTCAGCAATGTGATTTCTGTGCACAAGCTGCCAGCCAGGCTAGATGGACTACTAGCAACACTGAGTTATGTTCAAAAAAGAAAAAAACACCTGCGTTGGTACCTGCTGTAGTAAATTGGCTCAGGTGACACTACCAGCAATGGTTGCGCACGGAGCACATACAACACAGTGTACGAAAACTTTGGTGGGATCTACAATATCTGAACTAATCTTCTCTGTTCAATAATAAACTAACGTTGCTGAAGAGATTGATCATGGCAAATAAACGGCGAGGGCGGATATGTGACGGGCGGATATGTGACGGGCGGATACGCAACGGATTTCTGTACTTTATACTGTATCATATTTGATTTATTACAGTATTCCATTTAATCAAACCAGCAGCAGATCTAAATAAACTGAATAGACCCCACTCTTTGTACTGTACAAATTTGCTTGACCTTATTCCAACCCAGGTTTAAACTCCCACAGTAATATTTAGAATGCAACCTAATCACCCAATGCATAATGCACACCTCTGGTACAGTACAGTTAAGGTTCTTCAAATTCATAAAAATCAAGTATTTGCATTTGTTTTGCACGCAGGTTCTTCACAATAGGAAAGCGATGGATTTGGATGGAAAACTTTCATTTATTTATTTATTTATTTTTTAATAAATTTAGTCGTCGCCAATTTTTTACCCCGGTTTTCTCCCCAGTTTAGTATGCCCAATTATTATCTGTATCCTCGGCTCACCGCTCGCAACCCCCCCGGTGACTCGGGAAACGGCGGCTGGAACACGCGTCCTCCGAAACGTGCTCCTGCCAAGCCTTCATTTTTCGTGCTGCAGATCCACAGCGATGCCACCAGACCTATAGTGCCGGAGGACAACGCAGATCTGGCGGCTCCACTGCAGAACCACAGACGCCCTATCGGCCACAGGGGTCGCTGATGCGCGGTAAGCCATGGATTCCCCTGCCGACCTACGCCCTCCCTAACCGGGCAGCGCTCAGCCAATTGTGCGCCGCCCCCTAGGAACTCCCGGTCACGGTCGGCTGTGACATAGCCTGGATTCGAACTTGCGATCTCCAGGCTATAGGACGCATCCTGCACTCCGTGCGGAGCGCCTTTACTGGATGCGCCACTCGAGAGCCCATTGAAAACATATTTCTACTTTCAAATTTAACCCTTGCATATTTTTGTTCTGTTATTCGGCAATTATATATTCATAGTGGATGTAGAGAATATATATTAAAAAAACCTTCAGTATTACAAATAAAATACGGTTTTAATTTCCTTCAGTGTTCCTCCTAATTGGCACAATCTTCCAATAAGGACCTAGGGGGCTTCTTATGTGTCTTTCTGATCTGTTCATCCGTAACTATTAAACACTCGACAAGCTCAGTTTAGAAACACGAGAAGAAACTTAATAAATTCAACGTGTTATACATGATCGACATCCAGCTGGCCCATTTATCGCCTTAAACAAAAAGTAAATATAATATTATTGCATGAAGCAGCAAAGCCTCTGCAGTTACCTGAGTATACTGTGCACCTCGTATATCACACACATTGAGTATTATAGTCTGAAAATAACAATACACAAGAACAGCAGCAAAAGAGAAAAGCACGCACCAGAATGTAAACAGAGCCACAATTCCGAAAGTGACCATCAGCTGGATCATCAAGATGGTGAAAACCTGAGGAAATAATAACGCTAACATCAAACTGATTGTGGCTCCCTTTGATTCTCTAGTGTTGTTTCAGCTTAGACCGTTACTTACCATTCTTACTCACTGTTCCAGAACAAAGTTGCCATTTTCACTGTGTCTCAAATGCAGAAATTACAGTTACACACCGCTAGTGATCATATCTACCCAATTCACTCCAGAAATTCAGCTTTTCAACAGAAATTCAACAGAACCAGTGGTTGAAAAAGGACATATTTACTGTAATAATTAGTAAGCATGGTAAGTAATGGTTTAATCAGAAACAACAACAGAAGATAGAGGGCAGGCTTAACAGGATATGAAACTAAATTAATACAGGAAACTATGAAACTAAATTAATACAATTTAGTACAGGATATGTACTCAATTAAAAGGAAAATGCAGATTTTATAAAGCATTCCCTTCAGTTGAATTAAAAACATTTTTAGGCACATTTGTTTTTTGTTCAACTGACAACCAGGCAGGAATGAGATACAAGGAGCCCGTCAGTGACTGAGCTGAGGCTTGAAGCTGTCAGTCTTGCCACAAAGGCATAGCCGAGATAATGTGGGACAGTGAGAGTGTGTTACCACTGGAGAAATCAGAAACACTCACAGCAAAGCCTACACTGTGCAGAATGGAGATAGGGGACAGGCAGGCAAGAAAAGGTGTTAAACTATGTTAAATTATTTTATTGTTTTAAATGTCATTTTAATTGATAAGAATTATAACAAACGCCATAAAATAGTAAGGGAAATCTACACTAAATAAAAAAATTATAATATATTGCAAACATTTTAACCACCCCTAGATAAGGGTCGTGCAACATGAAAACAAATGTATTTTAAGAGTGAAAGGTAATAGGGCCTTGCTTAGGCTACTTGAAAAAAAGGGAAAATGATCACTTTACTCAAAACCTGACTGGATGAGAGAAGCTCTGAGGCTAATAATATAGGACATGCTAAGCTTATGAAGCATTCCCTTTAAATGGCAGGTTGTTTGATACTGGAACACTCAGATTTATTCCCAGAAGAAGGAATGAAGAAAAATTACTGTGTAACTAGTGGCTGGGGACCCACAGGGTCCGGCTTTGGGCTTTGCCTTCCTGTGGGGGTTTTGGTGGAAAACCGTCAGGGGATAGTTTGATTCAGTGCGCTTCAGCAACACGACCCGTGAAGAGCCGTTTCTACTGTGCGTTCTGTGCAGCCGACCCTGAACCAAGCCGTGAAAATACAGCCCGGCAAGATACCAGTCTGATCCCAGGCCAACCAGGGTCAACCCATTACATATAATCAACCTGGGCTCGGAATGAGAATGTTTTTGCATTGACTGTTTTCATTATTTATTACTTTTGTATTGTGTGCTGTTTTACTGGTATTGAACTAGAAGGAATAAGAAATATAAAGGCTACATTCATGAAAATAGCTGTGGGACATTCCTTTTTGCATATTTGTTTTGTGTGTTTAGTTTTGCACAATAAGTTTATGAACTGATATTATTTTTTTTTTATTATTATGTATTATTTAAGATCTGTGTGTGATTTGAAATGCATTTGAGAGTGATTTGTATTTTGTTTGATTTGTTTTAGGGAGGCGGCAAACTCCCGTCACCCTTTTTCTCTCACTTGAGTTATGAATTATGTGCAAACCCGGAAGTGTCTTTTTCGTGAGCAAGATTTGTGAACTGTGACTTAACAACTACACTCACTTTCTTGGATACTGATGAAACAAACTGAGAATTATTTTACATTATCGTCTTGGCCTTTGTCGCTACACACCGTGTACTAGCATTCTACACACGGCCATTACACACCAACGTGGCAGGAGCGTTAGATTACTGGTGTTAATCAGACAGGTTTTCAATTCCTCATCTGCTGCTCCACCTGAATTCGATTAATCATGGATTCCTTCCATCTTCTGGTGACTTTTCAAGTGGCTGCCTTGAAATACGTCATAACTTAGGTCTATAACTTAAATGCCGCCCCCCTTTTTTAGCATACATTTTGTCGCCCAAACCCCCCCCCCCCGTTTTAAAATGTTAGACCATAACTTTATATTTTAACAGTTTTTCCCCGATTTGTGTAAATTATTATTTTTCCTTAACCACAAAAAAGTCCAGATTTAGCACATACGCAGTATCACAAATTCAACATTTAAATTCAGTCTAGAATTTTTTTTTTTTAACACTATGAGTGTGAACATTTTGACATGTTAAACCTTCTAATAAATAAAATTGTGAATTTAAATATTTTGTTTACGCTTGGCAAGTCAACATTTAGCTAACATTTCTAACAAATAAATCTGCGAAATAATAAATGTAACTTAACTCTTTTTTTGTTTGTTTCGTTTAAACTTGGCGATTCAACAGTTACCTGACAGATACATCTGAAAAACATTATCGTTCCGCAATTAAATCTTAGGTTTTCACAAAATACACTATGCACATCGGGAGCGAAGCGAACGACACAAATACAGCACGAGTACAAAAAATGTAGCTAGTCATGAAAAGAAAAGACTGTCTCCTTTTGTGGAGACAAAATAAAATAAATAAAACACAGAAAAACATGGGAACACCACACACTAAAAAAAGGAAACAGTTTAGGGAACACCACCAGCTTGTGAAATAGCTAATGTGATTGTTATTACTGGTGAACATTATTAAAACAAAGAAGCATCATTTTACAGAAAATACGAAACCAGTGTGTGGCACTCCCCTTCATTTTGAATAAAATTAAGGTGAAATAAAGAGAGATAGACATACCATCAATTTCCAATTGTTCTGCTATTTCTTGACATGTGGCAGTGGCATCCTTCTTTTTATTGTCTTTAACCACGGACACTGGCATCATAAAGAACATTATATTTTTCGACTTTAATAATTAAATTCTCATTGATGTTGATTTTTTAAATTTCTGTGGTAATGTCTGCGTGAGCAAGACACTGACAGCCTGACAGCGACTACCTTTGATCTTATTTCTGATTGGTCCATTGCGACGCGAACAGCGCGTAGCAAAATACAAATAAAACAAATGTATTTCTATATTTGCTCTCTTCATTTATACCACTTGCTTCGCTTGTGTTGTGCATTACTCAGTTTAAATCAATAGTTTTAATTATTTTTGCTTGCGTCCGGTGTGAATAGCTTTTTTAACATGCAAGCCCATGCCCATTGACACGTTTGATTTGGCATTGTATGATGCAGAGCTGCGCTTACACTCCGACTTTTAAGAATGTGTTTGTTGACATTTATGTATTTAGATTTTTTTATTTACAGAACTGCCCCTTTAGTCACGCCCCCCAGTTTGCGCACCACTGGCCTACGCATTATCGTCAGCGAGTCAACAATGCCCCGCCCCTGGCTCTGCAGTGGAAATGTACCCAATCCGAACCTACCCACCCCCGAGCGGCCTCACACAGCCTACGTACAGGTCGGGTACGACAGTGGAAAACTGGTAAGAGGAAGCCTCCCACACAGGGTTCTGCAGTGGTGAGGTGACACTCAAAGTGAACATTTCAAAGTGGGTGCAAAATGTATCATATAAATGAACAAAGAACAGATCTCTACAGATATGTAATATTTATGATATCTCACTTTCCGGATGAACATGCGCTGGATGTTTTTATCCTCCCACCCGTCTCCGCTGAGTCCATCACAGCTCCCATTGGTGCCTGGGTCAGAGAAAGGTGAGGACATGTCAGAGGCGTAGGGGTTTGTGTAGCCGGGACCTACAAAAAAACACACAAAAAAAAAAAAAACAGAGCAAAATCTAAATACACACAACTGGGGCGAGACCTGGAGAAGAGGCTGTGGGGTTTGTGAAGGGTGAATGGCCCCTATCTCTATTTAAAAGCTAACCCCCAACTCTGGAGGACTGTAAAGTGTAACATATTGTGTTTTAGTACCAATGTAGTTACTGTTTGACGATATTGTGCGACTTGATCCCCTACTTAATAAGCTACCCTGAGCTGATTGGCTAGCCGATTGACCAATTAGCTGAATTAGCTATTCAAATATAAAATGCTGCAATCAGACTTTGTTTAGGAGAGGAATGGATCTTACTCAGTTGCTAAACCAAGTTTTGCTTAAACATGAAATCCAGTATGGACTTTTTTTTTTACTGCAAGGATTTGGGCAACGTCACATGTTTTTTTTGGTGCCTCTTCTTTTAATAAGTGTTCTGTCCTGCTTACGAGCATTTTTTTGTGTGTCAATAAATGTTGTGAGAATTTTTAGCCCTGCACCCACGCCTAAGGCATCTGCAGGCTCTACATCAAGGGCAAGCACGCACACCAGGGTTACCACAAATCTTTAAATAACTACAAACAAAAGCTTGGGGTCAAAGCATCAGTCTACAGCATCCAGCATAATGCCATGTTATAGGGTAATTAAACAAAATATAGGAGCCATTGCTCAATAAAATTAAAAGTCTCATTTGTAACTGCAAGGATTACTAATGCAGGGCTCTAAGGTGCACCCAATTTAGTTGCCTATGGAACAAAAAAAGCTGTTGTTGCGAGCATCTTGTTTTAGGAGCACATATGCGACATGGCAGACAACTTTATAATGTGTTATTGTCTAATTGATTACAGTGCTCCCTTGCTATAAGGCTCTCGATTATAACACGCCTTGGATATAACACTCCGACAGCAAGTCCCCCAATTCCCTAAACTAGTGATTCATGCAGTATTTCTACAGTAAATATAGTACCGGTGTTGTTCAAACTGTAAACTACTTCTCAGTCTAACTTCCGTTTCTGTCTCTCCCTTTTGATACAGAATCTGAACTGAAGAAAAGCTGCACTGGCACGTTATAACACATACATGTTACTCAGCATTCGTTTTATAACTAAATAAATATTATGCCTATTACGTGGTTATCTATCCTAATGTATTTACTTTTTTGCTGCGATACAGTAGTGTTGATTACATGGTGCTTTATGCATGGTTAATTCAAGGAAAGTTACATTTTTGCTTCACTATATGTGCATTATAGAGAGGGAGTTATTTTATTTTGTATTTTAGTCAGATGCGTGTTATGTGTCCCGCGGCGCCCCCCACCCCCTCCCCTGTTTATAACGCTCTTCGGTTATAACGCTCATATTGTGTCCCTCGAGACCCGCGTTATAGCGAGGGAACACTGCCTCTCTGTTTTGAACCTCTGCTGTACTACCTATGGCTGTGTTTTACTTTTCTAAAACTTTAATTAAAACAATTATAAAATAAAGGGAGCTATGGAGCAAACAGAATGTTCAATGTACTACTAGATGTGACATTAGAAGCTTTTCAAACTTGCAGTTTCCAAGTTACATATGTTACATAGTTTTAACAGAGGCAAACACGTGAGATTGTAGGGGTGTGTTTTCCTTGGCTGAAGTGTGCCGTGAGACAACTGACTTGCGTGTTATTGTGGCAACTCCTAAACTGAACCAAAATAGCATAGTACAATATTTTCTGAATGAACTACCCTGGAGCAAGATTAAAAAGGTGTGGTTTACCATTATGTTTTAAGAAGTTTTTTCATACAGTATTTCAAAAGGTATTTACTAAAGCCCATGTTTAAAGCTATTTCAAGTTGACAAGGGTTTTGGTTGGTGTCTTCATTAGTACATTTTACCTGCTGCACATGCATTTGCAAAGAGAAGCAGAGCCCTTGCATGCTCTCCAAATGCTGCTGGGTTGGCGGATCTTACGAGGCTGCCCTCTTCTTGCAGAACCAAGCATACACCAGATAGTCAGCACAGACCTCCCCTGTTACACATGGGTTAAAAGGAAGTCGTAATCTAGGAAGAAGACGGAGCTTCGATACACGAATGCATTGACCCGGAAGGGAAATGATGTGACAGCCACGATTGGAGGAGTGGCTGCAATCGTTTACCAAGGGGTCATGTATGACGGTATATTATGGGGACGAAGCGACGTGATCGGTTCCTTCGCTTTGGTTAAAAGTAAACAACCCAGAAGGACGGAAAACCCCTGTGACTGCTGTTTGTGAGTATTTATTTGTTTTTGGTTACTAATTCTTGTGGTTTATTTGTTAGTAGACACCTAAACAAGTTCCGGAGCTGTCGCTGAGGACCAGCAAAAACCCAGAACAACACTGCACAAATTGTCACCAGATAACTGTATCACCCACCCCGAGCAACGTAAACCCAGGACTGGTGATCGTGACTGTATATTGTGGGAGAGATACTTGTTATTATTATTTGGGACTGCAACCTGTGTTATTTTCCTTGTGCTTTACACATTGTTGTGTATTGCCAGGGACCTTTCTTTTGGTTACCAGACCTGGACTTGTGTAAATACAACCCAGCTTTTCCCTTGGAATACAAGTCTCTGTCTGGCTCATTACGCACTGCATCGCTCTTGCACCTGTACACAGAAACCACTTTGCCACACTCCATTATATATTTCTGCCTTTTCTGCTTCATTAAATTGTGACTGTCCAGTACTCACTGGGGCTGGGGTGGACGAAGGCCCAGCTGGGGTGAATGGGCACGGAGGGGGGTGGGACATGCGCCGGCTGGGCAGTATAGGGAGGGGCCCCGTACCCAAGTTCCTTGTCCCCGGCCGTGGCCTCTGCGTAGCTTGGGGGGGCAGCTGGTCGAGACATGATGGTGCCCTCGAGTCCTGGACAGACGTGGGATGGAGGAAGAAGCTGGAAAACAAGAGAGAGAGGACAGTCCAGGTTTCATTATGAATCAAGTACCTTGAAGAGTAAGTAGCAGGGTTCAGAAAAATATAGTTATACATCCACACGTGTTGCTACAACTGTTTAAATAACGTACCTGGTATTGTTCTTTTGTTAACATCCTGATAACTTTAAAACTCTGTTTCAAAGCTCTTCTCAATATGGCCGCTCTAGTGCACTGGGGTTTGAGATGTGTTTTCTAAATCACTGCAGGAAGAGTGATTAAAAAAAAACTAAAAAAAACACATAACAAGTGCTCTGGCCTTTCTCTTCCATACCACATCACGGATCGTTATTGCTGTGTTACCTGTTTGACAGTATGGGCAATAATCCTTACACTATCAGTGCACTAGGGCAGCCATTTTACAGGTACGTTATTTAAAGTGTTGTATCAATGCGTGGGGATATATAATGCTATATTTTTCAGAACCCTGCTACTTACTCTTTAAGTAGTAAAGTATATGTGCAATTTACTGTCAATGTGGCCTTAATGAGTTTGTTAATTACTTAATTATTGAGGGAGCACTTTTTTATAGAATATCACTGTATTCCCCCGTTGACAATTTGATTGTTTCTGGGTCAAACCATGTTACTGGCTGAAATCACGTCTGTAAATAGGAGAAGCAGCAGATTGACTGTTGACAGGAAAGAAACCAGTGAAGGGGACAATTTCACCCTACAGGTGAAATGACCAAGGAAGTACAAGACAGTCTACAAGTATGACTTGAAAACAGGATATTCTTTAACTTAATGTAGAGCCGGATATCACGTTTTAAAATGCATGGTTGTTGTGTTTCTTTCAAAACTGCACAAATGAGACCTATAAAATGAATGGATGTTCATGGCAGAGAAAATGTATGGAAATATTTTGGTACCTGCAATTACTTTAAACAAGAGAACCCAAATTAGAGTGCATTACCGTCTGGTAGTTGACGGAATAGGGAAGACAAGTTAAGGTAATGTCTCATAAATCCTAGTTTTATTGCTATTAGAAACTGGTAAACAGTGCATTTTGTTGTTATGTTGTGTAGTCTACTGTGTGGTAGTGTCCAGCTATGGATCTTTCTGATTGGTGGATGAAAGTTTGAGGTTTCTAGTTATCATTATTGTTATAAATACAACACAATTCCCATTTTATCATTTTAACTGCCTCTTTTATTTTTACTTTAATGTTACTATCCAAAAGTATATGAAATGTTACTATTTTATTGGAAGTCAACACTGGTATTTTAACATTCACACTATTTTTGTCAGGCATTGAACAAGGAAAATAAGCATTCTTTTCGTACTAATTACTGTATTGCTTCGAATTTAAGATACACTTTTTAAACCATGTTTTCTTCTCAAAAATAGCCTGTGTCTTAAATTCAAGTAAAGTATAGTGATTTGTGTATTAAAATCGATAACAAAATATGTGACTCCGAGTACACAAACAGCAAAGTGACTGACTGTCGAAAAAAGGCGAACAAAGACATCACTGCCCGAATACACAAGCAACAGCGTGACTTACTGCCAAGAAAAGATGAACCAAAGCGCTACTGCCCGATCTCGAATCATCCATGACATACAGGCAGCCATTTTCAAAGAAGCGTCATTAGCTTCCTGAGGAATTCAAAGAGAAGACTTTACAATTTCAGAGATTCTCACAAACAGTACCAGCTTGGACAGATCGGAAATGCTGATCAGACCCCCGTATTTTCCGACATGCCGAGCAATACCACAGTTCACAAATTGGGAGAAAAAAGGTGGGAGTAATCACGACTGGAAATGAGAAGCAGCACATAACTGTAATGTTCTGTGTGACAGCAGACGGCTGCAAACTGCCTCCATATGGGTAACTGAGGATGTATCTTTGTAATGTGTTTGATGTTGTATTCTTTCTTCAAATTGAGGGTGGGTAATTTGGGCGGTGTCTTAAATTCAAGGGCATCTTAAATTCAAAGGAATGCGGTAATAACTAAAATTATAAACTGAAAACTATTCTTCAAGTAAGCGGCAGGTGGATTCAATAACATCCTGGTGACTTTTTATTCAGTACAGTTAGTACACCAGAATAACCTGAAGATGTCCCTAAAGGTAAATCCATCCTCCCTGCTGTAAATGTCAGTTCAATTTGCACAGATCATCGAGTGGTTCAACATCTCATTTCTAATAAATTTACAGGCTAAACCTTGCGCTGGAGATAATAAAAATCCTAACTGCATTGAGGATTAGGGTGATCCAATACAATTCATTAAAAGATTCAGTCACACTCTTGAGTTTGTGAATCTTATTTCTCAGGACACCCATCAAGAAGTGGGTCTCTCTGACATGGAAAAGAAAGAGAACGACTTGTAAATGTAAAATTGTTCATAATTTTAAATAATGCATGTACAACACGATAAAGGTTAAACTATGGCCATGTATCTTTAAATTTAGTTGCCTTTATTTTTTTTCTTAAACAAGTATTTTTCTTTGTATGTATTAGATACAGTAGGGACAGGTCACAGTTCTCTCATCTCTTAGGAACACCCAGAAAATTTGGGGACTCGTTTTATACAGTATATATGACAATACTGAAGAGAGGGATGCTGTAAGTCTTTGTAAAGTTAATTCAGAGATGGTTTAAAGTAGAAAAAGTGAGCAAGGTCATTCTATATGAAATCAGTCACCAAAAACCTTGACCTCCTTTGATTTGGATAAAAATGTGCATGAATGTTTGTCTTTGGGAGAAGTAGTTAAAGTGTAAATTTTAGGCCTGTGTGACATCCCATCCATGAGATACAGCTCATCAAATCCTGACCTGATTTGGACACCCACCCTACCTTTACGTGGTCATATCTTCCTCCATATTTGATATAGAAAGCTGCTGTTAGTGTCATTTTAAAGCTCTCAAATAGGACTACCTATTCATTATATCAAAATTTTCACATCAAAATTGATGTGAAATACAAGAATAAAAAGTCGTGTGAATCTGTAACCTTTGACCTCACCCAGGTCAAATCACGTAACCTTGGATTTTTGTAGCAACGATTCCTCAAGGTAATAACTGTGCCTGGCACACAGCATCTCCACTTCTTTCAACCAGTTTCCAAAGCAAAAGTCCTTCTACGAGAGTTCTCCCAGTTGACAAAACAAAGGGAAGAATCAAATCACGCTCGAAGAGGATGGTCTACCATTTGATCAAGTGAAAGGATATGTTACTGTTCAGTATGACAGTCACTGGTGGCATGGGCTGGTGGTGTCTGCTGATCAGAAGAAATGCAGGCTGAAATTAACTTCCTGCACCCGAATGGAGCAGCACGACCATTCTGTTTCCCTCGCCGTCCAGATCAATTTATTGTAGACATGGAGTGTGCTGACATGAGTGGAGCCAACACCTGCAACAGGAAGGACATACACCCCGAGAGACAAGAAGACGGCCAAAGCATCAAAAGCCTTGACAGAGTGGCTACGAAGGAAAGGGGACCCTAAGCATAGGTGAGTGGTAAATTGTGTTGCATGCAGAAATATAAGGACAGAGACCTGAAAATGAAATATCTACATTCCCAATACTTCTAACAATACGTTTTCTTTTCCAGGCTCAGTGATTCATTGGATTTGAACAGTGGTAATTATAGCTCCTGGAGAAGCATCACTTAGGCTACGTACACACACAGGCTAAATGCGGTTGAGAGTTCACTTTTTGCTCTTAATACGGTTTGTATACACACACAGTTCGGTTACAAAGGGCAGCGACAACCGCACTAGTTAATCCCTTTCAGAGCAAGTATCGAGTGTGGTTATTAATTCAGTTCAGTTAGTTAATGCGCACTAACTGTGTGTGTGTATTACAACCGCACTAACACAACCGCAGTTGGTGCTCAGTGGATTTCTGTGCAACTAATGATGTCATTGTTTATCAGACATTTCCGTGTGATAAACATAACTAAAAACAAATATATAGGTGCCTGATGAGCCAAGTTGATTTTGTAATATTGATGAATAGTAAATTCACAACAATGGTTGTGCATACATATAATATACTTTTTATTTAATCAAAGTACAGTTGTATACCATTTTGTTTTAAAAAAAATGTGTTGTTGGTTTTGCAACTTAAATAAAACAATATGGGACAATTCGTATCCCCAAACGCCACAGTGCGACCGCAACTCATTTTTCCACCAATATCGAACGTCTCATCTGTGTGTTTTGGCACTCCATGAAAGTTCTCAGTAAATGACAAAGACGCATATACGACTCCTTAGACATGCATACATTTTTAATCCAGTCATTTGGAATCCACTCAAGTCGTTCCCACCAGCCTTCTGGTCAGACGATCGCCCAAATGTTTCAATCTACCGTCATGGTACTGCAGATCGTCACCACTGTATTTAGCAGTGCAGAAAAAGCAAAACGGTGTCTCCTCTGGTTTTGCAGAAAAGAGCATAGCTGTGCTTGACAAGCTCTCAATCACTTACGTACTGTACTTTCTTCCAAAAGCATAAACAAAAACACAGCCTCCATGTTGTCACACAAAACCTCACGATCGGCATGTAACGATGGCCCGAGTTCAGTGGTTTGTTTAACCAGGGAGTGCAGTCACTTCAGTAATGAAAGCTGTGTGTGTACAACAAACAACCGCAGCAAATGCCGTTTGTAAATACGGTTGTTGAGCCCAACTGCAATGTGTGTGTGTACGTAGCCTAAAAATACCAAATATGCACTGACAGAAGTACCACTGGTGGGAACAAAATTAAACATGCACAATTCAGTATTGATTTATATTTAATTCACCTGTATTTGTTTGTTTTAGCCAATTGTGTAAATAGGGCACCTTAGTTCATTCATTAATATAGTAATAGCTGTTACAGCTGCACCAGTTCACTGCAGCTTCAATTTAACAGGAGAGGAAAGTATACTTGATTGCAAATAAATATTTTTGTTTAATTGTATTAGTGTGAATCAGATTTCTGGTTTTCATTCCAATCAAGCTGTCATCCTGCAGCCTCGCAGCAAGCATCTTCTATGGGGTAAGCTACCTGACAAGGCTTCAATCTCAGTAGGGAGCACTGTAGTAGTGGAGCCTTCAACTTCCAGAGCTGTCAATAGAAGGATATTGGTGGGTCATGTTGTCACACTTCTATGGGGAGATGGATGGGTACCACTTAAGTTTATTAACCCCTTAGATGAACCACTTATCCTAAGAAGAAACTCAAAGTTTACAGATGTCTACCCCTGCATTGCGCTTAAAGATTTTGACTTGAGACCAAGAGATGAGTGTGACTCCAGTGATGCTATTAACAATGATGCAAAGAATGTAGAGATCCAAATGAGCTACCAGTGTGTCCAATACAGTTCCATTGCCAGGGAGTTAGAGCTTGTTGGATTAGATCGACTCATGTGAGGTGACTGACCAACTGAAGGCTAAGCTTAGAGGTCTGGTGGTTAAATATGAAAATATATTTTCCATGGAACAAACTTGACTGCGGCGAATACACTTAAAAGACGAGTGCCTGTTTCATCTGTCATATCGCAGGGTTTCACCAGCAGATTGCCACAAGCTGAAACAGGTTCTAGATGAGATGGAAGAGAAGGGAATAATTAGAAAATCAAGTAGTGAATGGGCCTCTCCGTTAGTGCTTGTCTGGAAGAAGTTCAGGGACCTTGTGCACTAATTTTTGGTAAACCGAACCCCCGCACTTCAAGACTTGCACCATATAATTTTGATTTGAAATATGTGCCAGGAATTAAGAATGTTATCCCAGATCACCTCAGCAGAACTGTCTTTGTCAAGGGTAAGCTCACTGAGCGCTTGATCCAGGAACCATATCAGGCAGAGGCAGAAGCAATCCAAGGCACTGATGTCCATTTAACAGTGAACACTCAAGCTGTGGCCACTGCTACAGGTGAAGAACAGGTAGCAGGGGTGGTTACTTCTGAAGAGGTAGCAGCTATTCTAGACACTCAAGTGCATTGCGACTCCTGTGTAAAAGAGCAGTTAATCAGTCTTGCTACAAATGGTCAGCGCTTGACCCTCCATAGTCAACAGACTATTCCAGCATTGTCCCACAAGGATCTTAGGGACAAACAACAAGCTGATGACATTGTTTCCAGAGTGATATATTACAGTGAATGGAACCGGCGTCCTTATAGGAGATGTGAGACAAGTCTATGGAGAGTGTCCAAAGACATGATTTCAGGTCAGTGCAAAAGCTGCATCGTAAGCAAGTCACCTGAGCCATAAGCTAGATATCCTTTTGGAATCCATACGGGACCTCTCCAATGGAATTAGTTTGTTCTGATTTTTGGACTGCATAGGACCACCAGAACAACAGTACAAATAAGTCAGCTGACAGATGGGAATCTTCCTTCTATGAAGTTATTTCGAGAAATCCGTAATATTGAGATGGCAGAGAAGACTGTTCATCGGAACTTGATCATGTTAGCAAACTTTTTGCCATTGGATGCCGACTGCGGTGAAGTTGTAGATTTTCTTTCAGGTGCAGAAACTTCAAGCATGGCAAGGAATCCTGAGTTAAGTTCAAACCAGGAATTGGAAACTCCAGAGTCAGAGAGGTGATGAAGAAGCAGAAAAAGAAGAGTGCTCAGAGATGGAAAAACTCTGCAGTTTACAGTAGAATCTTAGAATTGAGACCTCACCTCAAAATGTAAATGATGAAGAGTCTAGTCACATAGTGCCAGCAAAGCACGATGACCAAGTCACTGGTGTGCTATCAGATCGTGGCATAACTAGAACCAGAGCTGGTCGTACAGTGAAAGCAGTAGATAGACTTATATGCAACATGAACACGTTAACTGGCATTATCACCAAAGTTGGACAGTTGTTCACCAAAAGCAAATATTATAAAGTGGAAGTGGTGTAGTTTTGGAAATAACTGGCATATTCAGGTAGGTCTGGACTGGAGTTGGAGTTAACCAGGGATGGTTACAGTTACAGGACAATACAATACAGTGCATACATCTGTCATGCAATAAACCAGTAAGTCCTCAGGCTTCAGTTAACACTTAATTCTGAATTTTCAGAGGTGAAATAAAGTCAAATAGTAGATGAAGGAACAAAGCATTGGTCTTGACTGGATAGAGAATCATGTAAAAAAATTAAAAAAAATAAATGTTACAATGAGAACTTACACTGAATGACCAAAAAACTGAGCAGTAAAATCAGAAAAAATACCCTGGTTTATATGTTCATGTGACGCATCATGTGTTCCATCAGAGCTGAGCTGTCCAGCCTTATTTGTTAAAAGAGCCATACAGATGATCAGGGAGTTCTTAAACAACATAAAAAATGCACTGGCTGCAATGACCAAAGCGTTCATCAAGTCTGGAATGGCAACGTTTGCAGAAAACCACTGCCTGAAATGCTGAAGATGGTGGTGGCATTCTGAAATAATTTATATCCATAGCCGCTCATATACACAGCCTTGCTTGTTCACATTGGAAACCCCGACCCATACAGAAGCAAGCGACTTGAACTGACAAGGAATAATGATGGTGATTGAATTCATGAAACAGTCTACACGGGTGAATCACCTGTAGCCACTTTACGTGTCAATTAAACAACAAACCCGACAGGCTCGGTGGTATTGGGCAATACCGGACCACCCAAGGGCGTAATAAGGCCCGGCGCCGCGTGCAGAGGATATCAAGGATATCTGTCCAGGTGAAAAGGCACTTATGCCGGTACTTTTTATTTCCTGGTCATCTATTCAAAGTTAATGTACCCCCCTGCCTAGGGTACCAGCCAATGAGATGCCAGGAAATAAAAAAAAACATTTTCTAATCAAAATTAGAAAATGATTCAGTATCATCAGCCAATCAGCTTCCAGCTACAGCAGGCATTAATACACAGTAGATGCCTGCTGGAACGTCACTGTATCACCTGTGCAGGTACTGACTTTTTCTTTTTGACTTGTTGCATTTTTCAGTATAGTTCACATCTATTGGACAGTAAATACTAAACAAAGACACAATTGGTCCAAATAAATTTTATTATCAACCAAAACAAGCCAATCAATACTTTGCATCAACGAAAACAAACAATCCTGTACCTGCAAGTGCTGAGTCAGCCAATCACAGCCTGTCAGCTCGACTGGAGCGTAGACACAGCATCTTTCAACAACAACAAAGCCAGACACGGAGGGTTAATTGCAACAAACTAAAGGAGCATACTAACTGGGGATGATCCCGTGGTCAGTAAGGAGGACGGTCCCCAGCTGCGTACTAAAAAAGTTCTCAATTACAACAAACCCAAAGTAACTGCTGATGCCTCTAGAGCAGGGGTCTCCAACCCTGGTCCTGGAGAGCCCCAATCCAGCAGGTTTTAAAGGTGTCATCAATGGCTAAAGATCTGGAACACCTGTTAATATCGACTAATTAAGGTAATAAATGGTTCAATTAAGTAACTCAGACATTGGTTGAAATGAAATCCAGAAGCCCCAGTAGCTAACCAGGACCAGGGTTGGAGACCCCTGCTCTGGAGGATACTAAAACACGTTACTAAGTTACTCCAGCAATTTCTGTAGAAAAAAAAAATGTGTCAAAACCAGTTTCATCCTTATTCAACTTCTTCAACTTAACGTAGGCCTACTTTATAAAAATTAAAACAACAATAATAAGTAATTCCAGTACGACTTTCCAGTGTCTCTGCTTTCAGCCTCTTCCACAGATTTTTTTTTTAATTTGCTGCTGTACCTGTCCGGCTCTCAGGGAAAGCAGCATTAAATCTGCTTACAGTGTATTCCATGCAGTTGAGCGCTGCAGAATTGCTGTGGAATCCTTTCGGCCATCCTCCAAGGTTTCAATAAAATCTTGCATACACTCTATGAAATGAAGTTTTTGCTTCATTGTACAAATTTTGCACACGACTACTGACCATGATTGCCTTTGTATGGATGTACTGAGAAATTAAGCTGTTTTAGGCTATACCTGAAATATGTAATTGGCATTTCTGATTCGATTTACACCTTTTATAGTCAATACACCTTTGGTCCGATAAACGAATGCATTTTTTTGTGTGTGAAAGGTGCACGATGCAATAAAGAGCTTAATCCTGAGCTCCATCCACAACTTTGTTCCGCATCTTTTTTCGTTGCAATTAGTACTAAGTTAGTACAGAGCTGAGGATGACCCTGAGACAGTACCGTATTAGCTAGTCCGCAGCTTAGTACACAGCTCAATACTAAATTTACAAGTTTGTTGCAATTGACCCGGACAGTTCAGTAATATTTCTCCATTCTGACTGTCACTGTTCTGATAAACTATAAGCAGCCCCGGCAATAAAATTGGCATTCAAGGGGTTAAACTGTAACTACTGTTTGTTAAAAAAAAGTAAGGCATGTTCATTGGCATCTTAGTAAAAATATAATTGAGCTTTCTGTGTTTGCGTGACTGTAAAAATGAATATTAGTTTCAATTATAGCCCTTGATTAATAGATGGTCGAGGAACTGCTCCCATTTTTCTTTTTCTTCTTGCCAATAAATGTATATTTCAATTCGTAACTATAGCAGCAAATACTAGTAACAAACACTGTTTGTACACAACATGCCTCAATAAAGCTAAAGACAAGTGTGTTTGTGTGTGCCTTGGAGGCGGTGGTTGCATTTCATGTAAGTACTTTGTGTGTGTGTGTGTGTGTGTGTGTGTGTGTTACATCATTAAAGCACCTAGCAGGTTATATAAATTAAAATTTTAATACTGTACCAATTACATGCACAGTCGGTGCCTTTCTATAAAGACTACATCGCAGTACTGTGCTGAACCAATACTGTGTCTGATGAGCAGAAATGATGCCAGACACCTCTTTTGATTTGAGTTTTTCTTCCTCGCAAACATTTTTGTTGCACTGGAACACTCGAGTGGTGATATGATGAGATGTAGTATTTAAGAACAATACGAAATAACCCCGTGTAATACGAGAGAAAGGAAGCCTTCCTGCGCCATTTCCTGGATCATTTTCAATCGTTTCGGTATGTTTTTCGTTTTTTTTTAAAACAAATTACAATTACATGCCATAAAACATTTGTCAGTTGCATAACAACGCAAGGAAAACATGAGCTGCATTTCTTTAAGATAACGCTATACTGAAATGCAATATTGTAACGATGAATTACAATGTAGCTACAACGCAGCATCCTTGAGCTTTCAAGGTTTCGAACTAATAATTATTTTTTAAAAGGTTTAAAGATATAAATAAGTGATCATTTCAAACGTGAAAAACAAGCGAATTATAAATATTGTATTTAAATGTAACGCTCTTACCTGCAATGTAAGGATGTAGTCACAGCGCTAAGGTGACAGCCACAACACAATGGGTGCGTTCACGAGAGGCAGACTTTCCTAAGTCTGCACAGATTCTGCAAAGATTCTGAAAATTCATTGGCTACTTGCTCCGATTCTTTGCAGATTCTGCGCAGAATGACGAAAGTCTGCGTGTCGTGAACGCACCCAAAACTAACCACACGCTTCTGACGCTCGACCTGCACTGCCAGCATAGCGCACCCAGTCTGGGAGATGTAGTTTTTTGAAACCATTCTTCACAACAGTCAAACCCTTTTCATATCACTTCTGAAGGACTGAGCAAACAGTGTGACAATAAGCAGAGTTAACTTTATTAGGAGTTCACCAATATCCTCACAGATTATATCATAAATATGTTTTTTTTGTTGTTTTGTTTTTTTGTCGTGGAACTCAGAATACCAGTAGAACTGTGTATTGTTTTGATTAGAATAATGTTGATTATTTTATAATATTTTTTTTTATATCAGAATGAACTACCACACTTTTGCATTCCCAACATAAGATTGCTGTGCAAAACTAGTGCTAATCCGTCTGTAAATAACTTTTACCCAACAATCACTGTATACACCTTTATTAGGGAAACAAGTTATTAAAACATGCAAGGCGACCATCCCCTCCTTTAGATATGTTCAAGCTAATTTGACCACAATATAAAAATCACGAAACATGGAGTATTACAGCCTTTATTTTATAAATTCAATACAAAACAAAAGCTGTTAACTGTTTAATTTTTGTTTTACTGACAAAATAAAATAAACTTGATCAAACATCTTCTAATTTGCACATTACAGGTGCGTCTTCAGGAAACACCAGTTTGATTATTGTACAAGAAATACATAAATCAGTCAACAAGAAAAATATCTTCCACATGAAACCTTCGATTAAAAAAAAAATAAGAAAAAGAACAAAGAACAAAGATCGACACCATGGACATATGCATTGTGCTGTGAAATTCCCTATCAAATTGGAGGTAAACTGTCCTTTTGATTGATGGAATCGTTATTCAGTAAATACCCTACCATCCCCTAAGATTTTAGTTTTTATAAGTGTAGCAGGTTGCTACACAAAGTAGCGACCTGCTACATAAGCTTCAAAGAACTTGGATTACTTCTAAATCAATAATTAGCCATTTAGAGTATTTTACAAAAATAATAAACAAACATCAGAACAACAAAAAAGTACCGAATACAATATTGTGTGTGCCATCTATAAACCTAAGAAAAACATAATGAAAGACTTCTGATTAGCTTAAATACAAAATAAATTAACACAACTTAATTATTACCATTATTGTTGTTTGCTGGAGGCTTGCTTTACCAATTTTTATAAGAAAATTGGTTTGTTAAGTAAGGTATAAACCACGACGGCCGTGCGGTTCCTGTGATATATACCACGCCTGGGGTGGTGATAAGGCCCGAGGCGGAAGCCAAGGACCTTTAACCACCCCAGAAGTGGTGTTTTTTCAGGTGGACTGCTGTCTTCACTCAGAAAGTTGGTGTTGTACCAGTTATCTGGAGTTTCATCCCCAAATATATTAAAGAAAATAGGTGGAATGTTTACTCATTTTTGGCAGTGGTTTTGTAACTAATAACAAATAAAATGGCAGTTTGTCATGGAATTTAGAATGTAGTGGTGCGTAGTTATTTATTCAGTGTGAAGCGGCTCATTAGTATGCAAGCCGTGGTATACGCTACAGATATGCATGGTCATGTGATGCTGTTTAACCAATCAGAGGTTGTTGTTTTTTAAAGCCATGTTATAATGAACTACAATCCCTAAACAAACGCAATTATGCTAGTCTTCATAAACAGAGCTCTATGTTTGTAAATCAACAACGTACCACATTTTACAAGATTTTTCTCATGTATTACAAGTAATACTAGCAGCATTTATCAACCATAAGGCTGCATAGTAGGTTATTTATTTCAGAGCAGCTGGGGCAGCTACTTGTGGCTGCTGAGCCTGCAGCTATAGGAGCTGGCCCAGCATACACCAATGGGCAATTTAGATATAAAATGGCCAATCCATGTTAAGAGAGATGGTTTAGTCACCCTCCTGGCATCATCTATATATATTGGTAATAGATTGCCAATAAAGATGACACAATTATTTTTGTGCACATTATTTACATCTGTAATACAACATAACATGGAGCCCCCGTCCATAACATGGAGCACCATAACGCTGGTTGCCTTTGCACACCATTCAGGCTACTTCACTCGCAGCCTCACTGAAATCGCTAACAGAATCGTCCTTTGTCAGATTAGGCTCTCCGATATCAGGCACAGGCTCTTTAGGCTCTGACAGCATGCGACACAATACCATAGGCCAGATACTCGACTTGTCATACGACTTGAAGGCAGGGGTGACTGGCTTGCGAAACTTGGTTCTGAAGGTGTGCAACAGACAGAAGTTGTCCACCGCATAGAAGGATAGCTTCCCATTTTCATAGTCCAGGAAGACCCCAAGACGGTGAAACTTCTCGCAGATCTGGTGGATCGCGTCTCCATTGTGCATGGCGTAAAATTCTCCGTCACAGAACTGGAACACCCAGGACTCCTTGTTGAAACCTAACGTCATGTCTTTCCTGGTCCCAGTCCGTGGCATAGTGGGGTAGGCCACCCCAACGCCCCAGTTTTCTTTGCCCTTGATCATCACTTCCCAGTAGTGACAACCGCTGGAGAAGATCTGGGTTGCCATGACATTAGGGGTCTTGGTGAACCGCTCTGGCTTTTCCAGGACGTTCTGGGCCTGTGATACATACCTTATTTCTCGCTGGTCCTTTGTGACTCTCAGGTTCCTGTGAGCGGTGTTCTCATCGAACGTGATGTTCTCTGAGTCTAAAGCAGGAGGAAGGACAATGAACACAACTTAGTTTCAGTAGAAGCTAGCCCAGGTCCTGAGGAGCAAATTGGGGTTCACTTTTTTTTAGAAAATTGATAATAACAGAGGAAACATGGACTTCTAACCTATCCTCCATTCTCCATATTCAATGTGAAAAACTAATGTCTTCTTTGGTTGACAAATTGCTTCAACTTTATCTTTGAAATATAATGTATATTTTAGTATTCTGGAGCACTGGTCAGCACCTGGACTGGCCCAAATCTGAATCCACTGGCTATATACCTGAAAATAGGTACATACTGACTGCACATGTTCTATGCTGCCATGTGAATACAGTTATTATTATTATTTATTTCTTAGCAGACACCCTTATCCAGGACGACTTACAATTGTTACAAGATATCACATTATTTTTACATACAATTACACTATTTTTTTACACACAATTACCCATTTATACAGTTTGATTTTTACTGGAGCAATCTAGGTAAAGTACCTTGCTCAAGGGTACTCCGGTCAAGAGTCCAGAGCCCTAACCACTACTAACCAGTTATAGCTGACTAAAAAAGCAACTTGGCAACAAACTTAGGTAAGGTAAGGTGCCAGCACTGGAAGAAACCAACAACCAAGCCAACTTTAAAATATGAAGTGAATTGATGCTACTGGTCCATAAAGGAAGTAATGGTGCTGTGTACTTCAAGAAATATAAATGAAAAATGTGATTATTGTATTAATAATATCTGCAATAATATTTGGCATAACCCTATTCTTACTTTTAGACAGGATACTTAATTCCAGTGATCCTGTAACCCTGTTGTTTCTTAACAATTACTGAGTACTTATTATGGAACATGTGCTCTGCAACCGACAGTGTTACTAGTTTCTCAATCAAGTTCTCAGTCAAATCGAGGTGAGGCTGCCCCCCAGTTTCCATCCTCTCACTCACATTGCCAAGGCCGAGGCAGGAATTTCTTGGTGCTCTTCAGAATTTCATCTACACAATTCTCCAGTGATTTCAGCCTCTTGTTGTCAACTTGGATGTCCTTCCCAAAAGATTTATGTATGGCCTCGACCATTTCAACACTAAACCATTGTAAAAAAATAAATAAATAAAGATTAAAAGAGCCCAAGCTATCCACTCTCACCCAGCACACTTCACCTAAATTGAAGATTCTTTGGAAATAGACTTTTATTAACAAAGCAACTCAAGGCTTTGTTATAATAGCCATCTACAACCAGGTTCTGGTAGAAAAATAACTTAAAACAAGCCTGACCAGGCAACCAGGCACGTTTTTAACTTGGTGACATCTGTGTAGCACTTAGGTAAGTCATCTGCAGTTCTGACAGTGAAGAACATAAGAAAAAGATATACATTCTAAACAACACGTTAACATAACAGATATTAAATAAATCAAGTTTAAACTCAATGTGTACTCTACGTTATTTTAATAATTTTGAATCAGGATACCGCTACCAATATTGACCTTGCGCTTATTTTCATGAGTGGTGTTTCCTTTAGCGCTTTGATTTATATTTACAATGACAAACGTGAAACTGAAATTGAATATATGATATATTAATGTGATAAGCAAGTTTGTTTAATACTGAAGTTTACCTGGTTTTCATTGAGTTGACCTCCTGTGTATGAGAAAATGAGAAAAGACAATCAGCAATCGAAAGTACCTGCATTCATTTAACCAATCATTTGTCAAAATGGATAACATGAGCACTATTGAAGTGGGATCTAACAGAGTCAAAATCCATATTGTTGAATTCATATCAACTGCAGGCAAATTGCATTTAAATAATATTATGAGAATGCTGTTAAGCTATTGAAACAATAAAGCCTTGAATACTATTTTTAGTTTATTGACTACAGTTAGGTAAATTGGTAATTTCCTGATTAGCAGTGAAGAGGAGGAGGGATAGGGTTAGAGTAAATTTGTCAATCTGTGATTTATGTTTAGCAGTGAGAAGGGAGAGACAGCCTCACCATCAGTATGTTGATGCTCTCGCACTCAGTGAGCTGGAATTTGTCCATGTGCTCCACGTTTTCCACCACGTTCATGGCAGCCTCGATGAAGTCGAACCCCCCATTCACCAGGCTGTGGATTTGGCGCAGCATGTTGTGGTGCTCAGCCTCGATCAGTCGGTATGTGTTTTGCTCATCCTGCTCTAGTAGCGCACGCATCTCTCCGTACATGGCTTTCACAGAATTCTTCACCTTTTCAACTGTTTCCTGCACGAGAGATGGGGGGATATGTCAGTACACACTCCACTGCAACCCCTCGGACTCACTTCCTTTATAGGGTTGGCCTGATACTGTTGCAGGTCTGAGGAAGGGTCTGCGTGATTTAAAGGCAGACTCATTTGGGCTGTGTCATGATGAAAATGGGCAGTAATGTTTTACTTTAAAATGTAATGAACAAACCAAGAATTTCAAGAAGTATAACAAATCAAATACAGAAAAACTGCGCTTTCAATGGCCATGTTCAATTCAGCATTTATACATTGATTTTTTTATTTTTTAGTCACTATATATGGAATTATTTTTTCGTCTTCGCCTCATGACTTACAACGCACCCGGGGCGTGGTGATATTTATCACACACCCAGGCGTGCCTTATTGCTTACGTATCCACATGGGCATCCACAGAATTAATTGACGGCAAGGTGTTTAAAACTAGTCAGGGTAACGTGTTTTTGTGTTGCATAATAATTATTACACTGCTAAGCCTCATTTACATTTACAGCTCATACTTAAGCCGGCATAGGTCCGGATGGCAGCAGAGATTATCATGTGTCTATCTTTTTTTAATTCAAGACGGTGGTGTACACTAAGGGGAATTTAAGAATACACTTTAGCTACTGTCTCCACATCTATGGAGTTATTTTAACCACACAGGAACGTGTAGGAATAAAAGTTGAAAAAAGCAGTCACCCATAAGATTTAACATTTAGCTAAATATTGAACTAAATCTTAAATCTCTTAACTAGATTTAAAATTTAGCTAAATATTTAACTGGCCAGCTAAATCTCTAAAAAGGTTTAACATTTGGCTAAATATTGAACTAAATCTTAAATCTCTTAACAAGATCTTGTAATGCTGAAATTTGCATATTTGCATATTTCATATTGCATATTTCCCGATTAGCATTACAAGAGGCAATCAATTAGTGTGAAAGCACAAAGCGTGCGGAGCTCGTTTGCATACAAACTCCAGATTTAGCTGGCCAGTAAAATATTTAGCTAAATGTTAAATCTTGTTATTGTAATGCCTTGCAATTAATCGGCTGCAGTGTGTGCAAAATAGTGCTGCACGGCTTTTATCAAGATCAAGGAAGCATGAGCATATATCGCCAATCTTGGCATCATTACATTGGCTACCAGTAAAATGTAGAATAAACTACAAGATCTTGATGCTGACATTTAAGGCTTTGCATAGCCTTGGCCTATCATATGTCAGGGACATGCTTAACCTGTATCTGCCACAGCGGAACCTGCGGTCTGCTAATGACTCTAATCTACTTGTGCCGAAGACAAGGCTGCGCACTATGGAACAATCTGCCTGGACACTTGGAGGACTATGAGACTATTGAGGCTTTTAAATCTGGAATCAAGACATATTTTTATCAATTGGCTTTTTTGTAATTGTGCTTATTGTTTTACATGTATTTTTCTTTTTTTTTCTTCCTCTGTTGCTTAGCGCTTTGTGATTCCTGCAATGAAAGGTGCTATATAAATAAAATTCATTATTGTTATTATTATTATGTGCACATAAATCAGCTAAAACAACATCTGATGAAAACCAATACTGTAAATTTGCCTCCATATTGACTCTGAATATCAAATTCAACGAACATCAACAAATACAGAGTAAAATTATTTGATCTAATAAGGTACCGTACTGCTCCAGATTTCTTCGCGCTCCTGGTTGTCTGAATTTGTGAGTTCTTAATGTCGCTCTGCCTTTCTGTTCCTGTAGTCTGCACTACTGAACTCACAAGTTATTTCCCGCCAGCAGAAAAAAAAATTGTGTACGAGAATCCTTGAACAGCCCGTCCTGCCTTTGAGCCAGACAGCCAGCTTGGTATCCTTTTGATCAGCTTGGTGTGCTTTCCAATAGCTTTCAAAAACGTTATTTCATCACCCGAATAGATGACTCCTCTGTACTACTGTGTACCAGTAACTGAGAGAGTTAAATGAACTCAATATTCTTCTCAGGAGTCATTTACTTGCCTGGTGCCGGTGGGGTTCCAACTACCATTCATCTAACATTTTTTTTTTTTTTTTTTGTAAATTCGGTTCGGGGTGGGGGTGGGGGGGGGGGCAAGTGCCCCCCCTTGCCCTCCCTGTAGACGCCCATGCATATCTAGTATGTTACGTAGTACTATACTATACATTATACATTTCATTTAACAGTCTGTCTGTCACACACTACAATGTGAACATGATAACGGTCTTGATTTTGTACCAATCTTTAATCTGCACTTCTTAAAAGGCAATGGCTGCAGACACCGGAATACATGATTCTAGTTCCTTACATGAACAGAAATATTATGTACATTAAAGCACTTCTGAATTTACATTTTGATATTTTATATATTTATTTATTTTGTTCATTCAAATGTTTGAACTGAATAATTCAGGAAGGATTTGTTAAAATGTGAAAGGCAGGAAATAGTGGAGCTGCTCCGGAACCTCAGCTCCGACTCCATGCACCGGAGAGCTCCAGTGACCTGCTCCAGCTCTGCTCCGGCACCGGAGCTCAGATCATAAAACTGTCAAGCTCTGCTACAGTTCCATGCTCCGGAGTGCTCCAGTGACCCAGCTCCAGTGACCCGCTCCAGTGACCCAGCTCCAGTGACCCGCTCCAGTGACCCACTCCAGCTCTGTTCTGGCTCCAGCACACCCAGCTCCAGCTCCGCTCCGGCTCCGGAGCTCAGCTCATAAAACTGTCAAGCTCTGCTCCGGCTCCAGGCTCCGGAGTGCTCCAGGGCTCAGGAGCCAGAGCATGGTCAACCCTATTCCTTTATCACCCAATTGAAATAACTCTGCATTGTAACATTCCATGTTATAAGCCAATCAACACACTTGCCGGATATACTGTTTTTCCATTGCCTAGTGCTCCGTTTGTCAGTGTCCTTAGTCACCTTAGTTTTATCTTTGTTAATGGCGAGCCCTGTTTTGGCTGCTGTGAGGCAGTGTGGTCCAGTGGTTAAAGAAAAGGGCTTGTAACCAGGAGGTCCCCGGTTTAAATCCCACCTCAGCCACTGACTCGTGTGACCCTGAGCAAGTTACTTAACCTCCTTGTGCTCTGTCTTTCGGGTGAGACGTAATTGTAAGTGACTCTGCAGCTGATGCATAGTTCACACACCCTAGTCTCTGTAAGTCGCCTTGGATAAAAGGCGTCTGCTAAATAAACAAATAATAATAGTGGCTGATGAGTCAATAATACTGACGTCAGCATAATACGCTTGCTTACGTCGTGACTACAGAGCATGCTATTTTAGTTGAATGGTAAGATGTTCCTCTTTGAACCGTATGGTTTGCGGTTTCGGTTTGCATGTACAGCTATGGCCAAAGAATTTTAGGATTGAGACATAATTAAAAAATAAATAAACTATATGAACATAATTTAGATATTTTGTTTAACATCATGGAATCAAAGAAACTACTAAATCTCTTAATTATAAGTCTACCGGAAGCCATAATAGTAGTACAGTATTTCAAGTTAGATTTCAATATGTTTAGATTTAAATTTGTCAGTTTTTGTGTAGTATATGGAAAACTACAAAGCAGTATGTAAATCAATATGTTAACGTAACATTATTCATCAGGTTTCATTAGACTATGAAGCAAAATGTGTTAATTCTATAGGGTGATGCAAAACTTTTGGCCATAGCTGTAGCCCTTGTCTTTCCATTTAATCTAATAGGCTGGGATGCCAATTCATTACAATAGGCACGTACCATATGTATTACACAATAATAAAATAAATCCTAAAAGGTAAAACTGAAAGGAAAACTGATTCTTGAGTAAACAAGGGAATATGGAGAGACGGAACGGGCAAGAGGATTTACCGGAATTATTAAAACTTCTGTTCGGAAAGTTGTGTATGTAGAATTACTGTTTTAATCGTACATTACTGTATAATAAAGCTAAATGATTTATTGATTTTTATGTTGTTGATCCTGAAATAACTGGAGGGGGTGCCTAAGTGTGCATAAGGACAAGCCTACCTCCACTTCTTTCTCGCTGGCAGACAGCTGCTGCAACTTCTTCTGCAGCTTTTCTTGGTTCTTCTTCAGTTGCTTTGTCTTAATCTCCAGTAGCCCCTGAACACACAAAAACACAGCTGTCATAGCATCAGAAACCAGATGACCAATATTTAATTTTTCAAACACTCCTATATCTAAAAGTTAGGAAGCCAGCAATGAGCTACCGAAAATGGTTAAGGTTAAGCCTTTTTTTGATCCTTTGGGAGCATAGTCATCCACTTTGATCCTCCATCTGGCTCTGTTTGGGGCTGGTTTCTCCAGTTCTTTCCATGAGTATCCTCCTTCAGTTCTGCCTCTGTGGACCTCCTCCAGATGTTTCTTGGTCTTCCGGTTTTCTTTTCCCTTGTGGGTTCCAAGTCAGTGACTGTATGGTTATGTTTGTTGTTGGTTTTCTGCATGTATGTCCAATCCGGCACCACTTTCTTCTCTTGATTCTTTCCCAGAGATCTTCATTCCTGATGGTGTTTGGCCAATAAATTCCTAAGATGGTTCTCAGGTATTTATTTATGAAAGCTTGCAGTTTGTTTTTTGATGCGTTTTTTGTCATCCATGTTTGTGCTCCATACAACAGCACTGATTTTACATTAGTATTCAAAATGCAGAGCTTTGTTTTAGCTGAAATGTTTTTTGAGTTCCAGATAGGCTTAAGCATGATAAAAGCTGCTCTTGCTTTTCCTATTCTCATTTGGATGTCTTTGTCTGCTCCTCCACCCTTCCCTATGACACTTCCCATGTTGGTAAAGGAGCGTACCTCTTCTAGCTTCTCCCCCTCCTTCTTTTGAATTATTTATATGCATCACCTTAGTTTTGTCTTTGTTAATGGCAAGCCCTGCTTTGGCTGCTGTTCTTGCCAACTCAGTGACTTTGCGCTGCATTTGTTGGTGTGTGTGTGATATTAGGGCAATATCACCTGCATAATCCAAGTCATCCAGTTGTGACCAGAGTAACCATTGTACCCCCAGTCTTTGGCCTTCTGTGGTTTGTCGCATTAACCCGTCTATTGCAAGTAAAAAGAGTACAGGGATAATAGGCAGCCCTGCTTGACTCCTGTGTTGATTGTAAAGGGCTCTGTAAGATGACCATTGTGCACCACTCTGCATGAGGATTGTATGTACAACTGCTGAATGATGGTGATTAATTTCTCTGGTAAGCCATAGTGTCTCATGAGCTTCCACAGGCTGTTTCGGTCTAGGCTGTCGAATGCTTTTTGGAAGTCGATAAATGTGAGGCAGAGAGCGGAGTTCCATTAACTGTTCCACTATTATACAAAAATACTTTATCATAATGACCTTCTGCTCTCTGTGTATGGAGACAGAAATTCCATCACTTTCATGTACTGCCCCTCTTTTCTGACTGTCAAGCTCTGACCGCTCTTGGTTGCCCTGTCACGCTTCTTTCTCTGAATAACTGAGTGTCTATATTAGCATTCCAATCCCAGTGCCCTGAAGAAACCACAGCTGACCCGTTTTCAGACCACAGCATTACCAGCAAAGGTAAAGCTCTTGAAGCGATGCTAACTGAATTACTGAATACATTCATCATCATAATAATAATAATAATAATAATAATAATAATAATAATAATAATAATAATAAATGTTGTGTAACTTGACTAATATAACCAGTCTAACTGATTTTCTGGATAATAATAATAATAATAATAAGGTAACAACTTACTTTCTCTGCTTTGCATGCATCTTTGAAGGAAATGAGTGAGTGACTGCGATGTCTTCCGTTTACCAAACACACGGGACAGACGCACAGCCTGCAGTCCCTACAATAGAGTATGAGGCCCTCACTATGCAATGTGCACAAAACTAGTGAATCGGAAGATGAGTCACTCATTGTGATGCTGTTCTAAGAAAAGCACGGGTGAAACGATCCTGATCTTTACAAATAAATAATAAAAGAAGTTTAAATCAGGGGCATTATTTTGATGTGTCCGGTATCCTGCACTGTGTTACTTCACCAAGAACAAGTGGAGGCTGTCTGTCTGGGCTCAAGGCTTTTATACTGTACTGCTGTGTGACTTCACATGGAACTATCTGGAGGTGATTTACCGTTTGTAAGTGTTGTAGCCTCACCTATTTCTCTTACAGCAGTAGAACGAGTTCCTCCCTAATCTCATACATACACTCAAAGAGCAAGGTCAATTTATAATAGTTTAACTAACGCATTACTGGTAATTCTTTAAAAAAAATTAAGACAACCTTCTGAAAGCACTCTCAAGCTGTTTGTTTCTTCAGCATGGATTTAAAAAAAAGCAAAAAAACTTTAGAAATATGTCCCTAAATCAAGCTGAGAAAAAAAGAAATGTTACCACTGAGGAAGACAAAACATTTGTCTGCTTGACTTGGAATCAACCAACATATCAGGTAGATCATCCAGGGGCATTACCGAGTAAACAAAAATGCCATTCAGTGGCTTAGCACCCCAGTTAATGCATCCACCTCTCTCTGCGCACCCTTGAAATCCAGACATGACCACACTGCATATGTTTAATGACACTCATTCTGCAACTCAAATTGAACTCTGGCCTTTAAAGTTGTTAGTCAATCTTTTTCACAAATATTATTATTTTAATTTTGTTATTTTTTATTAATTGTATTATTATGATTGGAAGTAAAATAATATTTTTAGAGATAGCTCATAAGTGAAGCTTAGAATCTAAATCTTAATATTTGTTGTCATTGTACAGTTGGCAACAAGCTTTTTCATCTGGTGTGTGAAAACTACCTAGAGATTCTTTCAGTCAGCTAGTCACCTTCTTTGCTGTCATTTATTTAAATTAGGGAGATTTATATTAAGCTTCTTTAACATAGTTGTTATATGTATTACGCCTTGTATATTGTAGTACATAGGAGAGGTTTCAACAGTGCACCCTAAGATTGTGACATCGCCCAGAGAGGTAAGTGCAGGGCAGTCTCCTATTTACAGTAAAGCTTTCAGAAACTTTCCACTTGGTGATTGAAAACATAAGTCAGAGTAGGCAGCCCCTAGTGTTACACCTAGAGACTCAAAACACCAATAGAAGTTGCTTTGCAAGTTTGTCGAGTTTAAACATACCCATTGCCTTAGTGCATGGATGCAAGATAATAGGCTGGAGACTCATTATGTCTTTAAAATATTTAGTTTGCTAAGGCAGACAAAACAGTAAGGAAGCCAAGCACCACGTTTCAAGCACATTGGAGCATGTTGTCTCCATGGTTAATAATTATTATTAATTAGTCATTTAGCAGATGCTTTTATACAAAGCAATTTTCTATGAGTCACAAAAGACATGTATGAGCTGCAATTTCTGCATCAAAGGCTGTAAAGATTCTTTGAAGGGTAACTTGGCAAAAAAAGAGCCGTACAAAAGACCACGTTTCTGCTACAGATATAATTATGTTTCAACAAAGTCAGGTAAGGAACTGGAAGTTATACTTTCATATTTCAATCATGAGTGAGTTAAGAAGGCATACACAATATAAACAATTGAAATATATGTGAATATATTTTTAAAGGGTTTATCAACTTTGCTGATACTTTCTGTGGATAATCACCCAACGTACACCCATGACAACAGCGTATGTAACGTGCACAGGGTTTTAGCAAGAGTTGCTGTGCAAGACATGAGTGAAGAGTTAGCAGCATCGAGTTACATGGAAATTACAACAGATTAATTAACTGACTGTTCAACTGAGTAAAAACTTTTGATAATATACATTAAGTGTATGAAAAATGGTACCCCTTGTGTTAGAGTCTTGATGCACTATACTTGCAGTATGAATTGCAGTATTATAATTATTTAAATGGTTTACATATTTAAAATGCCCTAGCATACAAATACATTTTAAAGATGCTTAAAAGCAATTACAAATACAAAGTTTGCTTCTGAAAGGACAAACAAAAACTATTTGACGTTATACAGATAGTTTCTTTAAATTACATATGAATGTTCAAACATTCTTATATTCTGATATATTCAACTGCCTGTAAAAATGATACAAAAAACTTGGTGGATTAGATACATTTATCATTTTGGTGTACTATTGTACATTAATTGTGCATGATACTATTGGCAAACACGAAGATTATATAATTCCAGAAAGTTACTTAAGTATTTATAAAAGAGAAATGTATGTAGCACAAAGAACCCATATCAATTCTGCCTACTTCCATAGATTGTTGAATGATATGCAGGAAACATAGCAAGTACACATTGCATATGCAGAGAATGGAATTGCTTTAAATTCCATCACTGCTCCAGGGTGTCCTCTATTAAGAATACAGGGGTTGCTATTTCTAAAGTTAATAACATGTAATTATTCTATTTGAGGTAAGCACTCTACGTCAGTTCCTTGGGTTCCTCTGACAATACTGCTGCTGTAGTTAAGCCAAACTTTTTAGTTGCGTTCATTAGTGTGAACCACATTTGTATCAATGAGCTGTCCCCTGCACTGCAGCTTTCTTAACAATCACACTTGGCGGCTACAAAAGCCTCTTAAAGTGCTATAGCCATTTGTGTGTCCCAGTGTTCCTTTATTGGAACAGTGGCAGCTCCTCTTGGGAACCCTAAAAAAGTCACAGAATAGAAACGAAAAAAAGCAGAGGAGGTGTAACTAAGAGCAAGCAAGGTAACAAAAATGTACTTTCTGCTCTTAAGATTCCTTTTTAAGGTGTGAAGTAGGTTAGGCTTATTAAAACAGGTGGATGGTGATACTGACTAAGATCAAAAGACATGCGTCACAATAAAGGGGACCAGATACTCCCATATACCATGGAAAATTTTAATGTAACTCCTTATCAATCTTATTTATAACATCTAGACTTCCTAATTATTTGATTGATAATTTTTTTTACCATTTTAAATGCTTGATTATGAACCTTTTTACATGCCAGTTGATGATATGACAATAACATTTTCAGGTCATGTATATATGCTTCAAATGTTTATTTTTTTAAATAAATAGTCTATATTTTTGTGATGAGAAGGGTGTTGCACTTGTTTAAAACCTGGAAAAAGTAATGATAGCAAAAAGGACGGAATATAATGTGGCAATATCAGAGTTAATAAATACCAAGCATCTGTTAGGAAATGTCTTTTTTTCATAATAAAGGTTTTCTAAGTTTACAAAAATATTCATCAAAATTGCAGAAAAAAAAGAAATAATGTGCTAATGTTAGTTCTGGAAAGAAATGCATGTTAGCAACACTTATTTAAAATGGAGGATGGACTGACCTTAACTAGTCATACCAGGAATGTATAATGGGGAGGGATCCAATACTGATACTAATATTATGTGCATTATTTTACACGGAATACATACTTTTTTGGTAAATACTCATTTTCCTTTTGTAAATACACATGAATTGCTAGCATTACTAGTGACAGAAAAAATATAGCATTAGCGTAGTTTAATCACTTTGTGCCTGCAGGGTCAGCACAGGTACAAAGAGAGTACTCGGTACATAACATTAAAATAATGCCAAACACTTTCTATACATCACCAAATTGTGTGTGTATATTTATACATATATATATATATATATATATATATATATATATATATATATATATATATATATAGTGGACAAATAAATGGAAACACCTGGGTAAATGAGGGACACCAAGTATATTAAAAGCAAGGGCTTCCACACAGATGTGGCTCATGCGTTAATTAAGCAAATAACATCCCAGCATGCTTAGGGTCATGTATAAAAATGCTGGACAGGCCTGGTTTCCTATAATTATGGCTAGCATGGCTGCAAGAGGAGACCTGTGACTTTGAAAGAGGGGTGATTGTTGGAGTGAGTTTGGCAGGCGCTTCAGTGACCAAGACAGCTCAACTTGCTGATGTTTCACGAACAACGGTGTCTAAGGTGTTGTCGGCATGGAACTCCGAGGGAAAGACATCATCAGCAAAGGGCAACAGTGGGCGGAAGCGCATACTCCAGGATTGTGATATCGTGCATTAATTTGAAGTGCAAGGCAAAACAGGCGAGCAGCTGCAGATCAATTGACTGCAAATTTCAATCTGGGGCACGAGCAGCCAGTTTCATCAAAAACGGTCCACCGAGAATTCCACAGAGCGGGATACCATAGTGGCCCAACGCCCTATTAAGTGACTTTACATGTTTCCATTTTTGTGTCCACAACCTATGTATATATATATATATATATATATATATATATATATATATATATATATATATATATATATATATATTATTATTATTATTGCTTGATTATATGTTTAATAATTAAATATCTTGAAATAAATATTTTAGACTGTTAAGTCATTTTTTACCGTGAAAAAATACAGCCCTAACCTTAACCGAATAGCATTTAACCCCCCACCCTCTTCCTCCATATTCAGAAACATCTGACTGATTCTGTAGGTCTTTTACATAACTTGTGTTGCCAGACACACGCTGTAATGTTTTCGGAAAAGATCTGAAAGCGTACAATCTAGTGTTAATGTTAAATTGTACATAAAGGCTCTATGTACAAGTGCATTGTCTAAGCCTGTATGCTGCAGTTTACTAACAGGTTGTGACTCTGTCTGTAACAACCAGCTGTGTTTGTGTCTGAACAGCAGAGCAAATTGTTTCAAGAGCAAAGCAACACTACAAGGTGAAGTCTTTAGGTTTTCTCAAAACATTTAAATGCTATTTTTTCTTATAAAGATATTGGGAAAAGACTAGTTTTGGTGATGGCTCTTATCTGGGTCCTCACCTCCTCAATGTTCTTTAGAACTACAGTGCCAATAAGCATAAGGTCTGATAAAGTCTGCGGGGGGGCAGGGGGTTGGACAGAATTTATATATATAATATTATGCTATGTTTTCATTTTGTAATTAGTTATTTATTTGACAGTTGTACTTCGTGAGATGTTTGGTCAAAATAAAAGTGCATTCTGAAAATGTTAATTTATTCCTGAAAACCATTGCTACCCCCACACTTAGAAGGGCCCCGTGTCATTGACTGAAGGTGCATATAATGTAAAGCACAATATGTCTATTTTGTTTAACAAATGTGCTAGTTGAATGTCTTTATAAGTAATAAGGTCAAATTGCTTATTTTGGCAAAATGTCATCTTTGAAGCTCAACATTATGCACGAGACAAGGACTGATATACATAAATTATCTGCATGCATTCATTTTTAGTTCATGCATTTAAATGCATCAGTGCAACAGATTTTGATTCATTAAGTTGGAAATGTACAGTCACACACAAAATTATTTGGGCAGTTAAAAAAATGAGAAAAAAAACAAAGTGTTTTCTATAATTTCTAATTGTTCTATCGAAATATATAAATTAGAGATTCAGCTTTATAATAAAACAACAACTTATTACATAACATGCATACAATTAAAAATAACATGCATAAACAAACTAATTTCATACTTTGACAAAAGTATTTGGGCACCCTTACATTAGTATTTTGTGTGCCAACCCTTTGCTTCCTTTACAGCTTACAGAATTTTTTTGGATTTTGAAACTAGTTCCTGGCATCTTTCCAGAGATATTTTTGCCCATTGTTCAACACATACAGCTTTGAGTTCTACAGTCGACTTTGGTTTCATTTTTGCAACAGCAACCTTCAAATCAATCCACAACATCTTAATGGGATCGATAATTGTAATCTTCCTTTTTTTCAGAAATTCCTTTGTAGACTTCACAGAATGCTTAGAGTCATTATCCTGCAGGAATACAAACCTCCGTCCATCTAGCACTGGGTAACAAATGAGAGTGCAAAATGTCTTTATTTTGCAGAATTCATTGATCCTTTTACAATACAAAGGTCGCCAGTACCTGAGGAAGAAAAACAAGCCCATACCATCACACAACCTCCACCATATCCAACACTGGGCATGATGAACTTTTCTTTAAATTCTTCTCCTCTCTTCCTCCAGACATACTGTTGCTTTCTTAGTGAAAATTTGGTTATCAAGCTTCTTCGTGTATTCAATGGAAAACTCCAATTGCTTTCTTTTGTGTATTGTTTTTAACAAAGGTTGCATCTTGGTTTTCGCCCATGAGTTGTTCGCTTGTGAATTTCTTGACCATCTTCTCTCAATTCTTGTGTCAATGTTTTGCAGTAATCCAAGGATTTTGTCATGCTGCTCAAACGATTCTTCCTTATTTTGCAGAAATCTTTCTTGGTCTTCCATAACTGGAGCTAGTTACAGTTCTTGTTCTCCTGTGTTTGTCAGTAATAGCCCACAGTGCTTTTCAGTAAACTGAAATCTTTCTGCATTTTTTGTGGTAGTTTCTCCTTTTTCATTTAGTTGTATCAATGCCATTTTGAGATCATTGCTGTACTCTTTAGTTTTAACCATTTTTGTTGCTTTTTTAAAATTACAAATTTCCAATTTATTTTTCAGCACTTGATGATTATGTATTTATTTATACTATAATTATCAGGTTCACTCATAATTATTGCCAATAATCAGCAACAAATGGGTTTCCTACAAAATATTTTGATTACCCAAATACTTTTGTCAAAGTATGAAATTAGTTTGTGAATGTTATTTTTCATTTTATACATGTTATGTAATATACTTGTTTTATTTTAAAGCTGAATGTTTACTTTCATTTATAGCTTTCAACAGAACAATTAAATCACTTTTTTCTCATTTTTTTTGCTAAAATACTTTTGTCTGCAACTGTACATACAGAAGGTATCAAATCATAAATACTCCTGAATTTTACTAATTTCAAAAAGTGTTTCCTTTCTGAAAAAATGTGGGACATTTTAGTCCATCCATGAGGCATGAAAAACTTAATATAGTTAGTTCTACTATATTAATTGTTGCATGTTTTAAATAACCGCAATTTCAGCCTCCCAAGTTTTAGTTTTGCAGGTGTATTTATTTCAACTTGCTTTGTTCACTGCATGTTTTAGTACACATGGCTTTTTCGATTGCATTGTCATTATAGCTCTCAGAACAGGATTTGTCCTGAAATCTTAGAGCTGTAATGAGGTAAATGCTTGTGGACATAATTTATTTTGTCATCTACATCTACCCTGAAAGAGTGTGGATAGACACCAAACCTTTTATGATTTCACCCTTGATATCTGACTGAGACAGTGTTTTGTTTTATATTCTAGTGCCACCTATGGTGCAAAAAAATGTACTTGTTATTGTGAAGTACATTTTCACACTAGAATATTTGACGTGTCTTCATGGATTTGGTGGTTAAAGAATTTCATTTCCTAACAGTTTAAAAACAAAACTGATTTAAACTGTAACACATATGTAATCCTTGTAACAAATCTGAACTTACTGCAACAAAGGGTTTTCAAACTACAATGTGTATTACATTTGAATAAGCATTAGTGAGCTAAAACAAAGGATCCCTGGGAGCATAACCTAAAGGGGTTGGCATATCACATTCAATGGAAGGAACATGGCAATGTGAAACAAATTTGCATCACTGATGAGGTTAAAAATACTGTAGCAGTGCAAAGGTAAACCTCTGCTCAACACCGATAATAAAATGCAACTGTACGAACTAGGAAGATCCTAAGCATGTGTCTGTACCATTGACAGGGCCAGAGGTTAAATCAATTCAGCAGTAAAGGGCTTTTTTCTTTATGTGTCACTGGAAATGGAACTGAAAAGGAAGAAACCAAAGAATACAGGTATGTACCAAACCAAACACATAAGACAGTAACACAAAGTGTTGGGTCGCTTTGCAGCTGTAACTTAATGTCACATAGCCTCAATATGACCACCATATTACATCACAGGTCAATATCATGATCAGCAACACGCAAGCATACCAGGTTTTTATAATCTGACAATAGGAAGCTACTAGTTTGGTTTATGAGATATGAGGCTTTGCTACAGGGGCGTTAATTTTTCTAGTAGAAAAGGGGTTTATTTTTCTAACATTCATGATCAATTTGGAAACAATAAAAATAAAATGTCACATGATCCCAATATTGCAGTCAAGCAAAAGGTGCTGTTAGAATTTTCCTGAGAATACCTTGACGAAGTTGCCCGTCTAAATGGTTTGAGGTATTAGCAGTAGCATGTAGGCCCACAGACTCAACCCTTCAGGAATGCTTAATTGTTTTGCAGTGTACAATTACAGCCATAAATACTGAGTGTTAGTTTCACAGAACACTAATCTTAAACTACCCAAAGTTAAACTGGGTAAAGTAGTACACAATTAGTGCCAAGTAAAGTCCCTGAAACAATTTCTATGCTGATGATGCTCAGATTTTCTTCTCCTTCCCCACCTCTGACTCCACCATCCCCTCCAGTTTCTCTACCTGTCTGTCTGCTATCTCCTCTTGGATGCACTCGCATCACCTCAAACTCAACCTCTAAATCTGACCTCCTTTTCTTTCCCTCTCTGATCTCTTTCTCCATTCCTCTGGAATCTACCACTCTCTCCCTCTTCCTCAGCTAAGAACCTCGGAGTCACCCTGGACTTTTTTAATGCCATCAGTAACTCCATCCACAGTAATTCTGAATGTTTTCATTTCAAATAATGAAGCATTGAACTTGTGTTAATTATTTACATACCACAGTTCTCGTCCGGTTCCTCAAAATATTTTAATATCCACCCTTAATGTGGCATCACAGAAGTTGGAAACGTGACAAACTACTAAAATGAACACATTAAGACTATGCGTTTGTGAAATGTTATTGAATCGTATTTTGTCATATACTTGTACTTGCTAGAACCGAAGTAATTGTATTTTATCTTGCTCTTACTTGTATTAATACTTGTACTGTGATTCTTGAAATGTATTTTTGTTTACGACTGTAAGTCGCCCTGGATAAGTGCATTTGCCAAGAAATAAATAATAATAATGCATATTTGACAGCAGTTAAAGATGTAGGTAAAAATCTGAATAAGCCAGTATCACCTTACTTGCACTATGTAAACAGTGCACAATGTGTTAAGATTTAATTTAATTTGAATACACATTACAACAGTAATGTGCATGGGTACAAGTTGCTTTGAAGCACAGAATACCTCCCTAAATCACTGCCATTTACAACAGACGTTGCATGCCAATTTGTGTACAAAGGGATGCAATAGATTCCAGATATTGTCACCCCATCCCCACCACAAATTACTAGTTAAACAGTTGTATATCTGTACTTAATTCTTGTTTCAGATAAACCTTTATTAAAGATACACTTAAATAATAAAATGACCAAACAGTTCAGGAGTCCTTTAAAAAAAAAAAAAAAAAAAAAGTTAAGTGCACATATATCACTTGCTTGAGGCTGTCCAAATGTTTGAAGGCTGTTTACTCCGACAGTTTTGATGTTTCAGGTTACCATTTTGAATGCAGTGCGAAGTTGGGGTTGGGCTGTTTCAGCATGCTTTTTAAAAAAAAAAAAAAAAAAAAGGGGGATGTCTTTTCCACTACGAATTATGAATCTGGCCAGTCATGTCAGGAAGATGATGTTCATGGATCACGTATCATTTTGGATTTCAAGTGCTCCTTGTACGCCAAGATGTCTCTGTTCCATTTGGTGATGGTCTGTTTCTCACAAACCCAGATCTCCTGAGCCACCTAATGGAAATAAGCACAGAAGTCAAATCAAAATACATTTAACTTGACCCTGCATCCTCAAGTCTGGATGCATGATTTGAAGAATTACGTAACATTTCAAGTGGAGAAAGGGTATGACTTGGATGCAACTCAATAACAAATTCAAAATAACTGGACCAGAAGGTGCCACAGAAACAAAGATTCACATATAAAAAGACAGATTATACTTTTAAAGTTTGCATTTACTCATGGGTGCCAGCAACTGTAGAAGGAATATGTAGAGGGTGCCAGGAGAAATGGATACAGGAACAGCAGAAGTCTTAGTTCACACAAGCTCAATAACAACTAGGTATACTAGTCGTGAACCTCCAAAAGCACAAAGCCAGTGTCAGCCTTGAACCCAGAACACCCACCCTACCAGCGGTGTCTCCCTTACCTGCTGAATAAGCCTGAAGTCGTGGCTGACCAGCATCATTCCTCCTTCAAACTCATTGATGGCATCAGCCAGTGCATCAATGGTCTCAATATCCAGGTGATTTGTAGGTTCGTCCAAGAACAGCATGTGAGGGTTCTGCCAGGCCAGCCATGCAAAGCACACCCGGCATTTCTGACCGTCAGACAGGTTTCGGATAGGGCTCACCTGGGAGGAAATATGACAACTCAGTTTTAGCAGTGCTATTTGTACATAGACCTTTACACTTCAATGTCTGTGGGTAACATCATTTTCAAATCATTCCATTTGATGTGCATTATCTTAACTCAATATTTTCTCCTACATTTCTTTGAAGCCAAACTTTCTGAACCAGGTTTTAGCTACAGCCCTCGTGATTCAGGAAAAAAGGGGTAGAACCATTTTGCTATGTTTGCCAATAAAACTGTGGCTCAGCTAAAGCCCAGTGTGCTTAATACAACCTCAGAACTGGACACATACACCGATGGCTGGAGGAAGCATAACTGAAGGTAACGGTGCCAATACCTGCTGTTTACCAGTTAGTCCATATCGACCAACAATTTTCCTCATGTCCTCTCTCTCTTTGATGTCTGGGTAGCATTTCATCATATAGTCTAGAGGAGACAGGTCCAACTCCAATTGTTCTGTTAAATGCTAAGAACAATTAAACATTTAAATGAAAACATACATCCAAAATACATACAGCTATATTATAATATTGTTAGAACAGTTAGACTAGGGGAGAGTTCCAAGTACTTGATAAAATTAGTCCTGGGAGAAAAATTGTATTTAATGTTTATATATTCGTTCAAAATTCAGACAAGTATTTGTATATTTGTTAATTTGCTAAATATAAATCAAATCCATTATATGTAACACTATATAGTAGTACAAAAATATCCCTGAAGAATGGGTTGTGAAGGCTTTGCACTACCAATACAGTACATGTAGACATTGCATTTTTTTTCTTTACAACCCCCATTGTGGTTTCTTCGCATGAAACAAAGTGGCAAAGGACACAAATAGCATTACTGAGGTTTACTTATGCCTTTAGATGAACAAGCAAGTGAAAACTCAAATATACAACCACAAATGTGGAAAAAAGGGGTGCTGTACGTTTAACACACCATCTTGGTTCTCGTTTTACATTCCACATAGGATCACAACAGAAAACTAGATGTTGATCACTACACATAGCCTTTCCCTTGCAAGTGGGTCCAGCATTAGAAAGCGCGAAGCATTTTGGAGTGACATACAGTACTGTGCAAAAGTTTTAGGCAGGTGTGAAAAAATGCTGTAAAGTAAGAATGCTTTCAAAAATAGACATGTTAATAGTTTATATTTATCAATTAACAAAATGCAAAGTGAGTGAACAGAAGAAAAATCTACATCAAATCAATATTTGGCGTGACCACCCTTTGCCTTCAAAACAGCATCAATTCTTCTAGGTACACTAGCACACAGTTTTTGAAGGAACTCGGCAGGTAGGTTGGCCCAAACATCTTGGAGAACTAACCACAGTTCTTCTGTGGATTTAGGCAGCCTCAGTTGCTTCTCTCTCCATGTAATCCCAGACAGACTTCGATGATGTTGAGATCAGGGCTCTGTGGGGCCATACCATCACTTCCTGGACTCCTTGTTCTTCTTTACGCTGAAGATAGTTCTTAATGACTTTCGCTGTATGTTTGGGGTCGTTGTCATGCTGCAGAATAAATTTGGGGCCAATCAGATGCCTCCCTGATGGTATTGCATGATGGATAAGTATCTGCCTGTACTTCTCAGCATTGAGGAGACCATTAATTCTGACCAAATCCCCAACTCCATTTGCAGAAATGCAGCCCCAAACTTGCAAGGAACCTCCACCATGCTTCACTGTTGCCTGCAGACACTCATTCGTATGCGGCTCTCCAGCCCTTCAGCGAACAAACTGCCTTCTGCTACAGCCAAATATTTCAAATTTTGACTCATCAGTCCAGAGCACCTGCTGCCATTTTTCTGCACCCCAGTTCCTGTGTTTTCGTGCATAGTTGAGTCGCTTGGCCTTGTTTCCACGTCGGAGGTATGGCTTTTTGGCGCAAGTCTTCCATGAAGGCCACTTCTGACCAGACTTCTCCGGACAGTAGATGGGTGTACCAGGGTCCCACTGTTTTCTGCCAGTTCTGAGCTGATGGCACTGCTGGACATCTTCCGATTGCGAAGGGAAGTAAGCATGATGTGTCTTTCATCTGCTGCAGTAAGTTTCCTTGGCCGACCACTGCGTCTCGGTCCTCAACGTTGCCCGTTTCTTTGTGCTTCTTCAAAGAGCTTGGACAGCACATCTGGAAACCCCTGTCTGCCTTGAAATTTCTGCCTGGGAGAGACCTTGCTGATGCAGTATAACTACCTTGTGTCTTGTTGCTGTGCTCAGTCTTGCCATGGTGTATGACTTTTGACAGAAAACTGTCTTCAGCAACCTCACCTTGTTAGCTGAGTTTGGCTGTTCCTCACCCAGTATTATTCCTCCTACACAGCTGTTTCTGTTTCAGTTAATGATTGTGTTTCAACCTACATATTGAATTGATGATCATTAGCACCTGTTTGGTATAATTGTTTAATCATACACCTGACTATATGCCTACAAAATCCCTGACTTTGTGCAAGTGTACCTAGAAGAATTGATGCTGTTTTGAAGGCAAAGGGTGGTCACACCAAATATGGATTTGATTTAGATTTTTCTTCTGTTCACTCACTTTGCACTTAGTTAATTGATAAATATAATCTATTAACATGTCTATTTTTGAAAGCATTCTTACTTTACAGAATTTTTTCACACCTGCCTAAAACTTTTGCACAGTACTGTACCTGCATCTGTATCCTCAGAGTCTGATCCTTCCTAAATCTAAAGCAACTGTTGGAGCACTGTTCAGCAGCTTGGGCTGTGTGTGCACTCCAATTTGGATGCTGTTAAACTTATATATAATCCTACACACAGCTGTTTCTGTGCAGGTGGTAAATTGGTGCAATGCACATGTTGCAGTAAATATTTCTACAGCAAAAGTTACCTGATGGTATCTGCCAATCTTTACATGAGAATGTTTCCTGATCATGCCATCTGATGGAAGCACCTAGCAAAATAAAAATAAAAAAATAAAAATACAGCTTTAGTTTGGTGTGCACAGGAACCCCTAAATTATTAAAATGTAAAATTAATAAAATTTAGGATGCACTGATGTTTCATTGTTTATAAAGTTTCATATTTTTTGCAGAGATATACATCCTTACCTCTCCTGCAAGCAGCTTGAGCAACGTCGACTTTCCAGCTCCATTAGGACCAACCAGAGCCACCCTCGTGTCTAAATCAATACCAAACTCAAGGTTCTGGTAGATGAGTGGCTTGCAAAAAATAAATAAATAAATATTACATACAATAAAACACAGCTTCTATTTTCAGCAGGTCTATCACAGGTCAAAGCTTGTACAATAGTTAGTCCTAATCTTTGGGAATGCTCAGAGACACTGCCAGCGGCTCAGAAAAACGCTTCGGTCCATTTTTGTCACTGCACCACAGCACTGAGAACATACTGCATGGCGGTGGCGCTATAATTCGGCCTTTTGTTACATCATACTCCAGCAGTGCCCAAAACATACCTAAACCCCAGAAACAAGATTTTCGGAACTATAAAAAGACTGCCATAAATATTTACAGTGCAAAATGAATTGCACCTGTCAGCTGACTTCAACCTGACTTCACACTACCTCAACAGGTGTTGAAATGTGACTGAAGGAAGGGAATTAATGCATTTATTTTAAGACATGTTGATTGTACAGTTAGTCACAAATCTAAATGAACCAAAAAGAAAAAAAAGTTAGTTTTAAAATATTTTAGGAAACTTACCCCATCATCTGAATATCTAAAGCTGACATTCTGAACCATGATAACTGGAGGAGGAATCTTCCCACAGGGATGAAAATTAAATGACAGAGTCTGCAAGGTAAAGATGCAACAGATTAGCAGGAACCCTAGATTAGCAGGATTGAAAGCAACCCTAGCACCCACTTACCGGTTCCCTTTAGGACTAATAATTATGATCGAATTGGGCTTCAGTCATGCGTAATAAATGAATGTTCCATCAGTAGTATTTATCATGCACAATTTAATTTGTTTAGTTTCGGGATGTGCTTTTGGTACATTTTTATGAACGTTGAAATGCTATGCAGGGGTCAGCGTTTAAACCACATCTATATAAACACTTTATATTACATTCTGATGTATACCAACAGCCCCGGTTAGTATTTTCCACGCAAAGAACCCCTAAATAAGCAAATAATGTTTTAACATCACAAAGACTGAACTACAGTTAACAAAAAAAACAAAAAAACAACAAAACACATACACAAAGTATATATTGAAATTAGTGCAGTCACTCGATTCCAATTTTTGATCAGTTCATTTATAGGCATTAGTTGATTAACCTGTAGGGTGGAACCGGTAGATTAATCTGTGCACATTTAATAAAAGGTAACGATCTTAGAACATCTGTGTTGCATGTAATACTAAAAATAAATAAATAAATAAATAAATAAATAAATAAATAAAATGGGAATTTGGTATTTAAAAGCATTTATTATTTCTTAGTAAATGTCTTTGTATTTGTACTGTGCTATTGAGATGTACCTGGCTGTGGGCACAAAGTGAATAAACTATAACTGCTGTTCAGGGATCAGTGCTACAAATGGGAAATACACTTATTTATTTTATTTTAGAATATCCCCTTCTGTTGACAGATTACATTGATAAAAGGACTTTTATTTATTTTAAAACAAATGATTTGCATAAGTGTACTGGTAAATTAAAGCCTATACATAATTCATTTACACTTCTGTTCTGTGAATCAATATAAAAAAAAAAAACTTCCTTTTAAAATCATGTTATACGTATTCACAGTCACCATCTAGAGTGTTCTGTTTATTATGGATGTTTGCTTTTTTTTTTTTTTAACGCAGGTCATGGGATACTGGCCCTTTTTTTATATGGTAGACACTGCGAGGAAGATCAGAAACACACTTCAGTCCATTTGTCACTGTACCACTGCACTGAACAGACTGCACAGCAGTGCTACAATTAAGCCTTTTGTTATATCGCATCACAACAGTTCCTTCATACTGAACACAAAACCAAGGAATAAGGATATATAACTACAACCAATGACTTTTCTTGAAGAAAAAAAAAGTAGAGTAATGGTTTGAAGTTCAAACAAATGACCTCTTGAAAAACTGAGCCATCTTGTGGTATTTGACGGCCCTAAAAGTTACATCAATACATATGAAAAGCATTTACCTTGTCATTTACCACTCGCTCAGTCAGACCCGAGGCCACCATTTTCTGTAGGGTTTTCTCTTTACTTTGGGCCTGTCTGGCTAGCTTAGCCGAGCCATGACCAAATCGTGCAATATAGTTCTGGGGAAAAAAATACAATTATCTATCAAGTCAAAAACCTGGTTCAGAATGATTGTCTAGGTACTCGCTTCTATAAAGATCGGTATCTATATTGCTTTCCACATTCAGAAAAACAGCTAAAAAAAAGTGGTTATATTAAAACACAGTAAAGAGTTAGGCTTATTTGAGTAAACTTATTTCATTTTAAATTCATGTCCTGTTTTGCCCCTTAATGATAAGTAATTATGAACAATTAGCAACTTATGGTCTTTTAACAAAATAGTCCATCATTAAATGATCATTTCATCTTATTATGAATTATACAAGTATCCTATCAGGACCATGTCCTTAGTGTATTGTTACTCTCTGGTAGGTTCAACTACCCTGTGTATGTGTAGGTGCACCTAGAGTAATTCTGCCAAGATTAACAAGGTCGCAGGGTTTACCTTCATGTGTGAAATCTGGTCCTGCTCCCAGTTGTAACGTTTCATCTGATTTTCTTCCAGTTCCTCCCTGGTCTTAATGTACTGATCATAGTTACCCTTGTTTAAAAATAGAGATCTGTTAATACCTTTGAAATAGTAACAGCACTTCTGTGAACAAAGGAGTTACTTAGAGGGATAGGAGTGAATATTGGAGTTCTTCAAATTACATGTTTTTAAATATGAATGTTAGTAATCATCCACCACAGCTGTAAATAAGAGTTATTAATATAATGAAAAAGTAGTACTACCAGGATTCTGGCACGCTAGATACAAATAAAAAAAAAAAAAAAAAAATACTAATAAGGGGACAGCGCTAGTGGTTCAGAAAAACGCTTCGGTCCATTTTTGTCACAGCACCACTGCATTGAGAACATACTGCACAGCAGCAGTGCTACAATTCGGCCTTTTGTTTGCATCATAACACAGCACTGTCCCCCACACAATCTTATGGAATGGAACATTTATTTTATAACACTGATGCAGGGGTGGAAATAAGAGATTCCTATTGCATAGCAGTTTCACCCATTCCAGGTTTTAAATATATGCTTGATTATCCCCAGTGTGTAGGTAGCAAGCTCTGGTGTGTTCTATTAAACCAGGAATGGATCAAACTGCTATGCAATGCGACTCATTTCCATCCCTGCCAATGCACCTATAGCCATTCCCACTCTCCCCAAGCACGCAGGTCAACAACTCAACATACTCTCATGCCTTTGGAGAGAAACGAGGAACCTACATAAAGGGTTTGAACTTCAACAAAACCCATCAGCTCATAAAAAGTTGGTTTCCAAACTGGTAAAAAAATTTAACTTACCGTATAATACTTGAGTTTTCTATTCTGCAGATGCATAATGTTGGTACAAACACCATTAAGGAAGTCCTGCGAATGAGAGATCAGTACCAGAATTCTCTTAAACCTAAACAGGAGAGAGAGAAAAAAAAAAAGAAGTTTAGCTAGATAGAGATATAGATAGATAGAGATAGATAGATAGATAGATAGATAGATAGATAGATAGACACTGCACTTTACTTAGATAGTTGTATGCCAAGCAGAATGCAAACCAAACATTTTGTTTAGAAAGCTTCACTGACATTCAACATATTGCTATTTTAGAAGCACCTTTTAACTTTAGCTGGGAAGTTTAGCAGGGACAATCCAGGCTGCATTTAAAAAGGGTATGGTAAGGCATGCAATGTAACACTTACGAACTCAACTCCTCCTCTAGCCACACACAGGCATCCAGATCCAGATGGTTTGTGGGCTCATCTAGCAACAGCATGAAAGGCTTTATGAACAGAGCTCTAGAAAGAACAGTTTTAGAAACGTTAGCACAGTAAACCTCTCATGAACTCCATGCCTTTTATTATGTCACAGCCATGCCTTGCCCCACACTGAATACAAAACCAGGAAAGGGGGGGGGTTGCTTGTTCCTATTTTTCTGCACCTATACGTGCAACAGGAAATCATCATGAAAATTAGATAGACAGTGACACCAAAAGTTAAGCCTCAGTATATACTGCAACATAAAAATTAAAATAAGCTACACTGTATACAGCTACACATTTCAGGGGCAATGGTCAGCAACACCACTTAGGGATTTATAATGTATAATATACTGCAACTGCATCTTAAGTGTAAATCTGTGTAAATCCTTCCTCACCTGGCAAGGGCAACTCTCATTCTCCAGCCACCACTGAAGTCCTTCATTTTCTTTCTCTGCATTGCTGCAGTAAAGCCCAGACCGTGAAGGATGCGCGAGGCTCTCACTTCTGCCTTGTCTGCATCCAGCTCCTCCAGACGCTCATACAATTCCATCAGCTTTTCACACTCCGCTACAAAACAGCCATGGATTAACAGAACAGAAAAGTATTCTCCTTAGTTATGCATCTCCAGTACTGATGTCCAGCAATTTCACAGTACTGTTTAGCCAGTTATGTTGTTAGTTTGAAGGGAGACCTTAAATAGTAGGCCATTCCATTATGCCTATAGTGTAGCCTCACACACAAATCACCCCCTAGTTCGCAAAGTCGCTAGTCCAGTCTTGCATCATACCAGTTCTCAGCTATGGTTGAGTACAAGGACCTGCCCAGGGTCAAAGTCATTGAATAATGTAGAATCTGAAGCCTGCACTTCCAAGTCTTCAGCTGTGCTTGTTTTATTTTACTCACCATCTTCATGTGCAAGCCTTTCCGCTTCTTTCTCTAGTACAATTCTCTCCTGGTCCACCTCCATCACACACTCAAGGGCAGTCTTTTCACTGGGAGACATCTCACGAGTGAGATGGTAGATATCAATGTGATCAGGGATTGGTACTTCGCGGTGACCAATGGCAGACAGTAACATTGATTTACCTGTCGGGGTAAGACGAGTTAATATTATGCAATAGGCATGTATCGACTACACACAAGTTTAAGTTTAAGCTTAAGCTTGATTTCAAATACTTGCTAAAACACAAAACGGTCTGCATCTCATTTTGATATGGTTTTACTGCACATATAAATCCAATACCTGTGCCGTTAAGCCCTATGAGTCCGTAGCGTCTGCCAGAGTTCAACTCCAGACTGGTGTCGGTGAGCAGCTCCTGTCCATGAAAAGTTAGAGAGAGATTGATGATATGCACATCAGTGCTGTTGGGATGAGAGGCCAAAACGCCAGTAACAGCTCGTGCTTCAGTCTTCTTAAGTTCAAATTCATCTATTTCCTTGGTCAGCCTTGCCATTTCTGTAATTGTATAATGAAAGTAAAGTCAAACAGTTTGTTTCATAACCAGTAACAAGCTATGTAGATCCCAAATTAAGGTAAGTGGCTTGTTAAATTGTAGTTATAACACATTACTGTACTAGTCTTGATAAATCAAGACCTAAATATTTAAAAATAAAGCAAATCACATTTAAAAAACACACCACTCCATGTTATGTAATATTGTTCAGTTTCTCACCATCATCTTTAACCCCGTTCTCCTGGCTTTCTTGCTGCTCCACCTCGTCATTCTCTTCCTCACCCCCCTTCTTCGGCCGCTGGCGAGCCTTGGCTGCTTCCTTCTTCTTGGCTGCCTTCTTCTTTGCCAGATCAGAGGGCATGTTTGCAGATCAAGACAATGATATTCCAATTGAAGAAAGCAACCTGGGGGCAGAACACTCCAGTTTTAAAATGAACAAATACTTATGAAGCTGCATTGTGGTGGCTCCAGCAACACCATCTGCACATTGTATATTCTCACCCATCAACAGGTTTCTTTCAGAAACAAGCCCTTTTACTCCAAAGTCTCTATCTTTTCGATACATACGTGGGGGCAGTGGGTATTGCAGTTAAATAAAGTAAACTAAAGCTGAATTACACAAATTTCTCAAGGATACAAGTAGCCGTCACCCTAGTTGTGATCAGTCATTCATGTACTTGAACTGAACTTGCAATTTCATATAATGTACATGTTTCATGATAAAGTAACTGAAATATGTTTCACAGGATTAACCCTTAACCAGAAACCAAGACGTATCTTTCCTGGTAAACTGTGTAAAATGTAAAGGCTTTGCTTTAATGACTGAGCTCTTACACAATAGCCTTGGTTTGTAAATGAGCCTCTGACTCAGTCCTGCATCATCAGCACCCCCGCACAAAGACTATGGCCTAGTACTGGTGTGTCTACTACGCGAATGGGGTTGACGTTTCAGGATACCACAGTGGGACAAACCGAGTAAAACGGAATAAACAGTTATTTTATCAAGATGCTATATATTTTCTTTCATTATTATTAGAAAATAAGTTATTTTATTACAATGCATGACGTTAGTAGTTAGCCGGTCTGTTTCTCCCCGATCGCATTTGCCATACATTACTAACTTTAGGCCTTCCTTAGTTGCCCCACTCTTATGTGGTGCCCTTGTTTATTAAATAAAAACACCGATACAGGCAACACGCCTGCTAAAAGTGTGTGTTATTTGTGTTTTTATAAAAAGAAATGAAACCATAGCCAAAACTCGCCATGCTGCTCAAGAGGAACCGGATTTTGCGTACATCACAATCTCTACTATTTCTAGTAGTGTCTGAGATTAGATGCCGGTAGGCCCGAATGGCATTTAATTGAAAACGACGTGCGCAGTAATTCCTGAGGATATATATATATATATATATATATATATATATATATATATATATATATAAACCTCACATACTAAAAATGACTGTACGTAATTCATAAATGTATAACCTGCATTGCGAAAAAACAGAATCCATCTGGTTGTGATCTCACTGCATTGTGCGCCGAGACAACCTCGTTACCCGCAAAACACTCATTTAACAACATTCATTTACAATTAGTATATAATGTAATGGCTGTTAGCATACAAACGCATTTTCCAACTCTTCCAATTACTCCCTAATGGTGTCGGCTACATTACTTAATTTTTTAAAGGTAACCTTAATTGCCAAATACATAAACTGCGCATTTTCTAATCTTACCTTTACTCCCTAACGCCACGCCGCTGTGATAGAAACATACAATCTCGCGTGTACCAAACCGGCTCACCGACCAATGAGACACCAGACCTTATTTGGACAAAGGCATTGAGCGGGAGGTCCACGCCTTTGACACAGCAGGCTGGGAGTTGTAGTTTATTGGGCAAGTCCCACATCGTACCTATTGGGCAAGCTTACAGAAAAAGTGGTAAGAGAAGGCTACCTAACCTGCTGATAATGCAGTGCAATGTACTGTATTGTATGTAGTTCTAGGTAGCAGTGTGACGATTCTACGGTAATTATGACATCACAAGCAACCATTACCTTAAATGTTTTTGTTGGAGCAGTGTCAGTTTCACCACAGATAAGAGTGCGTGGTGGATTCGTTTTCATCAGCAGTTATTGTAGACCATATACAAGTTCACATGCCTATATACTGGCTATTCCAACCGAGAAAAAAAAACAACAACAGCGTGACATCTTTCTAAATTGTGTCTATAACGCCACACATTTCACACATATTATCTAAAATCGAAATGCGTGACGTTGTGTTTTGCCCTGTCTTCAAAACATGTATCAATATATTTATGTATACACCTCAGACTCTCGAGTCCGGTTCTAAATTAGATCGCATCAGGTAGTGCGGTTTATCACAGGTGTGGACGCTGTAATAACAAACTACATTTTTTGTGTATCCTCCAGTATCACAAAATGCTTTGGATACGTTCGGCTAAATACGCAGAAGCAGCTCCTGAAGGACTTTCTATCAGTATACACACAGCACTAGGTATTCATATTTATGCTTTAAAAAAAATCTGTCGGGACATCTCTGTTAAACTAGTGGGGAGAATAACAAAAGCACAAAAATTAGGCGACTGCAAAAATGAAATGCGAGTTAAAAGTAGGATCGTGATGAGCAATTCAGGTAATTTGTCAACTCTGTTTGAAATAAAATTAAGGGGAGCACAATTCGGCTCATGCAAGATACAAAAGATTGTTTTGTAATTAACAGCTTTTCTGAAACAGAATCAGCTCAATTTGTTTAAAGGGATGTCACCTGATTAAAAAAATACTTTTTTGTTTTAGCAATATGGACCTCTGTTAATATGGGGCATAACAGATTATTTTAAAATAAAATACAGTGCATGGTGGGATACTATCGTATTAATTTCCACTATTCATTGCGCTGCTAGTTACGTAACCGTAGTGTTTGTACGCTTTAAACCCGACTAAACATGAAACGGTAATTCAGTGCTGACGCCTGTTGAGCTGGATTAATGATAGAATGGTTTTGAGTGGTTCTCGAGATCGGTTATGTTGTCAGTGTTGTTCGAAGGCTTCTGTGCTATACCTGGCGAGGAAAAAAACGCTTGGTTAAATATTTATCAATTGATGATGTTGCATGGCATCTGAAACATATACCAGGCTTCGTAAAAGCAGCCACATGTTCGGTTTTACCCGTACTATCTGCTTGTTGCATGAAAAAACAATTATCCTAAAGACTAAAGTAGATCACACTCGGTATAACAAGGACTTTATCTTGTAAGTGTTGGTCTGATTTGTAAATTGAAATACACCTATACAAAATTCAAATGTCCTTTTGTATCCAAGTTACCCATCTGTTCAGCTGCCTGCTGCATATTCTTGTAACACCTGCCCGTTATCCCCATTGATTTACAACCGTAACCTACACATAAAAGTATAGGTAGATTTAAATATAACAATGTCATCTTACAGGATGCTAAAAAAAAAAAAAAAAGTCTGGTGATTACCACAGGAAGAGACGTGCCTGCTAAGCGATGTCAAAAAAAGTCCTCTTCAGCTATGGTGTTAAATTTCCAGTAAAATATTCAGTTATTGTAGAGTAACAGATTTCGAATAAGTAATGATTTAGATCCTGGAACCGTTTTAGCTTCTTTTGTTTCCTCCCGGGGGTTTCATTACATCAACAGGAACATGTAGAGGAAGCAGAAAGGGGACTTTTTTTACTGTCATCTGTTGAATAAGGGAGGGCGCAAAAGAGAAAAAAAATACAGGCAGGTTTTGGCTGTAGGCTGGCCGCAGTAAGAGTGTCTGTGAGCTGGCAGACGGAGTAACTATCAGAAAAATCTTTGGCTCGGGGATTCTACAGTTGGACAAAGAAATACACAAATCTGACTGGGATATATAAATTAACCAACACTGAGTAAGGATGCCGGGCATGGAGGGATAAGAGACTGACTGTGTTCTGTGGGAATTTCCATTAAAAAAGGGCAGAAACAAAAAAGTTATTTTCTTAGAATTTAAAGTGATTATTCAACACTGTAAACGCCGTCGCCGTGCTTCCCGTTATTTACCGATGACGTTCCTTATTTATCGGTGTAGTCGAATTGATGGTGTATCTGCAAGTTAAATAAACTGGGTAAATAAATAAACGCGTTATTTTGGTATAAAAAAGACACCGCACAATGTAGCTTCTAATTGCCGTTTTAAAAGTGTACTGTAGATTTTGGGCACCACTGGATACTGAACGAGGACGTGACAAATTGGCAACAGTACCGGAGTTGGCGTTGTTTAGAACATCTGTTTTTCGTGTGGTAAATTGAGAAAGATGGTTGGGTTAGGAGACGATTGAAATGTTTTTTTTCTCTTTTCTTTTTGTCGTCGGGAAACAAACGCTTTATTATATTGCTTAAACTGATATTTGAAACGGGTATCTATTAAGAGTAACGAGTAGTATTTTTTTTTTGTTTACATTGGCTAATGTGTATCAATAAGTGTTGGATTTCCGGTGGTTTTAAATCTATTTTCTTAATTCAAAGAATATATTTTTTACATGTGTATCTTATCTTATTTGTACATTGTTGCCTAAACAATGTGACAGGATTTATACTACTGGTTAAGTATAAATAGATGTATGCATTTTAACGTGTGTCACATTTTAAGCTGTCATTTACAATTACTGGTTAAGAGAAAGCTTTTAACAGCTGTTTTCTTATAGTCCTCGAGTATTACAAACGTCTAAATATTGTTTATGAACAGTATGATGATTATAAAAGGAATGCAAGTATTCCAAGAGTAGGGGATTCGCTCACTTTCATCTGCAGCATGTATTTATTCACAGTAAGAATATAAAGAGTATGTTTACTGGCATGCCTAAATAATTTGTATTGAAAGACTGAAAGCCAGATTTGCTTGCTTTAAAACTAGCCTTCATTCCAGACATATATGCCTTAAGTTGTTTTTTTTATTTTTATTTTAATTATTATTTTTTTAATTATTATCCTATTTATGGGATTCATGGTTACGGTTTTACCTTGTGTCAAGATATTCCTCCAAAAAAAAAATATATATATATATATATATGTAAAGGCATTTTCAAATGAAGTGGTTCTAAACAGTGTCCAGCTTTTTTTTATAGTTGTATTTAGTTGACTACAGTGACTACACCTCTGTGTATATATAATCTCCTTAAATAAAATGACCTTTGTAAAACTTTGAAAATTCTTAGGAAAAAAAGTGGTCCAAAAAGAGTCATTTCATATATAAATACCTATCTTTCTTTCTCTCTGTATATATTTCGTAAAAGTACACTATATACCGTGTATATATAATTAATATATATAATTAAGAAATTCTGCTCTCATAGCAAGCACAGTGTATGCCATGCGTCTGTCCTCCCTCCTGGCCTTATTCAGGCCTGCACTTCCTTTAATCCTGGGGCTTTCCTTGGGGTGCAGCCTCAGTCTACTGACTGTGTCCTGGACACAGGTGGACACTGGTGAACCCTGTGGGGATGGACTGGTAAACGGAGGGCTGTTTGCTGGAAACCAGGGACACAACACTAAAGGTGGCAACGGGGCAGGCGGAGGGAATGAAGATTTCCAGCCACACATTGTTCCTTACTACAGGGACCCCAGCAAACTGCACAAAAAGGTCTTTAGGTGAGTAAACACCACCAACAAGGCTTGCAATAAGATTCCCATTGAATAGCAGATTAAGCCATTCCAGGTTTTACAGTGACCCTAGCCAGAGGGGGAGGGGAGATCTTTCAGTAGATGGGCCTAATTAAGCATGTATTTATATCCCTGCACCAGTGCTTAGTCCATTTAGTTCCCAGTTAGTTTGGGCTCTACAGCAGTTATTTTTTAATCCCTGTGAGTGGGTTTCACTCAGAAACAAGGGCCACTTCATCACATTTTCCTGAGGGCTGAGACCAAGGTTGGAAATAAGACAGTTTCACCCATTCCAGGTTTTACTACGAGCTTGATTAGCCAGAGTCTGTATGTAACAAGCTCTGATGTGTCTTATTAAACTCATAGTAAAACCAGGAATGGATCAAACTTCTATGCAATGGGATTCTTATTTCCATCCCTGGGTGAGAAGCTCTGTGTCTGTATTCAATTAAGTCTTGCCTAATGCTAACACAATAAGGTTGCATTTTTGTTAATGCAGGAATGTGTGCTTTCTCATGTCTGGAAGTTTGATTCAACAGTGTCATAGAATTTGAGTCATAAATAGCGTTATGTGTTTTTTTTAATTGGAACAATTCACAATGAGTGATTTATTTATTGTAGGTACTGGAGGAGTGTGAAAGGCTTGTTTAATGACAGTTTGCCTGGCCAGAAAGTGCAGTGGGATTTTTAACGTCCACCATTTAGACAGGAGGCCACTGGGCACTAAACTTTCAACAACAAAGAGTATGATTCTTTATAAAAATATAAAGGACTGGAGAAAGCTGTGAAAATGTAAGCACTGCAGAAAGTTTTGGTAAAATTTTTGTAATAATTGGTTCCAGGATATTATTTACACCATTTAAAACAAACCAAAAAAAAGGTAATCTTCCAAACAAAATCCCACATATACAGACCTTACACACATAATGGTGTACAATAATCTGCTGCAAGCTTTGTACTGGACTAAATGCTTTTTTGTTTGGTCCCCTTTCCACAGGACGCGGTACATCCACACAGAGCTGGGTATACGAGAGCGCCTTCTAGTGGGCATCCTGACATCACGGGCCATGCTGACCACGCTGGCAGTGGCGGTGAACCGCACGGTGGCACACCACTTCCACAAGACCTTCTTTTTTACAGGGGTTCGGAGCCCCAAGCTACCCCATGGCATGCAGGTGGTGGCTCACGGGGACGATCGGCCCGTCTGGCTGATGTACGAGACGGTGCGCTACCTCCACCAGCACTTCGGGGGAGACTATGACTGGTTCTACCTGGCGCAGGACGACACTTACACGCAGGCAGAGCGGCTGAGCCAATTGGTGAGCCACCTGAGCGCCGGGCAGGACCTGTACCTGGGACGCGCTGAGGAGTTCATTGGTGGAGACGAGCGCGCCCGCTACTGCCACGGAGGCTACGGCTACCTGCTGTCCCGCAGCCTGCTGGCCCGCCTGCAGCCGCACCTGGACACCTGCCGTAACGACATCCTGAGCGTGCGGCCCGACGAGTGGCTCGGCCGCTGCATCATCGACTCCCTGGGGCTGAGCTGCGTGGAGGTGCACCAGGTGAGGAGAAGCAGAATGTGTTGTGTAGCGGTGTTCCGGGGCTTGTTTTGAATAACAGTGCTTAACACTGATAACGCTGTTATGTGTCTGACTGTGGATCTTTTGTACCCGGTGGGGTTGGAGGCACTTAAGAACTGAAGAACTACATGTGTTCTTGATCGTAAGAATAACACAAGACTTGCAGCGCAAAGAGTGCTGAAGCAAATTAAGAGTTGGAACAGTAGATACACCACAATAAAGAGACTACAGCTGATGACATGCAGGCAGGACCACATTTTGTTTTGTTTTTTGTGAAAGGGGCGGGGTGAGGGATGTTTGTATCATGGAAATTATGTCACAGTAAAGTTAGCTATGCTGTTTAAATATTCGTAACTATATTATAAAAAAATATTGTGCAGGGTGCTATGTAAGATACCAGCTGATTTTCATCCATTCAAGGTCAGAATGGCTAGAAGCTCTGACGTCTCGTGGATATTTGCTTGTACCGTATCCTATTCTATATTCTATATATAGCAATGTATAATATATCCCCTAATTTGATTTTTAAAATATATTTTTATTATTAATTTGCCAAAAAATTTATGCATAGACAGAAAACTTAACATGGTAGAATTATACATGACCGAAGGGGATAAAAAATATATAGTAGTACCATTATGACCATGTTGCATAGCAAGGGCCATTCTAGGAGCCCAGATATTTGTTACAACCATACTCTTAATTGCATAATTGAACCAATTAAACCTCTGTTCAGTTATTAATATGTTAATTATTTACTTCATAACCTCTAAAACCTGATGTGGAATGGCCCTTGAAGAACGAAGTTGTGCACTCCTGCTGTTGAATTTAAAAAAAAATGCCATGGCTAATTATAACAAGACCCAGAGCTTGGTGTAAATGAATGCAAACCACAGATACAACCTCCTCCTCCTCCAACCGGTTATTAGCACTGAAAAAAGCTTGGATCATAAAAAGAAATACCTGCCACTGCATATTTTATACAAAGAATTAAACAAAAAAAAGTAAAATAAATTGAAGTGGTGCAGTTTTATTGATAAGTAGGAAACACGTCACACAAGCTTTTAGTAAAATGAGGAAGATCAGAAGTCCTGTGCAGGAACTACTCCTGCTGGATGAGCAGGGCATGTGCAACATGTTCTGCTGTTGAATTGCTCTCTGGTTTTCCTCAACAGGAGATGCAGTATCGGTATTTTGAGCTTGGGAAGAACGCTGACCCTGAACGGGAGGACAGTGCTACATTTAAAAACGCCTTCACAGTCCATCCCGTCTCCGACCCCACGCTGATGTACCAACTGCACAAGCGCTTCAGTCAGATCGAGCTTGAGAGGACCAACCTTCAGATCCAGCAACTGCAGGCAAGTCCTAAGCTTTCCCTGCTTCGCTCCAATTATTAGTCTAGAAAAAAATCTTCATGTGAAACATCTTGTTATAGTTGTATGATTATACATACAAATTAGTGCCATCAGTGTGATTTTTTTAAAACACTTGCTCGTCAAAAATAAACCTACGCTATAAAAAGAAAAGTATATAGAGATGTCTTACTTTTCCAAATTACTATGACTCGAATTGCAAATGGTCTGTATAAAAGATGCCAGCTGTGTATTTTTTTTAGTTTCCAGGAAAAGCCATAATCATGCAAACATTGCTTTACAATGGGAGCCCTCAATTAGGCCATATGAAAACTATGTTCTGTAATTTAAAGAAAAAAATAAATGTGTGTTTCCTACCTCCCGTACTCTTCATATTTCTGAGGTTACAGTGAGATTTTATTCTGTGCTAAACGAGATCGGGCTTTGGCAGTAAAGTAGATGTGGAATTTTTTAGTTTTGAGTGACTTAATAGGATTTAGGGAAATTAATGGAGCACAAGGCTTTTTTTCTCAGCTTGGTATTTCTCATATGCACACTGGATGTTTCAGTCTATACAAATAAATAAATAACATACAAAGTTTACAGTAAATCAGTGGTTAGTGTAAAAGGAACTTGCTGTTCAAAGTCTAATATTAAGATTAAGTCTATATAGAAGGCTGTGTGGTCCGGTGTTTAAAGAAAAGGGCTTGTAACCACGAGGTCCCCGGTTCAAATCCCGGCTCAATCACTGGCTCGCTGTGTGATCTTGAGCAAGTCACTTAACCTCCTTGTGCTCTGTCTTTCGGGTCAGACTTGTTGTAAGTGACTCTGCACACTTCACACACCCTAGTCTTTGTAAGTCACCTTGGATAAAGGCGTCTGCTAAATAAACTAATAATAATAATAATAATAATAATAATAATAATAATAATAATAAAGATCTGGTTTAATGGGAGGGAGTGTGGTTGGTGGTGGAATCAGGGAACTATAAGGCAGATCCTGGGTTTAAATGTCAGCTTAGCACAGATGGCTTTAAAACTGAGCTGGGCAGCCCTGTGAAATAAAAATTTCATCTGTTGGTAGGAAATTAAGTGTTGCACAGAATATTTTCATTTTATAATAAATATATAATAATAATAATTTCAATCATTGCAAATTACATTTGTATACCTGTATACATTAAACATCTTTAGCTGATCCTAAATTCCCTTTTATACACATTTAGATTTAGATTTTGTTAATCAAAACCATGAAATAGACCAAATAGAACAGAATAATATAGTCCATGGCAATTGCATGAATTCTGGGACCTGAATTAAGATTATACTGTAACTTCAACACAGTTTACATACAGTTTATGTAAACAAGGACATTTCTTACAAGTTTTTTTGTATTAATGTTATGACTCCTTTTTTACTGTTTTATAGGTCCAGATTAGTAACCTCAGCTCGTTGACACCAGAGGGGAAGGCAGGGGCCACCTGGCCTATTGGCATTAACTCTCCCTTCAAGCCCAAAACCCGCTTTGAGGTGATTAACTGGGAATACTTCACAGAGGAGCACATCTACTCCTGCATCGACGGGGCCCCCAAGTGCGAACTGCGGGGGGCAGACCGGGCAGATGTAAGTGATGTGGTGGAGACGGCTGTGGAGAGGCTGAACGAGCGCTACCAGCCCGTCCTGCGCTTTCGCAAACAGCGTCTGCTGAATGGCTATCGGCGCTTCGACCCCACACGGGGCATGGAGTACACCCTGGACTTGGCCCTGGAGGCCTTCACGCAGAAGGGACACAGCCACGTGATAGCCAAACGGGTGGGCCTCTTGCGGCCACTTAGCTCCATCGAGATCATCCCCATGCCCTACGTGACAGAGGCCACCAGGGTGCAGGTCATCCTTCCCGTCACGGCCCACGAGCAAGACTACGTGGGTAACTTCCTGGACATGTACGTGATGAATGCTCTGGACACCCATGACAACGTGCTCCTGACTTTCCTCTTCATCTATGAACCCTTCGATGCCCAGAGGGTCAGCCAGAATGACGTCTTTTCTGGGATCAAGTCCATGATTGGCGAGGTGGAGAAGCGATATGCCGACGTCAAGATCCTCTGGATCAGCGTCAAGACTGAGGTCCCCTCTCAGGTCAAACTGATGGACATCATCTCCAAGAAGCACCCTGTTGACACTCTGTTCTTTCTGGCCAGCGTCTGGACAGAAGTCAACACAGACTTCCTCAACAGGTGCCGGATGAACGCAATCAGCAACTGGCAGGTCTTCTTCCCTATCCACTTTCAGGAGTACAGCCCAACCATCGTGTACCGTGACCAACAGCCCTCTGCTGCTTCCTCCTCGGCCGCCGAGTCGCTGAAGGATGGCCATTTTGACCGCCACGTCTTTGAAGAGGCCTGCTTCTACAATGCAGACTACATGGCTGCACGCACCAAGATGGCGGCCGACATCCTGGACAATGATGAGATGTTGGAGAGCATGGATGTCTATGAGATCTTCGTTCGCTACTCTAGTCTACATGTCTTCCGCGCTGTCGAGCCTGCTCTGGTGCAGAAGAACGTTCGCAGAACGTGCAATCCTCGCTTCAGTGAGGACATCTACCACCGCTGCGTGCTGAGCAACCTGGAGGGGCTGGCCTCCCGATCACACTTGGCTATGGCCCTGTTTGAACAGGAGCAGGCCAACAGCACTTAAAGTGACTGCGTATGGGCACTACGCCAGCACACTAAATTCAATAACTGAACACTTGAAACTGGGTGGACGTTTTACTAATAAGATTAGGAAACCCTGGTCTTATTGCTCAACCTTGGTCTAAACTGGAAAGCAAAAGAAAAATACACACTCCACTTTCCTTATGCTTCTTGTATCTGGATGAGTTGTTGATTTAAGTGGGCTTCCATCAAAAGGCTACTATAAAACAATATTAAATACAATGTTATTGTCTTCATAACACTATTTAGGCATGGGTGCCCAATGTTTATTAAGAATGCAAGCTGAGCTATGTCTACAGGAACCTTTAACAGTTGTTAATAAGCTGTATTAGATCAATTAAGTCTTCATTGTCATTTCAATGCTAGGAAAGTCTCCCAATTTTACATCTTTGCCCGATTGCCCATTGCTATTGGCAAATAAGGAATTTCCTGCAGCTTTTTCCCGATTTCATCTTCCTTTGTTTAAAGTCTGCTGTCTTTTTTTTTTTCATTCCAGTTCTAAACCATTTTGCTTGTTACTTGGCCATTTTCAGGTGCCAGATGTCCAGTCCGGTGCCTCTTGCTTGTGACTTTCTATTTTGAAATATTTGCCTTTTGTTATTTTTAATACATTATATAAATGATTGATCAAGCCTGGAATGCTCAGTGTACATTTTAATTTGTATTTTATTTTTTTGTACAATAAGGTCCAGAGACTCATTTCAAACTGCTGGTATACATCCATGTACATGGGTTGTGTAAGTTAACAAAAACAGCCTGTCAGTACTCTTGTATTAAATTCTGAAAATAAACCAACCAATGTGAATATCTGATCACTTTTTTTCAGTTTCTGTCTCTGCAGAACAATGGATATAGGCCTATACCACCCCCCATATTATCTTGGCTAAACTTCTGTGTTGGAATATCCCTGCACAGATACTAGCTGAAATGACCCCGAATGGTATAAATACACTTCTTAACCCCTCGTCCTCATGAGTACCACTTTTTTCGAAAAAATAATGTAATCCATAGTTGTTTTAAAAAGCAGCACTCACAATGTCTAATGAGACTTTAAATAATCTGCAGGGACAGCCATTCCTCTGTGTGTAAAGTACCAGCTTACAATTAACATGGAGTAGAGCAGGGGTGCCCAATCCTGGTCCTGGAGGGCCAATGCCCTCCTGGTTTTTGTTCAAACTGTACACTAAATTGATTAATTGGACCAATTAAGCTTCTAATAAGGGCTTGATTGGTCCAATTAAGTAATTTAGGGCACAGTTGCAACAAAAGCCAGGAGGGACATCGGCCCTCTAGGACCAGGATTGGGCACCCCTGGAGTAGAGGGAGGAGGGTGCAGCAGCAGCTGTGGTTGGTTTGGACAGAAACCTGGACTGTTGCGATCAGTGCAAAGACAACATTTTCAACAAACACGGCTTGAAATTTATTTGTTGGCCTAAGTGACCACGTTCTAATTTATTCAGAGAACACAATTTCTAAATGATTATATCAAAAATATATCACGCCAAGGAAAGCAATGCATAAGTGAGGACGGCAGTACTGTGCAGCAGAGTGTTTCTTTAATAGGCCATTTGATTACCAGGTTTATTTTACTCCTCAGAGACTTTTATTTTTCACTGTCAGCCTTTACTCTTTAACATGGCTTGACTCACAACTAATATATGTTTGATCTCTCATAAATAACAGACTTGGTAAAAACGTATGCTTTTTTTTATGGATCTTGAGAAAGAAATGTTTATTTTCCTCCACTTGACCTGAACAGTCAACACCCTATGTAACATATTCCATTGAGGATCATTGTGAGGTATGTATGAGGTTATATTGCAGCTAGCCATTGCCTCATTTATGCTGGATGAAAGAACTCATTCTGAGGGAGACATATTTATACTGTGAGTGTGTTTTTTTTTTTTTGCCTGTTTCTTTCTCCATAGCCTCAGTGGAAAGTCTTGCCACCCATTTCCCAGGAGAGTCTAAAATAAAATGCTGGTTTCCAATTAGATGAGTCTGCAGTTGAATTGCCTTCAGCATTGTATCTTACCGGGACTGAAAAGACACACAGCATCATGAGTTTTGTGTGACAAGCTCTGTTGAAAAAGTTCTTTTTTGGGGGCAAATGTTTTTCAGGCAACATTCTAAATGTTTTGTTCAATTCTATTACATTTTTGACTAGGTTGTGCAATAAGTTGGCTTCTGTCTCCTCTGGTTATGTTTGGTGGAGTCGGAAACAAATGTTTGTGGAATATCACAAAACTTTCTGTCCAGACTCACTGTCTGATTCACATGCCTACTTGCTTTTAAGACATGCTCTGTCTGCATGCTGGGGGGAGGGGGAGGGGGGGCATGAAAAATCATACCACATAGTAGAAGAATAACAAGAATAAGGCCATTCCGTAGTTTTATGCCTAGTCAGAGTACTCTCTTGACTCACTGAGCCATATTGTCTAAGTGTTTACTCCAGTCTTTAATTAACTCCAGTCTTTAATTAATTGACTTTTTGAAAGAGGTCAAATGTCTGTTAATTTTACAAATCTAGAAACAAAAAACTAAGTAATATAATCTGAGTTCTCTTCAGTGCTCTTCAGGTGTTTGGTTATTATTTTGTAACATTTACATGATTTTTTCACCTTTCAAAAAATAGGAGTTCATTAAAGACTGGAGGTAACACTTTGAAAATATGGCCCACTACGGCATGAAATCTCTCAAGAGCATTGTTTGTCTAATATTAAAAAGCAGAAAGAAATTACAGAGCGGGATTTTTTATGTTTGCTACAGCTGTCCTGAATACTCCCCCGTCAGTACTTTATTGTCCTCATGTGTTCCCTGTTGTTTGTCCAGGTAGCAGCTTGGTCAGTCTTGCATTGTATTATACCCCATGGAGATTTTCAAACAAAGAAACCAGATGGGTTTATTATGCAGTGGCATCCTATATTAAACACAAATGTTTCTGCAGTATTTACTCAATTATAAATATGACTAAAAGAAGCTTCTTCGTTGCAGAGAAACATTTCAACATGTTTTTCTAATGTCTGAGATTACAAACACACGAGTGAGGTTTATCTATCACACCAATAAGTCCCATTGTTCAGTAGCCTCAGAAACACAATGACATTTAATCACTTGTATACTGAAATAAAATATACTGCAATTAATTGAAAAATGTAGTGTACCATAAAGACACATACTGTATATCACAGTATGTAACGGACCATCTAATGTATATATGAAATGTAAAGTTGTAGTATATATTATTAGAACGTATAACTGCAGTAGTAGTCGACTGGGCAGGAAGTGAATCCATAGTGTTGTGGCAAGATACATTTATTTTAAAAAGAGTGAATGAAAATCTGTAAAACTAAATGACTTACAGAAAAACGATAGAGGGACTTAAGTTTTTATGGGAAAGAGAGTATTAACAATTAAAATATTTATATATGTGTATATTTCCATAAGCAATCGATCACAGTACACAGGGAGAAATGTATGTCTAGAAATGTTTTATTTTTACAGCCAGCAGGACATGATTAGTTATGGACCACCAATACATTTCATATAGAAGAGGAAACTCTTCTGAACCTCAAAGGAAATAGTAGCAGTTTTTTCTTTTTATTTTGTTATTAGTAATAGTGAACCTCAAAGTAACAGGACATTTGTAGGGCTGAGTAGCCTAGAGGTTAGAGAAGAGGAGCAGGGGCTTAGAGGTTCCAGTTTGAGATCCCAATTCGGCCACTGGCCTGCTGACTAAACCACCTTGTGCCTCAGATACAAGCGCCACAAGGTGATAAACTCAGAAGGTGGTTCACTTAGCTGCATTGTTCAAATGGGAAATAGAAATGTTGGAGACATTGGCACATGGCAGAGCTGGCACTCAACATCAGGACCACCAAGCTCCAAATGAACTTCATATGGCCAAGGCCCTCTCTGCATCCCTCGGAGAAAGGTTGCATGCAAAGGACTCAAGATCACAACTTCCAGGACCATTACATGCTTTGGTAGAATCTAGCACTACAGATTCCACTTTTCACCCAAGCTTTCTTTTTTATTAGCTACAATTACATAGTCTCTTAATTATGTCTTTCTATAAGTGTTCATGGGGTCCTGGTTGGGAGGAACATGGTGGCTTGAGGCTGATCAATACAAAACTAGACTGATTTCATGATTAGTGACCCAAGGCACTGAACAGAAGTAGCCTCAGTACATCAAGTGATTAGAAATAGGCCAGTGCCCATCTAGACTGAAACCCCCCTTTCTTTGTAGTGAGTCCCATCTTGCAGTCCAGGGAGCCTTGAACACATCTGTAATCTAGGCCCTAATACACAGCAGAACAGTTTGCTAAGCACTGTTTACCATCTTGTGGTTTGCAAAGCAATAAGATGGATAAGAAAAGTAAAGTCTAAACCTTTTAACTTGTGTTGAAACATTTTTAACTTATACACGATGGGCTAGATTCTCAAAGTCGTTTACTCCACATCGTAAGAAACATACCCAAAATGAGTCACCAACCCAGAAATAAACAACATAAACATCAGGCATTTTCTTTAAATTGGCATTTTTTAATCTTTTCAAATTGCCCATATGACAATTTGGAGTAAATAACTGAGAATCTACTCCTTTAAGTACAGGGCAGTTAAAGCATAATTTCCCAAAATAAATCTGGTCCATTCCTCTGAGCTGCTTGTGTTGCCTGAGGCTGCCATATTTCCCTTTTTTAAAAAAAAAACAAAAAACAAATTGTATTAAATAAAAAAATAATAATAATGGAAAAAACATATACATGGGTCAGGCTTAGGTTGTGCAATCTCACCTTACCAGCTTTGGGTGTGTCTTTAAAAGTTTAGTTTCATAGACATTCTGTTTCGAACACAATTTCACATTCTACTGTAAACCAATGAAAGCAATGTAAACACACGCGCACAAGAAACAGACTACAGTTAGATCAGGCACCAGCAGCAATCTAGACACCTCCCTCTTACACATTAGTGCGGTAAGGCTAGCCTAAATAAAAAAAGGCAAAGATTTAGTTCCCGCATTGTGCTGCTTTAGTGGTAGCTGATGTGCCCAGTGGCATGATGTCTCCAATAATATTTCTAAAACCTTTTTTTTATTGTTGTTGTTTAATACTTCAGGATGAGTTTTATAAGTGCTTATTGTTTTTAACTTTCCCTTGTAAATAAAACGAGGCATTGCTCAAGATATGCTCAGGCTGAACTTCAGATAAACACTGAATTGTTAATACTGCCTTCCCATTTCACCATCTAGGTAAAACGTTAGTAATTAGGAGTGGGAGTCAAGGCTATACTTGCTTTATTCGGACAATAGTGAAAAAGCAGCAAGACACTGATGAGATCAATCAAAATGGGACAGGCTAGTTCAGCTGAATCGTGCTTTAATGTGCTTTACAGAATGAGCATCAATACCTTTTCCAGCTTGAAGAATTTCAATTTTGTCAATTGACAGTTCACAAAATGCCCTTCTTAGAAAATAATTACTAGGAGCTTGTCAAACGCTATGTTCTGTAGCACTGTGCCCAAGGCAAACTGGTAAAAAAGTAATATCTAAGATTTGTGTAGTGTACTTACTTCTGAAGATAAACTAACAATACTTAAAACATGTTGATAACAAGACATGGAAGGGTAAGTCCAATGCACTTCCATTTTTCTATAGCAATAGTAACATACCAAGACAAGGGCAGCAGTTTCAGAGATAACAGAATTATGTAGTTTTGCTACACTGACTCGTCAATTCAGTATGTAACAACATGAAGTCTTCTTCCATAGATAAGACAAAAAAGCCATAATAACACTCATCCGTTCTTATGTTAGAATTACTCCCAACAAGAACTTAAATACAGTAAACTAAAGTTTTTTTTAATTTTTTTTTTTTAATTTTGACACTGAATAATGCCCCTGCTCAAATACTGATAAACAGTAAGCTTTCCAGTAGCCTGCCATGTCCCATGAGTGATGGCTCCAGGTGGGTGGAGAATTCTCATATAAGTGATAAAATCCCATCAGGAGAAGATCATGGAGAAGTGGATTTTTTCACGTGGCAGAGTGCTGCTATACACTGACTGAGGCTCCTGGAGCCTTGCAGTGTGGTTAGTCTTGTAGTTTGAAAACCAGGAGACTCTGCATTCCAGTCTCAACTGAGCCTCCCCCAGTAGGTGTTTCATCTTGATTAAATGTGTATGAACCACCAGGGCTTTAAATGTTGTATATATTTACAGTGCAAAACAATAGCCTGTGGCCATACTAACCCCTTCAGTGCTACATGATGCTTTCTTTCACCCTATAGGAGTTTAAAAGTTAAAGTCAAAGTAAAGGCAGCTGATTCATTTTGAGTCAACTTGTCTGTTTTTATCATAATACGTAACGTGACTGTTAACTGTGCCAGTGATCGGCGCTCATGTAATAACTGTTATTTTCTCCTCAGTTCAAGCATCCGAACCCCTTGTACAATCAACAGTCATTTAGTAACGCTAACTAAACATCACAGGTGTCTCAATTACATTTCAAATGAGAGCTGTAAATCCAGTTTTCGTTATTTACTCCAGGCGGGTGCACCTGGAGTAAAGCGGTTATAAGGATGCCTTAGGAAATCATCTACATTTTCCTAATATTTAATTTCTTACCTGTGGTTTCTGCTCAGATCTAGGCGTACTAACTATCTAATAATAATAATAATAATAATAATAATAATAATAATAATAATAATATAAATTGTGCAGGATTCAGTGCACCATGCTCCACCTATGGGCTTTACTGCACAGTGCCACGCTACTATACCTCCCTTCCCAACAACCAATAATTAAGCAGAAACTGTGGTGCTCAAATGGCTCATTGAGCCCTCATTTTGGCTGCCATCCACCACACAACAGTGTCTTGTCTGTAGTGATTCTTTGTGACTTTGTGAATTAGCTATGAGACAGCACTGTTATCTTGTTACACTTGTAATACTGTGACGTGATTTTATTAAGACGTTTTTATGACGAGAAGATACTGCTGTAACATGTTGCTACTCTTATACAAGTTTGCAATGGTAAATTGAACAAAATCATTTTGCTATGAAAAATCTGTTTAGCACTCATCTCTCGTTTTTTAGTCCCTGTTGGTCTATAAAACTCACTTAATAATCATACATTTTACTTGTCACTTTCTTAATGCTTAGTTAGCTGGGGCTCTTATTCAGAACTTCACAATATGAATATTAAAGTACTCTGTTCAGGAAAACACCAGCTTGTAAGATGATCTGCCCTTTGAAAATACAGTATCGGGGACAACAGACAAAGCCTCTCATCAACGACATCCGTTTGCCCTATTCCCTAAAATATGCACCTTCACGACTTTTTAAAATACTTTTACAGACAGAAATAAACTAAAAAGAATAACATGCAGCTGGATGTTTGATTTGCATAACACTGGGGTCAGTGTTGGTATTAAGATGCACTGCCATTAAGAGCCAATGAATAGACCATACAGTCTTTAACAAACAATGAGCTGATGCTTTTTCAAAAAACCCCAGCACACCTTTACAGTCCTCCATGTAAAATGGAGGCTCATGAATGTGGGTAGCTCCACCCTGTGGCCAAGAAGTGCTACACAAGCAGGATTTCTGCAAAACTACTGGAATTCCCATTGCCTGTATATGGTTGTGTATATAACCTTGCTTCTATTGTATCTTGGAATTCCTCAGTAAACTTTTATACGGGTGTCTAAAGGCCACTACACTCCAGGCGCGATGTGACAAGCGAATATGTGCAGTGATGTGACAAAATGAATAGAACCTACCTATACTTTTGATAAGTATCCTTCACACCCCAGGTGACATGACAGGTGACATGGGGACAGCACTGGACGGTGTCTACCAGGGTGAAGCAGTATTCAAAATGACCGAGTAATAAATACTTGCTGTGGAAAAATACCCAGAGCTTTATGACAAAGGTCATTGCAATTATTAAGATACAGAGATGAAAGATATGTTGAAAAAGTCTTGTCAGTAGCAATTTCTAATAGCTTTATATTTGTTTTGGAGTGAAAATGAGCCCATATAAAAATATGTATTTAAAAATATATATATATATACATAGGCATCGCATCTGTGTCACTCAGGTGTGCATGGTCATATACCTGCAAAAGTATCTTGTCACCCCATGAATGATCACATCGCGTCTGGTGTGTAGCGACCTTCAGTGAGTCTGAAATTGTCAGATGGGGCAATCATTTTAATTAAGTCATGAATCACAAGACAAGGAAACAAATTCTACTGTGGAAAAATCCAACGTGGATCAAACTGATACCTATGTTATGTATATATATAATTCAGTACAAATATATCCACGCACTCACTCCGCTAATGTGAGGTATTACGAAGACCTAATCACACGGGGTTCACGGGTCCCTCAAGTTGGCTCTAGCTGCACTGGACAGGCGAAAAAAATGGACTTGCAACAATTTGGTGAGATTTACAGCTCTCCATGATGCCTGATTTCTGCAAGAACTAAATACATGCTCCATCATGTGGTAATGGAGTGGCTTGGTCAGCTATAGGACCTTTTGAGTCAGTATCTGTGGGACATGGGATTATTTACTGAGAAGTCACAACAGGCATTCCAGGAAGAGTTGGGAATGGGGCCAGTATTAAGGGGTCCTTTTCTTAGACCTGCACACATGGTTCCATGCATTAGAATCAGTGAGTGTATCATACAGTATGTATTCTTTTTGTCCATATGTCTAGCTGTTTTTAAAAAAGAAAGTACATTCTAACTGTGTGGTCGAGCAATGACACTGAAGAGATCCCAGTGACATCCAGAGAAGAAGTGCCCGCTCCGAAGACACAGAACAGAGCGTTACCATGACGACAAACAAGGCAAGTCACAACACTGTGAGAAGACGATGGCAAGCGGGGGTGTGCTGCTGCAGCACTGGAGTTCTGCTGTTTCCGCGTGGAAGGGTTTAGGTGTTGCGCACGGCCAGTGCTTGTTCCAGCTCCTGTCTGCGCTGTTGAATCTGGAGGAGAATGGAGGGGGGAGGGGATATAAAGATGCTATAAAACCCATTTTTAAATGGTTTTGAAGACTGTGGCACTGAGACAGCTAATGCCCAAGATCAGAGGCCCTCTGGCAACAATGCTGTGGCGCTAATTGAAATGAATGGATTATTGCAGGAAAACAAGCATTGTTGCAGGAGGGAGTGTGATATGGATGTACCGTTAAGCTCATAAGAGAAGACTTCCAGGAGTTTATCTGGCCTATTTGGCCTCTCGTTCGTAACTTACATTACAGATCACATATCAGAAATCAACCAATCACAGTTGAGTATTTTCCAAAATTCCAGTATATCTTTGTAATTAGGTGTGGTGTTCTATCATCCTATGCATAGAACACCACACCTAATTACAAAGTTCAAACATCAAAACAAAACACACATACTTGGTACCTTTCTTACAATGTTTATGAACTTGACACTAGCTTCGCCAAAGAATATATTAACAAAACTACAAATAAAAAAGCACTTTTATTTTTTAATAAATACTGTAGTCTCACTCACGACACTACACACATTATTCTGGGACTGTTGATTCTGGACTATTTCACATCCAGGGAAAGGGGGGATAAAACATATTTGTTACAAAAATAAACATACTTTTGGTTTTAAGGCTAGTGCAATCATTATGTGTACGATGTCTCTTATTGTAGGAGATATGTCATTTTTGCAGTTTGAGCAGCCAGACCCGCTCAGCTTTGCTTTGCAGTCCTCTCGTCCAAACTGCACGAGACGACATCTCTTACACAAGAAGAGACCCCCTATACACAACGTGTAGTAGTATGGGTGGTGAAAGGGGAATGGGAGGTGGTTTACCCTTCTAGAGAAGTACAGTCTCAGACAAAAGTACTGGCACCTTACACTTACTGTATGAGTATTCAAAAAAACATGTTAAATACAAGCATTTAGTGAACACTAGACACTAATTTATCTGACAAACCAAAATACACAATTTCTGGTAGTTTAACAAATAATCTTTATAAAAAAGCAAAAGCATTTAAGCAAAGTATTGGCAGCTTTACATTAGAAGCCTGTACAAATGTAATAGAACTAATTAAAAAGAAATAGTAATTGATTGAAAACCACCATTACACAGTAATTAAAGAGTAAGTAAGCAGGGTTCTGAAAAATAAAGCATTATTTGTCCCCACGTGTTGCTACAACTGTTTAAATAACCTACCTGTAATATCTCTTTTCATTGTTATCCTGACAACTTTTTACACTTTTAACTTTAAAGTCTGTTTCAAAGCTATTTTTTAAATGGCCACTCTAGTCCTGAGGACCGTTAGCTATAACACTTTATAAGTAACTTGAACTCTAGTCCTGAGGACCGTTAGGTATACCACTTTATAAGTAACTAGAACTCTGCAACTGTTTAAGAGCTGAGCACCATTAAAAAGGTCTAATTAAGCAAATTATCATTTCAATTACGGGTTTTATCCCAAGAGTATTTATGGAAACTACCAATGTAACCCTTCAGCCCGCCAGTTTCTCAGTTATTTTGAGGCTAATAGAGTACAATGAATTATGTTGACAATTTGTTTCAGAAGCCTGTCATGTCAACAGAAGAAAAGTTGGTGGTTAAAGGGCTGGGTGTATATCAGCCTCGTGACATTACTATTACACAAAATGACAAGAAACAAAACAAAAAAGGCTTTTGTGTGTCATGGTTTGACAGGAAGGATTGGCTGATGGTGAGTGAAGAAAAAAAAAAACATTGTTTTGTTTTCCATGCATCTTGTTTGGAGGGGATACAGCTTGGACCAAAACCTGAATCCAGGATTTAAAACACCTGTCAGAGAAAGTTAAAAACACGAGTACAGTGCTTCTCATATCGGGAACTGTGTTAAACTGAAAATGACTGGAAACGTTAATATTGCTACTCAGATTGATGAAAGTTACCATATTTCCTTGCAAAGGCATAATGAGCTTGTACAGAAGAATAGGTGTGTTCTTTCCCGGATAATTTACTGCATCAGGTTCTGTGGAAGTCATGAGTTGCCACTGAGAGAAAGGTCTCAGTATCTTCTTTAAAAATTGGGGAGTGTTTCTAGATTTGGTAGATGCATTTTCTCAACTAGACAATCAGTTAGCTGATCATCTTGAAAATGCAACTGTGTCTAAAAATACATCGCAGACTATACAGAACCAACTTCTAGATTGAATGCTGGAAGTGTACAAGACAATGAAAACTGAAGTTTCAAATGCAAGCTTCGTGTCAGTGCAAGCTGACGGAATGACAGATGTGTCATGTACAACTCAACTAGTGGTTGTGCTGAGGTATGTCACTGAGCTTTGCAGTTGAAAGGTTTCGTGTTATTTTGGAAGTTCGGCACCGAAGGATTATCAACTCTTCTGAAACAAGAACTGCAGCCTTACAATTTAAAAATGAAACTTATCGCACAGACATATGACAGTGTAGCTGTAATGAGTGGCGCATTAAATGGTGTCCAAGTAAGACTCAAAGAAAGTTATCCATATGCACACTTTGTCCATTGTTATGCTCACCAGCTAAATATTATTATGCAACAAGTCTGCTCAGTTGTCAAACCAATCAGAGTTTTCTTTGCAAATCTTTCAGCCTTTTCAGTGTTTTTCTCAACATCGCCGAAAACAGCTGTTCTTGACGACTTGTGCAAAAGTCAGATTCCAAGTTCTGGGGCAACACGGTGGAACTTTAACAGCAGAAAAACAGAAGGAGTGCTTTGAGAAAATTCAGAACAAGGACAGTTGGGATGATTGATCAGTTCAGCAATCTTATAGTCTGACAATGCTTGTGGGAGATAAAGATAAAGATTAAACACTCTCTGGACAAATTCACTAAATCTGTGACAGCATTGAAAGAAAACCTTCCCGCAGAGGAAGCCGAAAACCCAAGCTAAACTGAACCACCAAAGAAAATAATTTGATCAAACAATGCTGATGTAGCGAAGGGAGCACGTAACATGATTCTGCCGGCAAAAGAACGCTTCGACAAAGTAAATCACTTGATGGCATTTGATCGTATTGATTCAAAACGCTTCCATCAATTTAATGTGGATTTTCCCAATGAACATCTGGACATGGCAGTGAAGTGTTACCCAATGCTATGCAAAGAAAAGCTTCAAAGTGAACTAACGGTTTTGTACAGCAGTGCTGAATTTGAAAGTGTAAAAACGACTGTTGACATTGGTTAAAGTGTTGGAGGAGAACAACCTTCAGGGCCATTTCAGAAAACTTTCAACATGGAGATCGCCCTTACTCCCCCAGTAACAACAGCGGAATCAGAGCGATGTTTAAGTACACTGAAACGTATAAAGACTTTCCTGCGCCATACAATGACCCAAGACAGACTCACTTGGTGTACTGTCGCTCAAAAAGGAGCTTATCCGCAGTATTCCTGACTTTAACCATCAGGTCAAAAAATGCTTCTCAAAAAAACCGAGGCCAGTTCCTCTACAAATAAGGCAGGCTTTCATTTAATATGCTTATGGTGTTATTTTGTACAACACACCTTTTAACTAAGCACAATATTAGTAAATTCTGAAAAGAAATGTTGGTTTTAATAGCCCAGCCCCTCCACTGCTTTGGACTGATCTGAAAAAAGTTGTAGCCAAGCATTGTGTTTCCAATCTGTTTGAGCTGAAGGAAATATGCAAGACAGAATGGGCCCAGGTTTCACCAACAAGATGTAACATACTGGTCATAAACGTCTGAAAGCCATAATAAAAGCAAAGGGAGGACATATACGAAATACTAAAGCAGGGGTGCCAATACTTTTGTCATGAACGAATACTTTAAATGAAATAAGTTGGTTTGTTTTTTGATAAAGATTATTTGTTACATTACTAAAAATGGTGTATTTTGTTTTTTTGTTCTATTAAAAAGGGTTACATTTTACAAAAGTCTTGCCTTTAATCTGTTACCCTGAATTATGGTATTATAAGCATAGGGTGCCAATATTTTTGTCTGTGACTGTATGTGGTGTGTAAGGGGAGAGATGCAGGGGAGAAGGGTCACCTTGCAGTAGAAGTATCGGTTGACTGCCTCCTGAGACCAGGGCTGCTGGTAGAACTCTGCCCTCCTCTCCTCTTCTGGGTTCCCCACCACGTCTGTCATCACCTGTCGTCAATCAGGGAACAGCAGGCAGATCAACACAGAGTTAACCCTGTGACACTGACCGTCTCTCTTTCTACACAGGTGAATGTACAGTAGAGCTCAATGTGTATTCTGCAGTTTGTCCACCCTTGCCCCCTGTAATAATAGCTCCTGGTTTGACTGGATGCACATGCTCACCTTGAGGTCCCGGCTCTGGGATTTGAGCCAGTCCTGGATGTACCCCTTGGGGTCCTTGGAGAAACTCAGCATGAAGTCTCTCTGAATCTTCAGCTGGTTGATGGACTCGATTGTCTCGTGAATCTGACAGACATGCAACAGGGGAGGGTAATATTAAAGAGTAGTTTCAAATGACATTGTTTTTTATTTCCTTCTTTTAATTTTTTTTTTATTGCCCCTTATCTTTTTTGGATGTTGGCAAGCAATCATTCTGGGGTTTCTTATTATGATTACTCAAATACTATGTTAAAAATATACGTACAAGTATTTTAGTAAGTAGCATCATTTTATATTTGTTTTTACTGTCCTCTTATCTTTTATGATGTTTGCTATGATTCTGAGTGGTTCTACTGCAATCACTTCAATATTGTTTTTATACACTGATAAGTCTGGGGTGCTTTGCCTATGAGTTTCAAAGCTGCTCTTTTTTAATTCTGTATCAACCTGATACCATCTAGCCAACAAAATATGATATTGCAGTATTATATGTTCACTTACACCTGTAGAAGAGACCTTTGAGGGTTTGAAAGGTAGTGTTTGGACAGTATATCAAGTAATCTAATAAACAATATCAACTCTTCAAATCTATTATCACTATTATCTTAATTACCCTCTTTCAACATATTTTACACGAAATTCATCTCTTGTCTGGATTAACATTCTAAGGTCTTACTCTATATGAAAAATAGAATCTGATGCTAATAAATGATTATTACTGGGGCCACATCAGGAGAGAAGGTTCCCCAGTTGGTTACCTTGTTGTCCAGTGATGCAATCTCCTGCTGATTGGCTGTGGAGAGCAGGAAGCTGCTCATCTGGCCTTTCAGAGGGTCCTCCACCTCGACGTCGATGTCATAGCAAGCTGTCTTTTTCTGGTCGTTCGGGTCCACGCTGCCAGGTTTGTAAAAAATTGTTATTTTCTTATAATTTGCTGTATTTGAGAAAAATAAACTTCTTAATAGGACGCAGCCATGGGGTTGGATGATAAATTGTCAATTATAGATGATCACGATGTTTTAACTCCCATAAATTGCAACTTTCTCCCTAGTAGTTCTTTCTCTCTCTCACTCTTCGGTTTTTTAATCGGCTTCCTTTTCCCTTGTTGGCTTTTTAAAATAAAGACATACCACTGTACTCTCCCACAAAAGGAAGGGGCCTGGATTCAAGTAATTTTATTACGTCCAGCTTACTAACATGACACTTAACTCCCATCCCCCCAGCACCCTCCACAGCATCTTTTTATGGAGAAATTGGTTGTCTACTGGAAGAGAAAGTAACAGAAAAACTCGCTAGCAGTGACGCTGATCCTTTTTCAGAAACACCATTAAATCGGTAATCATTTTTTAGAACAATAAATAATGAAGCTAAATTAATCAGCTTGTCTCCCTAGAAAGAAGATCTTTTCCCCCCTCCACTCTAACTCACCTGATGACATGGTTGATGACGATGGGGTCAGGGGGCAGCAGCAGGTTAGTGAGCCGCTGGGGGATCTCAGAGAATTTCAGCCTCGGGCAATCAAAGATCTATATGGGGGAGAAACAGGAAACACAAGCATACACCAAAGACAACATGGCTCAAACCTCTCACTGCAGCTCTGTTTCTATTACAGCAGCAGTAACTTTGTGTTTCATTCTACCAACTCTGGTTGACAAACATATGGACAAATAAATAAATAAACAAGCAGGGCAGCATATTCCCTCGACCAATAATCACCACATGCACATGTAAAAATGTCAGGTGGACAGGTGCATCTCTCTCAGTAACTTGTGCTAAAGAATGTCCTATCAGAATTTCATCAGAATATGTGGCTCTCCAGGTATATGTAAAAGAAAGTGTGGTGTACAACAGGCAGCCAGGCTCTAATAGGAGAGTAACTGCAGTGATGGAGTTAAGGGGGCGAGGGGGTATACCTGCTGGAAGTACTTGTCACAGTTGATGTACTCCTTCTCGTGGGAGTCCTGCAGCTTGTTGGTCTTGACGTACTGCCACAGTGCCTGGATGATGGTGGAGCGTGTCTGGGTGTGGATCCCCAGTAACCGGGCCAGCCTCGGGTCAAGCTTGAACTGGGGGGGCTGGCAATGATACACAGGGACAAAGGAGTTAAGACCGGACCAATGATGCCAGGGTTCATTTCACTACCACTTTTTTTAAAGAGAGACTTGGTTATTAAGACTCGCAGATCTTAGTTTAAGTAGACTAAGAAGAACCACTCTCCATATTTTTTCATAACTTGGTTACAACCAAGCTAAGAGATGACACGTCTAAATTAATACAGTACGCACAGAGGAAGAACTATTGTGATTTAATTTTCAAACCAAAAGGATAATTTTGTAAGAAGTTGCATTTAACAAAATACGATTTGAAACTGATTATTTTTGCAATTGTTTTTAAAAATTGATTAATTTGTATTATAGTTGCCTTATTTTGCATCCATAAAGCAAATGTACATTCATTAAAGAGCCAGCATCACATCCAAGTTATAGCAATACCTGTAAGATGCATGGGACTTTGCTGTACTGTTTCCTATGTTCCCAGATCCCTTGAATTCACTTGCAGTACTTTATTAACAACATTATCATTACTGTTGCTTTGGTTTGTGCATGTGTAAACTAGACGTTGTCTTTTATATTTTATTTTGCCATTATTTATCCTTTTTACTCAACTGTGGTTAGGACCACAGGTCTTCCAAATGAATCTTTTAATAAATAATTTGCACATGTTTAGAACAAACATGATTCTAAGAACGTATCAGTATGGAACTTATAGAACACTATGAAGGTTAAACTACGATTTGCAGAATTTATTTTCTGGTTAGAATGCTTAAAGAATGTACAAAAATCCTGTTTCAGTACAGCAAAATAACCTGCAACAAATGCTTTTCAAATGTTTTCCAAGGTATTGGCGTTTTTCTGCCTCAGAAGCGCCCTCACCTGGTAGTCTAGCATCAGCAGCAGAGTGCAGCGTACGCTGACATCACCGGGCCGCTTCACCTGGAAGCCGTCAGTCTCCTGGGTGGTTGGGGTTCTGTGCCACTGCAGGAACAAAACACAAACACTAGAACTCCCCTGTCGGCCTGTGGGTAGAGCTGTGGCTCAAGCTGGGTTCACTGTGGGACGGCATGTATTTTACGCATGTAAATATACACAATATCAGAATGTAACAATTGCCATGCACTGTATAGAGTATAATTGTGTAATTCAATATTGGGTATCTGAAGGGTTCATGAAAAAAGGAATTACGTGTTTTTTTTATTTTTTTAATTAAAATAAAATCTGAATGAACAGGTCACTATAAACTATGTTTCCACCGCCCAGTGTTGCCGTTCTCAGAAGCATTCTTGTTGAGCACAGTGCTTGAGACCCTATCATGAAAAGTAATGGTTCTGAACATTTGTGTCTGCTTACGATCGATGGCAACTCATTCATGGTGTTTGTACAGCTGGTAAGAGCATGTGACCTCTTACTTAAAGACCCTTGTCGTTATGGTTACTTTTGGATATGCATAACATTTATGACAGCACTTTAGAAGGGGGCATGACGTTCGTTTTGCTTGTTTTGCTTTGACCGATTTTGTCACTTTTCTTGGCTAGATCAGTGTCTTTACAGAAGTAAGAGACACCTCCACCAAGTGAACAGGTATTATAAGGATCAAGTTTCTTACAGAACACAAAGGCTGATCTTACATATGTCAATGGCAGGCAACAAAAAAACAGAAGAATAGCTCCTGAATTCAGGTCACCTTAACAATCAAAAAGTAAAAATAAAACCCAAAACATGTAAGTAATTTTAATAAGAACTTCTCAAAAATGACTGCAAAAACCGCATAAACGGGGACAGTAAAACATTTTTGAAACTGTATTCAAACAGAACGAACAGTAATTGAAAATATATTTTGTGAATTTTAAACTTTCTTATGTCCATTGAAACAGACTTTTAAAAAATCTATTAAATAATAAGTCAAAACTCTGTGAATACAGCCAGCTATCTAATCAGATAGTCATAATATCTACAGTAGAAAATCCTTTCTATGAAACTAGTTATTGTAACTAGTTAACAGATATAACTATAGTGTGGTATGTTTACTCAAATCTAATTATCACACACAATTACACTCACCTACAAAACTAAAAAACACATTAATGAGAAATATATATATATATATATATATATATATATATATATATATATATATATATATATATATATATATATGTATATAACATGAACAAATAATAAAAAACAAAATTCGGTCCTTAATAAGCTTTAATGAAGGGCACATCTTTTTTTAACAGGTTTGGCAGTGACAGCTCTCAAAGTAGCAGACAATTCATTCAGAGTGCGTGAGGGGCTTGAGAGGCAAAAGTTCTGTGGCCAGAGTTCGTTGGCAGCCGAAAGAAAGTTATATAAATGAGAGTCCCTGCAATCCAATCGGACTGTCTAACATTCACTTTCTCTCAATCATGTTTGAATCAGGGTGCTTGCTGAAGCGATGGGTAAAAATGAACCAAACCAGAGGATTTCCAAAACCTGAGTAGAATCGCAACTCTTTCCCCCCTTTTTTTCAGCTTGTATTACTTGATAATCAATGGGCTGACTGTGGTGCCTAAATATTTGATGTACATAGTTTTGTGATGCTTTTTAAAACAATAATTCAAGGTCTCCTTAGCGATCTCAAGTTGTTTGCTTCTCTGTTTTATTACATCACCAGGAATTTGTATTTCTTTTAAAAATACAGGAATTATTTAAAGACTCGACTTAGCGATTTGAAAACATGCCCCAATGAATCCAATGCTGGTTGCTGTAGTTTTGTTCCTTAATTTACCCCAGAAATCAAGGGTTAAAATGGTTCTATTGCAGGGGGTGTGGGTGGTCTTTCCCACTGTCTCTTTTCTATCCACATTATGGCCATGCCCAATTCAAGATTCAAGAGTATACTTGTGTACGCCAGGTGGTGTGTTTTCATCAGGTTAAAGGAAATCCATGATCCATTTACTAATAAGTGGTTAGATGACGATGATGATGATGATAATGATTACTATTCCACTATATATATATATATATATATATATATATATATATATATATATATATATATATATATATTCTGGTTTCGCTAGTTTCCTTACTTTAAATCCACTTACTTTAAATGTTTCCTTACTTTAAATCCATGTCCATTAGCTTTAGTCACATAGTCACTGCTCCTGCTGTCCTTTTCATTTTAAAGAAGTTCTAACCAGGGTTTTAAATTCTAATTTCTTGCCTGCACGTTTTACTTTCCAGAAGGAAGACCAGTTAGTTTACATATTTTATTTTTTTTAATTTTTTTTTATTCCACTAATGTAGTTGCTGGGATAGAACTTACGCATTTAGGCCAGAAAAATGAGAAAAAAACCCAACTAAAAAATACATGTAAAAATCTTTCAATTCGGTTTCTTGCTGTTGTGGGTGGGTCTCTGGCCCAGAGATTGAACCAATCAAGGCACGTGTGACAATGATGGTTATGGAAATCACAATTTAAAACAAACCTTGCCATACTGTTACAAAGAACATCCAACATGACCAGCAGGAAATCAGCAACAGTCCGGTATAAACCGTCAACGCAATCAAGAGTGGGAGAAAGGGAAAGTGTGATTAGGGTCAATCTAGTCTGGTAGTTAAAACATTGTAAGTTTCTATACAGGTGTTCCTGATATTGCTTTAGCTGAAATGGCACAGACAAAGGGGACAAGTGGTCTGCCACTTTGGATCAAGTGCTTTTGTTTTACTGGTAATACACTGCTGTGCACTAGAAAATGGTGCTGGCGCTTACTAACATAAAGACAGTTTGTCTGATCAAACCTACAATACATATGTCTATTGCATTCAACTAGATCGGAGGTCATAGTGAAAGTACAAAGAATAAAAAACACAATATTGGAGTCTTTGCAATAAGAGCCACGCAAAATGATTGCAAAGACCTTAAAAAGGTAAGGGGCAGTCAAACAATAAAGGCAAAAATAAATCAATAGCGATTTATTATTTTGAGTTTAATATCTAATTAATAACAACAGATACAGTATTCGATCTAGCTATTCGAACAATTCCATCATAGCTTGAAAAAATCATGTCCTTTGATTGGCTGTCCGCTATTCACTCAAAAGCAGTCAAGTACAGCGTGACACAAAGTATACCCTCTCGATACAAACCAAACAACAGCCAACGGATAAACTTTAACAATTTCCTCTTCTTTCAAGTATTTGTCATTTTTGAATGAATAACTTTACCCTGTTTTAATATTAACTTGCTAACTTTGACTGACAGTTGAAGGAGGCAATGATAGCGGGTAATGCTGTCTGCTAATTCATAGTCTGAAGCTGCAGAGTTCAAAGATCCCCACAGGTACTGTACAGTCCTGTGTCTGACCAGAAGCTGAAGGCAGTTAAGTATAGAATCATTTTAATTTCCACACTGGATATAAAAGTACCAAAAACTTAACTTATGTTACAAAGTAAATGGGGTAATATATTCACACAACACTACCCCTTAGATATTCCATCTAATCTTTTAGTCATGAGTATTTGGGTTCAGGAATAGGCTCTAATGTGATATTAAACTCTAATATGTTTGTAATTCATTCTTGTAAAAAGTGGATTCTTAAAAATAGTATTACAGCAATCTTTTTAGCTAATTATTAGCTGTTACCTGCTTTTTATATACTGAAAATGCCCAGTCAAATATGCATTTTATTTTAGGTACCTATGACCTACAACGCCAATCCTAACTAGTTTTTGAGAAGACATAAAGCAACTTCCCAAATCAAAATTCACATTTGACAAATACCTGCTTTGAAGATATTAAAGAGTAAGGAGCGGTGTTCCAAAAAATATAGTGTTAAACGTCCCCACGTGTTGATACAACTGTTTAAATAATGCACTGTAATGTTTCTTTTCATTGTTAACATCCTGACAATTTTTTACACTTAGAACTTTAAAGTCTGTTTCAAAGCTCTTTTCAAAATGGTCGCTCTAGTGCACTGCTAGTGTAAAGATTACTGCCTACATTGTCAAATGGGTAACACAACAATAACGATCCATGATGTGGTACGCAACAGAAAAGCCAGAGCACTTATGTTTTTTTTTTTTTTTTTTAATCGCTCTTCCTGGGGACGTATGATACTATATTTTTCATAACCCCGCTACTTACTCTTTAAGAGAAGCATGCAAGACCAAAAAATTATTTATGAGGACAGGCTGCAGTTATGAATTATGAACTAAAACAACTGACCCTTGCTTTCCTTTTATGTACAGTAAGTCAAAAAATAATTTTGTCAGCATAATCTTTTTTTGTTGACATACAATGTAATGGATTAAAATGGTTTGATACATTTTTTTTTTTTTTAACACAGGAGCCACCTGTAAAAATCTTTTCTTTTTTAAACTAACTGTACTTCACTTCCACATGCATATAATGAAATGTCAGCGGGGACTGAAGATGCGGACAGCGTCGTGCAGGTACCATATATGCGATACCAGAAGCAAACAGAAGGGAAAGAACAGCTCAGTGCCACACTATGATGTGCACAGAGGCCGTTACCAATGGAAACGATGATCAGTATGTTTCTGCTGGATGAGAATCTCCGGATTGGTACTTCCAGCTAATCCCTTATAAAAGTATACCACTGTAAAAGCATAGCAAAGTGTAATAAAGCAGTGAAAGTAGGGTAAAGCATAGGTAAGCATTGTAAAGAATAGTGAGGTATGGTAAAGCATGTTAATAAACATAGCAAACCTGGGTAAACTATGGTAAATGCAGAATATAACCATGGGAAAATAGTGTGGTAAACTTTTATAAGGGCTATTTACTGTCTGTTTCAGCTCAAGATTCAGATAAAATGTGCCCACTGGGAGTCAAAGAGATCCCTTTCTTACAACAACAACAACAGTGCTGACTTGTAGAGTGCCTTTTTGAGCAGGTTTCACAAGGCAGCATATATAGCAGCCATCTGACCTCACCGGCCACCCATTCTTACCAGCCATTATAAACCCCAGCTTTTCTTTGTTTCAATATCAGTGAATGACAGCGACCGTGAATAAGCAGACACCTGTTTTAATCAGTGTCTTAAGCAGAAACTGCTAGATAATTCAGGTTTCACTGGGAAAGCACTTTTTAAAACAACCAACTGATCTGCAGTATGTTTCACAAATAAGTCAGCGTGAGCGTGTCTAGTTTTAGCATCCTGGAGGACAAGGAGGACTTTCCATAATAGGCTAAACACCCTTCTAGTTTTAAATAGGATTGTGTGTCAGATTTTATATTCTTCTTTGCCTTTTCTTAGTTGATGCTGAGCTGTGCTGTGCAAGGATAGAATATTAGTTTTTTGCCTTCTGCCTTAAGCTTAGGTATTATGAGCACTGGTTTCCAGAAGTGTGTAGAAAAAGGCCACCAAACTCATAAGCATCCAACAGTGTTGTTAACTGTGCGAGAGCATATTATAATTAGGGTTAAAAACACAGTATATTATCATCTTAACATGTTTCATTCATTCATTTGTAAACTCGGACCATATAATATAAGACATAAAGGGGACACACCAGTGTGAAAATGTATATTGACCTATTTTGCCGATTATAATTCTGCTTTCAGGATCTTTTTTTAATCAAACACACCCATGTTGTGCCAAGCTATAGCCTATGCTTGTGAGTATCTGCATCCAATACACAAGCGATCATTTTGCCTACTAGCATAACAAAATAAAGCAACAGTCTTTTTGGGAGTTTCATATTTCTAAAGCTGCGGTGCAGTGGGTGATTTCAAAATAAATAAATACTAACATACAGATTTCAGTAATTCAAACGGTATATTTAACACCCAGGTTCTGCTAAATACAGTACTTTAGAAACTATCACGCTGCTTAACTGTGTTTTGCTCCCTGAATATACACAGACAATTTAAAGTACTTAAGCTATGGACTCTTACTGTAACATATGTAAATGGTTACTGAAACTTTTTATAACTGGCTGACTACTCTTTGGTGCTATGTGCTAGTTATCTGTGTACCATTGGGTATTAACTTGTATGACATAATTGCTCCTGAACTAAATAAAAATGCAAGTGATGAGGATTGCTAAGAGCTTAACACAGCAAGGTCTATTTTAATGATCGAGAATGCAATAGTAAGTACAGCCACTCGCATTAACATCACTGAATACAAAACAGACAACGTGGAACAATAGAGAGCTAAGAGTTTCTGGGTGGTGGTATTAAGATGTGCAGCTTTTTAGATTATTAAAATACTCAAATCCAGTGTAAAATTCATAATAACTACCCACTCCCTTTCTCCACACTTACAATAAAATATTTTAACCTTTAATGTAGTCTTCAAAAAACTATTCTTGATGCATACATAAATGAAAATATGTTTGTTACACCTCTTTGCAAAGGGATGCGGATGTACCTGTTGAGAGGCAGACAGACAGACAGACAGACAGACAGACAGTGTCCCAGTTCTAGTCTCACCTCCACCAGGTGGTTGTCAGGCCCATACAAGTCCTTGTCCAGCTCAATCACCAGGCTCTTGAAGAACGAGGAGAACTTCCTCTTCAGTTTGCTAGGCTGCAGGGTCACAGTCACAAACAAAGCATGGTTAACAGCGTATAACACACTGTATGATGGCTGTGTGAGTTCCAGCTGAACTCTGCACTTTGTCAATGTGTTGTGTCACTTAGAATTTTAGAAGTCCACAATACAAAACTGCTTCATTTTTGCTGTCCCAAATTGTAATTATGAATAATAATACTAAAAATAAACTTATCTGACACACATTTGGACTAGACCTTTAGCTTAATGTCTTTAATGAATATGTGCATTTCTTATCGTTGAGTGTTTTAGTTATGGATGAACTACCTAATTTATAATTGTTGGTAATATCCGCCCAGGGAACAAGACCAAACTCATATTACATGAGATCCCTTGCAGAAGTGAAAGGTGAAGGGTGAGTGTTCTAACCCCATTCGCCACCCTCTCAGTGACAGGCACTGAATGTTACTGAACTAACTGACAGTTGGCTAACTTTGGCCGCCAATAGTAATGTGGTTGCAGCAAATGTGACTGAAGGCATTTCCTTTCTCACAGAAACAAAGGTTTGTGGTCTACACTGTACACTGTGAAGCACTCAAGCCTAAACTGTGAGTGGTGAGTGGATAAAGACGTTATCAAAAGAGTTGTGTATTTTGGTTTAGCCCAGAAACAGATCAATTGAAGCCACCAGTGCTAATATGAGTGTTTTGGGGTTTTCAAAGTCTTGTAAGTAAATGAGCAACAGTAAACAGCAGGGACAGGGACAGGACAGCAGGGGCAGGGAAGATTTATATGTCACTCTGAGCCATATTCAACACTCAATCACAACCTGTTGGAACCTTCAAACAGGTCTTTCTCACTTTCGAAAAAGTGGGACTTATCAAGTACATGCACTGGTGGCTTAGATAGATAGATAGATAGATAGATAGATAGATAGATAGATAGATAGATAGATAGATAGATAGATAGATAGATAGATAGATAGATAGATAGATAGATAGATAAACAAACTCACATCATCCAGTAGTTTCCCCTCCACTCGCAATTCCCAGGAAGCAATGCTGCCATCAGAGTCGTCAGCATCTGGTTTTGCAGGGTTAAAAGTATTGGAGATGTACAGCCTCAGCTTACGCTTTTGCTGAAACATTAAAAAAAACATTGTAATTATTTAGTCAATCAGATAAAGAGAGATTTTTTAATATATTTTTTTCTATGGTATTTTTGAACTACAAGAATGACGCTCGAGTAACCAGCAGCTTTATTATTATATCAGGGTCGGACAGTGGCTGGGATTATATTTTATTTATTGTCTATAAATGTGCTGGGTGGTTATTCTTATTTCTGGAATAAATCGCGGCCGCCGTGCATTTTGCGCTTGACTGATCAGTTTCATTTCACATACTTGTGTAACGTGCACCCCTTGTAAAACACACACCCCTCTTGTAATGTGCATTCCTTGCCGGCTAAAAGAGGTAAAGCAAAGAATAATACTTAGTAGTATCAAACAGTGTTCATTGAGAGGAACGGTAGTTCCTCGCGCCAAGTTATCAGCGAAGCGCGATAACTGCCAGACTCTCTATACAGCAAGGATAGTTTACGTGTTTTCAGGGGATTGTCAACACCTATCATACAGTAAGAGAAATAAGTTACCAAAGTATGGTAAAAATATCCTTCCCCTCCTTTTTCTCCTAACATATTTTTTTGCAGACCCCAGGCACGTTTATCCATGTACATTACAGGACATTAGAGTTTAATGACAATTAACTTGTTTTGTCAACATGGAAATACACAAGGGAACGCATTGTGATGGCTATATCATCATTTATATTAAATGATTTATTTCTGCTTTAAAACGGAACATTTGCCAGCAAAAAATATATTTTTTATATAAGTATAAAAAAAGGTCTGACATGCGTAGGATTTGATGAAACTATAACCTTCAGTTTGCAAGCGTGTTGTATTAACGGTCAGTGCCACACAATTAGTTGAGACAAGCAGTATTTGAATGATAAAGTCAGCCAGCTGAGAATTCTCTGGACTTTACTTCATCATCATCATCATCATCATCATCATCATCATCATCATCATCATCATCATCATTCTGAGATTCTAGTTTCCTGTCAGTGTAATGCTCATTGTGGTCCCTACTGGCGCAAGGAAGTATGGTTCTTCTCAATACTGGGTAATGAGTAATGCTATTTGTGGTCACCGCTGGACAAAAAGGAACGCACATTTTTCTGAGAATTAGCTATCTGAAGGATAGCCTATATATTTGGTAAAAGTAAAACATTGAATACATAAATCAATACATAGACTTTTTTTTTCTTTATCTATCTTGATATTTACTTATTTTTCACTATCATATAAACACTGCCATTTAATACTGCATGAAACAGTTCTTGTTCAATTGTATATTAGTGAAGATTCTTGTACATAAAGGTCATCGTGCTTTCATATATTTTTACTTTCAAATCAAAAAATATATTGTAATGACACGGCCAATTGCTTTGTTGCAGGGCTTCTTGGATGTGATTGGTTGATGAGCCTGACAGTGGCAGGAAATGATGGGAGGTTATATAATAAGGGGGTGCATGAGCCTGGGGTCTGGAGACAGTCCAGCGCTGAACTTGAATGAGAAACTGTGGGTGCGACTGAGCGAGCGTGTGAGCTGTGACTGGAGAGAATATGCAGTGAAAGTGCCAAGACTAAAACATAGGCTTATTATTTTGGTGCCGTGAATTCCAGCCCCTGACAGGAATTCTCTGTAGTTTCAAATAAAACAAACATTTTGAGAATTCAACACTGTTTCCTTGTGTTTTTCAGGCAAAAGTGGATCGAACTTGCATTAAAAACACAAGCCAAGATAGTAGAAACAATTGGGGCAACCTTGACCCCCACCGCTTTAACATTTGTGCCTATTTGCTTGATGCTGGCCAAGGTTGCCCCAATAGTTTCTTCAAACTTAGCTTGTGTTTTTTATACAAGTTAGAAGAAACAATTGGGGCAACCTTGACCCCCACCGTACTCTGTACTCTTCTGGAATTTTGAGACATTGAGGCAGGGAATTTTTAACAGTGAAAAAAAAAAATAAAACCCCAAAAACAGAACCCCTATTTATAAATTACAAACAAGCTTGAAAAAGCTAGGGGAATCTGTTCAGGAAACAAACCACGTCTATTTTCTGATAATGTATCGTGCACAGAAGGATACAGAATATCATTAAACCTACACAAATTTAAATGATTGTAACCAGTGGTTGATCATTGTATCAAAGTAATACAAACAAAAGGTCCATTTTGAATTCAGATCATATCTCCCAGAATATTCTACATGTTTGCTCCTTGCATATAGGAAATAAACCACAGCCTGGTGCATGGAAACAGGTGCAAAATATCCTGCCACTCGCCTTCATTGGCCTCTTCAGGGCCTCCTGGATGTCCACCCGCTTCCTCATAATAGTTTGGTCCAGTTTTCGCTCGAAAGCCAGGAGGTCCATGTAGGCCTGGGACTCTGGAACCAACTCACGGATCTGTTGGATGGTCGGATGGGAGGTGACAGACATTATAATGGACAGCCTTCTTTAGTTCTTTTCTTAAGCTATTTATCCCGACTCCTACAATCTGGTTTCCAAAACGCTGCCCTGGCAACGAGGCTGCACGATGAGCAGGGAAAGCATTTGCTCTGTAAACATCTCATTCACTGAAAACCATTTTCACATCACAAAATTCAGTTCCCAAGGATTCACATGATATCCTAAACTGCAGTGCTTACTGGGGTGCAGGCCTGTGAAAGTCACCCACTAGCCTGATCTGCACAGAAACATTATCACAGACAGGCTCAATGCTCTGCCCAAGCAGGTCCAACATTCAGAATGAAGAAATACAAGCTGATGCATGGTGCTCTATCACAGCACAATTGAGCATTGGCAAAATAAAGAGCACAGCAGCAATGTCAGCGCTGCCTCAGGTAAACGATATCATGAATAAGCAGGGGGCAGAGGGCTTTATTCTAGTTTTATATTGTTGATATGGATTAGGAAAGACTACAACAGCTGTTAGTAGACACTATTAGTAAGACTTTTCAAGACTGAAGGTGGTCACTTTTTACTGATATCATTCCAAACAGACCTTGCAGAACATTCAGGGATTCAGCCCATCCGTGTTAATTGAGATTACGTAGTTCACTCGGCAACTGAGTTGCACAAAATCTGAGGTCTGTTATCAGCCAGTATTAAACATGGAGCTGACAATGGTCAGTACACAGAAACTGTCACGTTGCTTCAGCGGTGAAAATGTTTCTAGATACTAATGCTTGTTCTAGTCTTTCTGTAACTAGAATAAACTCGAGGCCTCTGATAGCTGCCTGATTCTTCATTCTCACGATGCCATGCTGGGCTCTACCTTTACTGCATATCAGTATCAAGCCATCAAGAAAAATGTGTTTGCACTTCCTGTGGGGTTGTGATGGTAATAATACGAGTACCGTTATAGTGGTCATAGGGGTATGATACACATAAAAGCTCAGTAAGCTTATTAAAAACAATGTAAAATACTTTGGTAGCCTCATATGACACATTACTGCATTAAAAGCCTAAATTGTAACATCTTACTGCATTTGATGTGGATAGCTGTTGTTTAGCTGAATCAGTCAGCCCCATTTTAAAAGGACCATACTTTACTGAAGATGGATATTTCCCAAGTCCTTGGCAGCACCAAGCTATAATATAGGTGTTTAGTGAACTGGGCTGAGACCGAACCTAACTCATTTTACAGAGGACTCTGTCAGTAGCGAGACAGAAATGACTTGTTTCGCACACAGACATAAAGACAGTAAGTAATAAGCAGAATCGGGAAGGCTGTCTGCTCATTATGTGCTTGTCCTTGCATCTTCAGGGTGCGTTTTTTAAAAAAAAAAACGAGATGTGAATGTTCATGAACCCCACAGTGTTGTAAAGAAATCAATCAATAAACACCTTTAGAAAGCTGGAAGGAAAACTCTACAGTGCAACACAACTTTTAAAAGCGGAGTCATTTCCTATTAATAATACTTTGCTACGGCTATGATAAATTAGGCATTTCTATACCTTGCAAAACACCCTGTTCCTTCTGTGATCCCCTGGAATCTGAAACGACAGACTCTTAGACTCAAAGCCAGTAAGCAATCTACCACCAAAACATTTAGCAGCCTCGCCCCCTCCCCCAAACACACAAACACACACACACACACACTCTATACCATACTCCTCCCAGCAACATCCTTTAAATATACAGCCCTACGGACTCCTACCCTTAACAGTTTAAAATAAAACCCCATAATTATTTTATTTTTCAGGGAGCTCACCCTCTGAGGGAGAATCTTGTCTGCCATTTTCCTCCTCTTGACGCTACGGAAAAAAAAAAAAGAAATAAAAAAAGAGAATGTTACTATGGTGACAGATAGCAGAGTACACAGGCCATCTGCTAAATTACTGGGACACATCCAGACATTGTTCCCCAGCTGTTTGTACTGTAACTCTCCACTGATGGCAGCAGAAGCTTTTGGATTTTTTTAAAACGGAGAACGGGAGGTCGAGGGCCCATGCTGTCACACTGCGGAGACTGTGTGTGTCTGTGTGAGACTGCAACACAACCAATTTATATTCAGTTCAGCAAATGCTTTTTAAAATGTATGGTATTGAAGAAATGTAAGAGCTGATTTTCTTCAAGTTGCCCTCTGCTTTGGTGAAAATATTCAGGTACCTCTCCTCACTAGTCAGGCATATCTAACTCGGGAGAAGAGACTAGGCTTTCAGCAATGCCAAATTCTTCATAGAGTTCAATGTCCACTCGTTTCATGCTGTGGGCGCGAACAGCTTCAGAACATTCTTCCTAGCTGATGGGTTTTGCAAGAGCTAACTTTCACAATTTGTTGTCTTCAGAGAAGTCATACCTGTCGTGAAGATACTTCTTTGCTCTTGCATAAAAAGGTCAGGAAGCCGAGTGGTGCATCCAGTAAAGGCCCTTCGCGTGGAGTTCAGGATGCGCCCTATAGCCAGGAGATTGCAGGTTTGAATCCAGGGGGTTCCTAAGGGGAAGCGCACAATTGGCCAAGTGCCACCTGGGTAGGGAGGGATTAGGTCGGCAAGGCAATCCACGGTTCACCGCACACCAGCGACCCCTGTGGCTGATAGGGCGCCTGCGGGTCTGCAGAGGTGCCATTCAGATCTGTGTTGTCCTCCGGCACTATAGGTCTGGTGGCTTCACTGTGCATCCGCAGTGCAAAAAATGACGGATTGGCAGGAACATGTTTTGGAGGATGCGTGTTTCAGCCTCCGTTTCCCGAGGGTTGCAGCAGTGAATCAGGATAAAAATAATAATAATTGGGCATTCCAAATTGGGAAGAAAACCGGGGAAAAAACCATTGGTGATGACTAAATGAAATAAATAAATAAAACATTTAAATAAAAAAATTATGGTTTATATCACATGTTCAATAATGAAAAGGTCCCTTTATAAATTAGGGGTTGAGATTTTATTTTCTTGCTTTATTTTTTTTACTTGTCTTATCTTACCAAGTCTGTAATGCAACATAGCATGCGCTGATTCCGCCTTTATTTTTACGGTGAAGGGGGGTCAAAAAAGGAGAGCTGAGAAGGTATTGGCATTTTAAATGTCCTTTGCTCTTGTGAGCACGGCACGTTTCAGTGCTTGTCATGATCAATGGATATAAGGTTGTGTTTGTAGGTTGAGTGCCTGATAGTTACTCACTTTCTGGCTCGGTTCTGTGCTGCCTGCTGTTGTTGAACCTGCTGGGAGGAGGCCGGACGCTTTCTTGTGGGCTCTATGACTGTGTTTGGCATCCCTGGGCTAACAGACGGACTCCCCCCATATGGTGGTCCTGGAGGGCCCATGGGGGCCCCTTGGTGGGGCATTCGGGCTCCAGAGGGCATTCCCGGACGCTGCAGGGAGGAAACAGCATGAACAAAGATTAGCAGGGCGAGAGCAACAGAACAATTGATAAGGAAGAAGGATATCTAAAGCAAAAATATATCTGCATTTTAACGATAGAATCACGCTGTTTCCATTCCCCATGCTTTCAATGTAGGTCCCTCTAACCATTCCTTCACCTCCCTTGCCCATTATGGATTCTGTTCTGACAGAACTTTTCATGGCGTCAGTTGAAATACTGTCATTTTTTTTTTTAAATACACTTTTGATTTTCATGTAACTTCTGAACCTTTTGTGCCTGATCATGAACAACACATTGCCGTTGATTGTTTTGTTGATGTTTCTTTGTAAGCAACCAATTACAAGGCTTTTTACAAGAACACTCTAACAGTTACTTTATGTGAGAGCTAAAGGGCGTGGGATACGGTTTCAGGTCTGACAGAAAATACACTCTCTCAGATCATAGGCAGACCCAGGATTAAAAAGGTTAACTGTTTTAAAACAACAACAACAACAACTCTCCATGCTTGCCAGTACCTACTTAATAATGTTCTCAGTGAATATGCTGGGGCTACATCTGTGCTTTTTACGCCAGCAGGAAGGTATAAAGCCCCCCCTCCCCCATAGACTGATCAAAGTGAAACAGCTGAGAGAGTCTCACTGCCACCTGCCAGCCGCCACTCAACCACCAGCAACTGTGAAAGCCAACATGGGATGGGGCGGGACTTCCTTTCACTTACATCTGTATTTATACAGGATCATTCTGAAGCTGCTTAAAGTAAACTACTACGAAATTCAGAGCCTAAACCCACGATTAAACCATTAATACTGTATGACATATTTTAATAGATACATTTTTCCATGTCAACTGAAAGCAGTGGATTCATCAAAGAAAAATTAAGAAAACTGTAGATAAAACAAATTCAACAGTAATCAATTGCTCTTTTCAAAATTGCTTGTTTAATGGTAATATTAACAAGGCTTAATTCCTCACGAGGTGGTGGACAATTGTTTCAGGCTTAGTGATATTTTATCAGCTGAAGGCACTGAACTATGGATTATTGGCTGTTTGGAACATGGAAAGAGTAAATGAAAGAAATGAGACGTGATATATTTGCTAACTATAAACGAATACAAGTTAATACGCTGGGTGTCTCTTATTGTTTGAGCAGTTTCAGGCTTAGTGATATTTTATCAGCTGAAGGCACTGAACTATGGATTATTGGCTGTTTGGAACATGGAAAGAGTAAATGAAAGAAATGAGACGTGATATATTTGCTAACTATAAACGAATACAAGTTAATACGCTGGGTGTCTCTTATTGTTTGAGCAGTCAGAATCGCTCAGCTCTTGTCTAAACTATGCGTGACGACATATGCAACACAACGTATTATGCGTGACACAACGTATTGCCTAATGTTAATTATGTTTTACCTAATGTTAATTATCATGGCAAAGAATCAATGTTAAAGTATGGTAAAACACAACAAACCGTGGTAAACTGCAGTAAATGCATCAAGCATGGGGGAACCGCAACATTACAGTGCAGATTTACCACTGTGAACTTTTATAGGGGGAGTGTCTCTGGGGCAGTCTTATTTGTTGAACTACTTTCAAGCGGGGGAAAGGGCAGAAAGCATTGAAGGGCTTAAACAAATATTATGAAACTACTGGTTTAGTTACAAAACCGTGGCACGAAAAAATGACAAAAAACCAAACATTGTTTAATTGACAAGATAAAGACCAGACTTCCCCAAAATATACTCACAAGTATCCCTGTATCTACCACGAATTATGAAACAAATAGTAAACATTTACTAACAGTATATGTTTTATATGAGACACCATATACTACATTTAAAAAGCTGTTCTTATCGTTCAAGGTTTTCAGCAATGACATTTTACTGTATTTATCCTGTAGCTATGACTGACATGAAACAGTAACCTTGCGACTTCACCGACTGCTTGAAAACAATCATCTTCATGGCAGTGAACAGTGAACATGGCAGTATTTGCCACAGCTGTACATGCTTCCTGCATAGGCACCATCACATACTGCAACTTAACACTACCTACTCCACAGTGTGTTTGTTTGATTTCATTTAGAGTGCCCAATTATTTAGCCCTGTTCTTCTCCTCAATTTACAATGTCCAATTATATTCCCTCACCACAGCAACTCCCCACAACAGCTCAGGAGAACTGCAGGTCAGTTGGCATCCTCCGATCACACAGCTAAGCCCCAGGAGCACAAAGGCCAAGCTCTGGACCAGTAGGGACCACTGTAGGAAGAGGATTTTGTCTCCCTACCGGTGGTGCTTCAAAGCCAATCTGATGTTCCCTGTGTAATCTACACCTATGGCCAAAAGTTTAGCATCACCTAGAATTTTGGAATTGAAACGTCATTTAAAAAACAAAAACAAACAGACAAAAAAAAAAAACTATTTAAGCCGAGTTTAGAGCTTTTATTTAACATCATGTAATGAAAGAAACTACAAAATGATATTGCAAAAGTCTACCAGAAGCCATAATAGTAGTACAGTATTTCATGTTACATTTCGAAATGTCATATTTTTCCATTTTTGTCAGTTTTTTGTTAAGTATATGGACTACAAAGCGGTATGTCATTCAATATGTTAACGTAACGTTTTTTCAGCAAGTTTCATTCAAATTTTGTTATAAGGTGATTCAAAACATATGGCCATAGCTGTATAGCGAAGACAAACCAGGACACGAACCTGCGCTCCCCTGACTGCACCCTGCACACCACGTGGTCACGCCTTTACCAGTGAGCGACTCAGGGATTTCTGAGTCATACAATTTCTGAGTCAGATGAAGCCTGTAAAATAGATTGTTATATTATATACAGCATGAACTGCAAATCCCTCTACAGCTGTCCTCGTCCTGACAGCTGAGTAAAACACACAGTTGTCACAAATGGATCTTAAACTGTCACCCATCAAAAAGAACTGATGACAGAGAACCAGTGACTGAAATATCAAAAGGCCTATATTCTCTCAACAGACTGTAAAAAAAGTCACTCATAACACCCGTAAACTTCAGACATGAATATACAATTAGCGGTACAGAAATAAAACACTGAGATTAATCTCATTGGGAGGTGAAGGGCAACACTGTTTGAACAGCAATGCATAATTATGTATAAAATGCATACTAGTGGAAGCAATAATTATTCCCTTAACTTCAAACGCTCATACGTAAGACATATGGCAGTCTTAAAAAGAAATGGGACTTAATTAAAAAAAAAAAAATTCAATGAGAAGTCTTTGCCAATGCTTTTTGCATTAAATGGCCTTTTTACAAAACTTGAAGCACTGTTAAAGTAATGTTTTGTTAAGGGTTTATAAGAGAATGTTTAAAAACATTCTCTAAAAAAACATTCCTTAAAAAGTACGGTTCTCGAGATCGGTTATGTAGTGTGGACAGGGCCAAAGAGGAGTGCTTTTCAATTGATCTGGTTCTAAGTATTGTACTGCTCTTTACATTACTTTTACAGACAGTAATGCACTAAAGAGACATGCATGCTAGATATTCTCATATCCTTCCAACACAAATTTGAATGATCTGGTATTTAAATGTGATGCTATTTAGATCAGTTGAATTTAGAGTGCCCAACTGGGTATTTTCCTTCAATTCCCGCTGTCTAGCAAACTTTTCACTCAGAGAATCTAACCAGCGGAGTTCAGCTGATCTGGACTCCACCAAGACTTGTTTGATGTATGACAAGCAGGGTCACTGTGGAGCGGTAAGGCAAAACCTCATAACATAACATGCCTTTATTCTTTTATCTTCAGATTACAAGTAGCCAGTCATGGCAGAAAGTAACACATTCACTAATGAACATGTGGACTTACTGTCCCAGTCAAAGTGCACACAGTGCAGCAGAGGATGAGAAGTTCAATGAGAAGTATAAAGACAGGCCAAATCCAATGCAAGTTCCCCTATACAAGTTCAGCAGGGTACATTTGCATGGTAATTCTGCAGTTTTCCCATGTCTTTCCTATCATTATACTATGCATTTATCATTGTTTAACATGGTTTGCCATGTTTTTAAATATGCTTTACCATACTTTTCTGGGCTTTACAATGCTTATCTATGCTTTACCATGCTTTCATTGTGCTTTTTTACACTGTGGCAGAGCAAGAGCCCTGACTGTAAATAAAGTGTGGGTGTTTACATGTGTTTTGGCGGTGGTTGGCAGGGATGGGGTTAATTTCTGTACATACCAAATACATGTGAGAATGTGGCTGTTCCCAAATCGGATAACTGATGCTAATTGGGAACAGCCAGATGTTATAAGAAGAGAACCCAGACCGGATCAGGACCGTCACATCTGACTGATCCATCTGCGTAATCATTTTCAGACTGCAGTGACTACAGTGCGAGAAATTCCAGGAAGAAATAACCCACGCATCAGCAGAATGACTGTAGCTCGCCGCCTGCATGAAAATGATTTACATGCGCGGAGGCCGTTCAGTGGTAACATGTTGACAACTGACATACGAAATCGCTGTCTTCTGTGAGCTAGAGAACATCTGAGGTGGCAGCAGAGAGAGTGGTGGAGTGTTTTATTCACTGATGAATGTTATTTTGCCTTTGACAGACCTGACGGAAGACAACGTGTGTGGAGACGTTGTGGAGAGCGTTTTGCTGACTGTTGCGTTGTTCAAGCCAACCAGTGGGACGGTGGAAGTGTGATGATGTGGGGAGGAATCTCCTTTAACACAAGAACGCCTTTGGTGCAGATTGAGGGCAACCTTACTGCTCAGCGATACATTGACAAAGTCCTTGAGGCAACAGTTTTTCCATTCCTGCAAGCCAATCCGGAAGTGTAGATTTTCCAACAGGACAATGCAAGACCACACAGTGCTAGGATTGCATGACTTCAAGAAAACAATGTCGAGGTCTTGCCATGGCCAGCTTTTTCACCTGACCTGAGTCCAATAGAACATCTGTGGGACCAAATCGCCAGTGCCAATCACAGGAGACAGCCGCGACCAGCCAACCTTCGCCAGCTGGCTGCAGCTGCACAGGAAGAGTGGCGGAACATCCCACAGCAGTCTATCCAGAGGCTGATCAGGTCTATGCATCAACACTGCCAGGATTGTGTTAATGCTCAGGGAGGTCATACCCGACACTAACTTTGAAATGTTTTCATTTTGACAGTGTGTCACGTTTCATACTGAAAACTTATCATGATTCTTTCTGTATTTTTGTTCACATTTTCTGTGATTTTGTTTGATATCTATGTTTCAAATATTTGATTAAATCCATTAGACCTGAGTGTTGCGTTTCTTTTGTGCATCAGTACACTAGTAAACGGCTTAGCCGTCCAGTTTATTGGTTTAAAACTTGAAAAGTTTAAGTTAGCACTCCTGGAGGGAGTTAGGTTTTGTTTTTGTTTATTCTGTTTGTGTTCAAGACTGTTTTGTTTAAACCTTTTATTTTCAGTGAGCAGTGTTATTGTTTAAATATTTATTTTGTTTTTGAATAAAAACGGCGCACCAGCGCTTTCAACCACACGAGTACCTGTGTCTGTCAGTTTTCTGGTCTGGGACGGCGTCACTTTGAGCCGTCCTGTTACATACACTTTAAAAAACACAACCGTGTGTCCCACAGGTTTGTGCAAATTACTGTGTCACAACAACGGGACAGCCTAATTCAAACATGTTGTGCAATACACAAAAAAATGACGTGCTGTTTACGAACAGCCCTGTAAACTAAAATATGTGCTGTACGCTCAGTGTACAGTAGTTCAGTTTCCTGTTGCTTGGCACTGCCTCTGTACTATAATGTATCAGTAGAACACTGTCTATTCAGACAAAACGTGGCACGAAGAGCACCATGTTAACAGCTGAGTTGCGACCGTAAAGCTGAAAAGGCTTTGATAAAGCCACAATGGAATCAGGGTGGAGTGTTACCTTGAAGCAATTCTGGCTTTTCACCCAGTTATGTCTGTTGTCAAGAGAGGCTGAGATTCTTACTGCATTGAAACCTGTTCAAGGCTAATCTGTTGTACAACGTACTGAGGATTCCTCTGAGTAACACTTGTGATGCCAGTGTGCTCAACAGTGAAATCATGTCACTCAAGATGTGATTGAGAGGGTGTGTGAAACTAGTAGCAGGTTTACAAAACCCCTGTAGTTGCCTGTACAGTTTAGTTTATGTCCCGTCAGCTAAAGCCAAATGTAGTAAGCAGACAGCAACATGCTGGCGGGGAACTGCTACAGTTACATGAAAGTAATTAGTGTAATTCTGTACAGGGCCCTATTCTCCAAACTTCTTGAAACATGTTTCTGAGGTGGATATTATTAGTTTATTCTCATTTTTCAAAGCACTGATTAATAGATATTTATAAACAGTCTTTAAAAAACAGTTACAGTTTTAGAAGTAGATTTAGAAATAAACTGTCCCTGTCAATAAATGATGATGGAACTGTCTGATGGGGTGTATGACTGCTGTGTCTTTCTCAATAAAAGTGTGAGTTTCAAGCCATGGAATTGTAGGCTAAAAAGGTTGCTTATTTTACTATTCTAATCCGAACAGACCCTCACTAAAACACACTGGTGCTGCTTTACCATTAGAAGCAAAAGCTATTCAGTTACTTCACACCACCTAAACATCAATCTTTGACTGCTGAGTGAACTTGAAGAGTGAATGTGGGATGCCGTGTAAGTGTCAAAATACTTTGTTATAACGCCCTACTTTGTAGCACCTGACTTGTTAATTGGAGTGGGGCGGGGACAGGGGTTGGGTAGACTCTGGTTTTGTTTTTCTTTTTAGAACTTACACATGTGGACAATCTCAGTTTGCCTTTGGCCTTCTTATGAAGTCCCATTCAAAGTCTCAGAGTAAAGTGTCCCTGAAGAAACAAAAACCCCACTACACAGATTTGTATTCCTCTTACTGTTTTTGTAAAAATGTAAATGAGAAATGTGAAAGATATGGTGGCAGGTTGGTCCTCATGTTTACCATTTCCCTGCATTTCTGCAATTTATAAACTATGAATAAAGTTTGTGCAACATGACTTATGTGCCAGAAAGGGCCATGAAAAAATGGCATAACCATTACCTTGCCCTTGTACCAATTGCTGTTAAAGGATCTGTCTACAATATAAACCTGGGGTTAGAGCTGAGTGCTGGGGGATACTGGGATACCCCCATCCCTTTCCAATGGAAACAAGATATAGTATTTCAGTTGTGCCTTTTCTTATACAAAACAAACACATCTGGAATTACCACTTACAGTAAGAATCCCCCTCAACAAAAACGCTGATGTGACACAAAGCAAGCAGCAAGCAATGATACATGATTTTCAGAACCTTGATATAAGGAACTTCTTTTCTTCAACACATGCTTTGGGATCATTAACATCTGTAAGTGGTGATACATTAGGGTTTCCCACCAATATCCTGTTGCACCCCAAGCACATGACACACAAGCACATGTTAACTTTTACTTGATTCCGGTTATACCATGTCACTATTTTAAAGCCTATAAAAAAAAAAAATCATGAAATACAAAAATCCCACAAAACAACCAAATAATAAAAAAAAAAAAAACTTTGTTCATTATTCTGGGATCAAAAACAGTTTCACTATGATAGTTCTTGAAGACTACTCATTAAAAATATATACATTTATGTCTACATTTAGCTGAGCAGCATCTAGATTCTTTATCTGTTGCACGATATCATATCCTGTTTACTCTGGCCAAGACCACTCCACAACACAGAGGCACTGGAACTGAATGCAAAGGAGCCAGCAGTGGCCAGTGAAGTTGCATCTAGACTATACAAAAAGTGCAATAGAAAACAAAACTTAATACATCATTGTGGCAGAATGGACATGGGTTCAAATATCTGTATATTGCAGAGGATATCTGTAAATTTGGTGCCGTACCAAATTAAAGTAGGAACACTGTTGTTTCGTAGAATGTGTTTAATTCATATCAGGAGCCATTCTGGGATTACAGCTATGGACAAAGGTTTTGCATCACCATGTAGAATTAACTTATTTTCCTTCATGAATGAAACCAGCTAAATAATGCTGCGTTAACATATGGAATTATATACGCTTTGTAGTTTTATTTAACAAAAAACTGACAAATTGAAAAATGTGAACTTTTGAAATCTAACATGAAATACTGTACTACTATTATGGCTTCCAGTAGAATTTTGCGATATCATTTTGTAGTTTCTTTGATTACATGATGTTAAATAAAAGCTCTAAATTATGTTCATATATTTCTTTTTAAATGATCAATCATAAAATTCTAGGTGATGCAAAAATGTTGGCCTTAGCTGTACAACCCACCTTTGACAATACTCTTTTTCGAACATTTTGGGCAAATGTAAATGTTTGAATATTCAGTCATTTGTCCTGGAACTCATACATCACATTTCTGTTCAGCTATATATATAAAAAAATAATAAAAACCAGAACACTCATCTATAGCATGCACTGACACCCAACACTGCATATAGAACCTCCAAGGTACCTGGCCCTGAAGCATGTGGTGCTACAGTGCCTTCAGAGCCATCTCCTTCTCAGATCACTGCTCATTGGGTGATAATCTATACAGTGGAGAGGTGTTCAGTACCACTTATAGAGTAGGTTCCTGTCTGGGACACTCAGACCAGTAGCAGCTGTGCGTTAGTCCTGGGAACTTCCCATACAATTCAAGAGGAACTCATTTACCCTGACTAAAAAAGAAACAACCAGACTTTACCCACCAGAAAACTAGGGCGACTAATTTAAAAAGTTAGCCCATCTCCACCTGGTTTAAACTTAATGCTGTTACCTAATTCTTTATGCTGTTTATCTGAAGTCAACATCAATGCCTAATTCCACAATTATTTTAAATAATAAGCCGAGCAACAATTCACTATGAAAAATACTTTTAAAAGGGTCACAAAAGAAAATATAATTTGTCACCACAATAAGAACAGGCCTTGCAATCCAAACACAATTCCAAAGCAAAGTTTGTGGCTTTTCAAACTAAGCAGCCCACATGGCTCTTCTGAATGAAAGCTGCAGTAGAAAAGCATTTTTTGTGACTACAAAGCCCACCTCCCCAGCTCCCTCCCTCCTCTATAAAAAGAAACGGTACAAGAAATAACCTTCAGACTGCCTTCCCAGTGACCCCTCACGCTTTCAACCTCTCAGAGTTCACTTAAAAAAAACCTCTCCCTCTCCTGCAGCAGCGGCTGTATCAGAGAGCACTACTCACCACACCATGGACTAGGAACTCAAAGAGTTTGCTTTTGGTAGCTTTTCGGGCTCCTCCTGCAGTCTCCTCTGTAGCCATTTATTAATACGTTCCTTTGGCTTTCCTATTCTCTTCCTTTCCTTTCTTCTTCCCCCCTTCCCCCTACTCTCCTTTCTATTCCTCTGCTTGACTCTTTCAGTGGACACTCTCTCTCTCTCTCTCTCTCTCTCTCTCTCTCTCTCTCTCTCTCTTTCTAAAACTGTGTTTCCCAAGCAGTCCCTCTCTGGCTCTCACACTTTCTAGACGAGCTGTCTTTCAGAAGCTGTGGTGGGAGGGTGGGGGGCTACAAGGGGGTTTCCGACCGGCCCACCCTCATGGCCCCCCACGCAGCTGTTGCATTCCATTGGTTGATAAGCCCAAGCTGTCTGACTGGCTGCCAGTGGTCCTGGTGTTTATGCACTGGCTGGAAGAAAAGTTTGTTTTAAAGTTATCAATTCTCCCTGGCTGAAGATAAATGTGAGAGCCATACTGTATATAGTTCATTCTCAAAAAGAAGCAATGTTTTTTTTAAAGGGGCACTAGGAATGATTATTCAGAATATATTCTGAAAACTTGAGTTTAAAGTTGAACTAGTTTTGAAAATAATGAATTTGCTAAAAACTGCTTTTCTGTCCTTAGTAAGTGGATAATTACAGCAGTATGGATCATTAAAAAAAAATCTCCAAACTTTAATCATTTTCAGAACTTCAAGTTTAAACGTAGTTTAAAATTCAAAGTGTTGTCATACATTTTTCTCAATTACAAACAACTGAAAACTGAACAAGTTTTTCATTTTCCCATTGTCGGGTTACCTGAGCAAACCCTTTGTGCATTTTCGATTTACATCCCAGAAATAAAATTCCAGCCAACTTCAAATAACACCAAAAATTGTTTTCAAAAGACTGCAGTAATCATGAGCTGGGCAACCAAGCACTGGTTCTGACCTCAGCTCACAACCAGAGCGGTCTTGGTATTTAATTTACTGGATACAATTACTGTTGCAGAATGCACCTTATGGAAATTTAGAAGTAACATTTAATGCAGAAATGCAACATGCCAAAAACCGATAGGCCATTGGGTTCATTCACCCCTGATGACACCAGGCAGGCCGTATCCTAGCAACCTGAGCAGCTACTGTCTGTAACTTAGGGGAACTCTTGAGTGAGAATAGCAGGTGCATCTACTGACTTTTATCATGGTGTAACTGTTTCTACCTGACTAGAAAGAATAAAGACACTAGGAATCAGTACAGCAAGGTCCAACACATTGTACAGGTATTGCTGTAACTTATATGGACGTGATACTGGCTCTAATACTACAAGGACATTCTCCAGACCTAATTAAACACACTATCTTAGAGCTGGTAGAACTGAGGCTCACCACAAAACACAATCTGTGTCCCAATATGATAGTGGCTGGTACTTCCATTATTATTTCACCTGTGATCATTAGAATAATTGCAATCATTTAGAACATATGCTTAAATGGAATACTGTATTCTTAATGTCATCTGTATACAGTACAGTACACACAGATATACAGCTGTGGACAAAACATTTGCATCACCTGTAAAACTACAAAGCGGTGTGTAATTCAATATGTTGACATAACTTTATTCAGCAAGTTTCTTTCAACTTTATGAAGTTAAATTATTTAATTCTATAGGGGGATGCAAAACATATCCGCCCTAACCGTTTGTCTGCCTTGATCAGCAACGTTAGTTTATTATTGAACAGAGAAGATTAGTTCAGATATTGTAGATCCTACCAAAGTTTTCGTACACTGTGTTGTATGTGCTCCGTGCGTTGCCACTGCTGGTAGTGCTGGTAGTGTCACGTGAGCACATGAGTTGACTCAGCAGTGAATGCATGCACTTACATGGCAGATGGCTACTCTGTCACAAACATAAATACCCTCTATCTTTCTAAACAAGAGGTTTATGGGAGCTCCCTAATAAAAGCTGAATCTCATAACAATAATTGTGTGAATATAGTAATTGTTACAGCTGTTTATAGTGGTATTTAAAACAGGATTCATTCATCTGACTTTTTACATATCCACCCTTCCTCTGGTCCCATCGCACTCATCTATGAGAAGGATTACTGTACTAATCTTTATTAGTGCATTCTTTTCTGAAAGTGAATAAAAAAAACAACATCAGACTACTTACAAGCGTAAGACATAAGTGTTGTTTATTTCTGGTATGGTAACTTTCTTTTATGCTCCTGACGATTTGAAGTAAAGAGCTTTGATAATCTGGCCAAAAATAACCAAATGTGAACATTTTTAACAGTGTTCTTCAGTCAAACCGCAAGTACTACAATCAAAACCACCAAGTACAATTTCAGTTTACTACTGCATGTGGAGAATGGTCAGTGTTGTATCTGTGCCAAGGGAAAGTTTTAAGTGTTCTGTCATGGGATAATTATGAAATGGAAAGCTTCCAACTGCAATTCAGAAAAAGCTAGTTTCTGCACCCTTCCCCTTTGGATTAAGACACAAAGTCTGGAAGCCTGTGAACATTACCCAAACTGATATATTTATTTTAGAATTGTTGTTGGTACAATGGAATATGTAGAGCTCTGCTCCAATATTACACTTCGTACTGCAGCAGGGGGTGGCTGTGTGGTTCAGTGCTTCAGCAACAGGCTTCAGACAGGGAGGCTGACAGTTAATCCAGTCAAGGTGGGTTGGAGATCATGGGCCCTATTCTCACTAATTTGAGGACTGCTTTAAGAAATGGTTTAAGGTATGTTTCTTTTTTTTTTTTAAAGTCTGTTTACGTTTGCAGTTTTAGAAACCTTTTTCAACTGTTTTAGAGAGGGGTTATTAATTTATTTGTATTCATTAAATCGCTGTTTAACCTATTTTTGTTTACGACTAAGTCACCCTGGATAAGGGCTTCAGCTAAGAAATAAATAATAATACAAAAATAATAATAATTTCCATTCAACAGCTCTTGAAAACCTGTTGCAAAGTGAGTTTTGTTGGGTGTCAGACCATTTCCTGGTAAACAACCATCCATGTCAAAAAACACCAACAACACTGATGCAAGACATAGAATGTCCCTCTTGTCCTTCTAACTGCAGTACACCAAGACCCAGCATACACATGTAGCATGCAGGATAATATAACCCTAAAAAGAAGAAGTAACTACCTCAAATGCTTTGGCACAGTGGTGACATTAGCTAAAGAACTGTGAGGAAATGCTTACTTTTTCAGCATCCACAATCAAACTTGGCCTAGAGAATTAAAGAATTATATGTCAGGTTTCATTCATAACTTTCTCCTGTGTCCACACTGGCCAGCAAGGGGTCATCAGTTCACATTGACAAACTGAATTATTATTTCATGATTACTTCACTAAATTATTTGTTTGTTTATCAACCAAACCATGCTTTATACAGTATGTTCACATAAATGTAGTATGGAATAATTTTGTTATACAAACTCTACATGTGTAATAATCGTTTGGAAGCGTCTTATGTTAAAATATATATATATTTTAATGGTTTTGCTGTATGTATTTGGGTCCTGTGTCAAACATAAATAACTTGATAAAGATGGCGGATTTGCATGGGGTGCCACGTTCAGGCTCATATTCCCTACTCTCCCTGCCGGAGGTACAGTAAGGCCAGCATGACTGTCCAGAGAGAGGAGGGGGATCAGTATCTGTAGTACACCCTTCAAGCCCCTAGAGGGCAGTCACATGTCCATTCTTAAAGCGATGCTCAAACACATAGATGGAGAATAAATTAGATTGTGAAAAAGTAAAAAAATAAATAATACATTCATTCCTTTCACTTAGCAGAAAATGAAAGAAAATAGTTTTGGAACAATTTGTTTTCAAAAGTATTCAAAATATTTCTTAGTTTTTTAACATTCATTTTTCGCTTTATAATTTCAAATTCAGATATTTTACACCATAATTCTTAGCGTAACTGAAAACTAAAGGTATAATAGCAGTGTGAATTAAAGCATTTTGTCCTGAAAAGCTAGGAGAATGTGTAAACTTACATAAGACCAGACTGACATATCTAGACTAAAGAGAACATGTAAAAAACACTACAAAAATAAACTGTTGCTTTATGCTTTCATTTCAACGAACACACGAGGCAGAGTCAATCAGAATCATGGATTAAAATGAAATAAACAAATCCTCCCCTCCAGAAGGAATGAAAGGATTGAATCGGCCTATCGGTGACTTGCTTTGTTAACAAGCATGCGCTTCGGCAGAAACTGCCAAATCACTCACTCATTTGATTGGCTGTGCCTTTCAAAGGGCGTAGTCTAGAGGTGCACTAGAGGCACACTCTCACTCTTGTTAGTCACTGTCAGTGATTCTAGCTGCACTTTTGCTGCCAGTCAAACACAGGCGGCTTCAGTCTCTGCCCGTCAACTAGCTTTTGAAACCATCTCTGGCGGGTATTTCCCAGTTAATGGAAAAGCTGCAATCATTCCTCTCACACACACCATGTAGAAACACATTCCATCTCTACGCTGCCTCAGAGGAGAAAGCTTTCAAAAAACACAAAACAAATGATGAACGAATATTTGGGATGATGTGCAGTGATCTGGGATTCCTATAGCTGTTCTTTCATGGAGTTTTAAGAGGACCAAGGATTCTAACAAAAGGGCCACTTATTAAACAGACGAAGCTCTTAAACTGCACTTTCCTCCTAGAGAAAATGTTATTCAGAGGCTAAAAGGAACGGTTAGTTAGCATGCCTGCTGTCGCTGTGTTGCCATGAGAACGCTAAAATAAAAGGGCCTTTATTCTGAAACCTTTAACCTCCTTGGGTACTTCAGCTTCACAGAAATGGCCTGAATATAGGAATGGAACTTGATCCGGGGATCAAAATGGATTGTGTTCCATGTCTAGTAATTACGGGCCTACCTAATGTACCTAATGTGACCCAGGTAAGGTAGGGTCCAAGATGAACCGGGGTCCAAGAAACCAGCCGTGAAATCGTCACAGAAAATCAAACTCCCCTCTAGTAAGCTCTAATTTTATGATGTGCCACTTGGTAATATCTTATCAAATGAATCTCTCAATGTGTAACACTTCCAAAGCGAGCTTTGCAAACTTTGCACTGTTGTACTTGCTCAGTGAATCTGGCCCTTTGGGAGGTACAAGATCAAGGGATAGGGTTAGTTACCAAGAAAAAAACTAACATCCCAAGGTTTTCGTGAATGAAAGCTTTTACATACTTCTCTAAACTACACTGCACTTTTAAACCCCAAAGCCAGCCGTATCTGGTAAAATCACTGACTTTAAACAAAGAAAGGCTTTTTTTTGCTGCTTGTCTGTTTTGCATGTTTTTCACTTCTGCAAAGCATAACAAATTCCATGTTGCTGTCCCTTACCCCATGTTGCTGTCCCTTGCCTCATATTGTTGTCCCTTACCCCACGTTGCTGTCCCTTATCTCATGTTGTTGTCCCTTATCCCATGTTGCTGTCCCTTACCTTGCTATGATGTTTGCAGTCATTCTGAGTTGTTCCTATTGCAATCAGGTGTCTGTGTTAAGATGCTTTGACTATGAATTCAGGAACTGTTCTTCGGGTCTAGTTGTCTGTTGTAGACATATGTAATGTGTTTATATTAGTAACTGTCTAGTGGACTGCAGTGTATTGCCAGAAAAAGGAATACAAAGCACAGTAGATTATAATGCTGTAAAAGGATGCAAGGCCACTTTAAGTAACTGCATTGTATTGAATGATGGAACCCCCCTTAGACCACCCCCTTCTCAAACACCAACTGCACCAAATGGTAATGTCCCACTCAGTAGAAATAAAGAGAATCAAAGAGACTAGCGGTCAAAAGCAGCTGCAATCAGCAAGCTGGCAGGTCCTGGGCCTGTGTGGGGGAAGAGGAGCCTGGACCTTGTGTGTGCATTCCTTCTCAGCAGGACACAGCTTGAGCTCAGTGTCAGCCTGCATGGAAGTCCTTGGGGCTACAGCTACTGTTCAGCCACTGATCTCTGTGCAGAGACGAGCATGCATGCATGCAAAAAAAAGGGAATTCTGCTTCATTGTGAAGGTCAGCACTTGGCCTAACTACAGGGCTTTGTTTAGGTGGGGAGGGGGTTAAGGAGAAGGAGATGGGAACTTAACTTTTTCACTGCATAGCCTCCTGCTCTAACTTTTTTTACAATAATACAGCACTACTTCACTCACTCGCATACTTTAATTGGTGGTGCTTTGTTATTTTCTGTGTAGGCAGGAGGTACTGTAATACTGAAAAGCAAGCATGATTTATGTGGATTTATGAAATAAACATGCAGTGTCAAATCTAAATGTGCTTGAACACAAAGTTTGTTTCGAAGTATGTTAAGATCATGGTTTAGACAAACAAACAGTGGCGGCAATTTGTTTATTCAAAGACATGGCAGTTTATAGAGTCAAAGAAAGAGGACAGGTTTTCTGCCGAATATGTCTTACAAACAAAGAGTCTGGGTCCATGTTTAGTGTTTATGTAATTATTATCATTATTATTATTTATTAGCAGACGCCCTTATCCAGGGTGACTTAGAATTGTTACAAGATATCATTATTTTTACATACAATTACCCATTTATACAGTTGGGTTTTTTACTGGAGCAATCTAGGTAAACTACCTTGCTCAAGGGTACAGCAGCAATGTCCCCCATCTGGGATTGAACCAACGACCCTCAGGTCAAGAGTCCAAAGCCCTAACCACTACTCCACACTGCTGCCCTAAATTGTGTTGCATGCCTGTGTTCTCTTTTTCTTTTAGAGCTTGCAGTTTGCTTTAAAACTGATATGCATATACAGTGCCAGCTTGTGAGGTCCAGGCCTTGTTATTGTTACACAATGGCTGGTCTGCTTTATACATAAGTAAGCTATGACCTTTGACAGGGTGTATTGCTATTGTGTAATATACCCAAGAAAATGTGTATCACACAAATGGTTGTACTGCCTGCGGACAGGTATTGTGCTTATATGATAGCTAAACAATATAAGATGAGGAACAGTCGTGGTGGGACTTTTATGTGAGTGCTTGGTTTGTCTATGCCATTTTAGAATTTGTATAATGTAAACAAGGATTCCAACACATGCATTTGTCCCAGTATACCACATGGCCCTGGACATCATTAACCTCATCACACTAATAAATATATTATTTTAATCCTGACATTTTCTATTGATCGATTAATCATCTGATCTATTAATCTCACCTGCTAGTGATATGAAATTGTATTGAAAGACAATTACAAGTAATAGAAAGTATTAACATAATGCTATTGTAGTCGGCCGACCAGTGAAAGAAAACCACTTCAAGCCAGATGTTTGTGAAACCAGTCCAGGTAAATTGTAGAATACTTCGTTTTTTTATGTCCACCTTTTAAAGACATTCTATTTTCACCATCAGTGAATTATCAAACTAAATAAAAACAAATACATATAAAAATGACAACAGACACGTGAAATGTCCCCTTCTTGTACTGGACAGAACGACCTTTAGCAGAAATATTTCAGATCTTTGATGCAGCTGGTGTCTTTGAATCGGCCTTTAAGAAACCGTGCCGTTCTAAGCAGTGCGTTCTGTCATTTACCGGAGGCAAACTAAACCAGCTGCCGGGTTCCTACATGCAGTGTAACAGGAAGTGCGTCAATAAGGCAAACGTTTGCTGTATTTATTTTAAGTGATAAAAAATATGTTTATTTACACTACTCTTTAAAAAATGGGAATTTTCACGGGGAACTACCTATTACACGGCAATGGGTACATTTCACAGAAATCGTGAAATCCGTAAAAGAAATACAGTCTTACTCATAGTTTGCATGAGATGGATGGCTTGTATCAAATAATTTAATACAAACTACCCGATACAAAGAAATTTCAGATGGCTGAATCAGGTCAATACCAACGACTACCACTTTTAATCAACTCTTGTTAACATGAATTTCAAGAGACTTGTCTAATCAGTAATTATCAGGAGTCTAAGCCAAATGCATACTGTGACTTAACTGAAGTTACAGTAACACTGAAATCAAGTTTAAAGTATAAAAAAGTGTTATAAATGTAAAAGTACTGTGCATTTGTTGAAAATAAAGTTGTAAGTAAACGTTTAAAAAGTATACATTGCAACTTGAAATATGCATGTCCCATTCTGATCACGGGCATTTTTAAACAAAATGTATTTATTTATTTATTGCATTTATATAGCGCTTTTCATGCAAAAGTATCGCAAAGCACTGTACAGTACATTGCAAAAAGCATTTACATTTATACAACACAATAAAATTTGTATTAAGGTCCCCCAGGCATGTCACACACACAAATGCTACTTATTAAATCGCATATTTAAATAACAGTTGTAACATGTTTGCACCACTGACGGGTTCGTTGCCCCTTTAAAAAAAACACGACCCAACACACTAGAATGGATTTTTACAGCGCTGGTGCGCAATTTTTAATACTCAAACACAAAACAAAACAAACTAAACACCTTGCTCTGATAAGCACTAACTACACTTTTCCCAGGTCCCTGACTAACACGCAGGACGGCTAAGCCGTTTACCTGACAAACACCCACAAAATACACACTTACTTTTAACATCTGCTTGAAAGCAGCGAACCCCTTCTGCCTCCTTCTCCTGAGCACCCATGAGCAAACTGACTGCTCTCCTTTAATACCCTGCACCTGGTTTTAATTTAACAATAGCTACCAGGTGCAGGGGATAATGAATAATAAAACAATTAACAAATTCAATTAAACAATAAAGAAAAACAATTAAACTAAACAAATGTGCATTCCGCACATGTTTTCCACGCAGGGAGGCTTTAACCCCCTCCCTGCTGTATTACACAGTATATAAAAAAATAATGTTAAAAAGCAGAAAAGTTACATTAAAACCCACTAAGATAAGAAAGCTGTTTTATATAAGTATTTTTTCAGTCTTGACTTAAAAACTGTAACAGTCCCAGCTTCCCTGACGGGAATTCCATAACATACGGGCTCTGCATGAAAATGCTCTTCCTATCGTGTTAATTTTGTTGACCCTGGGAATAACCAGCAGCCCCGCATTCTGTGATCCCAGAGTGCGCTCTGGATGATACGGGGTCAGTAACTCCTGCAAATTACTAGGTGCTAATCCATTTAGGACTTTATAGGTTAACAGCAAAATCTTAAAATCTATTCTATACTGGGGTAATATGTTCACTTTTCCTGGTTTTAGTCAGAATTCTAGCGCGGTCTTCTGAACAAGCTGTAAGCGAGACACCACACCTTTTGGGATACCAGAGAGAAGTGCATCACAGTAATCAATTCTAGATGAAACAAAGGCATGCATCAGTCTCTCAGCATCAGATACAGAAATAATTGGTCTAAGTTTGGCTATATTTCTCAAATAGTAAAAACATACTTTTGTACGTTCCCTACTATAAGTCTCAAATAATAGATCCAGGGTTCACTTTTAATGGAAAAATATACTTGCCTTACATTAAATATATAATACGACAAAGAATTTGAATAATGTGTTGCCTTTCGTTGACTATATCGTTGCGCTTTTTTATGTTCTACATTTTCTTTTTCATTTGTTTTTTATTCTGGTAAATTACCTGCTTATTTAGGCACTCTACGATTTGACTGGGGAAAGATAACTTAGGTTTATTGGAGTTCACAAACAAAAAAAAACAAAAAAAGGTAACCTTTTCACTACCTTTTTAGCTTCATTATTGAGCTTATTGCTTCATCTAAATTGTTTTCTTGATGTTAAGTTTTCAGGGCATTTTGTTAATACACGTCTATTTTTGTTTTCACTATTCTACATTTTTTGACTGCAACTGTTCATTTTAACCATTTTTTTACACAACAGTACTCACACACATTTGGTCACCATCATAACTGTTGCATGAAACCGGAGTGTAATAATACAGCACCTCTGCACTTAAGCATTTGTATGTCAACTGACAAGTGCTAAGCTGATATCCCATCATGCCTTTCTTCTTAAAGGCGTACAGCCTCTATATATGAACCCCCAATATCTCTCACAAACACCTGGGTACATATTGTTACGATATCACAACAAAAGGAATATGCTTTTTTTTTGGTGCATATGTATAGCTATTATGTACTATATATCACCTTACAGTACAATAATACGACAAAAAATTGACTGAATGATAATACCCGAAAATAATAATTTTTTTAATAAAGTAGCAGGCGCAAATATAGTATTCGGCTGTGGATTGCGCCAATCGCCGGCTTATTTTGAAAACCCTGCATTCTTTGTCACTATTTTTGCTTTGAAAATAATTGGTTATTGTAACAGGGGAGATCTGTGCTGACTGTCTGGCGCATGCGTGGTTCTGCAGGAAGAGGGCAGCAGCCTCGTAAGATCGGCCTGTCAATCACGGCAATGACACAGAGAGGTTGGGAGGAAGGTGTGTTGGCTTTCCCTCTCTCTGAGTGGTTGAGAGGCGGGCCTTGGGGGGTTGCTCGGCCCATAAGAACTGCGCTTGGTTATGCATTTGGGTGGCCGGAGAGGGGATACCCTGTGACACTGGAGGAAGACACCAGTGTAAACAAAGACCAGGCAGGAACACCAGCGGTTGAAGAGAGAACAAAACAGGCAAGCACGGCTGAGGAAGACAGCACGCCTTAAACAAATAAACCAAGAATTAAAAGAAATAATTACGTACCTGAGGCAACGTGTGTAGTTATACGGGGAACTCTGGCCACCTCAGTGTATAGAGAATAGCTGAGCGTAGGTCGGAGACCTGTACTGACCGGCTTAGCGGCAGTGGGGGCACTGCGTAAGCAGCACCTTTATTTTGTTGTTTTATTACTGTGTTTTATTTTCTCTTTTTATTTTGCCTTTGGTTTTCATTATTATTTCAGAGCACCTATGTGTGCTGATGGATACAAGTGCAACCCCTGCTTACCATTGTTGGTATAAGGGGAATTCCAGCACCAGCTCCATCTGGCGACAAATTAAAAAAAAGAAAATTACCAAAATAAAACTGGGCACCAGTGCAGTGTTTCAAATAAAACCTTCTCTCTCCCGTGTGTGTCAGTGAATTGCTCACCACCCTTCCACAGTTATTTTTTTAGCAATCATTTTTAACGTTTTAGCCTCTCAAAGTGCTTAACACAGAAAATCCGCCCCTTCAACTCTCTAAATGTTGTGTCAAGATGTAACACAGCTGTCATGTGGTTCCAAGATTTTTTTTTTTCACCTAGCGACGTGCAAGTGATCTAGTCTGCTAGAAGCGCAATCAATCCTTATTGTTAAAGGCACAGTAGCATCTGCAAGACGGACAGATCGGGTTTTTTCAGCTGGGCGGCGACAGCCACTTTGCCGGGCGGTAGGGTTGCCAACTGGCTCCAGAATTTACAGACACTTTAAGCCTATCTAACAGCAAATTAATTGATTTTATTGAGCATGTAACGTGAGTGTAAATTTCGTGTGCTGTCGCTAAAGGAATGGAATTGTTTTGCTAACTAGTACTAAAAGCACACAGCTGTCTGGGGGTGGGAATTACTTCCTGTGAGGATCATTTCCATCAATCAGTCCTATACAGCTTGCTGATTTGCTGTATTTGTCTGATTGCGGCGGGGCTGTGCGAAGCAGAAATAAGTATTATATTAACAGAAACTTAACCCCAAGGTTAAACGAGAAAGATGCGGATGAGTGCATAATTCTCTATAACGACGGAACTGCACTATTTTGATACATATTGTTTACCATATAACATTTCAAGCAATATGATTTTAATACATGTTATGATGCTCTCCGGATAGAATTGCCACCACAATTAAACAATTGAACACATTTATTGAAGCCGCTCACACAATTCACACCCACTTTCCAACTCTGACAAGGGCTGTCTCGATGCTATGTGCAGCATGGAGTCCTGAAACAATAGCAAGGCCTTCTCAACATCAGGCATTGAGTGAATCGGAAACGCTGATGACTTGCATCCACAGTTTCATAGGCCTGTGTTATTGTATCCCAGTTTTTCAGAATAGTTGAGAAAGTGTTTGTGGGAAAATTGAAATTTGCAGTAACATCTTTTTTTTTTCTACGGAGGTGCATTACCCACTGCTTTCAATGGCACCACTTTTGCATGTTTTATTTTATGCTTCATGAAAATGGAATTGATGCGTGAGCACTACAGCAACTCGAAATACATCATGGGATCAGTGTTCCCAATACGGCACTAAAATACAGAGCAGTGGCACGAAGTTCATGCATTTCCCAATATCCTTTACAATCAGCTGTTTGAACTATAATTCACATAAAGAGGAAATTTGTGTGAAGTGATTTTATATTGATTAAGAGCTTACTAAAAGCTTAATTGGTCCAATTAATTAATTTAGGGTACAGTTGGAACAAAAACCAGGAGAGACACCAGCCATCCAGGACCAGGATTGGAGACCCCTGCTCTAGAGGTTTTGAAATATCACCAGTTTCAGTCATCCAGATGGACCACAAGAGGGTGCTAAAGATAGTAAATACAAACTGTCAGACTAATGACTATGGGCACAGAATGTCCCGCATTTTAACACAAAAATGAATTTGTACTGTGCAGTGATTGTTGATTTCTTACAGGGCTACAGAAGGTAAACCGATTTTTTGTACTTTTTTGCTGCATTCTACCTGCATATTAATTGAATTCAAGCTCTACTCAGACGTGATTTGACACTTACAACTGACCACGGCGACAACGGAGGTACCAGCAAAATAATAAATAAAAAAGTTGACTGTCACTTAATACATTCTTTCTTTCTTTTTACATTTTGTCTAATTGTATAACACATTGGTACACTGATACACTAGCACTGTATTGAGCTTATTTGTCACAGTTAAAAAATAAAAAAAACAGTGTTTGTATGGTATATCCCTTGGCTGCACATATGCGTTTTTTTGCTGTTGTTTTGTTTAAAACTTTCATTTCAGATTTAGCAAAAAAACGACTAACTGTCAAAAACAACTGAAAGAGTTGATTAAAAAACAAACTGATCATAAGCGACATGCTCCCTAGTTTGAACTCAAACAGTGTCCCTTGTGTGCAGGTAGGGGGAAGGTTGTAACAACATGTACTGGAAAAGGCGGGAAAATAAAATCATATTCCTATTCCTCTCTATTTCCATCAAAGAACACACACGTTTACCAACTTGGCTACTACAAACAGTGCCGTACTGGTCAGGGGCAGAAGGTCCTACAAACAGCTTTCAATACAAAATAGGTATTTAGTACTGTACCTTATACTGAAGTATAATATACTATATAATTATACCACAGTGTTTTTGCTGCTTCTATAAATAAATCATATTTTTTTATGCAGCTGATCCACTTGGCCACACTTATATTAACATTTCTTATTGTATTTTCACCCCTTCTGCTTACAGTGTATTTATTAGCATTACTAATTAATTTACCCACATTTATCATGCATTAGGTATGGGTGAACACATCAAGAGTTTTTCAGCCCTTTTTCCTCTAGAGGGCAGCAATGAAATCTAAATGAGATGATTCCCTGCAAGACTGAAAACACCTCAGTTCTAATGTTTCTTTGTCGTCAGCGTGGTTTATTGTGAAGCTCTACAATGCATATTCTTAGGGTGTAAATGGCGTGAAAGTGTTAAATGAGAAAATGAAGTCATCTCATTAACAAGGAAACCTGTGCACCACTTCCACTTTGCGCTGAACCACCTAGTAATAAATAACCTGAAAACCAAACAAGCAAAAACAACTGTGGTAAAATAAATCACAAACATGTCAATGCAACAAGAGGGTCTTCCTGGTGCAGGCAGTGGCTGACAACAACACTGAAACAGTAGAGTGGTCAAGCAGTAACTGCAAAGAGCCAGGTGTGAGACATTAAAGGCATTTCATCTGACTTCCTTCAAGCTATTTTACATCTACTACTGGGAGAGTAGAAATCATCTCTGCCTGATTTCACCAGCAGCAGACCGACCCAAATCAAGCCAGTCAGAGCCTCTGTCAGCCACAATTTGGACTGTGGAAGGGTCAGTAACTGTACTGCAATCTAAAGGTCACACTAACTCTCCATGGTAATTCATTTGAAACATTCATATATTTAAAAAAACAAAAACAAATGCACAAGTGTCAATGCAACAAGAACAATGCACATAAATGTATCAGCTATATAATTCATTCTACATAATAAAAGTGGAATTAATTTAAAATAAAATGTAATCTTCTCACGGAAAACAATGTATTACAACACTTTAAAATATATAAAAATTAAAATAATCCCAAAGTCTCTCAAATAAAAATACAACCAAACATACAGCTGCAGTAGTTTCTAGTTTCTTGAAAAATGTGCAGCTATCCTTCTGAATTCTCACTCCTGCTGCAGGGCCCCTCAAGTCTATTTACCTACACTGTTGCTTATAAAAAAAAAAAACAGGAATGTGAAACATTGGCTGGTTTGTAGCTGGGAAGCAGAAACTACAGTCACACAAACACACCCTGTAGTCTCACATCCTGCTGCAAGGACATGTACACACACTGGGCAGGATGAGAACAATCCCTAAACCTCTAGACGTTCACTGTGGTATACCAAGAGAAAGAGGAAAAGAATAGCAAAGTGCAACCAAGCATGGAAATTCACCACATTAACTTTCATATGAGATAGTTGCAAAACTGTTAACAACCCAATTTAGGTCACCAAATCCCAGCTTTTAAAAAAGGTAAATCTGTGACCTAGTTCTTGTTTAGCCTCTTTAAAATGACGGTGTACAATTTCTGGGTTGCTTTTTAAATGTTAAGCATGAGAAAATATTTGTAGATTAAAAGGCCTGCACGCGGCTCCTTGTCTTTTGTTTGTTTGGAGAGGGTGGTTCTGTTCTGCTGAGAAGCAAAAACAGGAAGAATTTACTTTATTTTATTAAAAAACTAGAATGTGTCGCTCTGTCTCAACACAACAAAGTGCAATCACTCACAGCACAAGCTTGTAGGATATTCAACACACCAGCTTGTAACATAATCAGTTCAGATGATAAAAAATGCACTTGACAACAGTGTGATCTGGTAATAATGTGCGTGCTATTGTTTACAGGAAGTTTCATTTATCATATATTTTCCATAGGTATGTTTTTCCTGTTTAGAAAAATGTTATCTGTATTCTTCAGAAATCTTGTGCTTTGTATGTATTACCAGAATACTGTTTCCAAATAAAAAATGTATTTTATTGTTCATTGCATGTGTTGCTATTTACAACAACAACGTTTTATTTTTATTGTGCATGATGTTTGTTTTATTCTTTTCAAAAATCAATATTTGTTTATTGATAAAAAAAATTAAAAGTTTTTTTTTATCAATAAACAAATTGATATTTTTTTTACTATCTGTATCTCAAAAACCACACAAGAGACTGGAACGCTACTGTCCACATCAAGAGCTCTACCCCAGGGGATAGTGCATACCATTCTTTGGATGATCTTCTTCAGATCGGAATCGGGTTAAGTGAATTTTCTGCATCGCGATGGGGTCATTCACAAGACAACCCCACCCCGAACCAGTGGCGTAGCCACGGATGGGCCTGGGTGGGCCATGGCCCAGTTTGCACACAGGCCCACCCAAATCTCCGCCTATGTGAATGCCAAGTTTAAGTACATTTATAAGAAAAAATAATAGTAAACGACAACTGTGCACCCTGAAGACGGGTGTTTAAGTTTAGATCAAATAGGCTATTTTTTTTAAATGCCGCAGGCTTTAGCCAATCAAATCAAAGTAGTAATTGTGATGCAATATTTGGTTCGGATCTTCCTCTCACACAATGAATCATGTGCAAGCCATGTTTGATTGACAGCTTGCGAGGCGCGGGTCTGTTGAAAGTCTGTTGAAAAGTCCCAAACGTTTATTTTAATGTGCATTTTAAAAGTAAGTTAGTAGTAGTGCGGCGGTCAACATCGCAAAACAAATATGCATACACTTTTAAGAGTTTAGCTTAGTAGAAGGGCTCGAGTGAACAGGATTAAGGCAGCTGGCCGAATGCTGACAAATAGCTTAAAATTGCTGTCCTTTGAAGAGATATGTGCGATTTTCTGGAATGTCATGACTATATAACTCAACTGCGCGCCCCGACGCTTTATCCTGTGTATGGAGCAGAGACGAGAGGATACTAACTAGGCAATGGTAAGTAACTGACTGACTTTCGGTGTATTTAATAATTGCTTAAAATGTAATACTGTGTTCTCGCTGATTTGGTGACGCGGCCTGTTTGACTTTTTAAAGTGCATTCAGTGAGAATATATGTAAGTACATTTATTTGTTGTCTGCTTCAAACATTTTAAATGGTTTACATGGGAGATATAGTGGTTGGGAGTGTTTCGACTATAGACAGTTTTCCGACTTAAAAATATTTTGGAACCGTGAAAAATGAGTGTGTGTTTGGAATGTGTACTGTAGCAATGGCGGGCACTGGCGAATCGAGAGCTGATTTCGTAAGCAAAAAATAAAAGTTACTTTCAACTTCTTGCAATTTATTGTAAAAAAATATGCATTTATTTTCCTTACAGTATTTCACACTGTGAATTCATGCTTTATCAGCGCCGTGCATTTGGTTACCATGGCAACAGGGTCAAACAAATACCGACTTCATGATTGGTGTTCGAGTCATGCTACAATGACCTAGCGAGTCAGTGGCATGTATGATGTTACAATTTATGCATATCTGTGATGGAACAGGTCTTCACATTACCTTAACAGCTAAAGAGATAATTTGCTTTTATGAAAATAATTCTAACAAGGTTATTTCTTATGTTCTTATGCTAAGAAAAAAAGCAATACAGCTTTTTGCACAGTGTGTTTGTTTCTGTAGGTTGTATGCATATGTGCTTTTTATTTGTAGTGTAATACGTGCAACTACTGTTATAAACTGCAAAAAATGTTCGCCTTGCTTCACTCAGCACCACAGATTTTCAGTCTTGGCTACTTTGCTCTGCTCAAACCCCGGGGAGATATCTGATGTATTCAGAGTTTTAATTGATTTAAATCATGTTTGTAATGTAAACTATTTCCTGTGACGTCAGACCTTTGGTACTTGCCCGTCCACCTGAAGTTGGGGCCCACCCAAATTTCCATTCCTAGCTTCGCCCTGGGGCGAACACGAAAAGATTTCGGGGTTCTAAAATTTTAATTAACCCCAAACCGATGGGGTCAACCCGATATAGATGGGGTCCTAACACATTATATATATATATATATATATATATATATATATGCAATAAACAAATTTTATGGTCGCACCAGCAACTTTTTTGGATGCATATGGGCGCAACGTAGAGCCCTGATTTCAAAGTCCCCTTACGTGGATGGTACTCACAATGCATTTACTACTGGCCCACAATTAATGAGGTATGGTGTAAGCTGCCACATTTAAATGTATAAATGCGCTGCGCCGGTGCTCAGACTGGGCAACCGGTAGCACAGATTAACAGACTAATCTGAAAAATAGCGCCTCCCCTCCAAATGGGCTACCTCAGTTGAACAATAGGTAGGTCATTTGCAGAGGCAGAAATGAGCTAACCTATGTTCATGTATACCAACACAAATAAGTGTTAATTAAATATAAAAGCATATGCAAAAATACTACTACTTATTATTATTATTATTATTATTATTATTATTAGTAGTAGTAGTATTAATACACGTAACTTACTTTGAGTTGTGGAGACATCTGAATTGGCCCAGGGAAGCTTATTCTCTGTAAAGTCCTTTGCAATCAGTCTTTTTTCAGTGGTTTGTAAATTTATGCTTATTAATATATTTGTACTGTCAGCAAGCACCCACAGCTTTATTCCAAATCGGTGATGTTTTTGTTTGGAAGATACTGCATAAGTGACGCTCGGTTTTTCAATCCAACCAGGCTTTCATCGATTGCAATGAATTCATTTAAAATGTAGTACTGTGAAGAAGAGACTCCACTTTAGTAAGTACTGGTCGCACTTTGAATAAACTGTCAGTAACCAGGTTCGTCTTTTTCTTTTGGTTTTTGTTGTTGTTCAAGTGCAGGTTTGCAAGACAAAAAGAAACTTGTCGCGGACATTATTCGCGAATCCTGGTGTTGCTTGTAGTGCATCTTTCGTGTTCCAGTATTCTTTCATGTCAGGCTTCCACACTAACCCCATATTCAGCCACAATCCTAAAACAGCACGTAATCTATTTTGTGTCATACCGCCAGACACCGAAAACCATGAAAATAGCCTCTCATACGTTTTAAAACCTTCAAAACATTCTCCGTCCGAATCGCTTAAAACTCACTCTCTAAATCCGCCATTTCTCAACTCTCAGCTAGCCTAGGAGACAGGGTTTTCTTTTTAACCAATAAAAAAGGTGTTCACTGTACAACCATTTTAATTGGCTAATATTAACACCAAAGCCCTCTGCTATTGCTCGGCACAGTTTGTTGCTAGGTAAAATTGACCAATAAAAAAATAACAGAGAGCAAATGGGAGGGCAGATCTATGTCCGATAATCGGCCCTTTAGTCCTCACGCAGCACACCTCCGTGGGCCGATCATCGGCCCTGTAGTACTCTGAGGGTTAAATAAAATGTACAGGTTTTAACCAACTAAAGCCCGCGTTGACTACATGTCTTGACTTTGTATTATATTATTATTATACAACGAATACAAACAATTGTACATAATGAAACAGTCGGTATCAAGCTATAATTTCATCCCCGGGAGATCAAAAAGGGTAATGCGGACCCTAACTAATCTCCCTTCTTCTCACTACTCTCCCTCTGTTCCTGGCTTGTTCAGGAAGGTTAGGAGCCTGCACTCTCCATCGTAAGAAATACGTTACGACTGCTGCCATAATGCTCTTTCCTATCAGCTGCTTTCTAAAGTTTTCTTTGCGCCCAAATAAGACTAATTTGAAATCAGACTTATTTGTGGACCCTTTTAGAGCCGGCGAAGCTGCTCTGCTGCTTCAGAAATGTAACTTAAATATCACAGACTTCATTTACAAATTAGCCTCACCTATAATTAAGATTTGACACGCCTTAAAGTGCATGGCTAACGAGCAGCGGAGCGCACTGCACGGTGGAGATCATTTTGGTGGTGATAACAAAGCCTTAACTTGCCAAGAGTGTCAAGATACATATTGGGCAATTTTAAGGCTGGCGTAAACTCGGTGCTATGGCCTTAAAGTCGTCGCAAACGCTTGATACATGACCCCCTTTGTGTTACTAATGTTACAGAACTGGGATAAAACATAGGAGCTCTTCAATGAACCTAGGTTATTTATTTGACACTTTTAACATCAGATTTCTTTTTACAAAAAAAAACAAAAGAAAATTGATCACAAAAACAAAAATGTGTTCTTAAATTTATTGAGCAAAGTAAGACAACACAATATTAACTTCTGTTACTGGGGTATCGAAATGTTTTATATACAGTATTACTTTATTTTTTAAATAAATACATGAACAGGATTATTATTTATATAAAACATATAAAAGCTGGGACCAACAGAAATGAAAAAAGGGCTATCCCTGTTTTGTTACTTTGCCAGCTTCTACTGTACTCACTTCAAGTGAAAGAAACCATTGTCAATTAGGCCTCCATACAAGTTGCCCACAATGGGTTAAGTGTTTAACAAACTCAAGCTAGAGAGAGAGAGAGAGAGAGAGAGAGAGAGAGAGAGAGAGAGAGAGAGAGAGAGAGAGAATGTTTTTACAGACAACCTAGAAGGCATTTCCTGTTTGCTGTATCTATGGCAACCAGTTATTTTCATTTCCTGTTCCTGGGGATCTAAATATCAAAGGCTGAACTGCCAGAAGCCAAGAATGGGTGGAGTGGTCTGTCTTTCCTACAAAATTGTACCCAGCACCCTGCCTTCAAGAAGCCAAACACAAAGAGTAAGTAACTTCAAAATGCATTTTCACAGTTCAGTTACCTCATTATTACATTCTAGTCATTCAGATAGGTTAATATTTTAATTATATAGGATCAGCACTAGTTTCCAAGTTAGTCTTTCCTCATATATAGAAAACCGTACGCTAGATAAGCTGTGTATTGACAGAAATACAAAAGGAAACTTTATTCTCTAGGTGGCGCTGGCTCTTAAACATAAACCGACATTTTACTATACGCCTTCGGAGAATCTGGCTACTACACCTCAAGAGTTGCCCATGAATATATATACACCATGGGGAATTACGCAATTACATGCCCGCGTAATTTTACGCATAAAACGTATCACCATGCACAGGCGCGTAATATTAAATAATATCACCGTTGTTGGATCACAATGAGGATAAAGAGAACATTGATCGATTTTGCCAGAAAATGCCACGACAAAGGTCCCACATTGCAAACATATCAGCAAAAGAGAGAGTCAAAGATTTTCATTGCTTTGCTTTGTACACTGTGAAGGTGGCACCCGATGCGATCCACAGCACTCTACCGCCAGGGGAAATTGAGATTGACTTGTTTTGGTCATCGACAGCTGACCGTCTTCCTAATTTGAAAACATTAGCTTTCAGATACATATATGCAGTAACAAATACAGCTGATGCTCAGCGCAGCAACTCACTGTATAATATTGTCCTGTCCAATCGTAGGCGTTCTCTTTTGGAAGACAAACTGAAAGAGCTGGTGTTCCTTTATTTCAAGCTTGAAATTTAGAAAGACTTTATGTATTTTTTTAAAATGTATTTTTGTTTACGACTGTAAGTCTTCCTAGACAAGGGCGTCTGCTAAGAAATAAATAATAATAATGTTAAAAAAAAAAAAATCCATTGTTTTCTACATAGTTTTTTTTTTTTTACTTATGCTAGTATTTTGATATCCAGTATGAGAGAAGACCCCAATACAACTGCACAATACTTTTGTTACTTTGTACATTTCTACTTTTAGATATTAAATCGATAAAGCTCATTAAATGTTGAATTCCCCAAAAAATATGAGTTCAACAGAAATAAATTTATGTACGATAAACGTTGGTAAAACCACTTGCTATTTTTTTATTTTCTTACCAAAAATAATCATTTAGAAATCATCTCTAGTTTGTGTAGTTTTTATATTTACTGTCTGTCCCGTCTCTGTTCCACTCTGAAAGGCGAGGGGTTGCTGTCAGTCATCTCGGTGGTCTGTTAGTACTGTAGTTTCACTGTCACTGTCACTCTCACCCTGTTCTGACATCGTTGACTGAAGCAGCGCTAGAATGCTCTCATTTGTTTAAATGACTGTCAATCATCAAGACCTGCACCGACTGTGCACTTTAACTTGCCAGCTACAACGCCTGTCATTCAAAGAGCGCCTACTTTCAAATTACTGGGTTAAGGTGTAGGTAGGCTTTTGCTATAGGCATAGGGTGACAGTTACTAGTTTGATTTGAAAAATGGTGGGCAAGAGGAAAACACTTCATAAATACTGTGCACAATACCCTGATCGACGGCTGAAGTCTCCACGGCAGGATGAAGCGGGCCCGTCTGCCTTCCCTTCCAGTAACTCTGATTCCAGCTGTGCTGAAGCAGGAGAGGGGGGAGCTCAGACTCCGAATAATAAGTGCAAGTTAGTTCTGTTTAACTATCTAATGTTTTGTTCTGTGAATATTTGTACTTGTAAATAAAAGTCTGTGTATGCTGAGTTTTCTACGGTTTATTTGAGAACATTTTTAAATTTGTGTAGGATCTTTATCTTTACACGGTATAGCTCCGCTGTAACCAGACAATTCATTCTCAGGGTTAGATGGAAGTCAGCCATCTAGATCCGGATTGGAGGAGCGGTTGCAATCGTTAACCAAGGGGGCGTGATTGACGGTACATATGGGGACGTAGCGAGGTGATCTGTTCCTTTGTATGGTTAACGCTGAACCAGAAGGAAAAACTTATTGATATCGTGAGTGTTTTGTTTGTTTTGTCTTGTCTAAAATCTACTTGCTTGTTGTTATTAGACGGCTAACACGATCCGGAGCTGTCGCTACAGGCCAGCACTAAACCCGGACAACACTGCACTTGTTCACGATAAATTGTACTTAGACCACGGATAGGACCCTTTAACTCTCCACCCAGCTTACTTTCCTTCCAGCCTCAAAATAGTCCCTTTCACTTTCCATATGAACAGATGCTGTAACTGCAGAGATCTGACTGTGAAAAAGCAGTTTGTATAGTAACAAATAACAAATACAAATACAAATACAATCTAAAGTTATAGGGTTCTGAGTTTCGGATTATTCTTTTTTTTTTACTTTTCAGATTCTAATTTGAAAACTAGAACTGCAGAGTGCTCCTGAACTCAAGTGAAAGAACCTCAGCATTAGGAATGATCCTAATCACAGTTTCTTTGTTATTTTTTAAAATTGTCATAAAGATGTAATTCATTAATATTTAATTCTAGCCTATGCCTTGGTTAGGATTTTAAACAAATCCTGAGTAATATACCAATTCTGAAAGCCGGATATATTAACCATGAATAAAAGGTTCCATATTGTACTTTGATGTAACGTATGTGTGTGAAAACTTTCTATTTGAATTAAACCCCTAAAATGTTGATTAAAAAATAGCACAATTTCAAAAACTGACACCAGTAATCACAGAGTGTCACAAGAAGATTAGAGAGTTAGGACAGGTGGGACACCGCAAAGTGAGGGGTAACAAATCAAAAGAGGACAAAAAACAGGAAACAGACACTTCCTTACAAGACAACATTCCTCATATTAGCTCATTCTTTTTAACAATGTCATTCTGCACTGCACTTTCCCATTTTTCTGTCACAAAATGTACTTAACTTTAATCACAACTGGATTGAGGGTTCTTTTGTTATTTGTAAAAATAGAAATCTGACCCGTACTGTACATACACTGCTGCTGCACGGTTCTCACAAATATCGTCAAATCTATTGCAGAACATATTTTGGTGGATTTTGCAATAATCAAACCAACTACCCAGAAATGTAATCAACTGACACTGCGCTGTGACAACGTGCCTGTTGCCTGTGCTTCACGGGAAGATATCCTGTTCATTCTAGAACACAAGATATGAGCAATCAAAGCCCTATTCACAAAACGTACAGACTGTTTTAAATAATTCCATCCATTGTTCATGCCATGCATATACATTAACCTACTTTCAAATAGTCTTGCACTTTCATGGTTATTTCATGTGGCGAAGTAACCAACCAGCTACTTCACCTAATAACTGACATACTTTTGCAGTCAGAAAGACGTTTGACCACAGAGGCACTGCTGATGTGAAATGATTGAGGAGGTGCAAGTTTAACAGACTTCCTGGAAGGTAAGGGAAACAAACTGGAAACTTTACTTTACCTGGTGTGGTAACAGATGTCATATTTTATGAAAATACATGTTTGCAGTATCATGTGTTTCTTATGAAAATGCACATTTAAGGCCTGCCTATATAGTGCATGGAGGTGCACGACAGGTATGATTTTTTTTTAAATTATTTTGTTAGCTACAACCACTTCAAAGAGTTTTTTTTTTAAAGCCCATTTTGACGAATTAAATCAAGTTTACAGTACGTTCAACCTCTTTCATCTGTTTTTGAGATTTTAAAGTTTATTCTCCTTTTCAAAAAACAGTTCTTAATGTTATACGAATCAGGCCCAGTAAACTCTATATCAGCAGTGCTGCCTGCCCTTGAGCCTAGCTCTCCCTTCTGAGGCCTCCCTGTGAAAGCAGCTGACCCCTGTGAAGCTCTATGCAGCGACTGTGACATTCAGTCTGGAAGCATTAAAGAAGAAGTGTTCCATTTCCATCCAGCTGGAATGGAGATGCACGTCCCCTTGATCTGAGGGCGTCAGGGGGGCAATAGGGCTATAGGGCTTTCACATAAATTAGCAACAAGAAAATCTTGTGAAATCTTAAGTTCTGAATTGTAACACAGAAAAGTGCAAGTGAGAGGTAAATAATTGTTACCCAATTGTATTTTCACTGAAATCAGTCTGCCTGCGAAATAATGTTAACTGCCCTAAGGTAACATTTGGTTTTAAGACCATAACATTCTAGATTTTTTAAGAGCAGTCAAGGGAAAAATGAAAATGGTCTCATATTTGAAACAATTTCTTGTCCTGGATGATGGTGAAGTACACTATAATAAGCATGTTTTTTGGGGTCATGTCATACACCAAACCTATCTGTGTGCAACAATATTCAGCAACAATAATGGGAAAGCAGAAGAATCTCAGTGCCTTCACAAGCTTGTCCCTGAACACAATAACTGCAATCACCTTCCATGTAAAGGGCAGCGTATGCAGAAAACTATGGAAAGAAAACTCCATATCTGATCAAGCAACAGGCATTCTACATTGGCCCAAATCACAGACACACTCAGCACTGGACAAGACACATTTGCTTCCACTCAAACAATGCGCTGGGAGCAATGCATTCTGGGCTTCAGGAGCATTTTTTTTGTCCAGTCAGTTTAGCATTCACAGAAAATGTTTAGCATTCACCACCAGCTTCACATCTCTTTATCACAGACTCACAATATATGTTCCATCCAGGCATGTCTGATCACAGAGCTGCTTGGCTGTCCCATGATACCCAGGATAAGTCGTTGATATCTGACAACTAGCAAACTTCAGTCTTAGGAGTAGAAGAGGCTCATTACCACCAAAATATTCAACTTGCAAGCAGTCTCAAACAGTCCCTAGTGTACTGAAAGAGTATGACTTGAAAGCTTCATTCTCAACAATCTCCTGACTTCACAGAGAGACCAGACAGTAAAACAGGCTACGACCAGTACAATACTTTTTCTTCTTCTTTTTCAAATGATTTTGTAGATGTGTAGCCAGTGAGACCGTCTGCAAACGGATCCTGACAACACAAACACAAACCAGGCAGCAGCCACCACAGACAAGACACTGAATAAATGAATGCAGCTAATTATACAAAAGTAGTATTCCTGAAAACAATAGATATCAGTGAGTATTATACAAGTTTACTGCAGTATATTATGTGGTTTTGCAGTGTACCTTTGTCTTTTTGCACATTTATACTGTATGTAGACCGAGACATTTTTTTTTTTTTAACTAACTGCATGAAGGGTTTTTTGTACTGCCTGTTGCTTCCTGAACAGCCTTCCAGTAAATTCCTAGTCTACCAAATTAGGAAATCCTCCATTATCAATCGCTCCCTATTAGGAATCACAAATGGAAAAGTTACAGCTTCAGAGTGGAATTGGATTGTATATTTTAAAAGCAGGATATAAGCTTTGATGCAGAATCCTATGTGACGGCACCACTAAAATCATGTGAAAATGTGAGCTTTCAAATCACCAGCCCAGTTGGATGGTACATATAAATAAATAAATGGAAGTGTTTGATAGCTGAGAAGGCTTCAACTAATACACCCAATAACCCAGGAGACATAACTAAGGTTTTAAAATCTATTGTCTTACCTATCTAAAATGTATTATCTAATGGGATCAATAAGCTACTAACAACCAAACGAGCAAGATGGGCTGAATGGCCTCCACTCGTTTGTAAACTTTCTTATGTTCTTATGTAATAACAATAATATTAGTACTGTACTGCCCCTTTTTTCAATTACTTTTTAATTTGAATTTGAGATATGGAGATAGGACTGGAATATTCTGGGAGCTGGTTGGGAGTTGTTGAGATACATTGTCACTGGTATTGTGGCAGGTGAATATGTGCAGAACGATTGGTGCTGTTAGGTCAATTTTACCACACTCAAATGTCTTGCTTACTAAATATATTGGTATTCCGAATAGAGGGTTTTCCCCATCTTTAAATACAGGCAAAATTGCAATGGTGATCAAATACTATCTATTTATCTACAATCAAAATGGCAAGATGAAATATTTGTTCCTCATTTTACGGGCCAGTGGACTGCCAGGACATCATTGAGCTGGGACTCAAAACTCACAATCTACCAAAGCCGAAGGGTCAGCAGTGCAATGCGCCTCGTGTCTTCACAGCATGTTCTAGACAGCTTTCCTACGTGCTTATCTGAAACGTGTAGAAATCAGGATCTTGGCAGCTAGCAGATTAAACAATGCTATGTGTACCAGCTTTGATTCCTGATTTCATCGGAGTCCCAGCAACTTCTGACTGCTCTCTAAGTTAGGATAATGGGACTGGGCAGCCAGACAGGTTAGGGGATCGTCTTCTGCTGTAAGTGGTCAAGTGCACACAGAGATGGACGATTAATTTATTGCGCTGCAAAACCAGAAATGTTCAAACGACACTTGCTTAGCAACCTGTTTTAATGTTCCTTCCTTTCTTTCTTTCTTTCTTTCTTTCTTTCTTTCTTTCTTTCTTTCTTTCATTCTTTCGGTAGACAATATAACAAGTGCCCCCCCAGGGTAGAAGAGGACTCTTTCTGCAGAATGTCAATTTTGTCCACAGTGTTCTTTCTGATACCTGCAAACATGAGTTAAGAGGTTCTTGCTCTGACTAGTTACCTGCACAAATATATTTGATACCTCTGCACATGTATTTGCATATTCAATTGCCAATCACAGATCAGCTAGGGAAATTAAACTAGTAACATCTAGTGCTGACACGGTCCAAGAACATAACAAAATACTTTGTCTGCAATAATGAATCACTAGTAAAATACACACATTTGCAGTTACAGTGCAGCATCACAAAAGGTTGCTGCAGTTTTAAAGATCATAGTTTCTGTATGAATCTACCTTGCTTGATAGTTTGTAGTATGAAGATGTGAGTTTTCGATCCCAAGCTGATAGCTGAAAATTCCAAGGTGGTCCTGGTCCTCATCATGGAAAAGTTAAAGAACCACTGAGTTACAGCATGCTCATGTTGCTTTATTGCTTTTTTGAGAGATAATATACAGTACATCCAGCACTGGATTGTTAAATCTGCAAGTTCCTGCCATCTGTATGTACCACAAATCTTGTCTTCAGAATCAGTAGCAGCCATATAAGCACAAAATATCAGCAGGTCAGTCATTTCATGCTCCCAAAGAGAAAACACATTGGAGTACAAGGCATGCTTCCAAGGTTTACAAACAGCCAGTAGACAGATCTGACCTATTGTAATAAAACAAATCGCTCCTCCGGCTCAGTGCTTAGTAAGACACTATCTCCTGAAAGAATTAACCTTAACTTTGTACTTAACCTGATCTATTTACCATAATTAAACCTGGCATCGTCATTTGACACAAATATCCATATGTTCCAAGAGACTTGCATTCACTCATGTAATTCATATAAAAATCAGATTAAGATTATATGTCAGTTCACAGAGATAGCTCTGCATGGGGGACCATTGTTTAGTTTTGTATTTTGTTTAATTGTTTATTTGATTTTATTTAATTATAAAAGCACTAAACTGCACTCTCAGTCTGCAACCTTTGCTATTCTCGTCCCTCGAGGCTTGGCTGCAACCCTACCCTTGCACAGGGTCTTTCCTAAAAGTAGGACTAGGACTAAGGTGAGTGCACCCAAGATTTATATGGGCTGTTTCGAGTTTTGATGGATGCTTTCGTTTGTTTGTTTCTTTATTTCTTTTCAGTTTTATTCTTTTGTAAACAAAAGTGTGCAGTCCTGTAATGTATCTATATTCTTTGTGAAAATGACGGCTACCTTTTACAGTGCCACAATAAATCAGCTGCCAGACTGATAAACGCTCACTCAAGCGCTCACATTCATTTTAAATGGCGCCCATTTAAAAATGGTCTAGTTTTGTTCGGTGTGACGTTTCTACAACCTTGAGTTTTCCCGAGGCAGGGGCTTCCTTTTTACCACACAAATTAGAACACGGCCCCATTCCTCCACAGAAATCTGAAGCAGCGAATTCCTCAGCAGTACTAGTCAGCCACTTTATTTTGTTCATGTACAGTAAATATCCCGAAGAGACCTAAACTGGCATAATCAGTTATTTTTTTCAATATACTAACCATGATTATATCACCACAACTTCTGTAATTAACTTAGGTCCTGCACTACAAGCGTCTACTGTGTTTGAGTTCTGTAAATATTAAAAAAATAATTCCCTGCTAAATCCAGAACACCACCATTAAACCACAGTCAAGATCACACTTAGGGACTGGAAAATTTATGAGCCCGACATTGCATGTAATAGCATGTTTTATAAATACAGCCTTACTTACAATCAAATAATCCTTATTTTCATTATGCCTGTGCAATCACTTTCAGAGTCACTTTCTACAGCTACAGCCAAAAGTTTTGCATCACCTAGAATTTTAGGATTGAGACAAAATAAAAAACTAAAAAACTATAGGAACATGATTTAGATCACTTAAACACATATTATGCATAGCTCATAATTAAATCCCAGTCCATCAACATGAAGTGAATTTAGGCAATCAGGTGTGTGTAATCCAGTTTTCTTACCATGACTACACAGGATCCTTAAGAAGGATGTTAAACAGACCAGAACTATAAAACAGCACTCTGCATTCCAGGCCCACAGCACACTGTGTATGGCCTGTGCACCCTGTGCAATCAGGAAATGAAATATTTCTGAATGGAAACACAGAACAATGCAACTGCGTTAATCTCTATTTTTTTTTCTTCCTTCAAGCTGTGGCCAACCTAAAGTGAAAAAGTGACCCTGACCAGAAAAATCACCTTGGGCTCAACTTAGACGCTACCATGATGTGTAGCACTGAACTGGCATTATTCTTCAATATTGCATTTTCTAGGGTTAGATCGAGAGTAAAAGGTGACAGAGTGTGCTTCCAGTGGCACTAGCTTGGTGCTGAGGGGTTATGAACACTTGCGTGTGGAACTTAGATTTCTTTGTTACAGTGATACATTTGAAACTACTACCAAAACCTCAATTAGTTGCATTTCAAAAACGACAAACTAACAGAAAACTCAAAAAATAGATTACGACGGTAAACTTAAGGAACTTGAGGGGTTAACAGCTTCAGGTGTCACTAGAATTTCATGTCTACTCCTACTCAGTACTTATGACAAGTATATAACTATGCAAAAAGGAAAGGATCGTAAACATTTTAAAAGTTACATGCAAAATTTGGTTGGTTAACTACTGCTATAGAAACCACACATCACAAAGTTCAGTAGTCATCAAATAAAAAATTTGGTGATACAGAAGTCTGGCCAAGTTATTGCGATTCTTGTACTGCCTAGCAGCTCCGTCACTGAAGTAATGTATATGGTTCAAGTCAGGGACCTCCCTCTTGATCAAAGGAATTACCTCCTTCTGAAATGCATACACTGTCAACGTGGAGTGTTGCATTTCATTACTCATCACTGCAACATTCATGTGCTTAAGTTTACTTTCCCAACGGAAGTAGAACACAAACGGATGGAGTGTTGCCTGAGAATTGTCCCAATTAAATCCTTGGGCAGCATCTTGGATCACAAAACTATAATTTTCTGCTAAATCGAGCAGACAGATGGCATGGTCCTCTTTCAGATCTTCTTTCAGGCACCTCAGGAAGTTGCTTTGACTCATGGCGACGAAGTGTTGCTTCCGCAGGCTCAGAAGTTTCTGATCCAGTATTCTTTTGAAATCCTCAACCTTCTCCGTCAAAGTCAGCAGGTTGGAGCGATCAACATACACCCACTGATAGAATACAACATTGTCAACTGTATCCAGACTTTCCAGACCATCAAAGTATTCCTTTAGGGGTTGACAACCAGGACATGCTTCACAAGTGTCTGTCATACAAGCTTCTTCCTGAAGGGAGCACACAGTCTTACCAAGCAAGCTGTTGTAGTCCTCCTGAGCACCACACGCCTTTAACATCAATTTTACATTCTGACGGTACGTACAGACGCACACGGAGTGAGTCCCAGAAGCTCCTGGCACTTTGCACCACTTAGGCGGCAGAGCTGCAAATGACGAGAACTCAATCTTCTTGTCGGGGTATCGCTCTTGAAAGGTACGATGGGCCTCCTGAAGGTTGAGAAGCATTAAGTGCTTCGGCTTCTTCACTTTCTCTCCATTGAAAAGCACGGTTACCACCTGTTTTGCCCCTAGACATACATGACTCACTTCTTGCTCTTTGAGGAAGACTTGTACACTGTCTTTCAAGTCTTTCGTCAAAGTCCAACCACATTTAGGGTCAGGCTTTGCCATCAAACCCTTACGTGCCAGCTTGACTTGATGAACTGACCTGGAAAAAAAAGACACCGTTTTTTTCTGGGACCATGACTCGGGTGCAAGAGTCAAAATCTGGACCTGTAATAGTCAAAGAAAAGGCGTCTTTTTGAGGTTCTGAAGCTCATAACCATTGCCTGGCACACTTGGAAAATACGCTGGATTGGATGTACTAGTCGAGGGGATTTCTTCAACACCCAAAACTTTTGAAACTTTAGCTGCTATTCTAGAAGACATCCTCTTTAACCTACATTTACCATAAGACTTCACTGGAGAATGTCTGATGCTGACAACTGACTCATTCAGAGCATCCTCATCAATGAAGGAAACGGATGATGAAGCCGAGCTTTCTTCGCCAGATGTGCTTTGTACTTGCTCAGGCTGCTCCTGCTGGCTTTCCTTAAACTGATTTTGCACTTTGGGGTCATTTATCCGGATGACACATCGAGGACAGAGCTTGTGTCCCGGAATTAGTTTAAACATAGTTTAAGAACTCTTCCGTCTGTTTCAAAGTAATAACTTTGATGCCTTTAACCGATCCCTGTGTCTTGTGGCTTTTAATGGGATCTGCACACTACTCCGGAACTATGAGATGCTTATACTTATCAAGAAAAACTTGACGATGGCACAAGCATATATTCACGATCACCTTCTCCAGAGAACCTCAGCCATAACAGGTTTTGGTCATCTTCAGAGAATTCAACCAAAGGTGTCAGTTGATCAGGGACTTTTGAGTTAGGTCGAAGTCAGTTTGTGGCACTCATCTCAATACCGGAAAGAACAGTCCTCCATCTCTGTCAGATATGGCCGGATCCCTTTAAAGAGTGTGCTGCTCACTAGTGCGTGCGCTTGTCCACGTGCATGAGTGGTGTAAGCACAGTTAAATATTTTATTTTAACAAAAAAATAAACAATGGCTCAACAGCCAAAAACCAACTGAAAAATGGCAGCAACTTGTCTAGTCTCGCTCTCTTTCTCAGTGGCAGGGAACCTCTGCCTTGCCACAATAGACCAAGTCCTATTTCTTCAGGATGTGCCAGTTGCCAGTATGCATGGTGCCAGGACACTGGAGCACTGCATGGAGCAGCATTCAAAACCACATGGCAACCACATTGCATTGTCAAGATGGAAGAAGGCATGCATATGCAAAAAAGACAAAGGACATTTTGAGATTGGAAACAACATATGTTACAGTAAAGATCATGAAGATGTTTAATCACTCAAGCACCTAAAGTTTACCATGGTAATCTATTTTGTGTTTTCTATCAGTTTGTAGTTTTTAAAATGAAACTAAGTGAGGTTTTGATAGTTTCCAATGTGTCACTGTAACAAAGAAATTGAAGTTCCACACACAAGTTCATAACCCATCAGCTCCAAGCTAGTGCCACTGGAAGCACACTCACTTTTTACTCTAGATCTAACCCCAGACAATGCAATATTGATGATAAATTGGCCATAAGCAATGCTCAAATGCATGACAAATGCAACTTCAAAACTCTGCCAAAAATACCAAAATGTTTTGCTAGATTCTTGTAGATCTCATCAACATCTATCCAAAAATATCTTTGGGTGATTTTTTCTTGCAATAAGGCTACAGATACTCGTTTGCGAGGCAAAAAGTAAAGGCATTTTGTATGTTTGATGTGAGAATTCAATCCCTGCACATTCTGAGGCACAATATTAATAACCATCATTATAGTGGTTGAAATGAGATACCAAGAGACCTGTCCTTTGCAGAAATATTGTAGCAAGGCATCTGGGTCTGACTTATAAAACAGTTTCCATTCTGAATACCACAAAAGTTGTGAGATCTGCAACACAAAACATTAAAACAACAGCAAATACAAATACAAAACACAAACCACAAAAGGATGTCAACATTGAAAGAACCCCTGGTTTGGAAAAACTGAAAAGTCTTTGATGACTCTCTTAACAGCAATGCACACCCAAGCTCAGACTCTGCTTATGTATTACACACAGTCACCCCTGAGCCAACAGATAAAAATTGTTTCTTTGTTTCTTCAAACAAAGTACCATAAAAGCACAAATAAATTGAACAGTACGAGTTTCAGAACCAGGTTTAACAACTGCAGCCTCAAAATAAAATGCATTATGTTTTCTCTCATTGTTGATAGCATTTTAAAGTATAACATAATATAATTACCTATATACTTATTAACCTTTGTGGTAGAAATAACATTTTAATTACAGTGGCAACAATAAGGATAAGCAAGCAAGGGGGAGAGGAGAAGGTGTTCAAAGGTAAAGGGTGGAAGGGGGGGGGGTTACCAATATGTACTCCATTCTTCAAGGGTTTTTAGGAATCCAATATACCCAGTCCAGTGGGCTACTCCCTGGTAAGGATTGTTCAGAAAGCCACAGACGCTGTCTCCATGTCCTCCATAGAAGGGTCAGCAGGAGCCACAGGACGGTTAGACTGGGGCTCGGCCATCACAGTAGCAGATGGGTCGGCAGAGATGCATTGTTTTGGTTCCAACATCAAAGCGCCTTCGGCTGCACGGATGGGGTTCTGGGTCCCGGTACCTCACTAGAACGCTAAAGAATCCTCAGCCTCTTTTGCTGATTTAAAAAGATAATGCTGACCGCTTTGAACAACTTTGAGAGAAGCGGGATAGATGAGAAACCGTTTCAGTCCCATTGCCAGCATCTGCTTCCTAATCGCTGTAAAGTCTCACCTCATTTGAGCAGTTGCATTCCGGGAAAAACAGCAATCTATCTGTCGCATGGCATATGGTGGAGTCTGCTTTTCCCCCTTGCAGTATCAGCTGCCTGTCACTGTATCTAGGCAGGTTAAATATGAAAGTGCGAGGGTGGTTCCTATGAGGGTCGTTCCCGTTATACAATCTGTGCGCTCTTTCTATTTCAATCTGACTACCTCTCAAATAAGGGATCCACTTTGGCAGTACGGTCTTTAAAAATCTGATTGGGTTCGAACTATCTCCAGATTCAGCAAAACCCACCAGCTGTAGGTTGTTTCTCAGTTCCTGTCTTCCATCTCTGTGACCTTGTTTTGCAATTGTTCAATCTGTTGGCTGCAGAGCGTCAACCCGCGCCTGTTCAACCACACTGCGGAATGAAGGCAATAAAATCTGGACTGCAGCATATTCAGGGACCCTCCATGTAAATCGAGGTTCCCCCACAAAGCCCTGATTGTATCATTTGTGTTTTTTAGTGCCTCCTTCAAATCTTGTTTCATCATAGCGTCTGCATGTCTAGTTTCTGCAGTGCATCCAAGATGGCATTGTACCGTTGCTCTTCAGTAATGTTTCTTTAAAATATTTCGAAGTTGCGCTTGGTTGCTGACATATTAATAGTTAAACTTCTAGCTCTATATGTTGTTGACTGTTTTATGGATTAAAGTTAAACAGAGAAAAGAGAGCTGCCTGGACAGAGCCTGAGCCTACATGTGCATCACGAAAAGTGCTCTGATATGGTCATTCTGTTTAGAAAGAATATGGGCATGGTCATTTTTGCATTCAAATACGGGTACATTTGAAGCAGTGTTTGTCTGAATGTTCGTAAATGTTCCCAGTACTAATACAAATCCTAAATGATACCCTGGAATTTGATGATCTACTTAAATCAATGATCTGTGTCAGCTGGTAAACCGGGAATTTGAAATCGACAGAGGTCTCCAGCTTCAGAAACCGTCCTGTTACATGAGGCAGCTCCTTCAATGGCTTTAATAAACTCATCCAGCTCCGCACACCAATCTTATTTGTATTTAATAAATTCAATTTTAACAAATGCTAGTTTACAGCTGTGCTCATTCGTACAGTATTTCAGTAAATGGAATAAAACCTGGTTGCCACTAATGATGCACCTGTTTTAGGCATCATTCTTCTGATAGACATTGTACAAATGTACGTACTTTTTAAAAGTTATTTATCTCCAACATAATATGCATATTTTTTTTTTTTACTTTTCCAGTAAACAAACAAACAGTACCTGATACAGTGTACTGAATAAAAATGTACATTCAGAGTGTGTTCAATAACTCTATAAGGGTTACACCCAACCCATCACTCAATAATGCATTAAGGGACCAAAACCGCAGCGTGAATGCACTGCAAACATTACAAACTTGGGTTGGTTGCACAAAACGTCTTAAATGCTTTTAAGACCACTTATTAGACTTATACTTAAAATTTAAGTCCTTAAAATAAATAAGACCCGTTGCACAAAAAGTCTTAATTTGAGCCTGGTCTTAAATTTAAGTCATTTTTAAGCATCCCCCTCACCAGGCTTAAATGGGAAACAAGTATCTGTTGGTATAGAAGCCAACATGTAAGCACCACCGATAGCTTTTGCTGAATTTTTAAATTAAAGGGCATTTCGTATGGAAAGACTATTTAAGGAAAGACACAATCCCTTAGAGAATTCAAATAACACTGTAGTTTTTGAAAGACTGTGTTTCCACTGCGAGGAAGTATTAACTTTAGTGGAAATGTTAAAAGATGACTTGGAGCCTGCAGCTAACAGAAGCCACAGCATCGCCGCAGTTATTCAAGTTTGTGTGGCAATTCGTTTCTATGCCATTGGAAGTTTTTAAAATGTTGTTGGAGACTTCATGGTGATTCCCAAATCATCAGCCAACAGGATTAAACAGCCGCAATGGTAGTATCAGATTCATTTAACCCTATTCATGAATGTTTTCTGCACAAACATACACTATTGTAAACAAGTCAAACTTTGATACATGTGTAACGACTTAGTTTTAACCGTTAAACTAATCTGTATATTTTTTTGCCAGTTTCGTTGCCCAGGTGAGGTCAACAACACATACATTAAAAAAAAATGCGCATGCAGCTTTTCGCAAAATATAAACATTTCAGTAAAAAACTGCTGGTCTGTGAAAGTTATCTAGTTACTTTTTAATGAACTTCATTCCCGACTTGTCTGTGCTCCTATAACAGCCACACACACACACACACGTTGCATGATAAAAACATATCTGATTTAAAAATACAGTATTTTCAAGCACTGTATAACGGACAGACGGACAGATCATTGCACTAGAGGTGTTTGACTGGCTACACAAACGTGGTAATTCCACAACTTCACCTAGAGGTTTTAAGGATGCCAAGACGATGTATATACGATTTCACTGCACGGTTCTATAAAATTATAAAATATTTATTGTTTACCTAAATAAGATTAACACTGTCTTGAAACTGAGTGATTACCAGATTTTTTTTTCTTCACAAGACCTTCACTAGGGATTTTGAATATAAGAATAGCCGACTGAATACATTTTTAATTAAACGGTATTTGAAAATATACAGACACTAACTGACTTATTTTTAATTTCCCTGCTGCTACTATCACCGTGGCATCCTCTATTCCCGTTTCTGCAGCCGTTCAATTCCACTGAAAATGGGACATATCAATTATTTAAGAGGTTAACTGGGAAAGTTTTTCAAAAGGGCCGCTTCCAGTTTTTTTTTTTTTTTTTTAAAATATTCTTTTTTGGCCTCGGCCAACAGATTTTTCCATTTTTTTAAATGTCATTTACAGTACGACTTACGGCTGGGTCGATGGCATTTACCCGTTCAGTCATTTCTTGACAGGATATATTTTTGTCTGAATTTTTTTAATGACACTCCTAACCTCCCCAATAGTACTTTTTAAAAAATAATTACTTCTAGTACAATTGCCAATTTTTCTTCTTCGCTAAAATGTATTTTCTTCACCTTGCGGGCAGACATTTTTTTTTTTTTTTTCAAACAGACTCGAAAAAATAAGACCGGCCTTCATTGCTTAGCAACAGAAGCTTAACACCAGTCTTAAGTAAGACCTACTAAGTCTTGCTTTGTGCAACAGACTTATCTCAAGGTCTTACGTTAGAGCAATTTCGCTGGACTTAAACTAAGGCTTAGACTTAAGTAAAGACTTTTTTTGTGCAACCGGTCCCTATTAAATAGTTAGGCTAATGCTGCTTTTAAGATGGAGAAGTGTATAACTGATTATTAAAATAAATACTATGCTACTTACTTAAAGCAGGAGTGTTAATACAATGTTTGATTGACAGGCCATGTCCTTTAACTCTTGCTTATGCTTTTACTTATTTTGCAGGTGGTTTAATGGAACATAATTTACTGCTAGCCATTTCAAAAATACATTATATCTGCAAGTGCTATATCAAACTGCCTTGCTCTTTCTGATAGGGTGTCTGATTTTAATTTATGTGATACGGACGCTGCATACAAACAGAAAACAAAAGCCAGCCTGAACCTCCTGTATCTGAAAAATTAAAAAAAGAACAAAAAAATCTTTAGAGGGCCTGATAAAAACTGTCCTGGGGACGTGCTATTTTTGGGGGGTTTTGGTAGAATTCTAAACATTTAACACTGGGCAAACCCCCTGGCCCCCAGTATAAACATACTATACATAAAACATGACTGCACTGCCCTGCTGTTGTCCTGCATGGTACACATTGATTTATATACCCGACACGCAGGATCCCAATAATGGATGCATAATTAATCAATACATTTCCAGAGCAAACCAAAGGTTTTTGTCTAGGATGAACTTATATCATGCCTCTCATTTTCCAGTGGTCTGTCTGCAGTTTAATATATATGATAGAGATGAAAATGTTAAGTACATGCTGTATTTAACAATCAAGTAACAATACTAGTAACATGTACATTTACACAGAGACAAGTGTGTCAGTAACATACTTCCTCTGCTAAGGTTGTAAATAAAAAATGAAGTACCCAATATACATTATATCATCAAAACCCTACATCCCCTTAACTTGGTAAGGAATAATCAAGTTTAGTCATAATTGGATGAACAGTTTTGTGTGGGATACACAGGTATATAGGTACATATACATAGACAGACAATTCAAACATCCCGTCTAGTTCTTATAAGAAGAAAGGCCCTCTGTCATGTGACACGGTTAACATGTTTAATGTTTCCAGTGGAGTGCATCCGACCACATCAGTAAAATGGGTCCATTCTTTTTTTCAAACACACCAAAGTCCTTTTCTCTAATGGGAAATATCCATTGCCATACTCTCTATAACTTGTCTCAATGAATGTACCAAGTTTCATCACATTTGTATGCATGGGTCCCTCCACTTAAAAACCTCTCGCTGCTGCGTGCACATCTCTACAGTTAGACAATAAATAACAACATGCCTTTCTTATACTTTTTCAGATTTTTACCAAGTTTGAACTATCATTCACAGCATAGAGAAAAAAACTGTACTGTAGCAAACACGATGGCAAGATAGGATCTGTGTCCTTGCACAGGTAGCAGTGCAAGTGTTTGTATTTTTCAAATACTCAAGGTTAACAAGCCCCTCGTATCTTCAATGCTAAAGATTAACGGGCGGGCGGCGGGGGGCACAGTACTCTTTAGGGAGATTTTTGTTTTTAAAAGAGCCTTTTTTTGTATCAAATATTAATAACACCGTTAATGAAAATAAATAAAATATTTAAAATGAAATGTCTATACTGGAATCATTAGCTTGAATATTTTCTCTTGCTGTTTCTGCTGTATTTATTTTATTTATTTATTTATTTCTGTGCTGGACTGAATAGACTGATTCAGCCGAAAAACTAAACTCTAGGATTCTTGCTGGCTCATTGCCAAGCCTTAGCAAGGTGGGCTGGGCTGCTCGGCGTGACCTAATGTAATGGTGGACAAAAACGTATTTGCATTTCACTAGAGAGAGGCAAATACGAAGAGAAAGAAGAATATTAATAATGCAAAATATGCCGCTACAATTGCCTACCTTTCTTTCCATAGCTCTTTCAGTGCAGGTTGCGGTCTCGGGGCGGCTGCTGCAACAGAGTCTCTGTCCGGCTGTCTAGTTCTGAACTTCCCCTCGGAAAGCAGTCTGCGATTCCCCCACACTCCCCCCCGGTTGTTTGTAGAGATGGATGGCTGGTGCCTCGGAAGGGGCTGAGTCTGGAGGATGGAGCCGGGTCGGGAAAAGCTCAGTGCGACTGAAGCAGTGGCGCAGGCGCGGGCGCTGCAGTAAACAGAATCGATACAAAAGAGGGGAAGAAGGGAGCGTCTGTAAATTACACGATAATAGTGACACTCGAAAACAAAATATGGTAACTGGGGGACCTAAAGTGGAATAGACGAGTGGGAATTAGGGACACAAATAAAGTGAAATCAAACGAAATGTACCAGATTACTACCGAGGTTTGCAATGAAGTACTACAAGAATGCAATACTCAAACACAAGAAGGGATCATACAAACGCAAGGTCTGGTGCATATTTAATCAGAAATGAAAGGGCACCATACTTAGAGGATGTGGCCACTTAATTAGGAACTGTCAAGAAATACAACAGTCAATACAATGAAAGGGAGCTAAACCACGTGACCTACCACATCGTCGGTAGGCTGTGCACCATATAAGGCCCAAAGCAGTTAGCTGTTTTACTGAAACCAGGTAACCTTTCCTATGCTGCTCTAGATTATAAAAGAGTTCTGAATATTAATGCAGATACTATAGGTCACTTATTTATTGGGTAATTTAGCTATGATTTTGAAACAGCTGTTATATATGAGGTGGGTGGTTCAAGTGTATTTCTATCCCATACAAAACAGGCAAATTCAGTTAAATTGCATTAAAGTGTACATTAATATTTGTAACTTGTTATTTATTTTATTTTTTAAAAGACTAGGGGCTCTTATTGTGCTTATATATACAGTACTGTGCAAAAGTTTTAGGCAGGTGTGAAAAAATGCTGTAAAGTAAGAATGCTTTCAAAAATAGACATGTTAATAGATTATATTGATCAATTAACTAAATGCAAAGTGAGTGAACAGAAGAAAAATCTAAATCAAATCCATATTTGGTGTGACAACCCTTTGCCTTCAAAACAGCATCAATTCTTCTAGGTACACTTGCACAAAGTCAGGGATTTTGTAGGCATATAGTCAGGTGTATGATTAAACAATTATACCAAACAGGTGCTAATGATCATCAATTCAATATGTAGGTTGAAACACAATCATTAACTGAAACAGAAACAGCTGTGTAGGAGGAATAAAACTGGGTGAGGAACAGCCAAACTCAGCTAACAAGGTGAGGTTGCTGAAGACAGTTTACTGTCAAAAGTCATACACCATGGCAAGACTGAGCACAGCAACAAGACACAAGGTAGTTATACTGCATCAGCAAGGTCTCTTCCAGGCAGAAATTTCAAGGCAGATAGGGGTTTCCAGATGTGCTGTCCAAGCTCTTTTGAAGAAGCACAAAGAAACGGGCAACGTTGAGGACCGTAGACCAGTGGTCAGCCAAGGAAACTTACTGCAGCAGATGAAAGACACATCATGCTTACTTCCCTTCACAATCAGAAGATGTCCAGCAGTGCCATCAGCTCAGAACTGGCAGAAAACAGTGGGACCCTGGTACACCCATCTACTGTCCGGAGAAGTCTGGTCAGAAGTGGCCTTCATGGAAGACGTGCGGCCAAAAAGCCATACCTCCGACGTGGAAACAAGGCCAAGCGACTCAACTATGCACGAAAACACAGGAACTGGGGTGCAGAAAAATGGCAGCAGGTGCTCTGGACTGATGAGTCAAAATTTGAAATATTTGGCTGTAGCAGAAGGCAGTTTGTTCGCCAAGGGCTGGAGAGCGGTACACGAATGAGTGTCTGCAGGCAACAGTGAAGCATGGTGGAGGTTCCTTGCAAGTTTGGGGCTGCATTTCTGCAAATGGAGTTGGGGATTTGGTCAGAATTAATGGTCTCCTCAATGCTGAGAAGTACAGGCAGATACTTATCCATCATGCAATACCATCAGGAGGCATCTGATTGGCCCCAAATTTATTCTGCAGCATGACAACGACCCCAAACATACAGCTTAAAGTCATTAAGAACTATCTTCAACGTAAAGAAGAACAAGGAGTCCTGGAAGTAATGGTATGGCCCCCACAGAGCCCTGATCTCAACATCATCAAGTCTGTCTGGGATTACATGAAGAGAGAGAAGCAACTGAGGCTGCCTAAATCCACAGAAGAACTGTGGTTAGTTCTCCAAGATGTTTGGGCCAACCTACCTGCCGAGTTCCTTCAAAAACTGTGTGCAAGTGTACCTAGAAGAATTGATGCTTGATGCTGTTTTGAAGGCAAAGGGTGGTCACACCAAATATTGATTTGATTTAGATTTTTCTTCTGTTCACTCACTTTGCATTTAGTTAATTGATAAATATAATCTATTAACATGTCTATTTTGAAAGGATTCTTACTTTACAGCATTTTTCACACCTGCCTAAAACTTTTGCACAGTACTGTATATATATATATATATATATATATATATATATATATATATATATATATATATATATATATATATATATATATATATATATATATTCATTTGGGAAAATATTACCTTTTCAATTCTTTTTTAAAATACAGATTTTGTGTAATTATTGAATAAAGAGGGTTGTTTGGGTTTTAAAATCAATTTTCAACTTTGTATTGTTTTTACAGCCATTGTCATAGTCTGCTCTCTTTATCCTTTGTTTCAGGGCTAGTGGCTGACCAACAATAGGTAAAATTAATGATTAGTGCAGACACTTGCATACAAACCCTGCCTACACAGACGATACTGGAATGCTGTGTTTCCCAATACCCTGAATTAGAATGATAGGTCCTTGATTTATGGTCTCGTATCTGGTAAGAGACCCATCATGTAATTGCAAAAGGTGGGAGAAATTAAACTGAGCATCATCATCATGACTCATCTGAATATCCACCATGTGAAATATCTCTTTCCTTGATTATATTAGGCAAGTACCTGGCTGCATAGGATGGCACAGAAAATGAGTTATGTTTGGAACAGTTTATACCATTTTTCTTTTCTATGTGTTTATTTAACTAAGGGTTATGGCTTGATTCTGCTCTGCGTTGTCTGTTGGAATGCAGTGAAACAGGCTGTAGTGCCATCTGCAGATGAAATAGCAGTACTGCAGTTGAAAAGGTGGATCTGGTTCTCGAACGACAGCTACCCAAAAGTTTTTACCTGTTTTACTGACGTGATTGGTACAGCATTCAAACTAATACCAGGGTTAGAATATTAACACATATCCCACAGTCCTTCTGCAGTTGCAGTAAACAGATATAATTTTGGGCTGCTGCTGCAAGCCCATTTAAATCATTCAAATGTATTTGAAGACTGGCTCTATTCAGGCATACCCCTTCTTAACACCACAGTAACCACAGTAGAACATGCATGGGATCAGCTTGAAAGGCAGTTCTACAGTAAGTGAAGGACGCTCTGGGCCAAGGTGTGATACTGACTCTTGTTTATCCATGTGTTCTTTAGACACTTAGTGCTAATGCAGGTTGCTAGTAAGCCCCGATTCTTCAGACAGTGGTAGGTTTACTATAGTGTTGCGCCTGTTGCAATAGACGCAAACCACTTGCAAATGAGTCGGAAGTCTTGGATGAAATTTACTAGACAAGCGCAATGCTATTTGCAACTTTTTAGGGAATGCTTTATAGCAGCAGTTTTACTTTGTGGTTCAACCTCAGGTGAATATCTAGTTATGGGCGTTCCTGCATAAATTCGCAAAAATGGGGGTGGAGCTAGTGCAAATGAGGGTTCTCAAATATTATAATGAGATGTACGAAAGCTGCCGACAGTTGCTACACTTACAATTGCATCAATTTTTTAAGAACTTTTGAAAGAATGTTTTAAACAGTGTATATTGTTGCTGGCATTTCCCAGTCCACCTTTATCTCGTGCATTGCCAGTTGTGCTCAATGCATTTTTGAGGCGAACAGCCAAATACCTATTTTTCCATAAAAGCAGGGAGCAATAGACTGCACACATGTGCCGCTAACCCCTCCAGCTCATTCTGAGCATCTGTATAGTTTAGCGATCCGTGCATTTGTGTTCATGTACCGTACTCCCTGCTGTCTGTCTGTGTTTGCATGCTGTGTGTGTTATTCACCTCCCTGCTGTATTCCGCCATTGCTTGTTTACTTTTCGTGTGTGTATTCCCTTTACCATGTTACCCACTGTTTGTTTGTCTGGCCTGGTTTGTTCCCACCGGTTGTTATCTGTGCACCCTCATTGGTTGTTGTTTGTCTGTCTGTGCCCATTGGTCCTGGTGTCGGCCAATGGGTTGTGTCCTAAGCCTGGTAATCTTTTGCATAAGGGGGTGGGCTAAGCCTATAAGGAGGGCTGCAGAGCTGTTCAGGGGTGTGGTCCCTGACATGCAGCGAAGCGGGCAGGGCAGGGCAGGGCAGAGCAGAGCAGGGCAGGGGAGGGCAGAGCAGAGCAGGGCAGGGCAGGGCAGGGCAGGGCAGAGCAGAGCAGGGCAGGGCAGAGCAGGTCAGGTTAGGGCAGGGCAGAGCAGGTCAGGTCAGGGCAGGGCAGGTCAGGGCTGGGCAGGTCAGGGCAGGGCAGGGCAGGGCTGAGCAGGTCAGGGCAGGGCAGGGCAGAGTGGATGTGGAGATAGTGTCCAGATGAATAAAAAGAATTAAACTGAAAGCAGCGTGTCTTCATTTCTTGCCTTTGGCAAAACGCTACAATAGGAATAGGAAACACACCTTTTCTATTAATGTGCAGGTGGTTTGTGATTGTGAACACTTTAGCACTGCACCACTAAATAACTTACATAAAAACTGACAGTATACATTTGGCTTATAGGCTGCTCATGATAATACGAATTACTATTACTGTATAATGCAAAATGTGTTGCTAGTCCCTTGAAATTCGTATTAATGAGAATTGACTGTCAAGTTAATAATAATAATAATAATAATAATAATAATAATAATAATAATAATAATAATAATAATAATAATACATGCTAAAATCATTTAGTTTTAATTTAAAGTAATATTTTATTTGCATTACACCAATGTGAGCAATGCAGCAGCATGATTTATTTTGTGTTATCATACCAGTAGCCTACAGGCTAAAGTAAAAAGAAAGTGCGCTAGGTGTTCATTTGATTTCACTACTGTATTGTATACTGTATAGGCGTACTGTACAGATTTTATACATAATGTAATGCGTAGCCTACCCAAAACACATTAGTGTTATTTCAGCACAATAATTTATACATTTAAAATACATCGAGCACTATAAATGTATGTGTGTGTTTTTTTTTTGTTTGTTTGTTTTTTAAACCCGACACTTCCAAATGTCAGATAAACATCCAGTTTAGCGAGGGGCTACTGTATGAAAATCTTTTTGATAGAAACACATTTTTTATTTGGGGGTGAAGGTGGGGGCCCAACTATAGATTTGGATGGGATTAAACTGCCTTTCATTTTATACATATACAGTACTGTGCAAAAGTTTTAGGCAGGTGTGAAAAAATGCTGTAAAGTAAGAATGCTTTCAAAAATAGACATGTTAATAGATTATATTTATCAATTAACTAAATGCAAAGTGAGTGAACAGAAGAAAAATCTAAATCAAACCCATATTTGGTGTGACCACCCTTTGCCTTCAAAACAGCATCAATTCTTCTAGGTACACTTGCACAAAGTCAGGGATTTTGTAGGCATATAGTCAGGTGTATGATTAAACAATTATACCAAACAGGTGCTAATGATCATCAATTCAATATGTAGGTTGAAACACAATCATTAACTGAAACAGAAACAGCTGTGTAGGAGGAATAAAACTGGGTGAGGAACAGCCAAACTCAGCTAACAAGGTGAGGTTGCTGAAGACAGTTTACTGTCAAAAGTCATACACCATGACAAGACTGAGCACAGCAACAAGACACAAGGTAGTTATACTGCATCAGCAAGGTCTCTCCCAGGCAGAAATTTCAAGGCAGGCAGGGGTTTCCAGATGTGCTGTCCAAGCTCTTTTGAAGAAGCACAAACGGGCAACGTTGAGGACCGTAGACGCAGTGGTCGGCCAAGAAAACTTACTGCAGCAGATGAAAGACACATCATGCTTACTTCCCTTCGCCATCAGCTCAGAATTGGCAGAAAACAGTGGGACCCTGGTACACCCATCTACTGTCCGGAGAAGTCAGGTCAGAAGTCGCCTTCATGGAAGACTTGTGGCCAAAAAGCCATACCTCCGACGTGGAAAAAAGGCCAAGCGACTCAACTATGCACGAAAACACAGGAACTGGGGTGCAGAAAAATGGCAGCAGGTGCTCTGGACTGATGAGTCAAACTTTGAAATATTTGGCTGTAGCAGAAGGCAGTTTGTTTGCCGAAGGGCTGGAGAGCGGTACACAAATGAGTGTCTGCAGGCAACAGTGAAGCATGGTGGAGGTTCCTTGCAAGTTTGGGGCTGCATTTCTGCAAATGGAGTTGGGGATTTGGTCAGAATTAATGGTCTCCTCAATGCTGAGAAGTACAGGCAGATACTTATCCATCATGCAATACCATCAGGGAGGCATCTGATTGGCCCCAAATTTATTCTGCAGCATGACAACGACCCCAAACATACAGCGAAAGTCATTAAGAACTATCTTCAGCGTAGAGAAGAACAAGGAGTCCTGGAAGTGATGATATGGCCCCCACAGAGCCCTGATCTCAACATCGAGTCTGTCTGGGATTACATGAAGAGAGAGAAGCAACTGAGGCTGCCTAAATCCACAGAAGAACTGTGGTTAGTTCTCCAAGATGTTTGGGCCAACCTACCTGCCGAGTTCCTTCAAAAACTGTGTGCAAGTGTACCTAGAAGAATTGATGCTGTTTTGAAGGCAAAGGGTGGTCACACCAAATATTGATTTGATGTAGATTTTTCTTCTGTTCACTCACTTTGCATTTTTTTAATTGATAAATATAAACTATTAACATGTCTATTTTTGAAAGCATTCTTACTTTATAGCATTTTTTCACACCTGCCTAAAACTTTTGCACAGTACTGTATATATATATATATATATATCATCATCTTCATCATCTTCAGCCGTTTTCAGTCCACAGCTGGATGAAGGCCCCCCCAAGATTCTTCCACACAAGCCTGTCTGCTGCGTCCCTCATCCATGTTGCTCCGGTGTGTTTGCTAATTTCATCTTGCCATCTTCCTGGAGGTCTTCTTCTTGGTCGCTTTATATCTCTTGGGATCCAGTCTAGTATCTCCTTGGTCCAGTGATGGTCTGTTCTTCTTGCTACATGTCCAGACCACTGCCATTTCAGTTTTTACGCTCTTATAATGACATCACATACTTTTGTTTGCACTCTTATCCATTCCTTCCTTTTCCTGTCTCTTCTTGTTATTCCCAGCATGCATCTTTCCATACTCCGTTCAGTCGTTTGTAATTTTTGAGTCATTTTTGCATTGAGGATCCAGGTTTCGCATCCGTAAGTTAGCACTGGCAGCATGCATTGGTTGAAGACTTTCCTCTTGTGGCATAAGGGTAGTTTCCCTTTCAGAACCATGCTTAATCTTCCAAAGGCACTCCAGCCCATTTTTGCTCTTCTATTGATTTCGCACATTTGGTTCTCTGTTGCCGAAACTAACTGTCCTAAGTATACGTAGTTATTGACTTCTTCAAGCTTGATCCCATTGACTTCAATTGCCTGTGGAGTGGTATATTTATTGAACATGACTCGAGTCTTCTTCAGGTTAATTTTCAAACCTGCTCTGATGCTAGCCTCGTGTAGTTCTTGTATTCTTGTTTGTAATTCTTTTGGGCACGCTGTAAATATGAGGATGTCATCAGCAAATTGTAGGTGATTCAAGTAGGCTCCATTGATCTTCAGCCCCTTATTTTCCCAATTCAGTGTTTTGAAAATGTCTTCTAGGGTGGCCATGAAGAGCTATGGGGAAATTGTACCTCCTTGACGAATTCCTTTTTTAATCTTGATTTTGTGGCTGTTTTTATGAAGTCTTACTCTGGATGTTGCATTCTTGTACATGGTGCTGATCAAGTCTATGAACGTTTTCTCAATTCCTTGTTTTTTCAGAGAGCTTAATACAGATCTTGTGAATAACAGAGTCAAAGGCTTTTTCATAGTTGATGAATCCCAAGCAAAGTGGTAGTTCATACTCGTTGCTGGTTTGAATCACTTGCCGTACAACTTGAAGATGATCCATTGTGCTAAATCCACTCCTGAATCCTGCTTGCTCATTTGATTGTGTCAAATTTATCTTGAAGTCTGTTGGTGAGTATCTTGGTAAAAATGTTGTAGATTATAGGAAGTAAGCTAATAGGTCTGTAGTTCCTGAGGTCTTCTTTGTAAAAGTATCACCGATGCGTTATTCCAGTCGTTTGGTTTCTTTTGCTTAATACAATCTGTAAAAATACATGACAGTATTTTTGTCAGTTCTTCACTTTCTTCTTTCACGATGTCAATCGTTATGCCGTCTTCTCCGGGTGCCTTTCCTGTCTTCACGTTTGATAGCTTGTTTCACTTCTTCCGGTAGAACGTCTGGAATTTCTTCCTTGGGTTGCGTTTTTTCCATCTCGTCTTCATCATCTGCTACGTTGCTCTTTTCATCTTGATATAATTTTCTGTAAGTCTTCGACTCTCTTCAAAATCAATTCACAGTTTTTGATGACAGTCCCATCCTCTTGTTCGATTGCTAAAATCTGTTTATTCCCTATGATTAGTCTTTTCTTCATGCTTTGGTTGTTTTCAATAGATATTATAAAGCTAACAAATGGCTCCATAATCCTCACGACAAAATTAAGCAACAAATAACCATTACAACTTTGCTAAATCTGGAGCTTTTGCTTAATTATCCCACAAGAAAATATATATACTACTTTCAGTTTATTAATAGTTTATCGCTTTTTTCGACCCCAAACCAGTATCCATGATACATTTCTCAAAGCCGAGAAAGATACAGAGCACCATACCCCATGGAGAAGCTGACAGCTTCCAATTGCTCTCTTTAAAAGGCAGAGGCGCCCCTGAAAAGCTTTTCAGAGCTTTAAAAGTAAGTTGAATCATAATTGTAGCAGGGTATTTGTATTGTGATGTGATGTTTATAATGACCAGAAATGCATAAACCACTGCATTTGCGCTAAGTATGTGCATGCATAGTTTTTCCTCATAACTATGGTATGAACGTTGTCTTAGGCCCTGCCCACACTACATAACCGAACTCGAGAACCGTACTCGAAACCGCTCTAATTAATACAGCTCAAAGCGTCCACACTGAAGTACCATTTCATGTTTAGTCAGGCTTAATGCGTCCACACACCATTAGAATAGTTCAGTTACAATTCCCAGCAGCGCAACGAACCGTGGAAATTAATACGATAGTATCCCACCATGCACTGTATTTTATTTTAAAATAATGTGTTATGCCCCATATTAACTGAGGTCCAAATTGCATAAATTAAATATAACAAGTATTATGGAAAAAGTAAATCCGAACACACACACAAGTAGGGCTTGAAGTTTTCAGGTTTTATTTTAATCGGGTGAAGTCCCTTTAAACAAATTGAGCTGATTCTGTTTTATAATTAAACTCAGAAAAAAGCTGTTAATTACAAAACAATCTTTGTTTTTACCTTCATATCTTGCCTGAGCCTAATTCTGGTCCTCTTAATTTTATTTCAAACAGAGCTGACAAATTACGTAATTTGTTCATCCCCGATCCTACTTTTAACTCGCATTTCATTTTTGCAGTCGCCTAATTTAACGTTGTGTTTTTGTTATTTTCACCACTAGTTTAATAGTGATGTCCTGACATTTTTTGAAGCATAAAAATGAATACCTAGTGCGGAGTGTACACTGACAGCAAGACCTTCTTGCGTCTGCTCTGAGTATTTCACCAAACATACCACAAAGCATTTTGGGATATTGGAGGATACACAAAAATGTAGTTTGGTATTACAGCGTCCACACTTCTGATAAACCGCACTACCTGATGGATCTAATTAGAACCGGACTCGAGACTAGCTCCTGAGGTGGTCTCGAGTCTGGTTCTCGAGTACGGTATTAAATGCTGCGTAGTGTGGACGCAAACCGTATTTAGCACTTTTAAGCCGACTTAAATGCAACTAATACGGTTTAAAGGCATAGTGTGGACAGGGCCTTAAAGTGACAACAACAAATCGGATGTTTACCGGTAACCTCAGCTCACTTTCGGTAGCTCTTGAATATTAATATAAAACCGTCTGTAGAAGATTTTTGACCGATACTTTTGACAATCAATATCAGGTAATATACATGACAATTAAAAAAAATATGTATATGTATCTTATTATTATTTCTTAATTTGTATCTGTATCTACACACATTCATTCATTCTTTTAAACCAAGCTGTTACAATATACATTTAATACATCTAGATCTCAGTGTTAAAGAATTTGAAATATAGCTTTTTTCTAATTTTTCAGCCTGATTACATTTAAAAGTGCACATTTGTGTCTGTCTACCCACGCATTTTCATATTAAAGTTTTTTTTTTGTTCATCCTGTAGATCTTATAATGTATGTGTGTGTGTGTAAGTAAACTCGTGAATATCTTACAGAGCTTCAACAAGTGTCTTTAAAATGGTGTACAGTTTAAATCTTTTTGCAATACTAGTGTAAGATATTTTAGTTTTTCAAGGATAGCAGATTTATTTATTTATTTTTTGTGCAATATTTAAATTCACACAGTGTGTTTCTGTTGGCCTCCTGTAACAGAGATCGAATGATTCTTGGTGTTACATCTCCCTCCCGACCTGCGAGGGCGCTGCGTAAAGGGAACAGAGTACCCTGGACTAAACTGGGTCATGAGTGAGGGTATATAAAGGGTAAGTAGTAAAGTGATCTGTTTGTTTGTAAATGGTTAGAGAAAATCTAACAGGAGAACCTGTGAAAATGTGAGTGTTTTGTCTGTTTATATTGTCTTGCGTAAAAACTGTTTGTTTGTTGTTTAGACTACTAACACGATCCAGAGCTGTAACCGAAGGTCAGCACCAAACCGGATACCAGCACTTCCCTTGTTTCACTGAGAACTGTATTTGCACCACGAGCACTAATTCACTCAAAAAGTACCTGTGTATGTGTTTTATGTTACGTGTGGGTGTATAATGAACGGGACTATTCTCCGCTGCATTACTTTCCTTCATTATTGCTTACTGTTGTATTTTGTCCGGCTCTGGACAAAATACAATTAATAAACACCCTTGCACCTGGAGATCGTTGTCTGTCTGTTTCTTCTGCATTGCTGTATGACCTTCACCTGCACACACTTGCCCACTTTGCCACACCTCCCTATAATAGAACGTGTATTTCTATTTACCAATACAAAAAAACTAAATGTATTACTCATGAAGCCAAATGTTTATAATGTATTAACCTATAGTTATGTGAAAGCATTCTATATTCCTGTTTATTCTGTTATAACAGTGACAAATACCATTGTATCTTTATAAGTCTGAGTAAAAGGGAGATAGGCTGGGGTCACGCTGACCAAAAAACACCTGTGAAATGAGCTAAACTTGTCCTTGTCTGAGCTACTGGTGCCAAGGTTTATAACCTTGAGGAGAATCTCATTTAATTAACTCAAATGTTCACAGTCAAGTTTTTTATTTAGCTTAATCTGAAAGTAGTCTTTAAGCTAAACACAGGTATTCTAGAATAATTCAAACAGAATATACGTGTAAATGTTTTATTTTAACAGAATAACTGTTAAGTTTGAAAATTAGAAAATATAGTGCAGAAATTAACAACGTAAAACTTCAGTCAAAGCATAATAGTACTAGTCTGTGTTGGGCATATAGTAGGCTTGCCAAAGAGAAGGAAATTAATCGTGATAACCTTTGCTTGCTTGTAGTACCGGGGGAGGGGGGTAATTAAAGGAAATAACTTTTTGGTAACTAATGCGAGTTTCAATGTTTGGGGGGTTTGAAATCCAAGGTTTCTATAATGAGTGATCTTTTACATATAAGAAATACCTCCTGGTAAGGAAAGGGGAGGCAGTGGTGAACTACATATGGCTTCATTAAATCACAGAAATTAATGAAGACCTGGTAAAAACAAGTGAGGGGGAGCCATAGCATAGGACCATGTTGTGCCATACGTCTGAGAAAATGCTTACAGAAGACTCTTCTTTTAGTGATGGCTAATTAATCTTATAGAAGGAGTTACCGGGTGTTTTGAAAATGTTGTTAACTTGAAGGACAGCTGTTAAGGCTGATTTAATGTTTAAGATTTAATTATGACTTCTGACATAAAAAGCGAAGCAAAAACTCTATAAAAACTGAGGTAAAACTACAAGCTGATGTGATCCATGCTCTGAAGATCTCTGATCGAGCTGATTGCTGTTGGTGTCGTATTTAGAAGTCTTTGCCTTTGAAGTTTCTGTCCTTACATTATATTCTACACTTTCATATATATTTTGGAAGGTAAGAACGATTTTGAATCTGATATTACACTTTAAAATTAAGAATCTGTGATCTGAATTTTGTCCAGTAACTTGAAATGGTTAAGTAAAGGCAAAGCTCAGCTAATATGAAAATGCAACAGTTTCTGAAATGTATGCGTTCCTTTCATGTGTTTTGTTTTTTTTTTGCACCTTGTCCGCATCCTCAGAAAGCTTGTGCGTTTCTAGTGCATACATTTCTGGTGATGATATATTGTCCTGGTGGAAAATTTCATTTACTGGCTGTGCCCTTCGCTGAACCTGTTGCTCGTCAGCGAGCATGATAGCATATAAGTAGCATGCTACTTCATTTATCATACATCATTTTAGACACCCAAATATCTCATATACACTCCAGCAAACTGCAGCAGACGAAACTACTAACAAAAACCAGCTATCTAGTAAATAGTTTTTTGTGTGTTGTTTCTTTATAATATATCATCACAATAATAGAAATTATATCTGTGTTATTTTCAAAACAGGCTTATAATTTTTTTTTAATTAATAACAAAAAAACACAAGATAAAACACCTTTTTACTCCCATTTAGAATGGTGTATAGAAACATGTTTGTGGTGTATTTATTGTACTGTACTGTATTATTGTTGACTGCCTTGCTAGTGTGCTGATTTGAAAGAACATGCAAATTAAAATACAGATAAATAAGGCTGTAATCATTAAAGAGCATAATCAGCATATGGTTGTACTGTGCCATTAAAAATATAATAGACAACAGCTGAATTAATAACCATTCTAAAGGTAGGTGCAGCTTGTGTAACATAACCCAATATTGTCTAATTCATTTGATACATCAACAAAACTGAGACAGCATGACAATGAGCATCTCAATATCCCAGTTAATCCACACATTTTTTTCTTTAAATTACAATAGTTACTGTTAAAAATTCCAAATTCCCTTCTGAGGGTTCATATGGGGTGTTTGTATGCAAATGAGCTCCGCCCTCTTTGTGCTTTCATGCGATTTGATTGGCTCTTATTGGGGATACATCTACATGAAACAAAGCACTAGTGAACATAAAAGTACTATTTTGGTAATTGCTCAGTGTTTACCAATTGATAGATGCCTGAAATATATCAAAGTTGGATAATGTTCTTTATTGAAGTTATCAGAATTTAATGCCGAGACAGATCAGCTGTCAAATTTTCATACCTTGGTAGTTCTATGTACAAAGATACCTACATTTGACGGCTGCTTGTGGACTGTCAAAATGCCATACGTTGGTAAATCTCTGTATTGAATGGACTATTATTTGATGGGTGCTTTTGTGATGTCAAAATGTCATACTTTTTCAGCATTAGGGACTCAAGTTTTAAATAAGTGTTGTGGAATCTATGACTGACTCTCTTTAGCCCTCTCTATAGCTCTCTCTCTGCATATAATTTAAATTGAAAATACAACTGAAAATAATGTTATGATCTGAAATGGAACTTTCCAGGACGGTCAGGATACTGCAACAACCACTCAGCACATCTCCATGCTGCAAGCCTCTCGACAGTGCCAGCACACACACACAAGCCATTCAGCACAGGGCTCTCTCAGTGCTGCAGCTACTCAGCATTACCAGTGTCTCATTAAATTTCATCACCCCTGTAAAGATATATTAACAAATGTTATTAATACGCGTTAAAACCACAAAACAACGGCACTGCCTGTTGTGTGTATGTAACAATCTGTTCAAATTAGGTATGTATTGATAACTACTCCATGAATGTTCATGTATTATCAGTATCCTGTTCATATAAAAAGTACAATGCATGTAAAATAAAGTATATTGAAATCTAAATTAAACACCTGAATTCAAATAATTACTTTGGTTCAAGTTTTGCATCTGGGAAGCAGCACAGCATCGTTTGGAACAGCATGATTTGACATGTTTTTCTGTGGCTGGATTTGAATGAATAGATTCAAAAATAATATTCCCTCTGTACTGAATACGAAAAAAGTTATTTGACAGTAAAACTCTCAACCCTCGTTGTATACCTGACAATAATGTTCTTTTTTTGAAATATTCATTTGATGCTCGTCTACAGATATTTTTTTTGTAGCATTGTACTGTACTGAAAACCTACAGCAGGGTTGTTTTGCTTAAATACCTTCCAAAGCTTACTGCATGTGTCCACATATGGCTCTCATGCTCTGAGCCTTTTTAGCCCTACGTTCAAACTTCAGCAGTTGCATATCAGACCTGTTGGATGTTCAAGTGTTGCATCCTGGCAATGACTATCCTCTGTTCTGATTACAGAGAGCAATGTAGCAAGATATGGAGTCGCAGACCAGTCAACTCAAGGTAACTATCTTGGAGGAGCCAACAATGCCATTGATGGGAACAGAAACAGTAACTATGAGACGGGGAGCTGCTCTCTCTCACGAACCCTGACTCCCCCTCCTGGTGGAGAGTGCAACTGAAGATCTCCACTGTGACCGTCACCAACAGACAAGATTGCTGCCATGAGCGTCTTCAAGGGGCTGAAACTCTTGTTGGTAACTCGACTGTTTCTGCAAATGTCAGGTAAGTGTCTATTGTTCAGTATTAAAAAGGTGTTTTTCCACTTTTATTCAGGGGAAATATTTTAAAAAGGTTTTAAATGATCTTTTTTTTATTGTTGCATTTGCATGTCAATGCTGGCTGGGCTTGCTGCGCTTCTTTGATTTGTATTTTGTTGGATCAGTTTTCTACCCTGGAGAAGGAAATTAGTGAAATGCAGGTCGTTTAAAAAGATAAAACAATAACTGGGAACAATTTACCCTCAAAAGCTGATATATCTTGCGAATGTAACAAACAAATTAATAAATGCTGTGTGGGCTGTGTGGTCCAGTGGTTAAAGAAAAGGGCTTGTAACCAGGAGGTCCCTGGTTCAAATCCCACCTCAGCCACTGACTCATTGTGTGACCCTGAGCAAGTTACTTAACCTCCTTGTGCTCCGTCTTTCAGGTGAGACGTAGTTGTAAGTGACACTGCAGCTGATGCATAGTTCACACACCCTAGTCTCTGTAAGTCGCCTTGGATAAAGGCGTCTACTAAATAAACAAATAATAATAATAATAATAATGCTGTGGCCTGTCTTGATATTGTAGAGTGGTGCATGTTGGTACTACAAAGAACACATGGTTCCCTGTGGCTTGATTGTGGCAGTACCAAAAATGCAGCATTCTACATTAGCTAGAAAAGACATAGCATATGTGGAGAGAAGCATCAGTGTTATGACCTCTCTTGTAAGTGCCTCTTGTTTGAAAACCTGTACTGGATCCTACTATAAACTGTTGCAGGTCCTGCAAAAATCTATACATTCTGCATAATTATTACAATATTTTTTTAATCAGTGTAGGAATAATGCTTGGGTGATGTTAGTGCCGATAGATTTGGCCTCTGGTCCCCACAAGTGAAGGGGAGAAAGAAGCCAAGCCCCCTGAAAGAGGAACTGATCTGGCAAGCCCCACCCCATCTGCAGCAGCTAGTTGAGTTTTCTTGAGGTTTAAATAAGTTACAGAGAAGGGATCAATAGGAGAAGCAAGCCCCCATGAACCCTCCCCTGAAACTCAACCCAGACTTTACAGAAGTGGAAGCATCACTTCACTGTCTCCAGTATCGGTCCATACTATCTGCTGCAATGGGCTGAAAGGCAGTTATGTGCATGTCATTCTCCCTGGAAACCCTGAGTATCTGACCCTGTGTGAAGTGGAGGTCTTTGGTCTCCCAATCCCAGGACCCGAATGCAAACGCAAAGTGACAGATATCAAAGTCTTCCTTCTCAAATACGATCAGACCCTGCATCTTATTATCCCCTGCAAGGGAACTCTCAATTTGTACATTGGAGTAGTCGTATGTGTTTTAATTTGGGATGAACATTATTTAGCACAGATTATTGAGAGCTTTAAATTCTGAGGATGCATAGTGGTGTCTCTGGCAGTCTGTACATTTGTCCATGTGTATGTTACAAGTACATTTCTGCATTTTTCTGAAAAGCTGCTTATTAAATTGTAATGAAATTTGATATTAACATTATTTAGCATAAGTTATTGGGAGTATCAGATTGTGGGATATGGAGGCATCTCTGTCTGTACAGTTCCATGTATCTTTAGAACACAAAGTCATTTCTTACTGTAAATCAGTAATTTGAATATACCTTTCCATGTTCATTGCCATTCGCTGTTCTAAACTATTCTGTTGATAAATGTCAGGGTCATCAACAGAGGGATATATGTCACAAACAAACTTGTAGTAGTAGACAAACTGAGAATTTTTAGCCCAGATTAATCATACTCAGTTTTATAGAGGTATGTAGTTTTTTTATATTCGTGCCTCAACAAAGGGGTGTCCTGTAAGACTTTCTTCTCGACAAGGCAATTTCATGGTAACATTTTGCAAGGAAATGGGTATGTAAAATTCCTTTGATAAAATAGTGTACACAAGCCTGAATAGCTGCAGACACCAAGTTAGAAAACTAAGTTACCTAATAAAATTGAAATACACAGGTCTAAACAGCTGCAAAGGCGAAAGTATTAAAATAAGTCTTCACGTTACAGAGACCAATGCTGCTTTGCAGGGGGTTGCAGATCAGTCATCTATAGGCTATGGCGGACTAGCCAGTTGTGCCATTGACAGGAAGAAGAGTGCTAACTTCAGGGGTGGGAGCTGCACCCACACCAACACCGACTCTCCCTCCTCGTGGAGAGTGAACCTGAAGAGCATCCATAAGATCTCCACTGTGATCGTCACCAACAGGGAAGACTGCAGCCATGAGCGTATTCGGGGGGCTGAAATCCACGTTGGTGACTCCCTCTATGTTTCCAAAAATGTCAGGTAGGTTTTTCAATTGACTAAAGGGGGTTTGCCCCTTTCATTAACAGGTAGCAAATTCCACTTGAATAACATTTCTAAAAAATAAAAAAAATGCACCCATCTTCTAGCTCGCTTTATTAGTACAATTCTTTTCATTGCCATGAGGGTGTTCATGTTGCCACATTCATTTTCAACCGTGAGGATATTATTGAAATGTGTGGATGAACAAGACAAGGTAATAATAATCTATAAGCTGAGAAACCATTAAAAAGCTTTGAAACCTTACTTGCATTTAGTTATTGAAACAATTCCTGATGGTTGGTTATGTTTTTTTCACATTTTGTTTTATTTATTGAAGGTGTCACTTTTCTTCCAGGTGCGGAACCATCACTTCAGTGACTCCAGGATCGGTCCATATTGTCAGCTGCCACGGGATGATCGGTCGCTATGTGAATGTTGTTCTCCCTCCAGGACCCCAGTATCTGTCCTTGTGTGAAGTGGAGGTCTGTGGTGTTCTATGGGTTACGGGCCTCATCCCTGAATGCAACTGAGATCCAAAGGGTGCTACTTCCAATACTTAAACTTGATTACAAGAGAACAGTAGCCACAGTAAAAACCTTTGAAGGCATATGTGTACCTGTGTTTAAAGTAATCAATATGTTTTTGATTGAAAAACTTAGGTTTGCCTGTGGTGTACAAAGTTTCGTGATTAATGGTTGCATTACAATTTTATTTTTACAACATGCAGTGGATTTGACACTTACAAAAAAAAATCAACTGTACAAAGTTTCTCTCACATCATTAGACTAATGATTTTATGACATTTCTGTTCATAACACAAGTCCCTCGAAAACCCATTTGTAATCAAATATGTTGTGCATAATACATGTGGGGAAAACCTACCATATGCCTTATATACAGAATAATAAAAACTTTGTACAGTATATTGCAGCTGTAATATCAAACTATAGTACCTGGTATGCATTAAACTGTTCTACAAGGGCAATATTTTTACTTTCTTTTGTTTAAAATAAAATACAAAATAAATTTAAAAAAATGTCAAACTTTTTTGTTTCTTTCATTTTCTAATAAACTGGTTTGATTTATTATTTAAAAGAAAAATATCAAAGTACCTGAAATCGATTTGGCAGAGCTCAGTATATTAATGTTTGCCTCATGCAGATATTTTAAACTTTACATTTTGATCAGTAAAGCAACAGATTTTGCAATTGTTTCAGATGTGGGACAAATTCCTACACTGGATGCAACTTACTTGGAATTACAGTAAAAAATAATACAAATAAAATAAAGCCTGCTACACCCTCTGGTTTCTAGGACCTGTTTTTCTGTTAGGTACCATTGTGCATTCTGTTGTAATACAATGTTATATAACTGGAGTAGGTTTGTTATCCTCTGGCCATAATATAATCTTGTAATAGGTATTACTGTACTAGTACTAGCTAACCCTGTAATACTTCAAGTAGTAAAATATTTATCTAACACCAAGGTCCATCCTGGAACAGAGGCTGATGTGTACCTTGCTTTGCGCACTGTGCTTGCTGGAGCAGGCTCTCTGTTTATGTAAAGAAAGGTGTGGGTTTGAGCGGTGAGCAACTACACCCACAGCTTCTGCAATTTCACAATGTTAAATGTCACACAAATGTTACTTTAGATTTTTCTTTTTCTAATTTAGGCTTAATTTGTGGTTATCTGATCCACTTTCCTTGTTATGTCATAATGCTGCTGTCGGGATGCCCCTATGAACGAGGTGCTTGCATTTCTGTGAACTAATCTGAAGAAATATTTTCTAATGAATAAATTAGGGGAATGCAGGTAATATATTACCATATTTATCCATCTTCCGAGCTGGGAATAACAAATGTGAAGAGAGAGAAGTTGCAAGTTGTTAACTAGTTCGTGCCTCATTAAACAAAGGGGTGTACTCTCAAATGGTAACATCACTGGGTTACTGTTCCTGTATGAATAAAAAGAAGAAAACAAGAGGATATTATACCTGAAAGCTAAAGGAGCAATGACCTTTTAAAATAAACCTCGTTACCTCTTATTTGCATCAGCATTATTATTGCCACCCCCAGTGTGCTGTGCTGAAGGTGTATTGGTTACAAATACGGTATTTATATATATTTTTAAAATGCTGCTTTGTGTTCCCAAACAACTTCTTGCGTTATTGATCACAAGGTGCTGCTTCAAAATCAATGGAATGAACCTGATAGGCAGAAAGTGATCAGCTCCCAGAAAGTAACAGCAACAGGGACATTGCGTTGTATTTACAAAAATAATTTAAAAAAATGTGCAAAACAAAATAAAAGTAAAATAAAACAAGCAATACCTCCACTGTATGTTTGACAAATGTGAAACATTGTTGAAGTTTGAAATCTGTTTATATAAATACTTATCTACACAAGTGATTGTGTGTTTAATGGTTTGGTCTACACATCATGTGATATTTAAACAATACAAACAGGTCACAAATAAATAAAGGAAGAAGAATTTTTTAATATATATTTTCTTTTGCTTTACAAGCCCTACATTATGTCAGTTATGCTTCCAGTCCAGGTAGATCTTAGGAGGTATCATCTCCTCATTTGGGGAGAAAATAAAAAGAAACGTGTGCTACTCGTGAGCACGTAGCCTTGGCAGAGCCCAACACTACAACGCATCAACATCAACTTCACGACAGCTGAGCTCATAAAACATCTCATGGGCTTGTTACAGGTAAGAAATGGATTGATTTCATTTAATCAAGAGGATGTAAGTATATCAAAAAATGTACAGTGTCTCCTAATTTATTTCTGGTATGCAATCTACTGTATATGAATAAGGACGCCTCTCCAACACCCCCCCCCTCGCCCGCCCTGGGAAAGGCTGGAACGCACACAGGTGATCAGCAGCAGTAGAAGCTGGGTTGGGGATGCGAGAGTATGGCAGCGGATTTATCGGCGGTAGACTCCAAACGCCATAAAGCTGAAGAAGACAGTGATGCCCACGAGCGACGCAGTGGCGGGGGCCGTGAAGAACTGGCGGTACTGGATCTGGAAGTACCAGAGCACAGAGAGCATGAGCACGAAGAGGGGCACCATGAGGCTGCCCACATTGAGGGCGGCATGGACCTGGTCGGCCGCACGCACCCCCGCTGGAGCCTGCGGCGTGGCGTGCTGGGAGATGTGGCAGTGCAGGACGCTGTTGTCTGCCAGGTTCAAGGAGGACAGTGTCTGGGCATCATCTCGTAAAAGTTGTCCCTGGTATATCAACCGCACCTGGTGCTCCTGACCTTGGAAATAAGTCCTGGAGAAATAAAAGTAAATGTTGGTCAGTAGTACCTGGCTTGAGGCAGAAGGTGGTTGTAACCAGTTGTGGGTTTTTCATTGATGTGTGTTTTACTAAAGACTATCTAAAACTGGATCTTGGAGTTAACTAACTTTAGTTATATAGAATAAGGAAGACATGTATGCTAATTGATGTGTGCTTATTGGTTAAGGATGGGGTGGTGGCAGCCTGTGATTGGTCAATGAAGTATGAATATTTATGAAGTAGTGTTAAGATGTGTGTATTAATACTGCTGTTTTTGAGAAGTCCCTTGTGATGTTCCGTGCTGTTGAGGGTCACCCAGTACTGTGAGTTTCACTGTACTGTAATGCTGTGGAGACTTCTGCTTTCTGTGTAATAAACTACTTTTGGTGAGAAACATTACCTACAAGATCTTACTGACTTCTTTGATCACGGTCACATCACTTACAGGAGAGGATGGGTCAGTGAATGTGTTCACAGTGTTTTTCAGTGTGTGTTGTAAATATTGTGCAATGCAGTTATAAACGACTATGCAAGCGTGATCTATAAATGAAAGTAAGCCTCTCCAGGGTAACATGTTAGAAGATATGTGTCGATATTGAGTCCATAGGGGGTGATACAACTTGGAGATTGTATAAGATTAAGAAAGAGTTAAAGAAAACGATTGAATAGAATAAAACAAAAACCAAAAATACCTTTTGACGTAACCAATAGTGTCCTCTGGTTTTACTTGGGCCACTCTTTCAGTGTCGTTTAGGAATTTAAGCCGGAGCACCATGTTCCTATCAGGAGTGGGGTCAGCCTCAGAAGGGTGTCTGATGGCAGTTGAAGTGAGAGGCTGTGGGGTATCAGAGGGGGGAGCACTGGTCTGGCTGCTGGCTGCAGCAGCGGCCGCTGTCTCTCTGTGTCGAATCCCGTCATTTCCTGAGCCGACCTCCCCTGGGCTGCTCCTCTCCTCCCCTGGGCTGCTCCTCTCCTCCTCCTGGTCACTGCTCTTCTTCTCCTCCTCCTCTCCAGCAGCCAGCGGCGTCTCGTTGAAGTCCACGTTGGGCGCTGCTGTCTCTCCGAGCGTGCTCTGGGGTCCAGCCCTGTTCTGGAAGGCAGCAGACTGGAAGAGCTGCTCGCTGCGGTCGGTGGTTTGAGTGGATGCCCATGCCAGCACCAGCACCAGCAGCACCAGCAGCAGTGCAAACAGGACGGTCACCTCGTCCCCCACTCCTTCAATGAGCGCCATCCTGGCTGTGTCCTGGAGCAAGGCACTGTTCAGCTAGACACCTGGGAAAGGAAGAGCAAACATATGTGACACACACTCTCAAACAACTGCTCTTAACCTGATAAAGCAACACACAGTATTATTAATCTGCCATCAGTATAAGAGCATGTTTTTGAACATCCTACAGTATGTTTAGTGGGGAGTTCTGGAAAGCACCCAGAAGTACAGACAATTAATTTCCATTTTTATTCATTTACTACAAACACTACGATAATGCACATTGTGCTTTTTGTGAGGTGATATGGTACATACCAATATAAACAATGCTTAGAAGTCACATATGAACTACAACTGCAATGGCATCCACACAGTCTGGACATAAACCCCGTGGGGCTTACAGGAATGAGCTATGAAGAAATGTTGGTGGTAACTGAATCTACAGGGTGAATAGAAAGTAAGTTTAGCACATGAGATATGGCGTGTTGATGTGGTACAATGGAATGGACTGGAAGTGACAAGGTGACTATCCCTGCCCTAGAGTAGACAAGCACAGAACAGAAAACGAGACCAGAGGAAACCGTTGGAAATAAAGTGGAGCCTGACCTACAGCGATAGGCATGGCCAGACCGACGCATTAATTACGTTTTTTTTGCAAAGAATTCTCTTTCTTTTTGAGAATATATAGTTAGAAAGAAGAGGCCCTGTACATTGTAATATAAACCGCTATAAAACTTTTGTAACAAGCGTTTCGTAGTATTTATATTGCAAGCAATGTTTTTATATTGCAACCTGCCTTCATATAACCAAGGCAGAACACCTTTATATAGGTTTCCCAGACACTAAGTTTCTTTCTGAATAGTGTAGCAAAGTATGTGCCAGAGACCTATACAATTCTTTCAGTTTACTGTCAAAACATACAGTACTGTGCAAAAGTTTTCGGCAGGTGTGAAAAAATGCTGTAAAGTAAGAATGCTTTCAAAAATAGACATGTTAATAGTTTATATTTATCAATTAACAAAATGCAAAGTGAGTGAACAGAAGAAAAATCTACATCAAATCAATATTTGGTGTGACCACCCTTTGCCTTCAAAACAGCATCAATTCTTCTAGGTACACTTGCACACAGTTTTTGAAGGAACTCGGCAGGTAGGTTGGCCCAAACATCTTGGAGAACTAACCACAGTTCTTCTGTGGATTTAGGCAGCCTCAGTTGCTTCTCTCTCTTCATGCAATCTCAGACAGACTCGATGATGTTGAGATCAGGGCTCTGTGGGGGCCATACCATCACTTCCAGGACTCCTTGTTCTTCTTTACGCTGAAGATAGTTCTTAATGACTTTCGCTGTATGTTTGGGGTCGTTGTCATGCTGCAGAATAAATTTGGGGCCAATCAGATGCCTCCCTGATGGTATTGCATGATGGATAAGTATCTGCCTGTACTTCTCAGCATTGAGGAGACCATTAATTCTGACCAAATCCCCAACTCCATTTGCAGAAATGCAGCCCCAAACTTGCAAGGAACTTCCACCATGCTTCACTGTTGCCTGCAGACACTCATTCGTGTACCGCTCTCCAGCCCTTCGGCGAACAAACTGCCTTCTGCTACAGCCAAATATTTCAAATTTTGACTCATCAGTCCAGAGCACCTGCTGCCATTTTTCTGCACCCCAGTTCCTGTGTTTTCGTGCATAGTTGAGTTGCTTGGCCTTGTTTCCACGCCGGAGGTATGGCTTTTTGGCCGCAAGTCTTCCATGAAGGCCACTTCTGACCAGACTTCTCCGGACAGTAGATGGGTGTACCAGGGTCCCACTGTTTTCTGCCAATTCTGAGCTGATGGCACTGCTGGACATCTTCCGATTTGGCGGGAAGTAAGCATGATGTGTCTTTCATCTGCTGCAGTAAGTTTCCTTGGCCGACCACTGCGTCTACGGTCCTCAACGTTGCCCGTTTCTTTGTGCTTCTTCAAAGAGCTTGGACAGCACATCTGGAAACCCCTGTCTGCCTTGAAATTTCTGCCTGGGAGAGACCTTGCTGATGCAGTATAACTACCTTGTGTCTTGTTGCTGTGCTCAGTCTTGTCATGGTGTATGACTTTTGACAGTAAACTGTCTTCAGCAACCTCACCTTGTTAGCTGAGTTTGGCTGTTCCTCACCCAGTTTTATTCCTCCTACACAGCTGTTTCTGTTTCAGTTAATGATTGTGTTTCAACCTACATATTGAATTGATGATCATTAGCACCTGTTTGGTATAATTGTTTAATCATACACCTGACTACATGCCTACAAAATCCCTGACTTTGTGCAAGTGTACCTAGAAGAATTGATGCTGTTTTGAAGGCAAAGGGTGGTCACACCAAATATGGATTTGATTTAGATTTTTCTTCTGTTCATTCACTTTGCATTTAGTTAATTGATAAATATAATCTATTAACATGTCTATTTTTGAAAGCATTCTTACTTTACAGCATTTTTTCACACCTGCCTAAAACTTTTGCACAGTACTGTACATCTCCATGTACTAATACCGGCAAGTCATAATATAGGAAAGACACCAAACACCAGATAGAAGTTTTTGTTTTTCATTTATTGTAAAAAAAAAAACTAAACTAAAGCCAATTTAATTGAGGCCGAATTTAAGTATGTATGTTCCTGGAGTGGGTGAAAAAAAACCCTTTTTCATCTCAAGTACCAGTGTTTCCAGCAGGGGCCACCTGGTGTACCAGTAACTATGTGCAAAATCTTCTTCCCCATCAGTAACAAATACCTTTCATCATAATTTTCCATTTCCCTATGATTCAGTGGTACAAACAGATTGATACATTACAATGGTGCAATTGAGGGAGTATTGTGGTTGAAGAATCATATCGTCAAAGAAAAACTGCCAGTGCGTACCAGTTGCAAGCCTGGCACGTACCAGTACTGGTACGTGTACCACAGGTTGAAAATCACTGCTGTAGATGATCTTTAAGTTCTGCACACAGAATAACTTTAAATCACAGAGATGTTAACTTTTAAAAGTAGGGTCATTCTTACCAACTCAACCAGAGCCGTTGCCCGATCGACACAGATTTTGCTAGAAAAATTCACGTGGGGGTTTACGAGCCCGCTGAGTTCAGAAATGCTAATCATTTTTTTATTTTAATTTTCCCTTCGAGCTGTGACCTGGCAAAAGTCAACCTAAAGTGAAAAATCACCCTGGTCTCAACTCAGACGCTACCATCATGTGTAGAACCTCGCTCGACTTGTAATGAATGGGGCTTTCGAGAAAAAAAAGTACCAGGAGCACTTAACTCACTTTTTAGGAAGGACCAGCTCAGCTGCGTCTACAAGTCGGTGACGGGGTGCAGGTGCTGCAAGACAATAAAATGTTCCTGGAGAAGGTGACAACATCTCTGATGATGGAGCACAAGTGAAGGTTATGCAGACTGTTCTATGAATGGAAGAGAATCTCGCTCCCCGTTCCAGTTCACACCCGCAATCATTTTAAATTTGATGATTTAGATATTAGTTGTTAACCAACCACATTCTGCATGCAACTTTTAAAATGTTTAAGATCCTTTCCTTTTTGCATAGTTATATACTTGTCATAAGAACTGAGATTTTTAGTTTGATTCCAGTAGGCGTAGACGTGAAATTCTACTGACGTCGGAGGCTGTTAACCCCTCAAGTTCCTTAAGTTTACCACGGTAATATATTTTTTGTGTTTTCTATCAGTTTGTAGCTTTTGAAATGCAACTAATTGAGGTTTTGGTAGTTTCAAATGTATCACTGTAACAAAAAAATCGAAGTTCCACAGGGAATTTCAGAGGGGGTTAATGACAAAATTTGGAAGAGTGGTCCTTAAGGTTCTTACAGCAATATTAACATTTAGGACATGCACCCCCTACAGGATAAAGGGTTGGGCTGAAGTTTGAATAAAACTCGTCACTTACCCCTCGTCTGGCAACTTGCCAAAAGTGAGTTAGGTGCTCCTGGTATTTTTTTCTCAAAAGCCCTATTCATTACGAGTCGAACGAGGTGCTACACATGATGGTAGCGTCTAAGTTAAGCCCAGGATGATTTTTCTGGTCAGGGTCACTTTTTCACTTTAGGTTGACCTTTGCCAGGTCACAACTCAAAGGAGAAATAAAAAAAAATGATTAGCATTTCTGAACTCAGCAGGCCCGAAAACCCCCAGGTGAATTTTTCGAACAAAATTTGAGATGGTCAGCAACAAAACGCCCCTTTTCTGGTTGTGTTGGCATGGAATGACCCAGTAGTTAGAATTACTGACCCCTGGAAAACAGTGTTACAGTATCTGAAAAGCCAAGACAAGCTCCCATTATTAAACACAGCACCCTCAGTACCTGTATCTACTAGCCAACGTTATCTTACACATCACGAAAAACACAAATGCAAGTATATCTGAACAAGGGGTATAATGTACTGCCAGTGATATCCCAGTACAGTCATTCCCCATGTATGCACTGAAAACAAACAATGATGTAACCAGATGCTATACCAGTATTCTTGTCACATGACAGTGGATTGTGATGCAGCTCCGTGCAACCGTTCTGATTAAACCCTCACATGGAGTACAAATAATTATTTATCCTGGTTAGCATGTGTGTCTCAATACTTTGCATACTGTAACACATTGTTTCATGAACTCAAAGCTGTATTTTTTTTCTTTCAGTAATTTCTTAAAAGGAGCAACTTGGTACAGTTATCCTAACTATTGTATTCTTCTTATTTAGAATGGCTTTACTGTAGATCATTTCATGTTTCATTCATCACATTATGATGTTATGCAATAATTCAGTGGTTCTTATTGCAATTACTTTTTATTTTTTATAAGTTTCTATTTACATTCTTTGGTCTGTGATCAAAAGCTGCTCTTCGGTTTTGTTTTTTAGCCAGACACATGTAACACAGTCTATAGCAGCCAAATTGTCTAGTGAAAATCTACAGTACTCTATTGACAGAAGAAAAATAAAATCTTGATCCACTGTACGTGATCACAATAGGTGCTGGCTCTGTCTAACAAAGACACATATATCCAAAAGCTATTTACTCTTATAATTTGGATTACAGCCTGGTTTATTAAGTGCTGGTACCAATATTTGAATATTCGAATGAGCATTACTTACATTACCAAAAAGTCATTATGTTGTGTTTGCCAGTAATTTAGACAGTAAAAAGACTAAATAAACTTCCATGCCACCAGGTGACTGCTGAAATACATTAAACACATTTGATAGTGAAGACTGTGCTTGTCTTTGTCAAGTCACTGGGAGAGTTTTCTCTCAATATGATGTGTAGTCTGCTTTATACTGAGCACTAGATTAAACATTTCAATAAATTTAAAAATAAATAAACAACCTGCAAAATAATAAATGCTGCTGTCTTCAGTACGACTCATAAAATCTTTATTTGCAGTTCAGTATGTTTGCTGTTCAATGATCTTACCCAGGGGTAGACTCCTGTTTTCTGGAGGTAGATTTTTAAAATGGCTTTTTGCTCGTTTTCGTCGCTCTGATATCTTGAGTTAGGTTCTGCTCCCTGCAGCCTTACATTGACACAGCAGGGTGTTCCTCACAGTCAACCACAGCTGCTGTTTACAAACAAGGTTTATTAATAGAAAAGAAGATGTCATTAAAACACTGTACTGTACATTATTTAACGTATGGGTTTCCTTGCATCTGATAACAACCACATGACAATATACAAGCATAAATTCAGTAAAAGTGCTGGGATTATCAGAATCCAGATATATTTAACCTGCTTATGTAATCTATAGTTTAGTTCTGCTACTGGTGCACTGCTGGAACTAGAAAAAATTAAATAAACAGCATTTAGCAAAGAAATTATGTGTTAAAAAAAATCCTTTTAATGCATTACTCTGGGTCCTATTGCAAAAGCCCAACCCCCCCCCCCTTTTTCTGTTTTGTTTTCTATGCATTGGGATGATTACAGTATAAGTAGTAAGTGTGGCATACAGAGAGTAAATTGTGCTAAAAATGCAATTAGCAAGTTGTATCACATCCACCTTCTCTATATTCCCTGGCAGACAATGATTCCAAAAAGAAGAAAAAAAATACTAATAACTGTACTTGAAAATCAGGGTTGACAACATGTACTGGAATAAAAAATACAACAGTCAGGTTCATATTTTATACTCTTTCCATCTTGAATGAGGGATGTTGAGTTCAACTCTCCCCAAGATCCCCTGTGCAAGGTGGTTATAATAGTGGACCCAATTTTAGACAGAATGTCAGGGGATGAAGTTAAGGTCATGAAGGGCAAGGCAATGTTGCCTTTGTTGGGTGTGAAAATTCAGGGGCACCAACGCAGCTCTAGGGGGCAAAAAGGCAAAACCTAAATCCAACCCAAGGGCACCTAGGCGATTTCATACTCATTCGTAAAACAACAAAAAGGAAATACAGAGAGCCTATTATGTTGATTAAATTGTAAATCAAACAAGCAAATCAATGTTTTCTGAGTGATTCACACACTAATTGTTACAAAAATAAAATACAGGTCACTTTTCCATTGTAAAAATCAAATGGTATAAAAAAAATAAGAATTAAAAAAACAACATGTGGGCTCCTGAGTGGCGCATCCAGTAAAGGCGCTCCACTTGGAGTGCAGGATGCGCCTATAGTCTGGACGTCGCGGTTCGAGTCTAGGCTATTCCTTTGCCGACCAAGGACGGTAGCTCGGCGCTGTCCTCGCTCACCGTGCACCAGCGACCCCGAGGTCTGGCTGGGCCTGCTGGGCTTGCCTGTAAAGAAGCGGCGGCTGACGGCAACATGCTTCGGAGGACAGCGTGTGTTCGTCTTCACCCCTCTCAAGTCAGCGCAGGTGTGGTAGTAGTGGGCTGAGCCTAAAAATAATTGGACGGTACTTTGGTAAAATAAAAAAAAAATACTCAAAACATACAGAGATGCCAACTTATGAAAGTAGAAAATAGTAGCATAATAGCATAAATATAGTAGCGCAAATATTTTTTAAGGCCAGTGGCTGCAGCCCCTAGAAATTTAAAGGTTCTTAGGCTCTGGCAAGCCAATTACCTCATGTTTTGCTGTTCAATGTATAATTGTAGTAATTGTAAGCAAACAGAATTTAGAAATTAAAAATAAATAAATAAATAAAAATAATTTAAATTTGGAATTTGGAATTTGGAATTATATTTATTCTGGTTTATTTAAATACTAGTAATGAAGAGTGTTTTAGGATCTCGTAAGTGCTATCAAACCTGGACTGAAATATTCAACCTCCGAACTTTATAAAAATAATTATCAAAATAACAAGCACCTCAAGAAAGATTTAACAATGTTTTTTTATTTACATTTGTCCTACTCTGTAACTATCAAAACACAAAATGCTGTGTAGTAAGTATCCAATTAATTCATTATTTAAAGCGAGTTAAACCTCAAAACCCATTTGCACAAACATAGAGTAATGGGGAGTGTCAGATTGTGCTTATTGCTGGTGTTTCTTCGTACCTATGTGAGTGATACAGTCATGACGCCCACCATGTTTCACAGAGAAGTCTGTCCAGCAGTATTCACAGTAGACATTAGATTTAGACACTCAACTTCTTTTAATGACCATTCCTCTCTTTTTCATTGAGAAGAGTGACATTTTTTGTTTAATTTGTGATTCTAATAACTATTTTAATAACTGATAAGTAAGGCTGGGATTTTGTCACAGAAATTTGTACTAAAAATCATGGAGCAGAGCGAACGAAGAGCGAATGAATCCGAATCAACAATCTCCCTCTCGACCGGTGAGGGCACTGTACAACAGGAACTGCGGGCTTCGTACTGAATGGTTGGGCAGTTCATTCCGGGGCCAGTCGGAAGTCGGCCATTCAGGAAGAGGGCGGCGTTACGGTACCTGGAGTCCTCGCCCGAGTACGGTGAGCGAAGTTTCAGTCATGAATTGGAGGAGACGTGATTGAACTAGCTATCGGAGGGGGCGGGGCTTAGGGTACTTTAGGGGGACGTCACGCCGTAATCGGTTCCTTTGTTGTGGTTAATGGGAGGAGACAAGGACGGGATCCTTGAATGAAGTGTGGGTCCATTGATAAAAACGCTTGTATTTGTTTTGTCAGACGGCTGATCTGGCCGGGAGCTGCACAGAAGCCAGCCCGGACCTGAACGCACAAGAGCACCAGCACTTAGAACACCGCACCTGCACCAGAGCACAGAGTCTGGAGACGTGTTGTTTGTTACTGTATTACGTGTGTTGTGGTTGAATTATTATTTCGGGACTGCAACCCCTTTGTTTTGTCGCTGGCAATACCCATTGCTGGGTAGAGCCAGCATTATTATTTGAGTCCAGTTTTCGCTGGCAATACCCATTGCTGGGTAGAGCCAGCTTTATTATTTAAAAACCTTGTCAAGGAAATTAAAGAACCTGACCTGTGAACAGGACAGCAAACACAAACTGTAGGTTTTACTTAGCTTTAAAAAACGTTTGGAGTTTAAAGAGTTTTAAGTTTTAAGTCTCTGTGTGCATCTGTTGCTTCTGCTGTGCTAGTTTGCAGTTTTTACGTTTTGGTTTGTTTGTTTATATATTATTCTGATACAACATGTTGTACATTTGATGCCTTTCTCGAGCGCTGGTCATCACAAAGTATATTTTTGTACGCAGAAAATGATTACAGCAAGAGTTGGGAATCTCATTTCCATGTTTTTCCAGAACCGGTAAACGTCGCATTTCATTATACTGACAATTTCGTAATAATCACAGTAATCACGCTGTGCTACACAGTTATCTTTAAACAGTAGGAATGGCCTCAAACACTTCTTTCTCTATGCTGAGATACTTTGCTTGATTTGGGTCAAAGACCCGACAGGCATTGAAAAATGATAGCAAGGCAACGTTTGCGCAGCTGTTTCTGAAGGACCTCTAAACTGGTTACTAAGCAACTTAGAACGGGCCAGCTGACACTGAGCAAGTTTGTGAATGGGTTGTAGATCAGATGTGCTGATGTGATCAATGACAGGTGGGCTTACAGGTAACTTTAGCCGTAATTTGGGAGGCATTAATTTGGGAGGCATAGCGGCAAGCAGCTTGGGCACTGCGGCAATTGCAGCCAGTGTCATCGGTTATTTCGCGCCCTGGAACGTGCTACAGTAGCTGCAAAAACACTCAATCGTGCATTCTATGCCGAAATTTAAAAGTAACACAGCAAATCCAGCAGGCAAACACTTTGGTTAGTGCCTTGACTCATGTAATAAACGCTAGTCTACTTGTACTTCCACTTGCTGTATGTTTTATAGCATTGGTGTATGAAGCGAGTTGAATTGCAGTAGCGGCAGGCTGCTCAATCTGCATGTTCTTTAATGGCAGAATTGTTTTATCACATGCTCATTATATCAACATGCTGTGGGCATAAAAGGTTCAGCGTGTACAGTATTAAGGAAAGAGTGTGTAACACAGAGTGGTAAAAGTATGGAAAGGGTTACTCTACTGTAACTAGCAATGTTGTTGATGCTGAATCATTTGGTTCCTTTAAGTCCTGGCTTCACAAAGTTTTGAGATCAACTTCCTACTAGGAACCAGGCAAGCATTGTTGGGTCGCATGGCCTCCTCTCAATCATAAATTTTCTTACATTCTTATGACAACCAATGGGGTTGCTCAGTCAGGGACAGGACATAAACTACTAGTGAAACCGTATATTGTATTTAGCCAAGAGTATTGGGTGTGCATTTCAACAAAACAGCATTAAACAATACTACAGACCACACCAAAAGGAAGTAACAGTAAGTAATGAGTGCAAACATAAAGAGACACTGGGCCATATTCACGAAGTGTGTAGTACTGCGCTAAATTTACAAAAAATGTTTAAAAGAAAAAAAAAAAAAGCTTTGTGAATATGAACCACAATGTTCTGCAGTGCTTCGAAACCCTTGACATACATACAGAAAGGAAAAAATAATGACAACTGTAACAAGGGATTTCAAACAGCAAATGCTACCACAAGCTGGCAGGAAGGAAGCTGAGCAAACTGGGATGATGCCACTGCACCGCAGATGCTACTGCTGTTGCTCAAGAGAACACATTAAAAAATTGGGAGCACCTGCCACTACCATAGAACACACACAATCTGCTGCATTCAAGAATACAGAAACAAAACATAATTTTAATCATTAAACACAGCGTGACTGGAGAACATCTACTGGCATCAGACTTTTAGGGGTTTCTTCTTACCAGTACAAATTTTACTGCCATTAAGAAACTCCCTAAGAAACTGCCAGCAGTTTAGGCTAATATCCGGGCTGAAGAAAGATATATTTAATTTCCCTTAAGTTTAGAGAAAGGTTCTGTAAATGGGTAGTGACATTAAGGATTTTTTTTTTTGTGTACATAACTGGCAACAGTGAAATCAACTGTCTTAGTCACTACAAATCCAACTGGTGGTACCCATTAAATATTAAATGCAAAATTACTTTTTTTTCAGGTTTAGAGCCTGTTAGAAGAATTACACAGATAAACCAAAAACTGTTGCTTTGTAGGCATATTGCTGAGAAGCTTCCATTTTACTATTTATTCCAAAGAGAAATCTGCTCTATCGTCAATGGAAAAAAAAGAAAAAAAGCTATGGTAAGTGTACTCATTAACCCCACCATCACCTACTATCAACAGTTTAAAAAAGAAAAAAAAAATCCTAATTTACTTTTTTTTTTAATCTTGACAAATCCATGAATGAATTAAACCTGAGCTACAAATCAAAAATAAAAGTTGAAACTAAATTTGGTGGGATTAAAAGGTACACTTACTCTACATTTTCATCCACTAGTGATATTTCATTAAGGCAGATTGGACAAATCCAGTCCTATACCATATACAACTGAATTGCTGATATTGTATTTTTATGTTTGATTTACTTACTTGTTTAACATGGATATAATGATATTTTATTCTGTATTTTCCTGACCAAGCTACAGTCGATTTCTCAATTAACTCCCCAGTCTTCTGTTTAGCGCTTGTTTACTTGTGTTTCAACATGTACATTTTTTTTTGTTTATAAAACTCGAAGATTTTATACCTGCACGACTCAGTAACTTGACGTGTGAGTGTAAAGAAAGGCCTATATCATGAGATGTTCAAAACACCTGATCTGAACACACAAGAAAAAACAAACCGGAAAAGAACCCAAAGAAACGCATCGCCAAATTAACAAGACACGCACAATCATGCATTCCTGAGCAACTCATGACACAACAAAACGATTAAAGTGAAATTAAAATGTTTAATTAAAAAGGCAACTTCCCATATTGGCACATTAATATTTCAAAAATAGGTGCATCCCCTGCAATGTTCGGTAAGGTCGTAGAAATTACTTTGTCACGCTTTTGGCCAGTCGTTTCCTATTTTCTGTTACAACACCCTATCCTTTAGAATCTCAAAATATCGTAAAAAAAAAAATATATATATATATATATATATATATATATATATATATATATATATATATATATATATATATATATATATAATGTATTGTTAATATAAACTTACTGGCAATGTTTTGGACTGCATGACAAACCATATTCACTCCGTTCCACTTTCACACTTCCTAGGTGCACGGCAGACAGGACGTGACTCATTCTTAGGCCTTTTGCATTCTGGGAACTGTAGTACTGTACCAAACGATGACCGGGTGAAATGGCCAAATTGAATCTACTGGTAATGTAAGGAAACTTTTGTAAAGAACCATAAGTTCGGTTTCTTTTACAGTAGGCAACTACAGTAATAAGAATAAAGTATATTTCAAAATATTTTCCCCTTTAATGTATGTAGTCTTTCTGTTAATTTAGGCATTTGACTACAACTTTTAGACAATATGTACCGGTAGTACAACCTAATTTTACCCAAACCCTTTTTAGTCATTTAGTAAAACGTCTGGCTTGACAGAATGACTGTAATGTATATGTCTTGAAAGCATCTTTAAATGTACCATTGCAAGTGTGGTTATGAAGTGAGTTGGATATTAATCATGTCGAGATTAGATTTACCGTAACTATAGGTACTAATCATTGAACAGTCAACTAATCGACTAGAAAATGGACAGTGGACCTCTCACTTGCCTTGTTCCTAGGGTGACCAGACCAGCGGTTTAGCCGGAACAGTCCCTCTTTTCCATTAAAGGTCCAGAAAGGGGGGGGCGGCTACAAGGGACGAAACTGCACCCGGGCCCAACCCCGAATCAATTTCTTTTTTTTTTTTTTTTTGATCTCACTATAGGTGCCCTCCAGTGGCGGAGTAGAGGAAGATGGGGCCCCCCTCCGCAAACGTTAAATTTAACCCTTGTTTATAAACATTAAACGCACCAAATCAAGTGTTCAATATTGAACTATATTTAATTGTCAGAATGTTAGCATAGATGAAACAGTACGTAATGAGAACGCTTTCTACTCACCTACTTTCATTTCATTTTGCGTACATTTTAACATCCAACACTACACTATTTTTTAATCATACGAACAGGTTTAATAACCATAACCAATCCTACCAGGATTGCCCAATTCTGCGATCACAGAAATGATTACAGAATTCATAATTCTGCACAGACATTTGCAGAAATTGTCTCACATAGGAAACTGGCTTTATTGTTATTATTATTATTATTTTTAAATCAGAAATGCGGCGTGTTGATTTGCTGAGTTTATTTTGGTGCCCGCAGCTTCCGTCTAAACTGATGAATCGTGCACACAGAATATAACTGCAAACGTCTGTGCTGAATAGTACCCCAAAACCTCCGTGGGGGAAAAAAGTTTGGATAATTAAGACAATAGCGATACCTGTTGAAATGAGGGAGGATATAATCTGAATTACTGGCACCGCACACCGGCAGCTACAGTGATACAAATGTGTAACATCTGCAAATATAAACGCGAAGGATAGTATCATTGTTATATATATATATATATATATATATATATATATATATATATATATATATATATATATATATATATATATATATATATATGCAGATATATTTGCAGATGTTACACATTTGTATATATATATATATATATATATATATATATATATATATATATATATATATATATATATATATATATATATATATAAACAAAAAACAAAACAAAAACTTTCGGACCCCTCCAGGGCCCTCTGAGTGCGTGGGCCCGAGCGCAGTTGCACCTGCTGCACCTGCTATTGCTCCGTCACTGGTGTGGTCTATTCCACTGGGATTAGAGAAAGAGAACCGTAGCAAGGTAGTATTGGCAAGCTGTCAATCAAAACACAAATTCGCAAATCACATCTGACAGATTGTTTATCTGGAGGCGGGACCGCTCTGGCAATAGGTCAATAAGGTCATGTGATTGCTCAACTGGGAGATGTACTACCGAAGGCTTAATATCTTGAGACCTAAATACATGTTTTGGGGTATACATTTGTTGTGTTCATATAATTATGTTTTCGCTTATGAGTTGTAACGAATGCATTTGTACTGTGAGCTAGGTTTTGAGATGCGTGTGTGTGTGTGTTGTTTTTATAGAAACGTTTTCATACAAACTTTTGTACTTGATAAGATAACATTAATTTAAAAATCCAATTGATGCCTATGATTGCTACATTTTGTGACAGATTTTTAGCTATTCATATGTTTCAATATTAACTAAATCGAGTTATTAATCAAATTGATTAATCTTGTTACATAGGCTAATTGATTTAATAAAAATGTTTGGATATACTGTTACTTGATTGATTACTGTCTTGTTGATTTCTGTCTACAGTCAGCTTAACATAATGTTAGAATACGTTTTGTCGAAAAAAAAAAAAAAAAAACGTTTTTGACCGATTTTTGCTGCTGATGTATTTATTTTTAAAAGCGGTCCCCACTGGTTTATGACGTCACACAGCTTGGACGACGCCAGTTTGCATTCTGGCTGTGTAAAGAGGCCGCCGAACTTTACTGGGGATTCTGAAGGAGGCGTCACATTGGCTCTGACGCTCCCTGGGTGGGGAATGGGAAACCGGTAGAGAGTGCCTCTCCTTATCGCGCAACAGCGAACCCTACTGGCCAGACAATGAGCACATTCAAAGTGGCTAAAAAGAAGGCTGAGCTCTGTTCTCCGCCCACCTCTGCTCTGGATTGCTCGGTGTAAAAGCGATTCTGGCTTTAGGTTTGTGAGATCGGAGGACGCTCACACGCCCTCAGAACGTCTGTGCTGTGTGGGCACTCGCTGCGGTGAGGAGAAAAAACATAACTGGACATTCCAAATTGGGGGAAAATAAATACCAATAATAATTGGTCACTCTAAATAAAATGACGAATATAACATTGCAAGATGGTCTAATGGATTTAATAAAATATTTTAAACATAGATATAAAAAAAATCACAGAAAATATGAAGAGAAATAAAGATCAAAGAATCATGATAAGTTTGCAATATGAAAAGTGACACATTGTCAAAATGAAAACATCCCTGAGCATTAACACAATCCTGGCAGCATTGATTCATAGACCTGATCAGCCTCTGGATAGACTGCTGTGGGATGTTCCGCCACTCTTCCTGTGCAGCTGCAGCCAGCTGGCGAAGGTTGGCTGGTTGCGGTTGGCTCCTGTGGATGGCACTGGCGATTCGGTCCCACAGATGTTCTATTGGACTCAGGTCAGGAGAAAAAGCTGGCCACGGCAAGACCTCAACATTGTTTCCTTGAAGTCGTGCAATTGTAATCCTAGCACTGTGTGGATTGGCTTGCAGGAACGGAAAAACTGCTGCCTCAAGGACTTCGTCAATGTATCGCTGAGCAGTAAGGTTGCCCTCAATCTGCACCAAAGGAGTTCTTGTGTTAAAGGAGATTCCTCCCCACATCATCACACTTCCACCGCCCCACTGGTTGGCTTGAACAATGCAACAGTCAGCATAACACTCACTGCAACGTCTTCACACACGTTGTCTTCCGTCAGGTCTGTCTAGGGCAAAATAGCATTCATTGGTGAATAAAACACTCCACCACTCTCTCTGCTGCCACCTCAGATGTTCACTGGCTCACAGAAGACAGTGATTTCATCTCTCAGCTGTCAACATGTTACCCCTGAACGGCCTGCGAGCATGCAAATCATTTTAATGCAGACGGCGAGCTACAGTTATTCTGCTGATGTGCAGGTTATTTCTTCCTGGAATTTCTCATGCTGTAGCCACTGCAGTCTGAAAACGATTACGCAGATGGATCAGTCGGATGTGACGGTCCCGGGCCGGTGTGGTGACCCTCTGGCCTGTCCCTCACAGAGCCGGTTTCCTGGTTTCTCTGGACTAGTCTGCTGATTCTCATCTCATTCTTCGGGCCACTTCTCACACAGACAGGCCGCCTTCAATCATGCCGATAGCAACCAGGTGATCTTTATTACTCAAGCAGGGAATGGTCGTATCTTTCACTGTTCTTGCATTAATTAAAATCATGTCTTTTCGAATGGCTATTTATATAATTTTTAACTCAACTCAAATACCAAACACTGAGCACGTGGTGTTTTTATGAAATCACACGACTTGTTATCCCAAGGAACAATACTACTCAAACAATCAACAAACCTATTTGGTCACTATTTAAAATGTAAATAACATTATGTATGTGCCCAATGAGCTATTGATGTAATATTTTGAATGCTGCGTTTTCATTGTGCATCAGTATATTATTCTGGAAACTAAAAAATAACATAACTAATCAAACAAAAAAGAAGAAGGAAGACATGGCAATGAAAGTAAATGCTTCAACCACTGTTCCAACACCAGGCAAAGAGATTCACAAGAAAAGGTAGGATTTCGCTTATGTGAGTTAATTGCAACTAGCTGACTACGAAGGCATCTGTGGTGTTGCTGATGATTCAAAGCATTTATCCTCTGAATAGCAGCCCTTGCTACGTTATGTCTTTACGTTCCCACAGTGCATTGCAACCTCCACAACACGTCAAGATTACGCCAGATCACTCATGAACTCAAGTAGTCATTCAAGAGCTAGAGTTATGATGCTGTTTGGGAAACACTGCAGTTTGCAAACGTTGCACTTAAGACAGACTTACAATGCTGGTTAGGTTGCTTTTGGGAAACAGGCCCCAGGTTAAACCACATCAACAACGTCAATAAATAGAGACATCCAGATGCAGTGAGTAAAAAAAGAAAAATGTCAAATCGTAAATGTATTTTTAACAATGATCTACAGAAGTAATTATTTATTATTATTATTATTATTATTATTATTATTATTATTATAATAATAATAATAATAATAATAATAATAATAATAATAATAATAATAATAAAGTAGCAATACATATATAACACAATATGGCAACTTAAACTAATTAGCCACAAATTATACACTCAGGAGTGTGCTGAAATTAGCTAGCTGCTTAAAAAAAATGTTTCATAATAAGAGTGAGAGGAAGGCTATTTAAATAACCATGAAATATATGTAACAGGTTTAATTAGTCTTAGCAATTATTTAACAATGTGACCCAGTTTTGAGCTTTGAAAATCTGGTCACCCTACTTGTTCTGGTACTATCACTACCACGGCTGGCCAATAGGCTTCACTGCCATAGTTCTAGCCTCACTCTCATAGCCAATTAAAACAAGTCTGACACATGAAGTGACACTGTACCAGGAGGAGCAATCTAAGATTTCCAAAGCTATACAGTGGATCATAATAGATCTGCATATCTATAATTATACAAGTAAAGAACAAAAGATCTTCATCACAAAAATAAGGGCACTTGTTATTATGTTGCTAATACGAAAAAGTGGAAAGAAAATTGATTAATTGGTTAGCATTTCTTTAACCATCTCAGCTCCTTAAACCAATATATACATATGCATTGTCTAACACTTGTTACCTGTTGTAATTACTATTGTTAAATTTAAAGAAAAAAGAAAATTATTCTAAATGAAAAATTCATTAAAACTGCACAATTGCATGTTCGTAGATTACATGTATTTAATTAACTGCTTTGGCTGAGCCATTCTAGAATGGGTCACGTTCAAAATTTGTGCTAGAGAGTCAATAGATTACAAATATCTAAACAATAATTACTATACTTTAGTACTGTATACAATAGATAGTTAGAGATATAAACATGTATTATTTATTTTTAATTAAAGATCCAATTTTGGCCAGAAGATATTGAAAGGGAGGGGAAAAAAGGTTTTCTGCATCGCTGTAACCCTACATGGTGAATTAATCCTAGCATTTATTATCTAAATAATTTATAGGCATAAAACAAATCCTGGACCCTTAATTGCTTTTTTAAAATTAAGTAATTTATATTAATCAGAATGGCTGCATTTTTCAAACAGACTGCATGACAAACCATAGCTCTCCAAACCCTTTGGGCATGTTTGAACAAAGATAATGATATACGCAAACTATTATTCAAGGACTAAAATTACAATCTTCAGAATTTAGTCTTGTTTTGTTCAAAAAAGGGACACATTATTCAACATTTAATTTTTTTGTGGGAGGTGGTGGCTGGGGGATTGTTTTCCATTACAAAACAAAAACACAGACAAGTTACAAAGAATCAGAACACACATTTAACTACGTGATGAGTTTATATTGCATACTTTGAAAATACATATATTGTCATTAACACTTGCTGCATGCTCCACTCAACCCTCCATCTCTCAGTCAATTCTAATTTGCCTGTGATCACATGCAGCTTACTGGAAAATAAAGCTAAACATAAAATAATCTTTGAAAGCTTACATGAACGCATCAGAATTAAAAATCAGCTTAATATATTTATAACAGGTCAGGTTTGCTTACAAAAAGACAAGAAATAAGTGTCAGGGAGCTTTAAAGTCAACTTCTGTAGATAAGAAAAAATATATACATAATATGAAAATAACTGTATGTTGATTTAAATGCTTAATAAGCAAGGATTTCACTTTGACTAGTAAAATCCATTTAATCCCATTGCAACAGTTATTTGGATCCATCTGAAACAACTCCCTTTACTGCACATGGTGTAGGTGAAGAGTCTCCAACCCTGGTCCTGGAGAGCTACAGGGGCTTCTGGTTTTCATTTCAACCCATCTCTCAGTTAGTTAATTCAGCCCTTTATTAACAGGTGTTCCAGATCTTTAGCCATTGATGATGTAAAGACACCTATAAGACCTAAGTGTAACCATTAACCTGTCCCCCTGCATCACTGCCTGCCATGGATGTAAGAAAGCAGAAGAGTGTTTCAGGGGAACAGGTTAATAGTTACACTCTGGTGTACCAGATGTACTTAGAGGGTAGACATGATTCTTATTGTTAAAAAGTCTCCAGGATTTGATGCTCAACATAAAAAAATATTCAAAGTGAATCTCAACAACAAGAGCTTACACCTGGTACAGGAGAACTGCATCATAATCATGTTCAGTTATAACAACGTCCCATTGGGAATGCTGTCCTGCAATAGTTTTTACCATTCTTCTGCCACTTCTTGATTCAATCATAAAAGCTGTAAGTTAATATGTTGTGTGTAGGGTGTCTCTTATCTGACAAATCCATAATAGTGATTGGTTGGTTTCTCATATGTGATTTTTATTATTTGAAGCTGTTCTTCATACATTATTTAAAACTTGTGCTTGATGAATATGCCCAGCAAACTGCCTCTTTTGATCATTATTAAACATGATATGTGTTGTGCAATGAATTTTAATTACCAGTAAGAAGGTTTACCTGGCATGAATTCACAGTGGACACTTATCAGCAATAATGTAACACAGATGTTCAAGTATATTAATCCCAATGAGGCATCAATAGAAGGATTCAATCGTGAATTTACTTTTATTACTGTAGTTTATACGTTTGGCTACTGTAGTACATCATGGTAATGCAAGTGTAACAGGCTATAAAACCTGATAAAACCACAGTAACCGCAGTAATACAATTATTTTAAATCAAGTAGAAATCAGCATATTTTTCCCCATTTCAGAAATCTACTCATCAGAAATGAACATAATCTCCTACATCTCCATTACTTAGTTCAGTTGCTTTTGGCTCTAAAATCCGAGGACATTTGTGGTTTTGTACAGTGTTGTTACACTTTCAAACAAATACTGCACAAGAGAAAAGAAGTCCCTGCGTTAATGAAATGCAACCTCTGATTGACTCAGATTTGTTCAAGATAATGATATGATTTAATATTGCTTGCAGAGTCTTAAAGAGTCCCAATGATTCAGCATCAACAAAGTGGCTTGGTAACCCATTATATACACACACCACTCTCTATGTAAAAAAGTGTCTCTTATCGTTTGTCCTAATCCTGTCTCCACTTTACTTCCACCTGTGTGTTCTGGTCCTGGTTTCTGTGCTGAGTTTAAAGAGCCAGGATCACGTCTATATAAGTTCTAACAATACCTGTAAGATGTATTGGACCATACTATGCTGCTTCCTATTTTCCCAGATCACTTGAAATAACTTTCAGTACTTTTTTGGATTTATGTACAGCTTTGGGAAAATGTGATCTATCTCAAAGCTTGGTGGCATTGTTTACCTCTTTGGCTGCAGTCCTGAAATGAATGTATTCATTCCTTCTGCTCAGGCAGCAACACGGTGCTCCCTGATAAAAGTCAGTGGATGCACCTATTCATTATTCTCATTAAGACTTCCCCATAGTTAACTTTTATAGATGGCATCGTTTGTGGCAGTGTTATCTGGGATGATTGAGCTCAATGTCTTCTCGGTTTTAGACTTTTTTTATTTTGCATTTTTAGACATCATTAAACATCATAGTCACCATCATATGGTTTTAACCATAGTGTCTGGTTGCCTGGTCATTCCCAACTGTTGTGAAGTAAAAATATATAAGATTAAAAATATAAAAACATTCGGGACTTCTTTTGCTTTACAATACACACAGATTGAGTTACAAGTGACCTATGCTGGAATCCTGAGTCGAGTTTGGTTTTGTTTTGTTTAATCTTTAAAGAAAATGCACACACTTGTTTCTAAGAGTCATTTCAATTTTATTTAATTACCATAAAACCCAAAAAGCTTAGAACTTGAAGACTATTATTTTCAAACTGTTTACAGAATTCAGAACATGTCAAAATATAAAACGGTACAAAATTGGAAGAAAAAATGTAAAAAAAAAAAAAAAAAGTTTCTTAGAAAGGTTTCCCTGTAACACTTGATCCTCCTACTATCCCATTTCAGTGTTCCGGGTCCCAGAACATGGTGCTACAGATAAAGGAATGTCCTCACAGGAGATGCAGTAGTGATCTGTCTCCATAGGAAGACCCTTTTTTCCAATAACTATATACATAATTCAGAACATTATGGAATATGAAAAGCACAGAAATTACAAAGTAAAATTACAAACATATGTATTCACTTCGTCATGAAGACCATAAACAGAGGTCAAATAAGTAAATAACGCAATAAATAAATCAAATGGTAATACATAATATTTTGGTTTTTAATTTTTTAAACAAATACATACAAAATGTTAAAAAAAATAAAATAATACATAAAATAGTGAATAGTAATAGATCCTCCCCATCACTGAAGTAATCAAAATCACTCAAAAACCAACTCCATTGCAGCCTGTGCGCCGATCTTGCCCGATCTCTCAAGCCCTGGTCACACGGGCAACATTTGTCGGCGGCAACAAGGGGGATTTTATGATTTCCATTACATAAGAGTAGATGTTAAAACTTCATGCTGATTTGAACTTGGCTCTCGCCAAGATAAGCACCAACTAAGACGTAGCTTCTCAGTAAACTAATGTGATCCATATGTGTCTCCATCCATTTGAGCTTCCTTCCATATGATGATGTAGATATCCTTCTGTCTGGTGTTGATGGCTGAAGTGTAATGCTGGCTCCAGGGATCAGCTTATTGCCTCCCTAGCGCATCAGCACACACAACGGCTGCGATGCTGGCTCCGGGGATCAACCATAGTGCGGTCTCCCCAGCGCATCAACATGACAACTGTCTGGATTGAGCCAAGTAGGGTACATCTCCGGGGTCTTCAAGTGGGCACCTTCCATCCTCGGTGTTTCGTCGACTAGCCCTCGACACCTCAAGAGGGCTCGACGGTGATTCTGGCGTCCCAGAATCACCCCCCTCCGTCCCCCACTCAACTCAGCCCAGCTTACTTACCTGTACATCAGCGTTCCTTTCTTTCTATTGTGCTTGAGATCCCCAGCCAGAATCTTTCCGTCTCAACCACAGCCAGTTGCTGCTCCTCTCTGCTGCTTCAGATAAGTTTTTCACTGTGCGACGCAACTCTTGGCCATTGAATCCGACATCTCTGAGAAACCGGGTTGTAGAGTGTGCCGCAAATCCGAGATCCTCTCCTACCCAGAGGTTTAGGTTCTGTGGTGCTGGGAGAACATCATATGTTGACCTTATAAGGAAACTGATCCTGCTCTGTTCCATTGACCATAGGTCTTGCCAGCCAATCTTGCGTTGTTCCACACTCTCCCATCTCATCCATTCTCCCTGCTTGGCCTGGGAAATGGCCTTTATACACCTCGCCCTCTCCTCCTGCTTTTGCACCTCATTGACTACCAGCTTCCTCCGTTGAGCTGGGACTGCCTTGTGCCATGTAGGAGGAGCTGAACTGAGACCAAGACCCCCTCTTCCATGCTGAACTTGCCCCATGATATCACCAATTCGAAGGGCAGCCTTTGCATCATCCACAGCTTTCTTTGCCACCCACTTTCTTCCAGTTTTCAACACAGGTACTGCCTCCCTTACGCATTTGTCGCGTGACTCTACTAATGTCATTTCCAGTCGGACCTTGGCGCACTTAAACTCCTCGGTTAGAGCGGAGACTGGTAGCTGCAGTATTCCTTTACCATAAAGTCCCACTCTGCTGAGGCAGCGTGGAACTCCCAACCATTTCCTGATGTGTGAACTGATTAAAGCCTCCAGCTTCTCTAGAGATAGATAGATGTTGCGACACGTCTCCCACTTAGGACGATGTTCTATTTTTCAGGCAACACGAGGGCAACATTTTCAATACCAGCCAATCAAAGTAGTGTCACATGATAATAAGGCTCAACCATAACATCAGACAGACAGTGTATATGATGCATTCTGATTCCTGCATTTCATCCAATTAACTATATGTAGTCTATAGATATGCAATACAGTGTGTATGTGGATAAGCCACAATTACAATAACATATTTAAGCTATGAATACAATTCTACTATAATAAAATACACGTGTAGCGTATTTTTACAAATATGTTTTATTTTAAATTAATTTGCCGTGTAGGCAGTTGTGGAGGATAATTTGTGCAAAAAATTTAAAAATAAATACATAAATAAATAATAGATGTAATTTATTTTGATTTTGATTAATTTTGTTATTTATTTATTTTGTTTGTTATTTATTTGGTTATTTATTTATTTTGTTTGTTATAATGTAATTAGTACATTTTTATATCGTAGTCTTACTGTCTCGTGACAAAAACGTGCATTATGATTGTGTTGCATTACGTTGTTGCCTGTGTGTTGCCAGCTTGTTAACTGCAGACTTCTCCCGTGTGACCATCTCAAACTGCAAGGCAACACGCAGGCAACAAATGTGTTGCTCTTGTTGCTGTCGACAAAAGTTGCCAGTGTGACCAGGCCTTTACTCCTCACAAAATTAGCTGTCTCTGCTTTCACTCCTAACTACAGTCTCATCCGGGTCACCCAGCTTTTGCATTTCAGTGACTACCAACTTACTCCTTTCAGCTGGAGCTGCTTTGTGCCACCTTAGGGGAGTTGAACTGAGAGCAAGGCCTCCTTTTCCCTATTGCACTTGGCAGCCTTTGCATGTTCCACGGCAACCTTTGCTGACCACTTTCTCTCAGTTCTCACTACGGGTGCTACCTCCCTCACACATTCATCATGCGATTCCATCTGTCATTTCCAGCTGAACCTTAGCGCACTTGAATTCCATAGTTAGAGCTGAGACTGGAAGCTGCAGTTCATCTTTACCTTAGAGTGCTACTCTGCTCAGGCTTTGTGGAAATCCCAGCCATTTCCAAATGTATAAACTAATTAAGGTTAATTACTACTGTTGACAGGGAGACCTCACACAGTAAGCGGCCTCAGCAACCTTGGAAGAAGACCAAACTGAAAGCAGACTTTAAGCTTGCCCAGTAGTGCACTACTGTCGATCCTCTTCAGCCCTTGCATAGCCTGCTGTCTCACCTCTCCCATTCGACTGTGTCCTTTTAAATTCTCATTGTACCACCTCCCAAGACACTGTTGGAATGGCCTTATCATCGATATAGGACACCTTATCTACTGCTTTATCTTTGATGATGGAGATGCTCCTCGATTTGGCGGGTTTGAACTGCATCCGTGCCCATCTGAAGTTATCTGCAAATTTGCCAAGTAACTGATTGGTGCAGGCTACCGTTGAAGTCATGATGGTGTGCTCTAAGTGGAGGCAGCTGCATGTCAGAAGCCAGCTGTTATCCTCCCATTACCCATTTTGAGGCCCTAATAATGACTTCCATTGCCATGGTGAAGGCCAGTGTAGAAATGGTGCAACCTGCGATAATTCCAAATTCAAGAAACTGCCAAGTAGTGGCAAACTCTGGAGTTGAAAAACAGAATTGCAAGTCCCAAAATTAGGCTTTCACTAACCATGTTATAGTACTGGGTACACTGAAGAATTGAAATACAGCATAAATGAGCACTATACATTCATTAGCTAAATCCAGGAGTTACATGGAGCTCTTCTCTTTTTTTGCAGACTGAATCTGTTGCCAGATCACACTGACATGCTCCAAGCATCCTGGAAAGCCTGTTATAGTAGCTTTCTGTATGGAGTTGTCGATCACGCAGTTCTTCAATATATGAGTTTAAAACCTTTGTTCCGCAATGCTGAAGAATATCTTACCCTCCATGTTTAACAGGGAAATTGGACGGAATTGGCCAATGCTGGTAGATTATTTTTCTTTGGGGACCCCTCCTGTTCTGCTCCAAGCCATTTGGACTACCTGTTTTAACCACGCTACCTTTTTAAACCTCCATAAGATTCTTAGAACCCAAGGTGCACTCTAGTAAACTCAATATTGTATGCCATTGGGCCCAGGCGATGATGAATCCCTTGCTTTCGTCACAGCTTGCTCCACCTCCTTCCACTTAGGAGTAGAGTCCTTCATTTTGATTAATAGGTGGAATATCAGAGGCAATTGACATAGGCTCCCCTCTTCTTGGATCAGTGTGTGTCTCTTCAAGATATCTCTCTAACTCAGGTTTAGTTACTGGTGAATAAGTTCTTCACAAACTTGAACGGATCTTTATAAAAGCTGGTAATTGCATGCTATATGTTTTTCTTTCAACATTTACTAACTGAATTCAACTTTGATGATGTAACCCCCCACACACACAAAATGTGTTCTTTCGCAGCCCCTTTTTGATGCTGCTCTGCCTGTGGAGCCACTGCCGTAGGTACCTGCGTGATCCATCTGCTAAAGTAATTTGGGTTGTTTCACCCTCATCGCGGGGGTTATCCGTTACATGCAGCGTGAAGGTTAGATTATGTTCGCTCTATCACGAACAGAAGCAGCAAGGCTCCAGTAAAATAAATGCAATCACTGTAGTGACCCAAAAGATAAAAAATATTAATTTAAAAGGTATTTTAAAAGCATGAAATTAGGTTTTTATACTTAGTGGAAAGGGAACTCCAGGACTGGGATGCTATAAAAAGCAAAGGACTTTCTGCCAGAGTTCAATTGATGAGTTCAATTGGTGAGTCATACACAGTGTTAGTAAGCTGGACAGGTAGGAAGGCTGTTTTTTTCTTTGTAGATATAAATACTAGAAGTGTTTGTCATCAGGTGTCCCTCTTTGAAGTTTTGATGATTATTTTAAGACATCTTTAAAAATGTCTGTTAAGTTTTAAGGTTTAAGTTCACAACCACCTGAACTTCAGTGCGCAGTGCGAAAGTAATATGCTTCCACACGTCACTTCCACATGCAGAAGAATTTTTTGCTTGAATAGTTAGTAAGCATGGCAAAAAGTGATCTAAGCAGAAACAACAATAGATAACTCACATAATAGGATATAGTGGTACCTTACCTTAAATAACAATAATCATACAGAACACACATAACAGGACATTAACCAGGTAAGAACATTTAGATTATATAGAGACTGTACTGAATGTTTGTATGTGTGCTATTTTATGAAGTAAACTGTATGCAGTATGGTATGGTATGATGTGGTGTGAAGTGGTGTGATCTGGTGTGGTGTGGTGTGGTATGCTATGGTATGGTACCCTCACTGTGTTCTGCAGGTCAAGAAGGTTCAGATAATCCCAAGGTAGGACACAAACCTCTTGCCTTCTGTCTCACAGCTGGGGGTGCGTGCTGTCTGACTTGAAGAAAACCATCACTATTCAACTGAGTATTATGCACAACACTAATGAACTCTCCAGGCATGAAATGACTGCAACTTTTCCTTCACGTGGAACAGCAGGCAGCAGCAATTAGCTGTGCAAAGAGATCCTTTTGCTATCAACAGACCATAGGAAGTCAAATGCAGAACAGCTTGCCTCAACTCCAGATACATCTGGGACAGGCGCGTTGCCGGAGATAAGTTAACAGGAGATTGCAAAGGTTAGCTTTGCCAAAGTGAAAAAACTAAGAAGGTAGGGTTGTTATGAAGGGTATTAATAAGTACTACACCGAGGAAGAATGAATATAAATGATCATTATTTCATTTTTTCTTTTTCTTTTCTTGCTTATATACATAGCAACGGACCACCCGGTCCTAAAACAGATAGAAGGCTGAAATGTATGCCTGGTAAATGTACAGGAGGTAGCTTTTGTCTTTTAAGATCCTTGACAAAATAGATCCACTGATACAATGTGGAATCCCTATTTATACAGGTTGGAAACTGTAGACATTTTCCTTTTCTTTTTTGGAGTTTGATAATTTAGTAAGGGACAAAGACACTGGCTAAATTCAGTTATGGAACTGGCATTTCACTTGTGAGTTGTGACATGCGCATTAAAGGCTAATGGATTTGCCCACTGCACCACTGGTACCGTACCTCTTAGTTACATTAACCAAAACTGGTAGAATCTGGGAAGGTTTTACCATAGAATTCTGTTTATGGGCAGTGTCAAAATTTTAGGCAGGTTTATACCAAATGTCATTGGTTCTCAGGACACATGCTACATAGTGTGTGGATCGAAACAAACCATCTCAAGACAAGTAGAAATCCCTCTTTGTTAGGGAAGCGTTATGATTAGGCCATGTTATGTACAAAAGAGGTTTGATGTTACAAAGTTTTTAAATATTTTCTTCTGAATGACAAACAGTTTCAGACAGAGGGGGGTCTGCTAATATTACATTCAATTCCTGTCAACCAATCTGTTGTAACTTGCCCATGGTTTCTTCTTTCGTGTTTCTCAGTTAACAGAAAGGTTTCCTGCAGTCTTGCAGGAGACAGCCAACGGTTTGAAAGTTTAATCAGTGCCCAGAATAACGCCAGTACAAAGTAATTGCAAGAATAGAAATGTTCACTTTAATATAAACTGTCAGGTTTTCTTGCCTGAGTGCATTCGTACCTAGTTCCCTTCTCACAGTATTTCAATGTGTGCATGCTTCATTACTGAACATGTCATTCCTTTTATCCTTTCTTTTGTAGATACAGTTCAGACTTCACTGGATGATGGTAAAGCTATCCATTCACATATTGTAGAACCACATGTGTTATACAAATGTGGTGTGCATATGGGGTCAGCATTTTATATAGAGGGTTTTATAAAAAGGCTTGGAAATGTCCTGCATCATGGTTGGCTGCTAACATTAAAATAGTAACAAGGGTTTGGATCTCATTCCAATAAGGGAAATCAAAGTTCCATATCCATAATGAGCCATTTTGTAAGAGCAGTAACACACCTAAAAGTATGGGTTGTACTGATACAACCCACATCTAGGCATCTGAGGTGTGGCTTGTGTCAGTAAAACCCATGCCTTATTGAGTGTTATTGATAACATAAACCAGGGGTGGGTAAAGGTGTCCCGTCCAGTCAGTGGCGTAGCTAAGGGGGTGGTTTTAAGGGTTTGAACCCCCCCCCCCCCCCCCCGAAATTCATTATTCAACAACGTAGGAGAGAAAAAAAAATGTCAGCCCCCTGCGACATTGTAAACCCCCATTTTAATAAAAACGAATCCACGTCTGGGAGGTTACAAGACGTTCTCTACTTTTGACCAACTCTGGGGACACCTGGTTTTAAGTCCTGTGTGAATCATGCTTTAAACGGCTGTTGTTGAACCAAGACCTATAAGTACTCGACAAGTTTGCAATGAAAAACAGGAGAATGGACTTAGGGATCTAAACATCAGGTAAGGTAGGTTATTCTTTCTGTTATTGCATTTGTACATTTGCTGACTGCATAGTAGTTCTAAATGTGACTGTGAGGTGAAACATCACGGTTCTTAATAGGGCGATTTCGAGTACATTGCAAATTTGGAGTGTAGTTAATTTTTACTTACAGAAACACTTTTATAAATTATTACTAGGCTAAAATTTTTTAAAAAAAAAGTCAGTTAATCTTGGTTTTAATCACATATTTAATTGATATAATTACTGCATCCATCTCAATTAAATTTGTTTTATTACTGATGCTATTGTAATGTTGGAATGTATTTTCTATTGTTTTGGCTAGGTTACAGTATTTGCACTATTCACATTATTTTATTAATGTAGAATTAATACAGCCAAAATGATTAATTGGTACTCTGCTTTGGTGGTGTCTTAACCAAAACGAGGGGGACGAGATCGTTATCATGGGGTACTTTGAGCAAGTTTCATTGAGCTCTGTATTCTAATGCTGTGAGTAAAAGCAACAAACCTATGCCAAGGATATAAATAATATTGCTAAGAGGGACAAGACAGGGGTGCGAATAATATGCATTAAAAAATTAATCTCCCAAAAAATGAATGCGTTAATCGCAGAAGTTAACTGTGATTAATTGACAGCCCTAATTATTACCCATCTTCAAAAATCCACCCCTGGAACAAAATCCTGGCTACACCACTGCTTCTAGCTCATTTCCTTGTTACAGTCCTGTTAAATAGTTTAACTGAACCAATTAAACCTGCATTCTGGCTCTAAAATAGTTCATTATTTAACTTGTAGTGGAATGTTCCTCAAGGACTGAAACTGGATAACCCTGTCCCTGATCTAAACAGTGGTGCATCTCAATACCCGTGCCTTTAACTCTGCTGTTTTCCCTCAGGGCCAGTCCCTTCTGATTAAATTAATAAATACAATTAACATACAGAGACAACCAGGTTCCTTTAGACTGATTTTACAAGTGCGAAGTTTACAGTATTGAGACCAGGCAAGCCCTTCTGAGATCAAGTCTCATTTACCTGGTTGGTAAAACAAGATCTAATCCGGGACGCAATCTAAATAGAGAAAGACCATTTAAACACTGCAATCCCACATGACTGAACTGGCAGAGCGATTCAGACGCTAACTGTATATTAATGTATGAGACAACAAACCCAAGACTAGAATCACAAAATAGCCAGCTTACTGAAAATTGAACTTTTAGGTTGAACAGCTACAGTTTTTCGATCACATGTAAACTTCAAGAAAAACAAAAACAAAAAACTGTTTTAATATTGTATTGTAGGGGGTGTTCAGGTCAGAATTCAGGTGTGTCTGTTCAATGGCAGAGCTGTGAGGGGAAGAGGCAGACTACTCCCACAGTTCAACCAATCATTAAAGCCGTTTCCTCAATGTTCTGAGCAATGCCCTGTCTCTCACGGTGTGCAGCATTACGGCAGAGTTCCAAGAGGAGCCATGGTCATGGCGTGGTGCTCGTTAAAATCCTCATCTGAGAAGTTGAGTTGCTGTGAGGAAAGAGGGATGTAACAGACAGGGAGTACATGAGGAAATATTTTTTCCTATTTAATTGTTACTTTTCCTTTAATTACACAAGTAAACAGGATCCTCTTCAAATTCTTTACTTACAACAATCGCCACTAGATGGCAGTAGAATACTGGCTCTGTCTGACATCCTCAAGACAGATTCAAAAGTATTTCTATTCCCAACTACTGATGTTTCTTAATTTAAGTGTTTCTGAGTGCCTCTGAAGCTCACACCTTTGAATTTTGGATGCATTTGGACAAAAATATGGTTTTGTTATTGGTGTGTCTGTCTCTTTTATGTTTGTAAATATCTCACGTAGCCTGCAGTATTGTCTGTATTACATAAAACAGTCAAATATCTTAGTTGGTCATTGTCTTTTTTGTAATGCAATATTGAAAGTGTGGTTTCACTAGTTTGTTATACAACCTTATCATTACCTCCTTTGATTTGTAAACCACACTTTTAACAATAAAACGAGACATTGGTTGTCTAATGGCTTTGAAACGGCCTGATTGCTGGTGAGTCTATTGCAACACCAAAGTCTTTCTCATGGTCGGTCTGTTCTAGTCCTTTACCACCCATTTGGTTTTTAAATCCTGTAGTACAATTGCATGTAACACTACATGTTTGTTAACAGGATTGTAGTGTACAATGATGTCAAACATTTATCCACAGTAATCAGCATGATTATACCCACCTTTGCCCTAACCAGACACTCTCACACTGGTGATCAAGGTTTCATCTATGTATTACTTTGTGAAGGAATTACTTTGAAATATTTTACAAGGCCCCTTACCCCATCCCACATTTCCACTGAAACACATCTTATACAATGTGAATCACATACTGTTTGACTGCATCAAGAATATTCAGAACCAGTGTCAGCTGTAGTTAAACCATGTGTTAAACCATGTGTTGACCACATCAATGATATACTTTGTCTGCATTTACCAGAGCATATGTGGATGTTTAATTAGTGGGTATATCTTGTCTCCAATCTTCCCTTATCAATGGAGCACCATTGATTTGATGAGTTTGTTGTTAGGTTAACCAGGGAAATGGAAAATAGAATAGATATAGTACCTAAACCTCTGTTTAATATACCTTGCAGGTCATGGCATTAGGAACAGGGCTATGTTTGACTAGCACTACATGGACTAACTTGCTGGTTTCTCAAGTGTATACTGTGCAGTCAGTTTTATAAACAATGACACAAGAGCCAACAAAGCTGCCTCCACTTGTGCTTGAAAAATCTGTGGGGAAAAAAAACCAAAAACATTGAAAAATCAGCTTGGTACACAAATATCCCTCTACGGGGAACAAGCTGCAGAGGACATAACGTGCAGCAGACGAATTACCGTAAAACGGCAAAGTAAAAACAAAGCAATATCATTTGCTCTTTTCAATTTCTTTCTTCTTCCAAGATGCAGACTATAGGCATGCAGTGGGACCTAATTATAAAGAAAATATGATTATTTGACTTTCCTTCCCTCGCTCGGTTACCTGTATCTACAGCTGGCTTGTGGCTACAGGCTCCATAACACCTACGCAACTCCCCTACAGAATATGTGTACATAGCCTAATCCTGTTTTCAAAATGAACCACTTAACATTCAGGGGGGACCTTGCATTACCCTAAAGTGTTGCCTTAAAAGTTCACCATTCACTCAAGGTCCCCAAATTCAGCACAGTGCTTTAAAATCCATATTCTTATTTCTTATTCACATGAATAACCTTATCACTGGTGCCTATAACGCCAGTAAAAGAAAAGGAGAATCGATGATAATGCTGCTAGTGATAATCGGTGAACAAAATGGATTTATCAGAATGTGACAATGCTATAGAGAAATATGTCCACCGTACATTCAGTTTGCCAAGGTCTGTGTCCGTGTAGTAAAGAGGATATTAGCTAAAAGAACGTGACCTGAGGCACAAGTGACGCTAATATGGGATGCAGAGGATATTAAGTGGCAGCTAGGGGCAGAAGGTTGGATCAACATAAATTAGTATTCCTGCGCAAATATTCCATGCATGTCAAAATATTATAATCAGTTCTCTGTGGAATGAGAAGCTAATGCAGATGAGCTCAAATCTTGACACCATACATTGACTCATTCTGGAATGCATCAGGACGTGGGTAGCAGCAGAGATGTGAAGGAGCTGTAGCTTTGACAGGGAATGCAGTGGGAGGGCAGCAAGGAAAATATATCAATTGTCGATCTTATTTAACCATCAGTTGGCCTCATTCATGACTGAGGGCCTTGTTTTGGTGCAAGGGCAAAGGCACATTCTGAAAGAGGATTACAATAATTTCAGCAGTATAAAACTAGGACAATTTTCATACCAATCATTCATCACCCATAACTTTAAACTCTCAAACATAAGAACTTATTTTCAGTGTTTACTCGAGTAAACTACAACATGTGTGATTAGGTACCACTACCAGGAAACAGCAACAACTTTAACAAAGCACTGTCTTTGAAATATCTGCATATTCCAAATTAAAGTATAAAATGCAGTAAAAGCAAAGACAGCAAAGGTCTTTATCAGTGGTAACATTGCTAGTACTAATGAGAATATGCTCCAGTGCAAAGTTTGTTCCTCGTTTTTCAAAGAGAAATAAACAACTGTTAATGCTATTTTGCAATATTTTTTTTACAGGAAATATTAGTCTTTTTTTTATAAAAATTGGACTGCTCTTTCCTGCAGCTAAGTTTTGTCCTGATAGTTTTAAAGAGTAAGTATAGCGTTACACGTCCCTACGTGCTGCTACAACTGTTTAAATAACATACCTGTCATTTTTCTTGCTTTATTTTATTTATTATTTCTTATCAATGTAACAGCCAGACAACTTTTTGCACTTACAGCTTTAAAATCTGTTCCTAAGCTCTTTTCAAAATGGCCGCTCTAGTGCACTGGGGTTTGGGATCTGTCCTCTAAATCACTGCAGGAAGAGCTCTGGCTTTTCTGTTCCGTACCACATCATGGATCGTTATTGCTGTGTTACCTTGAGGTACTCCACACTGCTGTTGACAGCAATTCCAATGACTTCTTTTGATGGCTTAATGCCATGCACAACGGATATAGTGGGGAACTCATCACACTGTGTTCAGATGTCCTTACAGTATATTCTAAGTGTTAAGTAACTTTTTCTTGTCACAATGCCCATCTGTTATGATATAGGCTACCATAACCAAATTCATAAACCTGTTCCTGCCCCTCTGAATCTGTGCCTTTCAAAATGCTGAACATTATTAAAGGAGTTACAGTTACAGGAACCAATGCAATGTTTGTGATTGAACAGAATGGACTCCAGCAGCCGATGTTGTAAAGAAGACATTGAGATGTAAAGACCTGATGCATAACCAATGTATCAAAACTGATTTATGACCAGGCATATGTTAATAGAAATATCAAAATAATGGCAATTATGTTGAAAAAGATATTGCAGGAATATGTACAGCATAGCAGAAAACTAGGGGAAGTAAAGCGTTATGTTTTAAACTCTACAGTCTGCTCAGTAACATTTTAAGTGTTACATTATGTACTGTGCTATAGCACAAGCCCAGCAAAAGTACAGCATGTTAAAGAAAGCTAATCCATGGTTACAATCGATGTATTCATATGCTTGGGGAAAAAAACATGCAAAACAGCTCAATAACAGTGTAAACAGACAGTGTCTTTAACAGAGTTGAATTAAAGAGCAAGTACTGCATTTCCATTATGGCTTTATCATGTTTGCAAATGGAAGTGCACAATAACTAAATGTTATGGACTTATTATGTTAGCCACACAAACCCACAAAAGCATGCCACAGTGTACTAAAGCATGGTAACACTTTATGCAATCCTGGTAAAGAACGTAGACGTTTGATATAGCATGATAACTACAATGGTAAAGCATGGTGAATGCGCTGCGGGAGTGTTATTGAAATGATTGCCGCTGCTGCCGATGTCAGCGGGTGGCCTCTGGAAGCGCAGAGATGCTTCTCGGGGGGCGGGGCTTTTTTCGCTAATTATTTTTTCCTTTAAATAAATAATCAGTTGGGAGGGGGTGGTCTTATAGTGGTATTTATAGACACTGTGAAGTGTGCCTGTTCACAGCCTAGTACAGTGAGAAAACCTGGTGCATTCACATTGTGTTATACTGTAACCTGGAATCATATGCTATACATTCTTCTATGTTCTTTACCATGCGTTTGCATATGTATCACCATACATCCACTGCGCTACACTTTGGCTCAAAAAACATGAAATTCACGGACTTGCTGTATGTTAGTCATAGTGATTCCACTAAGATAGTGGCTCTATTTTTGCCTATAACTTGTATATTACCAGTTTAAATGAATATAAATATAAAATAATGAAGGAAAGAAAGACAAAAAATTGACAGATGTTGTCTCTTGGTATTAGAAATGAATGGTCCACAACGTTTCAGTAATTGCCTGCACAAGTCATGTGTCAGTACAGCTTGCTAATGACCTGCGTTTGACCTACTAATAGTCCTCTGCAGCTAACATCTTTTCTGCGTCAGTCAACAGCTTAGGATCACATATAGACAAATCAGTGGTCGTTTTCTGGGATGTTTGTGAAAACATAGACACATGGCAAAGGAGATTTTATTCAATTAATATACAGTAAATAGTGGCGGATCTAAATGCTGTTCAGATCAGAAAAATGAGAAGAGATATTTAGTGTAAACTGAAAATGGCAGATTTGTTCCTATTTTTTGTATTTAAACGGAGGTGGTATTTAGATTTCTTGCTGTTTAGATCGGCTGTATTGACCCCAGGGTTCCTTGATTCCTGAAGCACAGATCAATACAGACACAGATGCTTCTTCTAGTCAGGCCTTCACTGTCACTTTCAGAATTATGCATATTAGGGTCTACCCACTTTACTCGCAGAATTTGCATGGTGTCACCTCCCAATATGCCAACTGTCTAATCAGTTGCTAAAAAGTGGCAACAACAATCAGTGTTCTTAGTTCCCTGGCTGGAAGCAATACTTTATTCCAAGCGGACGAGACTGCTTACTACTACAAAAAAATAGAACGTTTTTGTCTCTGTCTGATATAAATAACATGTGCATACAATTTAGTAAGATGTTTCAAAAGTATTAATTGACACACCAGAGGGAGTTTTTGTTTCAATTCAAAGCTGCAATTGTTACACTAAATGTATTCTTTGGTGTCTGTTTAATACATTCTTCTACAGTTTAGCCTTGTTGTCTCCACTTTTATCAGAAAGCAGATCTTGATGTTTGCATTCCCTTTGGAGGGGGGAGGTAAGCTTCACCTCTCCTGTTTTCTACAATATCAGTGTGTGAACAAAATAGACAAGATAAGTTTTAAATTTCATATTCAAGCTCCGCTATACCGCTATAAAAGGGGATGATATTTTCAACCTGAGCTTATAAGATATTTTAAATATGTAAAAAATGTTTTGAAAACTCTATTTGACAATATAAATAATATACCTTGACATATAAACTAAGTCAAGGACCCCCTCTATTTGATCCAACAGTCTTATTAAAGAGAAGTGGCTTCCAGGGAAGTCTCGCCTTGATTTTTAATTGGTTAGGGTTCTTTCAGCTAAGTTCAGAAGCTGCTCTTCAGTTTTACTTCACCATAGATATATGTAACATAGGCTAGATCAGCCAAAGTGTATTTATAGAAGTAAGAGCCAGTGCCATCTAGTGATCTGCCACTTCGGATCAAGTTTCCTTCTGGTTTTGATGACAATACACTGCTGTGCACTATGTAGAGCTGGCACTTATTAATGTAAAGAGGCTTTGGTTGATCTAGCCTGCCTAATACATGTCTATAGCAGGGAACTAGAACGGAAGTAGCTCCTGAAGACAAGTACCTTATGTGATTTGATGCTGAAATTCCTCCAGAACAGAAACAGAAATAGACCTGGAAAAGTTCAGTAATGCATTCCTCCACCAGGTGGAGCCTTGCATACAGCTAATGTGTGCTCTGTTTCCACCCACAACTGCAGTCTGTTAGGTAAGCTGAAGCTTATTCACTCTTGTGCATGCTGCAGTAGCATAAGATGGAATGTGTGAATCGATTTCTCGAATGGTCTGACTGAGCTGACATTAGTTCTTTATCTATGGGCCCGTGGTACTCAGAATTGCTTATCTATGACATCCCGACCCCCCAAAAGTATTCAAACACAGATAGCAAAGTATTGGATTGGGCTGTGATGACCAGCTGACCAACTCCATAGCATTGCAATTATTTCTATGGTGACAAAATACTTCTAGTTAGAAACTGGGTTATTGAATCCCAGCCTACATTAAGGCTGTCTGAAACTATTTATGTAACTCAATTAGAAAAGTTATCATGGCAAATGTCAGTAATAAATGGAGCAACCTTGATAATCATTACATTTTTCAAAATTAGAAATATTCACCTACATTTTTTTTATTAATGTTCTATTCATTCCAGATTAAATCTGAAATCCGTATTCTGAAGTAATTCCATGCTGTATACAAGGTGTGCAGTAGTAGCATTTTATATAGTATACATACTATGAGGTTTTAGATAGTAGTATACGATTGATGCTTGTTATATACAAGTTCTATACAAGAAGTGTGCATATACAAAAGTGAGCTCTGTCATGATCCTTCACACATGGAGTGTGTGTGTTATACATGTGTGTGCGTTTACATGCTAAGCATTTCAGTAGTATACCAGTAAATTATTTCTGTATCATTCTTCAGTTCTTTTATCTGCACTTTATCAGAAAAGCAATACAATAACCAGTGCATGCACATACAGCTCACAATCATGTAATAATCGCACAGTGCTTGAAAGCATTTTATCAGATTATTGCCAAATGCAATCTGAAACATCTACAGGAAGCTAGCAGTGTATAATAACAGCTGAGCAAAATCAAGTCAGTTGTTATGTTCGCCATGTAGCGTGCGACAGACAGATGGACGGACATCAGAGCATTTGAATGAATTTTTAATTGTCTTATGCAACTTTACCCGACAGGGTTAATCTGAAATCAGTGTGAAAGCTTTTTGTCATATCAGTAATCAACCCAGTCAAGCCAGTCCATCAGTGACCTGCTTGTGTGTCCTCTGGAATTTACAAAAGCAAGGACGCTGTTGTAAAATTCTTTATCTCAGCACATTTTATTTCAGCAAAAGCTAAATTAGAAGATAGACTAATGACCCGTCTGATCTTTAGCTTGCACACATCAGGTAGAATACCAATTTCTGTATTCACAGATTCTAGATGAGGTTGTACTGTACAATCACGCAATGTTGGTCTGCAATTTAAACAAAGAAAAAACTGCTTTGGAATTAATATTCTGTGTGTGTGTGTGTGTGTATGTATATATATATATATATATATATATATATATATATATATCATCTCATATGGTATTTGGCCTCATACACTTTTCCTCCTGACTGATACAAGAACGGGCAAGACTATAGACCAGTCCTACAGAACAGAATCACATAACAGCAAATGTGTGTTAACATTTATTTTACCATTATCAATAATATATACAACTGTGCTTGCTTTCCATTATATTAAATGCCCACATGGTGGAGGAAATCACTTCAAGAGCAGCTTACTGATAATATCAGTGTCACTTGTTTCCACTGCGCATTTAAAAGTTAGTCAGACAACAATCTAAGGACAGCGTTCTCGACAAACAATAGAGCAAACATTACAGTGCTAGCTGGTGTGTGTTTACACCAAGGAAGAGCAAAACAAGAATCCCAGGCACCATACTGCATAACAAACATGTATCTGATGTGACAGCACTATATTGTATTACAAAAAAGAGGTACCATTGACATTTACACTTGAGTTTGATAATGGCCGGCAAAATGACATAAAGCTAACCCTGACAGATACATTCCCATTGGGATGTCATTATAATCCCAGTATATTATCCTAAAGAAACCATTTCAAAACCACTTGCACACCAAACCATTATTATAACAAGGATGTCATTGGCATTAATCTCAATAAGGTGATCAGTAACATATTTTGGCATATAATCTCAGTAGCTGACCAGGTTTCATCGCTTCTGTAGATAAATTTAGTGTGACATACAAACAAACAGACAACAAGGGTGCCTCCATATATCTCCTGATTCTGATACTATTATCGGTGCTAAAGAATGTCATCAGAAAGTTTCACCAGAATGTCAAAATACTCACACAGGTAGTTGTAGGATTTTATGAACAGCATGATATCTGGGGTCATCTTCATGTGCAACTGTGCTGCAGAAAACGTCCTTTTCAATCTGCAGGACTTGTAAGATGTTCTCCTGGATAACTGTTAAAACCTGAACCAAGCTGGTGTGATGCAACCTCCAACTGAGTCCATGCTCATCATCCAATGATAAAGGTAGAGGGCAATCATGATATAAAAGTGTGTCTCCGGCCCTTTTAATACCCAGTACGACTTGCAGCAGCTTAATGAAAGTCTTAAACTGTTCATATTATTATTCCTGCAATACAGAGAAAGTAGCTTCAAATTATATTTTAACAGTTTTAGTTTTAAATAATATTTATTGCAATTATAAAATATATACGTAGTATGATAATGTGTAATAATATGGGAGGGACAATGACTAGTAAATATCCACAAAGTAGTTGCTGACAGCGATCTTTGTAGTGCTGTGCGCTGTGGTATTGGGTCATATAAGCAGGAATGTATCCCAATACAGACATGTATGGGGAGATCTTCTCCAGCAGGGATCTACTGTTCCAGTAATGTTGCAATTGAAATACAGGGGCCAATATAAAAGATAGAAACTGGACATAGCAAACTAAAAAAGGTTTTTGAAATGATTTCTAAAAATCCAAATGCACCTTTAGCAAGACGAAACTAGACAAAATCAGACTGAAGCTGCTTTTCTCATTGAGATAAGTAGGTGCTGCTCTGTACCTCAAAATGTTTTCAGCTGTCAAAAGATTATTTCAACCTCCCCTCAAGCAGACTAATACACAACATGACACCTGTTTCAAGCAGGTGTGGAAGCAATGCCTGGAAGCAGTCCAGTTGTGTGTCAGCAGCACCAGGAATTGTATCATAATTAGCTTCTATATTTGCACTGATTTGAATCATCTACATATTCACTGAATGGCAGTGAATTCATTTTTTTCCTGTAAATGCAGTAGGTGGTATGTGTTGTGTGTCTTTTTGATGCAGCCCATTGAACTCATGCTGCTCAGAAACGCAGCAAGCTCTGAGAAATCACGTTTCTCCACTTTAAGGATTCCCTGTCTTTGTGGAAATGAAAAACATATTGATCTTGGGTCCTTGTTTAAAGCATCGGCAACCTGGATAAGCAATCTGGGGCTAAGCAGAAGCAATTATTGATGTTTTGTTGATGATGGGTTTGTACTTTTAGGTATACTGGCACAACAGAACCTACAGGGTTTGGACAAAACAATATTAACGCCGTCCATAAGACATAATGCATTATGCTGTTTTTTGCCTTACACTGGTATCATCTAAAAATACAAGACCCCCCTTGGGTTTTTTGTTGAATTAATGTCTTTATGGCATATTAATATTTCCCAAGCATCATCTTTTTGAGAGCACTAATATCAAGCTCATAGCTATTTAACACAACCGATTTAACAGTTTTTGAGTCTAACTCTGTAATTATAAAACATAGTTGCTGTTTTTGTGTACCAGAACCCAGCAGCAACACGCTAAGTATTATGGGCAACTTTGAAATCCCGAATAGGGCAGCAATAGGCAGCAAGGCCGGCCTTGATTTGTCATGAGCCTTCAAGGATTTCAAATTGTTTTGGAGGGATACTGATGAAACTGATTTGCATAGGGAGATTCTGCTTGTTTACAGAATAAATGTCATAAGCATAAATCCATCAGTGAAACGCAACCCGTTTATACAAAATGTTTGTGTGACAGGCGGTGTGTGTTGCTTATTTTCTGGACAGTCCTTGTAAAAAAGCCTTGCTGAATTAAAACAAAAAGTAACAACCAGCTTTATTTCTTGCTGATTGCCTCTTTAATGCATGGTTATAATGTAATCCCCCTTCATCCATTATTAGAATGTCGTGCCACACATTCACACAGTCTGTGTTAGGCTGTGACATGTTTGACACACCTAGCGCTAGTACTGTATGCAAGAGCTAGCACCTTGAAATGGAATCAGGTAGGCTAGCTACATTTACTGTATAATAAATAAAAAGTGCAGAACAATAACTTATATCCCTCAGTCTCCCCTACTGGTATTTCTGGTTATATAAGAAAGACCTGCAAGGTTTCAGAGCTACACAGTTTTCCATTAATTTCCATTAGAATCTAACACTGCACACCTAACACTTTTATTTCAATAAGATAAAAACTATCAAAAATGTAGTCAAGTAGACATAGTCTCACTGAGCTCTTTATTAGGACCCCCCCTGCCAAATATTGCCTTGACCCATCAATGAGGGCCTGCGTCACAAGATGCCTGAAGGTATTGTGTCGGATTGTGGTGCATTCCTCCGGAAGTACAGTCCACATTTGGTTATTGAGGTAGGAAGAGGATTGCACCCACACGTTTTGCTTTCAAATTCATTCTACAGATGCTCCATTGGATTCAGATCCATGATTGTACTGGCACAGGGAAATGACAGAAGTCATTCTCATGCACAAATGCTACATGAACGTCTGCTTCTATCCTAAACTTACAGTACAATTTAAACCACAACCCTTAAATTTAAACCTTAAAGTCAGTAGATTATATAGCATTTGAAATAATATTCTCTTCATGCAACTACTGATAAAAAATGTTCTATGTACAACACATGTTATTCAAAGTGGGATGCTTCTGGAGCATTTACTATAGCACAGGACGAATTGACCACCTGCCTCTCATGCAGCAGCAATTCACAGACTATACCAGCACGATGGATGAGTTGCGTTATCATCATGAAAGGTGTCCTGTTTGTCAGGGTAGATATTCAGCATTGAGGAGTGGTCTTCCCTTGATGGGTAATACAAGCAATGTCTTAGCAAAACTCTGATAAATGTTATTTTAAGGAAATCCATCCCCCACAGCCAAGACTTCATGCTTTTACATGTGTCACACAGAAACATCTATTAAATGCCTTATGTCTTCTGTAACCCCCTTCCTTTATATCTTAATTTCTCTAGGGTTAAAAAACAAATAGTGATGTATATACAATATATGGTGGGCTACTGTATTATTTTAAATTACACACTGTAATCCCTGGCATGCATCTGAACCATTGTTCTGTACTTTCATGTGACGTGTAGGAGTGAACACCCACACTAGCGGTATGACTGCTGTTTGAAGAGTGGAAAACCCAGTTATCTTTCATGTTGAGAAGCAGCTGTGCTTGTATCTGAATATGAAGGCCAGCATTAATCAAGCACAAGGTGGATGGATGCCAAAGAACGTTAAATGAATGGCCGACACTTTTTGATGATAAAAGAGGGGCTTCACAACAATTACTGTGAAAGGAACTTTTATACAGCATATCTTTTCTTTTTTTAAAAAAAAAACATGTTTATTGGTTTTTTGAATACTGACAGTTAGCTGATTGTTTGTTGTCATCAGAGTGAAACATGGAGATTACTGGGACATTGCTGGTATAAACAAGAAAACAACTTCCGGTTCTCAACTTATATCAATACTTTTGAAAGGCTGGGATAAAAATAACCAGACATTTCAATGCTGTTTAAAAGAACAACCTACTTTCATTTACCAATAGGATTTGGTTTCCATGACAACTAAAATGTAGGTCGTCAACTAGCTTGTATAAAAGAATCTTTTAACATGTAATCCTCAAAAAAGCATTACACTGTATTCCGTATCAGCTGAATTATGTTTTTTATCTTAAAACCAAAATCATTTTGGGAGAGAAAAACAGTATTTGGTTGCTCCTTTCTGAATAAACACGTATTTCTGGTATAATGGGTATGGTAACATACTGTACTGTAACTTACTATTGCTATGAACACTTCACATAATACCTGCTGCACAGGAAGTGACATTTTATAATAAGGATTTTCCCTTAGTGAAATAAAGCCGTTTAGAGCCAATTTGATACCATTTAATGATACACAGCTTATAATACACCTAATCTTATATTTAATCAAACAGCTGCTGACAAACAGCATTTAGCCTACCACTCAGTTATCAGAAAACAAATCACAGTTAATACATGCTGATTTATAGGCTTACCAGACGGGTATCTCTTCTGTGTATGCTTAGAAGCTAATGTGTGCCTTAATCATCAAGCCAATCCTTGTGATTTCGGATATATAATATGAAGAACTCTAGAGATATAGGGTTGTATTGTCTGGCTGTTTTGGCAGTGTGTTGATCTCTGAACCTGGAGCCCAGGGTTTGATCCACAGTCACGTCCAAGGTTGTTGTTGTGTTATTTGTTTAATATTCAATGCAGTGCGTCCATTATTATTTTTCTCCCATTTTCAAATGTTGCTTGAGGGTGCTTCAGATTGATTACTGTATTTACATTTTTTGTTCTAGTTATTGATTGTTTACTTTTCAGAGATGTATTAAAACTCAGAAAGGAAAAGCACCCAAAGCACCCGTCTACTACAGAGCTCTCAAACATATCTCTCTAATTACATCTGGTACACAAAAGCCAATCTAACCATTAACCTAGCCCCCTAGTTGATGTAAGAAAAATAACGTATAACAAAAATAATCTCTATAGATGCTACAAAGAGATGCTAAGGAACAACAAGAATACATTCATTAAGATAACTGATATTTCATACCTGCGCCAAGTTGTTCTTTAAATCGTGCTTATCAAGCTCTTAACTTGTTCCAGTCTTCTCAGATATTTCTTTTCTCAGATGCTAAATCCTGATCTGCAGCAGCAAATTTTAAAAATATTTTAACTTAAAAGTGTAATTTGATTGATCTAAATACTGGGATGATATTAAATCCCATTTTTGTTTCAAGAGTGCATCCTCCAAAGGAATTCATTCCATATGAATTCTCAGACTAATTTAATCCAAAAATCAAGTTAGCAAGCAATGCAAAAATTAAATGCAAGAGGTTAAAACTGAAAATAAAGAGGCAGCTTTCAAATTTATATCTGGGAATAAAAAGTAGTTATAATAAAGTAGTTGAAGAGAGCAATTTGAAGAGGTTTTTTTGATAGCTGCTTCGTTAATAAGATCTACAATAATATAAAAATTATATAATGTGCATGTGACAGGCAGCAAATTAATCTGAGTCAGCAATCTCCCTCCTGACCTGTGAGGGCACGGTATAACAGGAACAGTGTGCCCGGGACTGGATGGTTTGACAGTTCATTCCAGGGTCAGTCGGAAGTCGGCCACCCAAAAAGGGGGCGAAGCCACAATACTAGAAGTCAGCATCTTACTGCGGTAGGCGATGTGTCAGTCATGGATTGGAGGAGACATGATTGCATTTGCTACCAAAGGGGGCGTGACTGAAGGTATATCAGGGTATGTGACCGAGCGATCTGTTCCTCTGTTATGGTTACGGAAACGACCGAGAGGAGTAAAAAGGAAATCGTGAGTGTTTTGCATTGTGCCTGTCTGTCTAATCATTGTCACCTTTATAATTAATAGAAGACTGAAATCCGGGAGCTATCGCTAATCCGCCAGCATCTAACCCGGACTACACTACACTACTATTTCACTGTTGCCATATAATTCACCACTTGCACCAAGGAGCAAGTGGTGATCGTGTGTGTGTTTAAAAGTGTATGTCTTTATTGGTATTATTGTTTCGGGACTGAACCCTGTGGTTTTACTGACTTTACACATAGTTGTGTATAGTCAGTGTTATTATTTAAAGCAATTAATAAAGCTTTGTTTTCATCACTTGAACTGTTGTTGCACTGTTGTTTCTAATGACTGCATCACCGCTACACCTGTGCACTACAGACCACTTTGCAACAGTGCACTAATTAAGCGATAGAACCCGTCAAAGCGGGCTCTACCGTGTGCTAGATGACCGCGACTGGAGTTATGCGTCCCGAACCGTAGGCGAGGTCGCTACCACACGGTAGAGCACGCATTGAGAGGGCTCTGTTGCTATTAGAAAATGATTTATTTATTTATTTTCTCTTTAAAAAAAACTTTGATCGCTATTAAAAAATGATTTATTTATTTATTTTCTCTTTAAAAAAAACTTTAAAACCTATATTTACCTTGAACTTCTGATATTTCGCCGGGTAACTTTCCGCTGAAGAAAATAGTCCCTAACATAATTAGAGTAGAAAAAACGACATACACGTAGAGAAAACGTTATTATTATTATCTGGCTAACATATTTATCTGGACATGTACAACTGCGGGGCGTCATTCAAGCAGACAGGGAGTGGATTGGCTGGTGCGGAAAGAACTGAAGCAGGGTTGGCAGTTTGACTGGCTGATTTTGAGGGAGGGTGTTGTTTGGATCCAGCTGATGACAGAATTGTGGACCAATCGTGTCTTTCCTGTTGATTTGCTGTCCAGTAGCTGCGAATTGAGCCTTCTTTACGGTGTCCTGTCACAGACATGATTTCGCTTGTCTCTAGACCAGAGTCAGAAAGTATGTTTAAGTAGCTTTTTATGTTATCAGATTAGTTGTAGATTTAGAATGTTAAGGGAAAAAGCCGATATTTATGCGCAGATTGATGAACAATTTTATTCACAGTTAAGCACTTCAACGTTCCAGTGGCCATCTATGCAAAATAGAAGCTCGCTAGATCTGGAAGGAGGCTGTGTGGTCCAGTGGTTAAGGAAAAGGGCTTGTAACGAGGAAGTCCCCGGTTCAAATCCCACCTCAGCCACTAACTCATTGTGTGACCCTGAGCAAGTGACTTAACCCCCTTGTGCTCCGTCTTTCGGGTGAGACGTAATTGTAAGTGACTCTGCAGCTGTTGCATAGTTCACACACCCTAGTCTCTGTAAGTCGCCTTGGATAAAGGCGTCTGCTAAATGAGTGAAATTGAAATTGGAAGCTGATTGGCTGTTTGCACTCAATCGTTTTCTAATAACAAAAAGTTTCATAAAGTAACTATTCATCCTATATATTGTATGAAGTTCACTCCTAATTGGCTACTTCTAAGTGTTCCGGTTCTGTCACTAGTCATGCTTCTGGTTGTATCTTCATTTGAGGTCTTCTGATGCAGAGGTCTTGGCTGTTCCAGCTTTCAAGTTGCATTCAGTGTGTGCAATATTGTACTCTTAGTCATTATACATCCATGCAATATGTCGTTTAACAAAAAATCACGTCTTGCGTTTGGTTCAAACAGTAATATTTTGCACCAAATCTCATGAGCCAGAAGCAGAGCAATGGGTATTATGTCTTATAAGTCAAAGAAGCCCATTAGAAGTACATTTCTGATTTCTGATTCTAACATGTTGAACAATGAGCATTACTGCAGTAAGTAGAGCAAGGCTATTAAAATATGATTACAGCCCATGGGAGCTCTGGTTAAAACACTTGGTTCATCTCTCAAATGTTTTTTTTTTTCATCACTAACATTGAACTTGTAAATGGTACATTAATTTACTGTCTGAAACCAGTACAAAGGCAACAAAGAAGGAAACAACTGGAAACAATTACTGCCAAGAATGTATCTGACATTTATTGGAATTGTCTTTTAGTTACATTAAAGTTTTTATTTTTTAATTCATTTAACAGCCTGTAGAAGAAAGCTGTGTCTCAAAGAATGTGTCAAACGAGAACAAAAATCTTCCAAATTAACACTTCCTGTAGGCTGTTGGCAGCAACACCATCACACCGCGTCCCTCTGGTAAACTTTCCAAAGCTTCACATTGACATGGCTTGAAGGTATTTCATTAAATTGGCTTGGCCACCACCATTGTTTATAGAATGTTTGCATAGTTTGTTGGTTGAATGTGGGTGCCTTTAACAGATGCTGCCTAACATCTGCGCCTTGTAAGGGTAGTGTAGTGTGATTGGGGCGAATCATGAACTCAGGGGGGATACAATCGTGTGATTTCTTATTTCAAACTTTCCAGTATGTATGTGACATTAATATTACAGTGACAAGATCGGGTTTAGAAATGTATTGGCAGCAGAACAGTATTTAGATCTATCCTCAGTCAACCTTATTCAAGTGATTATCAGTTACCGATACAGTATAGGGTCGAGTATCCAGATTGGTAGTACCTTGTCCCAATAAACCATAAGTAAAGAGTGGTTTATACTTGTGCAATCGTCTTTAAAGGCCATTTCTAGCCTCTCTTGTCATGTGACTGTCTAGAGATCCATGGATATCTGGTAGACAGTTTAAATTTTCTTAACTCTATCTGGTTGTGTCACATGACCGTCTTCCGCAAGACTGAATTACGAACCAACCTTTAGATGTTAGTTTAGGTTTTGCAGGCTACAGTGTGTTGTGCTTTGAAAGCAGGCAAAGCTAGATGCTTGCAGTAGTTTTCAGATTGTGTGAATCAATTAGCTTATTCATTCGAATTTAAGATGGACTTGAATTTAAGACGCAGCCCAAATTTCCAACCCTCAATATAAGGAAAAAAGAAAATATCAAATAGAGATGCATTTACAAAGATACAACCTCAATTACGGGGGTATGATCAGCATTTCTGATCTGTCCAAGCTGGTACTGTTTGTTAAAATGATGCCCAATAACAAAACGCTGAAATTGTAAAAGCTTCTCTTTTTCAAAGGAATACGGTATTCAGAAAATCAGCAAACCAGACTGCTTACACCCCCATTAGTCTGGTTATTTATATGTTGCACTCTAATGTTGCACTCTAATTGCTTCATTAAATTATCTGTTCATTTTTTGCTTGGTTTAACAGAGCAAAAGATTTCAACTGCACATTTAAACCTAAATTTGGTGGCTTTTAAAATAATGGCAACTAAATCCATTTAGGGAAAATGCCTTTAAATAATGAAATGTGACTGGTAGAGCAGAAAGCAGTTGGTGTTACTCTGCCTGTTAGACTCCCTCTGAGGCCTCCAGTTTTAATGGGTTCATTATCACATTTACTGGGAGTCAATAATGTGTGGGGAGGAGCAGAGCCACAAAAAAACAAAAAAAAAACAAACGCTTATTATTAATATTCCATCATACAATTACATTCATACAAACACAAACCTTTTAATCACAAGCATATTTTTCTATGTTTTAAATTGTAACTAAATAATGCTTTTGGATGTTTCTTTCCTTTTGTAAACAATATTGTTAGCATACCAGGGAAATATATTGAGGTTGGATAGACCCCTGAGCTACTGGAACAATACGGAGGAAGCACCAGCGACCTGAGACCGAGGGCCCCAACGTGGAGGAGATACCCGATTGTCTACCACGCTCTAGCCAAAGTTAAGTACTGGAACTAGGGTCAGGCCTAGTGCAGGTAACACGTTGAGGTCAACCCGACCAACTGGGGTGGGGGGAGAGACCAGTGTACAATTGGGGCCAATGACCAGCGGGGTACTCGGCTGCATTTTCTTTTTGTTTCTCCTCCCAGCCACGTGAGCCGAGGATGAGCGAAGTGGAGTGGGAGATCTGATCAAAAGCCGCAGCGACATCAGCCGGAACCCTGAGCGCCCAGGATGTGGACAGTTGTTTTGTGATAGCTAAGGCCTTTACAAGTGGAATCCAACGTTCCAATTACCATTATCTTTTGAAGAGGGCCGTGGCAGCCATGCTCATGTAACTATATCATGGTTCATGTGATTATTAGTGCTGCTGTTGAGTGTTCACCCTGCTGTGATTAGGCCCCCATGTACTAGTGTGCCTTTTCCATACTATTGCTATTGTTGTGCTATCCATGTAAGTTATTTTACTATATAGGATGATGTGAGGCTATGCGTCACGGATTAAGTTGGATCGTGGAATAGCTAACAATAGAGCCGTAGAGGTCAGAGCTCTTCAGATGAGGTTTTTATTGTTATGCAATAATTGTATATTTGGATGGTATTACCTATGTCTTGTATGTGTAATAACATCTTTGAAATACCTACTTACTGTTCTTGTGGTTGCTGTACATCTGTTGTGGTCTGGGGTGGTCCAACGGAATCTGAAAACTACCTGTGTAAAGGAAAAGAGAAGGAAAATATGGTTAATATCATATTGCCATATACTTACCTGGGTTTCCCTGTAAAGTCCACCCACCAAGGGTAGGGGTGACATAAGCACTTGTCAAGTTTTTATACATCATTTAACACAAATATATATATTTCTTACATCAACAGGGGATGGGGGGGGGGCAGAATGTTGCGCAGAGATTTTTTCTTTTTAATTTATTTTTATTAAGTTAGCCATTTTAATGTGTCCAATTATAATTTCCCCCCCGATTTTCTCCCAATTTGGAATGCCCAATCGCTTTTTCTCCTCACCACAGCAATTCCCCACATGGCTCAGGAGACCCGAAGATTCAGTGGACGTCCTCCGATCCCACAACCAAGCCAGCTTCCTTTTTCACCCAGGAACTCGAGAGCGGATGTTAGAGAGCTACTGACCTCTAGAGGACAAAGGCCAGCCCTGCAGGTGTCTGTTCTGAGCTCACTGGGCGCCTGGCCAGCAGACTTCACTGTAGAGCGATGAGGAGAAACAGTCCCTGCCAGTTTTCCCTCCCTAACCCACAGGAGCGCCTGACCCAGTGCGACACTGACTGCGCTTCTACCGGGGGAGCCACTCAGGGACTTGGTTCGTGGTTTTGATGTACTTAGAGAGAAGGCATGTTTGAGAGCTGAATAGGCAGGGTGCTTTGAACTTAGATTGAACTCAAGCCAGTAATCTGTGACAACTGCAAGATGTGGGAAATCCGAGAAAACCCAACAGAGCTCAATCAAGTTTGTGTAAAGTGCTGCACGATCCAGGACTTGCTTCAGCAATTAAGCCTTCTAGAAAAGGAGCTGGAGGAAACGAGACAGCAACAGGAGCTTGAGGAGCTGACACACCCACAATTCATGGAAGTCTGCACCCCTAGCAGACTGAAAGCCACCAGGGAGATGGAAGAGAGTCGAAACAGCTGGGTTCAGATAGGCAGAAGCAGGGAAAAAAAGAAACTTTGTCAAACACAACCACCAGAAATCCAGCCATCCAACAAATTTGAGCCACTTCAACATTTAGATGACCAAAACCAACATCAAGACAATGAAGGAAACAACATCCAGGACCCTATAAACAGTGCTGGCCAGGCAGCAAAAAGAAGGGAGGTCATGATTGTTGGGGACTTCATATTGAGAAACACAGCAAGTTCAGTTCGCAGTTTGGACCCCCTTACTACAACAGTGTGCTGTCTTCCAGGAGCCTCTGTCAAGCACATCACTGAGAATGTGGACAGGCTCCTAGAACGAACAGGAGACGACCCGGTAGTAGTCATCCACATCGGTACAAAAAACATTGGAAGAGACAGACCAAGATCCCTGCAAAACAAATTCAGAGAGCTATGAAGGAAATTAAAAGGCAAGACCAAAACTGTGGTATTTTCTGGGATACTGCAGGCCCCTTCCAAAGGACCATATGGACAGCTGGAAATACAAAATCAAAATGCATGGCTGAAATCGTGGTGCACACAGGAAGGCTTCACCTTTCTTGATCATTGGAGCACATTCTACAACAAGGACTATCTATATAGGTGGGACGGACTGCACTTAAACAGAAAGGGAACCAATCTACTCGGAGAAAGGATCCTTGAGGAGGTTCAGAAGCATTTAAACTAGAAAGGAAGGGGGGAGAAAACAAAAAACAGAAGGGAGACCACATCAAAACAAGGGCAACAACTCAGGTAAGACAACTATTAAATGTATTTATCTTAATGCTAGAAGTCTCAGAAACAAAATGTTAGAACTTGAAGCTACTGCACTAACAAGTAACTACGATGTGATAGGTGTTACAGAAACTTGGTTGTCTGAGAGTGATGGAGACGAATATAATATTAGTGGGTACACACTGTATAGGAAAGACAGGCAGGACAGAAGAGGCGGAGGGGTAGTGCTATACATAAGAAATAGTCTTGAAGCCCAGGTGTTAAATCAGGACAAAGAAAACAATGCAGAATCTATATGGGTCAGAATAATGGACACAAATTCAAAGGACATAATAATAGGAGCATGCTATAGACCGCCAAATTCAGACGCTGAGCAAAATAATCTGTTATACAATGACATTCGAAATGTGTGTAGAAAAGGAGAAGCCATACTAATGGGGGATTTCAACTTCCCGTGATAAAATGGGAAAACCCGATGGGGGCACGACGGACAAAATTGAAATGGTGGAAATGACAAATGACTGCTTCCTAACGCAATTTGTCAAGGCACCGACTAGAGGGGAGGCATGCCTTGATTTAGTCTTTTCAAATAATGAAGACAGAATAACTAAAACAGAGGTCAGAGAGCCATTGGAAAACTCAGACCACAACATGGTCTCATTTGAAGTATTTTTTAAAAACCCAAAAGTAATGACTAAAGCTAAAGTTTATAATTTTAGAAAAGCAAACTACGAAGGTATGAAACAGAGACTAACAGAAGTAGATTGGAGTAAAATAGAGAAAACATCCACAGAAAAAGGTTGGCTGTTTTTTAAAAATGTAGTACTAGAGGCGCAAAACAATTACATCCCAAAAGTAGACGAATCTAAATCTAAAACAAAATGGCCAAAATGATTTAATAGATCAATTTAAAAAAATATTCAGCGAAAAAAGGCACTTTACAGAGCATTTAAAAGGGACCAAAAACAAAGTACACAGAAAGAGTACTTGGAACTGCAAACACAAGTCAAAAAGGAAGTTAGAAAGGCCAAGAGAGAGATAGAAATCAATATTGCTAAGGGGGCTAAAACCAATTCCAAAATGTTTTTCCAATATTATAACAGCAAGAGAACATTCAAAGAGGAGGTTAAATGTTTAAGAGTCACAAATGGCAAAATCATAGATGAAGAAAAAAAAATAGCAAATATATTAAATGATTACTTTTCACAGGTTTTTACAAAGGAGGACACGAACAACATGCCCCACATGTCGACCTGTTCCTATCCAATTTTAAATAACTTTAGCATAACAGAGGCAGAAGTGTTAAAGGGACTAGGAGCTCTTAAAATAAACAAATCCCCTGGGCCGGATGAGATCCTCCCAATAGTACTCAAAGAAAAGAAAGAAGTTATTTACAAAGCGCTAACCAAGATCATGTAACAGTCTCTTGACACAGGGGTTGTACCGACAGACTGGAAAATAGCAAACGTAATACCGATCCACAAAAAGGGAGACAAAACCGAACCAGGTAACTAGACACCAATAAGCCTGACTTCTATTATATGTAAACTTATGGAAACTATAATAAGATCCAAAATGGAAAATTACCTATATGATAACAATATCCTGGGAGACAGTCAGCATGGTTTTAGGAAAGGGAGATCGTGGCTAACTAACCTACTTGACTTTTTTGAGGATGCAACATTGAAAATGGATAATTGCAAAGCATTCGACATGGATTATTTAGATTTCCAGAAAGCTTTTGACAAAGTCCCGCATAAAAGATTAATTCTCAAACTGAACGCAGTAGGGATCAAAGGAAATGCATGCACATGGATTAGGGAGTGGTTAACATCTAGAAAACAGAAAGTACTGATTAGAGGAGAAACCTCAAAATGGAGCGAGGTAAGTGGTGTACCACAGGGATCAGTATTAGGTCCTTTGCTATTCCTAATCTACATTAATGATTTCGATTCTGGTATAGTAAGCAAACTCGTTAAATTTGCAGACGACACAAAAATAGGAGGAGTGGCAAACACTGTTGCAGCAGCAAAGGTCATTCAAAATTATCTAGACAGCATTCAGAACTGGGCAGACACATGGCAAATGACATTTAATAGAGAAAAGTGTAAAGTATTGCATGCAGTCAATAAAAATGTGCATTATAAATATCTTATGGGAGATACTGAAATTGATGAAGGGAACTATGAAAAAGACCTAGGAGTTTATGTTGACTCAGAAATGTCTTCCTCTAGACAATGTGGGGAAGCTATAAGAAAGGCCAACAAGATGCTCGGATGTATTGCGAGGAGTGTTGAATTTAAATCAAGGGAAGTAATGTTAAAACTTTACATGCATTAGTAAGACCTCACCTAGAATATTGTGTTCAGTTCTGGTCACCTCGTTACAAAAAGGATATTGCTGCTCTAGAAAGAGTGCAAAGAAGAGCAACCAGAATTATCCCAGGTTTAAAAGGCATGTCATATGCAGACAGGAACTGATTCTTCAGTCTTGAACAAAGAAGACTACGCGGCGATCTGATTCAAACATTCAAAATCCTAAAAGGTATAGACAATGTTGAGCCAGGGGACTTCTTTGACCTGAAAAAAGGAACAAGGACCAGGGGTCACAAATGGAGATTAGATAAAGGGGCATTCAGAACAGAAAATAGGAGGCACTTTTTTACACAGAGAATTGTGAGGGTCTGGAACCAACTCCTCAATAATGTTGTTGAAGCTGACACCCTGGGATCCTTCAAGAAGCTGCTTGATGAGATTCTGGGATCAATAAGCTACTAACAACCAAACGAGCAAGATGGGCTGAATGGCCTCCTCTCGTTTGTAAACTTTCTTATGTTCTTATGTTCTTATGAGTTTTAAATGGTCACCAGGACCCTGTATATTACTATTGTTTATTGCAAATAAATGCAAACAGAGATGTAGTAGGGTTTAAAAGGCCATCAATGGCTGGTTTATTTAGAACTGTAAAGATATTAATTGCATAGAAATTATTTTCATAAAGTCCTCCAATGCACATCAATCTGGTAATTGTGATTAGGTGTAAACATACAAACAATTGTATAAATAACCAAAATAGTACTAGAATCAAAAAGCAAATGTGTGAAAAAATCAACACAGAGAAAACAGTGACAGGAGCTTCAAGAACCAGTAGCTGGGTTCTGAAAAAACATAACGTTACACGACCCCCTGGTGTTGCTACAACTGTTTAAATAACGCTCCTGTCATTTTTCTCTTCATTGCTAACATTATGAAAACTGTTTACACTTATAACTTTAAAGTCTGTTTCAAAGCTCTTTTCAAAATGGCCACTCTAGTGCACTGATAGTGTAAATATTATTGCCCACATTGTCAAACAAGTAACACATCAATAATGATCCATGATTTGGTACGGAACAGAAAAGCCAGAGCACTTATTTTTATGTTTTTCTTTAATTTGATTTTTTATTTTTTTTAATCGCTCTTCCTGCAGTGATTTAGAGGACGTGAGGGGGATTTTCAAACATCAACGTTATTGTATGAACTCGCGGTATAGTAACAACAGCTTTAGTAGCAAGTGATTTTCAAACGGAATTTGTTAATTACATCAATTTGTTAATGCTTGAAATTGAGTCGATGAGGTTGTTAATGAACTCATTTCACATTAAAAAGCTTAATTGTCGTAGGTCACGTACATCACTTCCTGTCTCAGATAAGGGGGACTCGTTAATCAAAATGCATGTTATGGAAACTACTAGTGTACAGGGAGGCAGCTCTCCCACCAGCGAGCAGTAGCCAAATAGAAATAAAAAATAATGGGAATATCTATTTTGTGTATAATTTGTAAACTTCATTTAAAATAGTGCATTTTGTCATCCAGAATGTACATTTATTTAGAACACTTCACATATAAAATGCTGATTTTATGACTATCTGGCGTGTGGATAAAAATTGGACGGCACAGATAAAAAAAAAAAAAAACTTCAATCCTGCTAGTCATTTACCCTCAATCGGGGGGTATATTGTGCCACAGCTTACTATATACAATTCTTTTAATGTGCATTTTGCAGTCTTCTTTGGTTAAAAAGAAAAAAAAAACACCTTTTTTTTTTAGATGGGGCGGGGTGGGGCAGGGTAAGCCTTCTATGTAGGCTTGATTGGAATTTATTTTCTTATGTTGACATCTACTTTTGTATGTATTTTAGTATGTACGATTGTAGGCTATAAATAAATATGTTTGAGGTGCCATTTGTGTTTGTAGTTGTTAGTTATTATACATGTATACCATGTATGTAACACTTCATTATAAATGTATTAAGCTTTTAAAATTACGATAGAACTCCCTAACCCAGTACACAATTTGTTTATAATTAATTGTTTGGTGAATTCCTCTCTGGTACTGTTTGCTCGCCTCCGCAATAAATAAACTCAACATGATTAGAAGTAGCCACCAAACACTTACAGTATTATAAGAACATTTTATATGCATACAAACATGTGAAGGTGAAAGTGTACATTGTACATGAAGAAGTGTGGAGGGAGTCTGACAACATTATAAATACGTTTTGGCAAAATCCATGTCAATGATCTATTGCCTGACAGCCATGGTCCTGGCAGCTTCTCCGGGAGGAATATTCCAATGGTTCAAGATGAGGCGCTTCCTCATGGATACAGCACTCTACAAAGATCCAAGGTTTGTGGGTCGCATTGAACCACCTGATTTGTCGAGGCACTGAAACCTAATTTTTAGTAAACCAAAGGTCCGCTCGATCACATTCCTAGTGCATCACTGTTTGTCCTTGTACGCCTGTTCTTTGTTCTTGTGTGGGTTAGACACAGGTGTTAAAAGACAAGGACACATTGCAAATCCGCAATCACCTAAGGAAACTTTATTGTAATATCTAATTGCCGTTTTCTATGTCAAGATTTTATTATTTACTCTTAGGTTTTTATTTGTATAATTCAAATAAAATCTACAGTAGAGGTCAGCTGTCATATAATGTACTGTATGTATTCAGAGTTCAGAGTTCAGGCTACAGTTGCATTGATAATTTATTGGTAGTAACATTACACTGGGTGTAAATAACGGTATATAATTTCCGTAAGGTTACAAATGGTTAAAGCGAGTAAATACATCTCACTCATAACCACAACTATAGAAAAGGCTAAACTATTTGCATAACTACAAATATTGAATTTTCTAGGTAGTCTTAATACTGACCTACTAATATGCCATCTGGCATATTGGGTCTGAAATGATTAAATACAGCGGATTGTCTCAAAATGTAAGAGTCATGACAGGAGCCAGGGAAATCTGCACATGTGTTCCAGATGTTATAGGATGCATCACAAATCACCTGCACGTTTAGTGAATGGAACCCCTTCCTGTTCACATATGTATATGCATGGTGCTGCAGTGATTTGAGTGCAACGTGTGTGCAATCGATGGCTCCCATTACTCTGGGAAATCCAGCAATGTCATAAAACTCCCTTTTAATATTTTGTAGCTGCTCCTGATTAAGTGAGATACTGATATAATTGTTAACCCTCTTTATCAAGTCACCTGTGACCCTTTGAAATGACCCAGAGATATCGAAGGGCAATGCTGCCGACACCTTTATATGCGGGGGTACTGCATGGCCTCTTTTCAGAGTCTGACAGAGGTCAACATAGTTGCCCTATTCAGATGCAATCGAATTTTTAGATTGTCATCTGGTAAATCTAAGAAATTAACCTTGGTCCTGCACACTGTCTGTATCGTCGGTGTCACAGCTGGGGTCTGTCAATCTCAGCCTCACACTCAAGCTCTAAAATTACATTTGCTGCTACTGCTGCTGCAACTGCTGCCACTCCCAGAAAAGCCATACTGTAGTTTGTTTATTCTGTTTTTTTAACACCAAATAACTTGAATACTGTTTCAAGGTGAGTTATATACTTTTTCGTTAATCAAAACCCCCCTTTTCCAAGTGCAAATTAACTCCTGATAAATTATGACAATTAACACGGATTTCCTTTTAAATTCCCATGCAAACAAAAAAAATAGTCGCAAGAAGCCCTGCTCGTTAAGATATTAACATTATTTCGTAAATCAATATAATTTCAGAAATCACATTATCACAATTATTTAATAATGAAATAGGCATTACGACTTCTTGAAAATGCCCAAATCAATGTTACATAGCGATTTGTTGATTAACACTGGAGTTATCATTTATGACCTTTTGGACCCTCCCCGCCCCTCGATCTCAAACCACAGTGCACTAGAGCGGCCATTTTGAAAAGAGTTTTGAAACAGATTTTAAAGTTATAAGTTTAAAAAGTTGTCACTGTATTAACAATGAAAAGAAAAGATACAGGTACGTTATTTAAACAGTTGTAGCAACATGCAGGGACGTATAACGCTATATTTTTCAGAACTACTTACTCCTTTGTAAAAAGCTTCTTTTAAATTACTGTGTTCAAAAGGTTTCAGGAGCACCTCGCCTCATGCCTTGTTTAGTATAGGCCAAGCAGAATATTCTATACATCTGCTAAATTAGAAAAAGCCCACTCTGTTGAGCTGATTGCTCCCTGGGTTCCACTGTTCCACTATAATTAGTTACAGTAACTATAAGTTATTTATGTTCTGTAACTGTGATATTTCAGTCCCTAACTCTCATTAAATCCCTATTTTGCACATTTTTACATTCAGAGTTAGATATTAGATTTTTATATGAGCTGTATTTTAAACATGCATAGTGGTGATAGTATTTAGATCCATTGCTGTTTAGATCTACCGAATACACCCCAGTGTGTCTGCAGGTTGATGGATAAATAACCCCACATTAAATAGCTAAAGCACTTTTGTGAATAGGGCTTTTTAAATTCAGTTTGTGAAGGATAAGTGATCCCCCCTGCTGCGCACAATGCCCTTTCCTTCAAAGGGGCTTACATGCTAGTCAGAAATGTCTTCAAACTGGAGGAGTTGCACAAATTGAGAAGTAATTATTACAGGGCATTGTTATAGTAATTATCCCAGGGCGAATCCTTCATACAGTATACCCCACTGGCTTCCTGTTACTGTTATTAATGTTTAGTTGTGCCTGTGTGTGTGTGTGTGTGTGTGTGTGTGTGTGTGTGTGTGTGTGTGTGTGAGTTTGGGATTTGTACTGTTCACCAGGGTTAACATCCCTGCTCTTGTTCCAAAGATGCCAATGGGGTCTTTAATGTCCACAGTAGGAAGAGGACCTCGGTTTAACATCTCCTCACAATGTCGTCTCCTGCTGAGACATTGGTTCTGTAATGATCCCTTTAAAAGAGTATATAAGGACCTTTTTTATTGTGTTACATGTGTTGCTACAACTGTTTAAGTAAGGTGTGTATATTGTTTTAACTGTTATTTTTTTTTCTTGACCACTTTCTTTCACTTTTAAATTGTAGTGCTCTCTGGCTGGTTGTATGATAGCTCCAAGATGGCTGCTCATGTATTTCTCAGATCTGCATTTCCCATCATCCTCCTGCTCACTGGTAAATCCATCTCACATATGTGAGCAGGAGGGTGATGGGAAATGTAGTTTGAGTGGTCCATGCAGGTCCATGTAAAGCCATCTTGGAGGCAGTGGAATGTAATTTAAAAGTTTAAAAAAGTGGTCAAAATGTAAAAAAAAAAAAAATACACAATACACACACCTCACTTGAACAGTTGCAACACATGGGAACATGTAACACAATAACCCTTTAAGACCTTTATAAATTTCACTCATTAAGCTCCTCCCCCCTTTTAGATCTGGACCATTTGGCTCAGTTTGAGAGAGTGAGCTTAATGAAGCATTGACAACACATCATGCTTAAGGTTAATGTTACCGACAGAGGAGACTGGCAAAATCACTGTACTAAAAAAACATGTGTGTTGTATGAAATCAGAGAATATGCTGGACAATGTGTAGTTTGAAATTTTTTTTAAAAAAAGTTACAGGAATGGTGATAACCCACAATACTGTTTGTGAAGCCTGCGTGTTTATATTGAAGATCACTGTACAGTCGAACTTTCCCTTGCTGCTCCATCCATGGAATATACAACTTACAGCACAGTGTCCTTTGGTGAGCCACACATTTCTGACCCAGCCTTACTGAGATCGGACAAGATCACACTTCAAGGTGGAATGGCTGCAGACCTTGTTTTACATACGTTTCATCACTATGTCCCCACTATTTTGTTTATGGTTCTGTAGTGCTTAAGGGTGCTTTTAAAACATACACAATATAAATGGAATGCAATGGGGATAAACTGACATACATATTCAATTTAGAAACAATGTTATTTGACAGGAACTGTAAAATAAAACAGTCAAAACAGGCCTTTACTGAAAGTCAGAATAAATTGGTTTCCTGAAATAAAGTCGTCAAACAAGATTAAGATTCCTTGCTTCAGTTACCAGCAGCAGCATACTGACTTGCGCATCAATACAATCTCTCAATAAAATCAAATGTGGGCACAATGAAACAGACAAGATCCCCACTGTGGGTAAGAGCGTGATGATGTAATCTAATTCCTAGTACTGCAAAAATCTGAGTATCATCAAATATATGACATTCTCTGTACAGTCACACTTGCTAATGAAGTTTTCCTTCAAGTCACCGTCAGTAATAATCCCATTCTTACTACAGCTCTCCTTCACAGCGAGTGAGCACACCTCAGACCTGAACTGAACACCCCCTGCCTGCCAAGAGAGATTTAATATTGTTCCAGTTTGTGCCAAACTGTGTGTTGGTTTTGTGATGTGGACTCATGTTTTCAGGGGGCTTGGTTGAGACCCCAAAAACATTTCACATGTCTCCTGAGCCAGATTCAGACCCAGGCTTCCAGGAGGATGTTGAATTAGCCCGCTGAGCCACCTACCCACTTGATTAATTGATCCTATACGTTGCATTCAATTTCACTATAATTTCTTTTTTTTTTAGATTCCTCTTTACTAGTACTAGCACCATTTTAACCTGCTTAAAGTGGTTGTAAGGAACAAAATAATTCCATAAATCTTACTTGTTTTAGACTTTCATTAATTACTTAAGTCACAAATGTGCAGTTCTGAAAGAAACATATTGTAACGACCCTGGGTCTGCTGTAAGCATGTTCTGGAAGGTTATGTGACCCAGGGTCAAGAGTTCAATGCAGCAGGAAACCTGCAGGATTCTTACATGATCTTTCTAGAGAGAGTGGACAAAGCCGTACAACATGAAGAATAACTGCCCTCAGCAGTACTGTTCAAATATGTCCCCACCTTTCCAGCCTCAGGTACAGTCGTTGCTGTCCCTACCTCTCCAGCCTCAGGGGCAGGGATTAATATTTTTCACATTGGATTTGGCTTCAATAAATTTGGCTTTTAAAAAAACTTTACATACTTGGTGTGTGTCTCTTTCTTCTGTGCTATTTAATGTCTCAAGTTGTGTTTCCACTACTGCATTATGTGGCAGATGTGGTTGTTTGATTTTCCAAGATGCCTTCTGCAAAACAATGGAAATTCAATGGCAAAAACTTTGTTAAAGTAACGTTAAGGTTTGGTTGCAAAAGTCCAGAAGGATAGGAAATTGCAAGTTAAGGTAGTCACGCAACCTTAACTCTGCACTTTTATGTGTATGTTTCCCATCACACTTGACAACACATATGACATCATCAATGACCTTGGCAATGACATCACTAAGCACGTAACAAATTCTCCTCGAAGACTGGCCATACGGACATAACACTGGGAAATCATAGTCTTTGTGATTGGTAGCATGTTCAGTAACTGCATTAGCATTGACACAATGTTTGCTGTCAAGCTAATTATTTCACCAACGTTCTAAGTAAAACCAATATACAGTAGTGCAATAGAATTGATTAGGGACCTTCCATAGAACTAATGTTAAACAAGTCATATTTCTCCAAACGCTATCAGCAATATTCATACAAACCATATTTTCTTTATCTGGAATCTGCAACATTGACTTTCTTGTATTAACTGCACTGTTTCACATGGCAAAAGGAGTCACTGCATTTTCTGCAGTATGTGTATGTTTGCACTGTGATTAACCATCCTTCTTTTCAACTTTACAGTTGACTATGAATGCTTGCTAACATACTGTTATGCTGGAAGCCAATTATGACCTTAAAATGTTTAGGTACAATTGCAGATTTCTTCAGTTCACCATTGTGAAAATGTAACGATACTCAATGAAGTACATAAACAAGAGGTGGATTGTAATGTGTGGATGTTATGCTTACAAGAGACATAAAACACTGCTTCATGTACCACAGCATACATGTAGCAACAGTACAGTGCTAACTGTAATGGAAAATGTTAACATACATGTAGGGTTTGCATATTGCATGTCCCATACTGTTTTCAGGTACTCCTTTCCAAAACTCTAATACTCATCACTACATACCTCAACATGAATTACACATTTCTGAGACAAGGAATTCTGTTGTTTGTTAAAGCATTGACAGCAAACATTGTTGGAATGCTAATGCAGTTACTGAACATGTTACCAATCACTAGGACTATGATTTCCCAGTGTTATGTCCGTATGACCAGTCTTCAGGAGAATTTGTCATGTGCTTAGTGATGTAATTGCCAATGTCATTGATGATGTGATATGTGATGTCAAGTGTGAAGGGAAACATACACATAAGATTGCAGAGTTAAGGTTGCGTCATGGCTACCTTCCTGACCTTTTGGACTTTTGCAACCAAACCTTAATGTTACTTTAATGAAGTTTTTGCCATTGAATATAATAATCATTATATGAAACAATAATTATACATTTTATAGGAAGTATGCAAACTGTTCTACACAGTCTTATGTAAAAAAAGAATCCCTTGTTACAGCTTGCGTGAGGAGATTTTCTTTACTGGTTGCTTGATTTGCTTTACTAAATGTAACACATATATATAATATTTCAAAATATCTGAAACGTTTTGGAATAATGGTGATAATGATATTTCTGTGGCATGTTCCTCACTAATAAATGATCCCCCTTGTTCAGTCTGTTAGTGCCTTGTGGCATGTTACAGCAATGCCCAATATAAAATAGATATTGTTTGCAGTGACTGACAAACCATGCTTGAATACGCTTGTCAGTGCCTGAGAAGTTTTCATTTTGCTGAGGACATCATCGCTGGATATGTGTAATTAGAATTAACACAACCACAGTAATGAGTGGAGACAGTTATGTCAGTTGCATTGTCACATCACATCAGTTATTTTGCTATTCTGTAAAAGTGCAAAACTGGCGCAGTTGCTCAGTTATAGCATTCTGCAGAAGAATCTGTAGCACATCATTCATATTCAGCAAGCATCTTTTTATTCTGTACATGGTCTGTGAGTGACAGGAAGTTTAGTTTAGTTTTCATAATCTCACACTGATGCAACATGACAAACGATGGAAATGGAATGTGAATGCACTTGTAGGCTTTCAGCTCCTCAGGTAATTAAACATTCAACAGCTAATTTCTCAAATACGGTTTGAGATACAGACTTTATCAGTATGGACACTACTTGGCTAAGATGTAACATGACCTAAAAAGGCTGGCATATTGTAGCCATTTGACTTTTTGGTTTCTGGATGATAAATACCAAAAGCCTTGAGATACTGGCTTCACAAATGCATCCTGTAATTTTCTAGGTCAATTTGTGGAATGTGTTTTTAAATGAATCCTGCCTCACAAGGATCTATCAGATGCTTTTTTTGTGACCACACTTTTTTTTAATAGACTACACTAATGGTCAAAGGTGACCACCTTGCTTGCTGTTGATAGTTCCTTGGGTGCTCTTTATTCAAGACCTTGGTATGAAGACTTGACTGATAGGAAGAAGCATTGTCACCTAAAGAAATCCAAGCAAAACCTTTAACAAATAACAGCATTACCAGTAACGGGTGTACTGTCACGTGTGTGGGTCTCACTGCATAATAATGAGGCAGACGCAGAGCATTGGGTTTTGACACAGGCGCGCAGATTTAATCAACACGTGCTGCCACTAAGGTACCAGCAATGGTAAGCCCTAGTGTCACATTTAATAAAGAAAACAAAACCAAGCTAAAAATAAAAGTTTGCCACACCAGACGAGCGTTAGTCCTACTAAAAGGAAAGTCCCGCTAAAGGAACCTACTACTCTATGCAAACCCTTTCTATACACTGTTTGCGATCAACCTCCCCTAAACTAACTTACTTCTGGGCTCCAGGCGTCCCGGCATCCTCACGGCAACTCCTGCCTCTTCACGCGGATTCCTGTTCCTGGGGTTAGGGCCTGCTCCAAAACTTCAGCTCCCAGGTTGATACGAGTCTGCAACACAACATGTTGGACATGCAGTAGCCTTGAGCTGTAGCGTAGACGCCTTTTGAGCTCTCGCAGCCTCCTGGGCACGCCCCCCCAGCCTAGACCTCCTTATCAGCTCAGCGCCAGGCGAGTCTACCTGCTCAATAACCCTCAATTACTTCCCCAGCAGCGCGTCTCCTCTTGCGTGTCCCAGCTACTTCCATAAAGGCACACATGAACCCAAGAACCAGCGATAGGGTCTCCCTGTCACATGGACACGACATGCTTTTAGAACAAATAATGCACACTGTTCCTGATTGTGTACATGCTATTGCTTTGCCAATGGTACAGTATGTCAATATTTTAAGGTTGTAGTACCATTCTTCTACTGGCTCATACCACTAGCTGCATGAATAGTGGACTAATTAAGTAAATGTGAAGCATGCGGGTTCAGATGGAAGAAAGTGCAGTTGCAGTTGCAATGCATTAACATAGAAATTACATTTTAGAACATTAATAAACCAAAATAGATCACGGGACATTAGCAATACATGGTTTATAAATAGTGCCACCTAGTCAACCTTTATACCTCAACTATTTGACTCTGTCAAATTAGTAGTCATTCCACCCCTAGCTAACATCGCCCCAGAGTACAGAACACAGCAATGTGCAGGGGTTCTCTTCCATGCTAATGCCACAGCATTGTTACAAAAATCATAAAATATGAAAGTTTTAATTAAGTGTGACCTCTGAGTGAAATAGACAACCATGTCAGCTAGTGCCTTCATCAGTATTTTTCTTTGTTTACAATTCCAGGCATCCAAATATTTTCAGAAGATTTTAAAATTGAAGATTTTAACCCTGTTCCTCTCTGCTGAATTTCTTCCCAAGTTTGTATTGCTGTTGTTTTATTTCTATAAATGATTGACCTTGGATTGCATATATCCTGCTTCTGGTAGATTCCTGATCGTTCTTCGATATACAGAACTCCTCAATTCTACTTCTACTTCTACTCGAACATTCTACTTCTACTTAACCCTACTTGTCTAGTTGTTTTGCTGGTTATGCAAATGGAATCCATGTCAAGCATTTAGTAATATATACAAGCTGCATATCCCTGTTGCCTGTCATCATGGTGATGCCAGATATTACACATTTTTGTAAGGCAGCACAAATTACAGATGTTTGATAACTCCTTCCAGGCTTGCTGCCATGTCTAATCAGTGCAATCCTGGCTGTCCATAGACAATTTTTTTGTCTAACTCATTAATTTGATCATAGTTTTATGTAAGAAATATGCTAATCAGAAGCTTTTAATTGTTTTTCAAAGACAGCAGTAGTGCTAAATGCATGCAGTCTGGCAGTGTACCAGGGATGCCATCCAGAAATTATTAATATAGCTTTTTTTTAAAAAGAACCAATACTCTGTTCCTGTCATATCTATATATGGTAAGCTTCCTGTAGTATGTTCTGAAGTCAGTTCATCAGCATTGTGTTATTGTCGATTGCAGCTGCTGTGATGTTACTTCAGTAACTGTGTTTTATAGCCTGTTCCACACATACGCCTGCACATTTGGCTACCTCCCAGGACCTTCTTTATGATAACTGTATTTTAAAATATGCTGCCTGATTACACTGTGATGCTATATAGCAATGTGTACATTAAGTGCACTAGTGCAAGGCCATACTATCATGCTTTATCAACCAAAATAGCCTATTGCACACAGAGAAATGCAATACGTTGAAACACCTAGTTTAGTCCTAGTCCTAGGTGCAATGCTACAATGTTATTGCAAGGCCAGATGAATGTTAGAAAATAAAGTAGAATCAACATGAGGCTATGCTAGGCACATGAGATCAATGTGTCACATGATGTGCATGTATATCTCCAAGAGCTGTTGCCAAAGACTTATCAGCATTTGAAGGGGTAAGTGGGCGTCTGACTATATGGTGCATTCATATTCTAGACTGCAGCTGGAAAAACTAAGGTCATTGGGTCATTTTATCTAGATCTTTACACCAAATTGGAACTGGCACCATTTTTTTTTTTTTTTGTAAAGAGTTTGTGATTGTTTATATTAGTAGGTGGAAACACCAAGTCAGGGGTGCAAATAGTTTTGAAAATTGGTGCTAAATGATCAAACTCCGCCCTAATCAAGCCCTCCTTCCCCACTCTTCAATGAGTTTTTAGTGTTGTGAGGATGAGTGTGGGTGGGTTGCGTGAGGAGTCCAGACCCAATGAGAAACTATCATTATCTATGGTTGCTAATGAATGAAATAATAATAATAATAATAATAATAATAATAATAATAATAATAATAATAATAATAATAATAATAATAAAACATGTCTACTGGCGCCAGAATTTAATTTGATTTAATTTTCAACCCTACAAGTAATGCTGCACTGACTATTGCCAGCAATACAATAGAAAACTTGAACACTAGATGGTGCAAGATTTTATTTCTAGGTCTATGGCAGACAGCTGAAAAGCAGCTCCTGAACTCATGTAAATGTACTTAGACGTAAAAAGTGTAATACAGTTTAGCTGTTCGAGTTATTCACAAAACATTGAAATACATACCACAAAAGCAGTTTTGCCTACTGTATGTAAACAAGATTCCTGTTGCATAGCAGTTTGTTCCAATTCAGGTTTTCAGTTTTTACGATGGCCTTACTGTACCACAGTTTATTGGCATATCATTAAGCTGAACATACATCCTGGAATGGATCAAAATGCTACCTGGGTTGGGGGGTTTATAGCAAGTTCAACAAGCTCAGCTATTCACTTAGTTAAATAAATTAACTGTTTGGAAGATTTTTTTTCTCATACAATCAGACCCTTCCCAGGATATTTTCTTGTCACATTTTATTGAGCACGTCATCTCCCTCTTTGCTTCCTACTGAGTATTGATAGTATGTGTGTGCGTGGCTAGAATGATCTTTTGAGGCTACATTAAAAATTCCATAAGCATAACTGCATGGGATGGGACCCACCACCTAGTTGAGATGGAATTAATTTCCCCTATCATCCCTTCTCATTTTAATTTAATATTTTTTTTTACTATTTTATTTGACATACTTCAAAATTATCTTGTTATATAATACATAGGTATTAAAATTCAACAGATGTTCAGTACTGCCTGTCTCCGACTAAACTCAGATATAATGATAGCTCCCTGAACAAGCACCTCAAGCTGTATTACGTGCGTGCTGACCTCACAGCGTGCGGAGGAGGGGGTGGGCAGGGACTACTAGGACTCGAGGCGGATTCGGTGGCGAGTTTATTTTAGCGCAGCACCAACAGCAGAACGAGTCAGTCTAACTGAGCGCTTTGCTTTCCCTTTTCATTGTCTACGGCTGATAATTAAATATATAAACAAAGAAAAAATGTCCAGTACCTTTTAGAAGAAGTATATATTTGGAAAGTAATATTACAGTAAATATAAAAAAGCACAGGACTCGATGAAAAAATAAGAAAGAACAATGTACCGCTACCAAGTTTTAATAATGAGCAAGAACCGCTTTTTGTTGTAGGAGATTCAACATTGCAATAAATCTCATCCTCCTCTCTCTTGGCTCTGTGGCTAAATCAGAGGCGCTTTAAATCTCCCTCGATCGTTATTAATTGAAGTAGCCTATACATTTAAATTTTATTTATTTTTTTAAACATTTTCTTCCTTCCAACCACGATGAATTTCCAGTCGGCCGTCCCAGTTCCAGTGTCGGTTTCGGTGTCGGGACTCTCTCAGCAATCACAGCCGGCGGACCTCACCCACGGTACAGTACCGGTTCCCGTCCCTGTCCCAGTGCCTCCTTCCATCCCGTCTCAGTTCGGATCGGGACAGATTTCAGGCTCGGCTGCGGCACAGTTCGGATCGGGAACTGTATCGGGCCAGACACCCCAGTCAGGTCCACCCGGCTCGCAGTTCGTGCTGTCCAATGCGGCTGCAATTCGGGGCGAGATTCATCGGTTTGAGTCGGTCCACCCAAACATATACGCCATTTACGACCTGGTCGAGCGGATCGATGACATGGCTCTGCAGAACCAGATCCGGGAGCACGTAATATCCATAGAGGGTAAGTCTAGAAATTGTCAATAAAATGCAGTATAATTTGTAATGTTGCCCGACAAGGGGCTTGTTTGATTACAACGGCATTAATGCAGGATTGTCAAACTCCTTCCAGTTATTATACCTCAAACTGCATCGCTAACTTGACTTTGTCCATTAACAGACCTTTCAGCAGGGTGTCAATGTGGTACAATTGATGTGTATTCTTCTTGCAGTCCTACAATGTATTGGCAGCAATGCAGCATCTTACTGGACTCTCGGTTCCGTGACTAATGGTGACTGTGCTTCTTTACAGAACATATGCGTTTCACCACAATACAGTGTATTACATACGGATTACAATGAGGTCAGATAGAACCTGTATGCTACCGTATATGGATTTTTTTTTTTAATGTGGAAACTCACTACCCTCATTTTCAAAAGCATAACCTGGGAGTGTTTAGTTGTGGAGTCCACATTGATACATACTTATTATTATGCATCAACGTTGTTGTGTCCACAATATCATTGTGCAGGGCTGCTTTGATGGTGAACCTTCAAAATCCTCTCTGGGAAGCATGTTGTAATTTACTAAGATATCGTGTTACTGTGTCTCATTTGTGCATTTCTGTCATTCACGTGGTAAAGATTTGTTTTATGTGCATTCAATTTGAAGCAACATACATTTATATCTGATACTTTATTATTTTAATAGTTTCTTTTCAACATCCTGGGCTAAATTCTTAAAGCTATTCACACCAAATTGTCATGAGCACTTTTTTTTTCCAGATTGGAGCAACACACCTAATTGAATAAAATTACCAAACCAGATATAAACAACTAATACTTTTAACTTAAAACATGTAACTCCTCTTGCATTGTTTCTTATTCATTTTAGAACTTGAATGGTGTTTGTTTCCTTTCTGATAATGCCGATTTGGAGCAAATCATTGTGAGACTCTAGACCCCTGTCTGGAATCTGAACAGTGCTTGCTGTATGTGGGCAGACACTTGAGATCTGATTACAACCTACCACCAGTGACTGCACTTTAAATGACCACTATGGAACATCAGTAAATGATTTAGTAAGGCTAAGTGCTAATGGGAGTGTTTTTTTGTCAAAAAATTAATAAATAAGAAAGAGAAAGCAAGATGATAGTACTATCAATCTGATACTCTGTACTAGAATGTGGAGAGCTGGGATGGTATTTGTTCTATATTGAAAATACGCTGCATGACTGAAGAGTTAATTTATCAATCTAGTGACAGCAAATGATATCCACAACTATACTGTGTGTTCTGTAAATGAAAGCAAGCACCTCCTCAAATCAAATACATGCAATGTGCATATAGTTCCTACAGAATGCACTAAAGGGTAATCTGGGGGGAATGAAATATGTAAACCGAAAAAGAGAACTTCTAATGATGTGTTCAGATATCTATAATAAGAGTGGTACTGCCATTGAATATAAACCAAAACAAAGCACGAAAGAGGGTAAAGAAGAGTGGCTCCACACTTTCTTCATGCACATTTTCAATGACTCCACTGCTTTCCATGGGAACATGTCTTTCAGCTAGCTAACATGCAGCAGGGGTAAGGTGCATTCATTTATAAATAAGTGAATGTATGTATAATGTCATTCATGGATCAGTTGTCTCTTATCATGCATGCTCCCCAAGGCCAATTACATATTATAGTATGGACTTATATTATTATTTTGCTTTGTACATACAAGAGCTAAATTGTCATTTCGTCATCTCTGTCCTGTACTGTCTTTTTTTCAATTTTTTTAAAAACTCAGTTGTTCAAACCTACGTTACAAATATGACTTGCATGCATTAAATCATTTTTGTTAAACTGCATCCTTAACTTTTTCTTATAAAATGTCCCAAACTTTCTCTACAATCTATCAGTCAAATGAGATAGAACATCCTTTCAGTAAGCACACTTTTTGTAATTAGGGTTGACAGTTTTGCCCTTCAGGCTCCTTACATAGTTAATTTATTACATGGTCAATTTCCCTACAGTGGACAATTGTACATTTTTGATAATTAAGAATAACAAATACCTCATACAGTGCTTAAATGTGTATGATTTTGCAATGCTAGCAAATCCTTCTCTGCAGTTCAACATAAACCATGTTGACTCCATCCTTCTCTGCAGTTCAACATAAACCTTGTTGACTCCATTTTATTTACGTTTCCCAAAAGTAATTTTTGTCCCTGTTCGCTTTGGGTCAGTTTAGAGGGTTTGGTTCGCACTTGGTTCGGTACATTTGGTATGATGTGTGAACAACAAAGTCCATTTGAGAAATGAACCGTACCGAGTCCACCTAAGAAGTGGTGTCGGTCCGTTTGGCAAACGCACAGAATCTGGTTCTCTTGCTAAACCTCAGTGTGAACAACAGCTGGACCTGGTCCTTCTGCACATGGGAAACAAACTATACAAGGTAACACCACTCGGAAGTAAATATTTCACGCATAGTTTAGTTCATATTCTGAGGAAAAAAGTAGAGCAAACACAGCCTTCATTTTGTGTCCTGGTTGGAAACAGTAAAATTGTTAAATCATCCCTGTTTTTCGATTTTGTATTTTTTAAATTTTTTTATTTAAGCACAAAACTGCATAGATGTGCTCAGCAAAATTAATAGCAGTGTCATTTTTATTAGGTTGTGTTCACTCCATTAAACTAATTATATATGGATTATTTGTTTAATCATTCTAATTATGTGTATTGCGTTTAAATTGTAATACAAATGGCTGATCTATTTTTTAAATCTGGATTTTTGTAAATTTAACATGTTTTGAGATGACAATATAAAGAAAATGAGTTGTTCTCATCTGCAATAAATACACCCGATGTTTAATTTTTAAACAGTTATTGTGTTATTATATACTGTATTTTAACAGCTTCAGAGTTGGTACGGCATCAGTGAATTGAAAAAAAAACAACAATAAAACCTCCCAGTTTTTCCCTCTGCAAATCTAATCTGGTAACCTTAATTACACAAACAGTGCAATAAGCTAAAGCTCTGATATAAATTTCGTCAGACATCATAATCCAAGCCTAACAATAATGAAAATAAAAAAATAAATAGTAAAATATATATTCATTCTTTTCTCAAATGAATGCCAGTAGGTGACAGGGCAGTGTTGCATAAGTGAATACTGCACTGTTCTACTGCACATGGTTCAACACATGCATTCATTAAATTAGCAAAGCATTCTTCCTTATTCCCCTGCATTCTTCCACAGCCAAACATGCTACTGAAGCTTTAGCTCGCATCCAAACAAACTGGGTCCCTTTGCTCACAGATAAGTGTGAACAGCACGCACATTGATACACTGTTTCAAACGAAACGAACCAGACCGAGTCAGTTTGAAACAGACCCAGTGTGAATGTAGCCTAAAGCTCCTGGAAGTCACATTGTGTCTCCGTCTCTGTTGTCATCCTGCTACTAGTATAGCTGGAGGTTTAAATGTATTAACTGTTGTAACCCGAGGCAAAATAAAAAGGTTCACAAATGAAAAAGTGGATTCCGAAATGGTGTTTCTGTTCTTCTGAAAGCATTTTACAGGAAACATCTGTGTACTTGAACATATATATGGTCAATTTTTACAAATGGTTGCACTAGGCAGTATACTTTTTCTCTGATTGTAAAGTCAGGATACTGGCAGATATACAGTAGTAAAAGCTGTATTAATCCTTGTAGCCAGTGTTCTGTATTACATTGAACAGGGTTTTGACATTTAAAACGCGACACTGAAACCGTGATTTCATGTAGCCTGTTTACATGCCAAGTAACTGCTGTTTTTCCAAATTGCAGGTTTGAGTCTTTCACTACTGTACAGGTTTTTTTTTTAAAAGTTATTTTACACGATAAACATGAATTAAATGAGAAACTAATTATTTTCATTGAATTTAAATGGTTACATTATTTTATTAAACAAAGAAATATCTACTAGAAAATAAATTGTTTCATTGTATTGTTTGAACGATTTTATTTAAGTCCAGACTTTTGACAGCCTTTTTATACTTTTTATTTTAAATGATGCAGCAGCACATGTACAAACCAATACTGTGACCCTAAAGTGTTTTAAGCATTGTTTAGTTGTTGATGCTTTTAGCATCTTTGCCCCCTATAGATTTGATTGCAAGAATGAAAGCCTTAGGTGGTGAACATATGGTGAGATATAAAAAAAAAAGTATGTCATTGAAGTACACCCACCCCCCGTCACAGTTTTTAATAAAATAAAACATGCTTTGTTGACTCTCCAGTTTGTTTACATTCCAAAATTACTTTCGTTTTGTCTGCAAGACCAGAGTTTTGTTCCCCCAGCTCTAGTTGACACAATCGGTAATACTGTATTTGATTATGTTTTGGAGTAGAAGTTAAATGAAAATGATCATGCCCTTAGCCTATACACATGTGCCCATGGTCAAAAAGAAGGCTGCATAAAGCTGCATTTTGAGTGTGGAATATGCCTTATTCCATTTAAAAAGACTGCAAGCAGCCGATAACTTCATCGCTGCCTTTTGCAAAGCTGTTTTTTGTGTAGACAAACGGTGATGCACAGTGTTAGTTGAAAGCCTTGCAGTAACTAGGCACACACCAGGTTGTATTTAACTGCTTCTTGTGACTTGAGTGAGGATGGAGTTGACCTCTTTTTAAAGGGCTTATCCCCCAAAGCTCATAAGGAAGTTGGCTGCACTAATCTGTCTGTCCAAGCTCTTTCTGCAAGACTCAACCAGGCCACTGAATCACAAAGACAAGCTGGCAAGAGGAATACCAAGACTGCTCCATTATGAAATTTACAGTGTGGATCAGTTTATATTGAAAGCCAGTGTAGTGTACTACATATTAAAGAAGCAGTGCCCTCACTGTAAAATTCTCTTGCATATTAAAAAAAAAAAAAATCAATCCTACTGTTGCTCTGCAGAGAAGAGTAATGTATAGTATAGTATAGTATAGTATAGTATAGTATAGTATAGTATAGTATAGTATAGTATAGTATAGTATAGTATAGTAGTTTGCTACACAACAAGGAAGTAATATTTTGTTCCAACATGGAACTTTAAACTGCAACTTTAAATGTAGTCAGTTTTTAATACATGATCAGCTACATTAGTGTGATGGTTATGTATTGTGATGATCTTTATAACATTGTTACTGTATTGTAATGTACTATACAAGGCAGAACCAAATTACTGTTTCATGCAGCATGATTTTGTCATCTTTTTTTAATTTGAATAAAGAGCAGATTTCATTACTGCAGGGCAGATTCACTTTATTAACTCTGGGGATGCATATTCCTGTAGTGGATGCTGGGGACATAGTGGATGCGGCCGTACGTATGTATGTATGTATGTAAGTATGTATGTATGTATGTATGTATGTAGTGAGCCACTTGTCTATTTGTGATCAAACAGCTAAGCATCATCTTTATCACAGGTTGTTGATCGCATCAGAATCTGGGAATGTGGACACGATCGTTCATATATTAAAATGTTGTATACAGTGAATGTAGGTCATCTAGTTTTTCCTAATGCCTCTAATTTTGTTTTTGCAGCATTGCAATATATGCAAGTCTTTACAAGTGTGATTTTATTTAAAAAATACAAAATACATTCTCTCTCTCTCTTTGTATTAGCTTGAGCATATCCCAGAACTTTATCTGGAGTGAAATGTTAAAGAAGTCACTGTGTTAATTTGATCCAACCATTTCCTCCAGGTAAAAAAAAGTGAACTGAATTGGGCCCTGTGTGTTAAACTGGGTGTCTCATGATATCTCTCTTTTTCTAATAGGAGTGGGGAGTCAGGTGGGACACTCTTACATTTCAGGAGGAAGTTATTACACAAGGGCTTTGCTGTAGAAGAAGCACTGCTGCATTCAGGGACTGACACGCTTTTGACATTCGGTAGGCTAATAAGCTTGGTCTTGATTGGTTTAAATTGAATCTCTCAAGAGGTTCAATGTAATTGTACAACACATCTATTGGTGTCAGATATTTCAGTTATATTTGAGAGGGCTCTTGATATTTGAACGTCTGTGGTAACCATTATGCTTTGTATTTTAATTGTTCATTGTGGAGACTTGCATGTACAGCAAGTGTTGCATATTTAAAAACATAAGAATAACTATTTCTGTAAACTAAGAGTACAGCATTTTTTTGTTCGAGTGCTTTGGGAGTCCAGTTTTGAGATCTTCTGTGCTTCTAAAATTGCACACGGGGGTTGAAACTCCTGACTGTTAGAATAATTATATCCTCATTTTACAGTTTGTAGGGAATACCACATTTCCAAAGTAACAATGTTTTGGGCAGAATGAAATGGAAACTGGAGAATTGAACAGGTGGGGTTTAACTTCTGTTTGAATTTGTGTCCCATTTTTAAAATGCGACTACAGCCATGAAGTCTGGATCGAACAGGCGCTGTTTCCATTATGCATGAATCTTGGCTCAATGCACTGTGAGAGTGGGTGCCCATCTTTACCACAATGAATGCAGAAGCATTCATAATTGGGCCCTCTTCTGTGTTAATATGTTCCTTCTTGTAAGATAACCCTTTTTCCATGTATTACTGCCAGTTGTAAAAATACGGTTTACATTAAAATCCAGCTCATAAAATAGGAATCAATATCAATGCTCAGAACTGGAAAAAAAATAAAAATAAGTCTACTCTGTGAGGACAGATCACATACTGTATTAAATTGAATTGAACAAAGATGCTGTGCTGCCTTAATCCCAGGAATTAAAAATTGCTGGCCAGAAAGGATGATTCTACTACAGGGCTCGCACCTCAGCAATGAAGTTCTTTCATATGGGTTTGAAATATCACTGTTCTCTTTTTCTTGTTGAGGTTTACTTTTGCACTATCATTTTTTTTGTCATCACATACTGGTTTAAAGCTCCCTGTTGTCTTACAGGGGCTTTCAAACATGTCTCCTATCCAAGTACAGCTGGAACAACAAAGTGTAACCACTAGCCTGTCCCCCTGAAACAGATATTCCACACATGCTCTTTTAAGGTGAAGCGCAAGTTCCGTTTTATTTAAAAACATTTTGATGTGTGTGTGTGTGTTTTTAAAAAAAAATTAAAATTCTGTTGCTGCCTTCTTGCCAAGGTGCAACAGTAACAGTTACATTGTTTAAAATACCCCTACAGTTCTGCTACACATACTGTAGCATTAAACCCCTGTAATCACCAAATATTTGTATATGGAGAATACATTAAATTTAATAATTATGTAACCAGGCATTTTACCAAATTAACAAATTGTTGATCTATCCTGCATAACATACATAAGACAGTATTTAACCCAAAATGAAATATTTGTGAAAGGAAAATTGTTGATGTCAGAAAACTAGTAACTGGTAGCTTGGATAATTTATGAAATGGACTTATAAACAAACTAAACCCCCAAAAACCCAAACTGGCTGTTTATTGCTAGACAGAAAGGACATTATAGTATAGTAAATTAAGTCACTACAACATGAGGTACTTTAATGATCTAATCAGCAGCATGTCTTTATGTAGAGGCCTGTTTATTTATTTATTTATTTATTTGTGTCTCCCTTATGTTTGCATATTTTAGGACCACGGGCCTTTGAGAGATACCCTACAAACTGTTCTTTATTAACCAATGTTTTTTTTTATTTTTCTTTTTTTTACCAACAGTCACATAATTTGATTTCCTCCCCCTCTCAAAAAAAAAAAAAAAAAAAAATATATATATATATATATATATATATATATATATATATATATATATATATATATATATATATATATATATATATATATATTCAACAGTATGTAGGGCTGTGCAGCACTGAGCATTAATCAATTGTTTTAGATTGGTTTAGAAACCACATGTTTGCAGTGCAGGCTAAAGCTGGAGCTCTGGGAGATACCTTGCTATTTGTATGCATGTCAAAATCCGGAGAGCAGCTCACTTGTTTATTCTCACTGAAGTCCCTGGAGAAGAAAATGAGGATGGCAAATGCTAGAAAGGAAGGCGCAGAATAAATGCACATAACCGATTTGACGGAACCTCAAAGTTACATTCCTTCGGGGTCAGGGGAACAGTCCCATTAGTCAGGGCTTGACAAACCAACCTGTCCCTGTCGCTGGCACCAACAAAGGCTGTGCAGCTTTAAAACCTCATCTATAGGATGAGTCTATCAGCCTTGCAGTAGATCACTATATCCATCAGCAGCAATGTTTCCCATCCAGTAGTATGCATGTTTTCAGCTTAGAGAGCTGTGAGGGGACGCTCGAGTGGAGACTACTGGAAACATATCTGACTCTAGCTGGTGACATGACATTTAAAAAATGACAAATAAAAATTGTTATCCATATTGGTTCAACATAGAAGCTGAAAATATACAAGCTTTCGAGACCATAGGTCCTTTCATCAGGTGAAAGTGGATTTGAGAAGAAATAGTAAAGATAATTACAGAATAATTATTAATTTACCTCTCTGGATGATAATGAGATTCCCACAGTCACAAGCAGGTTTCCTGAGACAGCATGTAGATGAGCAGGAACTCTTTCCTGTGGTGACCTGCCTTCTGGAGGGAGGATTAAAAGCTGGCAGCTTCCTTCAGGGGGCATGACATCGGTACTATGGGCAAGCCAGAGATGTGTAATACTCATTTAAACTGTAATTACTGTATATAGTACCGTAGTGCAGTAATAGCCAAAAAAAAACCCCAAAACAGTAAGTTTGTTTGCACATATTTCTATTTTTGTTTAATAGTCCCCAGTTGGGCTTACAATCCTAGTGTGTAGACAGTGGAGGTGTCTGAGCAGATGTATGTCTCACATTTTTTATTTTGTCTTGAGAACAGGTTATCCATTTGTGATGGGTTTTGGTATGGGTTTTCCTTTGTGAAAATTATTGGTGTTTACATACGTTTGCATGACTTCTGGCCAAGCTGGGAGATTATAAAATCAATTCTGATTGGTTGTTGCAGCTCGACCGAATATGATTACAATTTGCATGGAGAATTGTTACTTCACGATTGTCAACCCCTCACAGCCAACATTTGGACACCTGTGTTTATAGCCTACAAAAAAAATTGAAGAAACACAGCCTGCCGAAGGGGTTTGAACTGGCAAATATTAATTGACCAAACAAAACTTTGTTCTGTCGGCAAATGAAACCCAAGTTTGTTGCCTTTTCATTGCAAAGATAGATTTTCTTTAGACCTGTGGGTTCCCCAGGGAGCAGTAAAGATGCAGTTCTATTCTGTGCTTGGCATCCTCACTACACAGTGCCTGTATGATCCTCTGCACATGAAAAAACCTTGAGAAACCTTGCATTTGACTTTGATTCCACCTTCCAGAAATGCAGTCCAATGATGGTATCATAGACCCATACCGAAACTGGTAACAGTGTGTACTGATCTGTCATAAAATCTGAAATATGGATTCACACATTACACAAATTATTGATCCGAGATTCTTCTTTGAGGCATACTAATTGGTTAAAAGACAACACTGCTTAAAGACAAGACATTGTCAGCAACTCCTATATACTTTGTCTTGAAATCTAAGTTGTAGAAAATATAAGTACTGTACTCTGTTATGAATGATCCTCTTATGAATGAAGTACATTATATCAAACTACAGTACAGCCTCGCTGTAACAAACCTGTTGGGCCCCAAGCCTTTTGTTTGTTATATTGATGGGTTTGTTATAGAACGATAAACGATGTTGGCGCAAGTTAGAGATTATATTGTGAATAAAAGTAGAATTACATGTACCTGTTCATCTCATGTATGCAGTATTCTGCCTTTGCTTTATCCTATTTGTTAAAGAATTAAAACGCCGTACAAAAAGCAAAAATCCTGAATGGAAGCTGAGCTATTCCAAAATCAGTCTGACATGAATCTTTTCAAAGTGCACCAAATCTTAATCCAACATGCAAGAATCCCAAACTGATCTTTTATTCAAAATCAACCAGACATGAAAAGTTCATCAGATACTCGTTTTTTTGTTGTTGTTTTTTCTTTAATCAATTTTGCTTTGTCGCATGGTTGCTGAACAAACCAAAAAAAAGAGTGCTTTTTGACAACCTATATTCACGACAGAGATATGCCTGTGTTTTTGCTCCTTTTTTTCAAACGATCAATATAGTTTCCAGCTTCGTTGCAACATAAAATTATTTTCATTTCGGAGGCGAAGTTACACCGCGCGTATTTATTAAGACAAAAGAGTTGACTTCACTGCGGAGGAGGCATCCCATGCGTACAGACTGGGATGTTGACAGTGTGTGTTTTTTTTTTTTATTAGTTTTTTTATTTGGGGGCCAGGTTCGTTATAGCCGAAGGTTCGTTACGGCGAGGGTGTACTGTATTACCACTCATGTTTTTGTCCTTTCCCATATCATGTAACTAATCCTAGTTGCTGTAGACTTGCCTCTTTCATACTATAGTGCACTCTGTTTATAAGAATCACATCTGTCCCGGGTGTGATTCTTATAAGCGGATGATTCTTAAAAGCGGACCGATATGATTACTGTGGTGCAGAATCAAACTTAGTAATGAGAATAATAAGAGCTTGTTCCCTGCAGTGTAATGGGTTGACCACTGGATGTCACAAGTTCCCGCATGTATGCACGCCCACGAAAAAATCCACAGCTGCTTTTCTTTAACAAATTATGGATAATAGTCAATTGGTTAACTGGTTGTTAAAGTTAATGACACCTCAATAGAATTGGCTTAGTCAATAGCTTTGTCATGGGGGTATAGAGGAGTAAGGAAGCAGAAGTAACAAAAAGAAACCAAAACTCAAGTAAGAGATCTAGTGTTTGTTCCACATGAAATACTGTTTAGTTAGTGCGCCAGCTGAGAGCTAGGTTTATTTTGTTTATTTTATTAGCGGTTGTTTCGCCACCGCAGTGTAAGAAAAAAAAACAAAACCCAACACTGGTTTAAAACTGTAAATCAAGACTCCAGCCTGATTATTTACACTGTCCTCGGCCACTCTGCCGCATTACAATTAGCAAAAGCAGTTTAAATACAGTATACAAATGGCAATGGTGCTCAATCACTGAGGACAATACATCAAAACAAGTCCTCGTGGGTAAGCAGCTTGTTATATGATCACGATTGTGTACTCAAGGCTGCAGAATCCTATTTTACTACAGTACACTTGAGAAGCGATCGTCTCGTAAGGGTGCCTAGTTTAACTGCCGTGCGGTGTTACGTGTAATGGCCTTTGAATTAAAATGACATTACAATACAGTATTTTACTGTCAGGACTACCACTGCATTTAAGCATCTGTGGCTTACTTATTTTCTGTTGCGATGCAAAGCTCTGCAATCTCCCCCTCCTCCTCCTCACTGCGCCGGGCTGCAATCCCACTCCCTCTACATGCATATCACACAATAACACTGCTGTACTCGGTATGTATTCAATGAATGTGCATTCACTTTATTGAAACAGATTTTCACTAATAGAGAACACAAAAAAACATACCTGCACAATGCAGTGGTGCAGTCACTGTGATTACAAACAATGCAGTGTTTCCTGCATCACTGCATGATCCACGCTGTGTACGTGCCTAATCACGCGAGATGTGATCAAATTCAAAAACAGCTTTATTGTCTGTACATGTGATTGCACTTGATCAAGTACCGTATTACATGCAGACAGTTTGCCCCAAAATGATTCTTATAAGCGGATTGCTTCATTCTTACAAGCAGAGTATTTTACATTTTTTAATATGATTTTGTCCCAGTGGTTTTGATCACTATATGCGGGTGATTCTTATGTCAGTGATTCTTATAAACTGAGTGCACTGTATTATGATAGACCAGCAGGTGGGGGCAGCAGAGTTGAATAGTCCCTGATTCTTTGGAATTGAGAAGCACACAAAGAAGCCTCGATATAAGGATTTTACAGGTACAGGTAATGTTGGATAGATTCTGATGCAATGGTGATTTAACGTGTTAAATAGATCAGTATTGGAACAAAAATACCCACTCAGAGTGACTGGTGAACATCACTTACCATTTTAGATGAGGCATTTGAAAATTCTGTATGAAAGTTATAGAAATGTAGACTCTGAATAATTGAACTGATGCAGGTAGAAAGAGAGAACCATGTAAGCCCTCTTTTATAATGAAGGTCTGCTCAGCTGGGGTAGTGGGAGCCAGTGCAGGAGGATTAATTGTAATATAGAGTCAATGACTCAAAGCTGTTTAGTTATCTTGGGGGGCAATTGCAGTCCTTTTAAACTTTTCTGCTCTGATCCTTCGAGGTAGACTGGAATTGTTTCAAATGACAACAAAGTGTTATTAAACTGGTGTCAGATTTTCTGCGCAATTGAGCGTGTCTGTTTGGGACGTGTAGGGTTTCGTGCTTGGAACCTCCGACTTGTTCAATTAAAATTGTAATCTTGTGTGTGTGTGTCTTTGCTTAATCTAATGAAGCGGAAATGTAGAAACTCCAAAGCGACACATCCAATGTTCCACCTAGGAAACTGAACACTTTCTTGTTTTTCACATTTCAGATGAGATAGGAAGGAATTATCTTATTACTGAATAAAACTGATTTTGACGCCAAAACGCTTGGATATGTTAATGCTACAGGTTTGCTTATCTCACTTCCCTTTGTATTAATCCCATTCTGTCTGTTTTAGCGATTCTTATGCTGCAAACCTGCTATTAAAACTATGTTCAATCTACAGTGAAACGATGCGTGGCACTTATGATGGCTATTGGGATGCAGATGTTGTCTATTGTGCACTTGCCACTACATAGCTTCTTGTAGTTGCCCAAATTGTTCATTTATACAGAGCAAGGTGATTCATGTAAATCACCTTTTTTTAAAAAAAAATTTATTATAAATGTAGTCGTTGCTAATTAATTTTATTATTTTCTCCACAATTTGGAAATGGCCAATTATTTTTAGGCTCAGCTCACCGCTACCACCCCTGCGCTGACTCGGGAGGACGAAGACGAACACACGCTGTCCTCCGAAGCGTGTGCCGTCAGCCGACTGCTTTTTTTCACACTGCGGACTCACCATGCAGCCACCCAAGAGCTACAGCATCGGAGGACAAGGCAGCTCTCTGGCAGCTTACAGGCAAGCCCGCAGGCGCCCGGCCAGACTACAGGGGTTGCTGGTGCGCGGTGAGCCGAGGACACCCTTGCCGACCTAACCCTCCCTCCCCCTGAGCGGCTCTCGGCCAATTGCGTGCCGCCCCTGGAAGCTCCCGTCCTCGGTCAGCAACGGAATAGCCTGGACTCGAACTCGCGACGTACAGACTATAGAGCGCATCCTGCACTCCACATGGAGTGCCTTTACTGGATGCGCCACTCGAGAGCCCTTAAATCACACTTTTATATACATATTTTTTTAACAGAATAGTTGCCTCATTAATCATTTGATCTTATTGCGCATCATGCGTCATCTGGACCTTTGCATATATCAAAGGACTCTGCTGCATTACAAGCACACTGGCTATGACTTTCATACATGAGCACAAAGTCCACACGTTCATCAACACTGTGTGATTTCAACTGTAATGATGCTTTTTCCCTGTGTTATGTTCTCTATTAATTGCTGGTTCTGCTGCCCTTTGCAAAAGCCAGACCAGCAACGATGGAGGCTCTAGCTTGGTCACATGCTGTCTTCATTAAGGGAACTGCCTAGAAATAGTGACAGGTCTATCTCTGGGTAGGTACTCTAGGATAGGCAAGAACAGAGACAGGCTGCTTTAGCAACATGCTGGTTTCCAAAAAATATAGCATTACACATCCCCAGGTGTTGCTACAACTGTTTAAATAACATACCTGTAATTTCTTTTCATTGTTAACATACTCACAACTTTTTACAGTTCTAACTTTAAAGTCGGTTTCAAAGCTCTGTTCAAAATGGTCGCTCTACTGCACGATAGTGTAATGATTATTTTATTGTCAAACAGGTAACACAGCATAAACGATCCATGCTGTGGTACGGAACAGAAAAGCCAGAGCAAGTTAAAAAATAAATAATAATCGCTGTTCCTGCAGTGGTTTAGAGGACAGATCTCAAACCCCAGTGCACTAGAGCAGCCATTTTAGCAGGTACATTTATTTAAACAGTTGTAGCAACATGTGAGAGGGTAGAACGCTATATTTTTCGGAACCCCGCTACTTACTGTTTAACCTGAGGAATTAGTTTGCAGTTAAAGGGATTATAGCTAACAACATACAGTAAGGTAATAGAGGTATAAACCATACCTCCTGTGCTCTTCCATTCATTATATAAGTATCCAATAAACACATTAAAAAGAAACACAAGTCATACGAAACATTGTTTAAACATAGCATATGGAACTACACTAGTTAAATAAACCATTTTGCAAGCACTTCATTGTTTCATTTCACCTTTTATTTATATATATATATATATATATATATATATATATATATATATATATATATATATATAAATTTGGAATCGCCAGTTATTTCTTATTTTCTCCCCAATGGTAAGCCCAATTATTGTTTATTTTAACCTGGCCCACCGCTGCCACCCCCGCTGACTCGGGAGGGATCGAAGACGGACACACGCTGTCCTCCAAAACGTGTCAGCCGTCCGCTTCCTTTCACTCTGCAGGCCCGCCATGCAGTCACCTCAGCTACAGCGTCGGAGGACAACGCAGCTCTGGGTAACTTACAGGCAGGCCCGCAGGCGCCCGGCCAGTCCTACAGGGGTCGCTGGTGCGCGGTGAGCTGAGGACAAGTCTGTGATTCTTTTCCTTCCACAAACAAACATTATATTACAGCATAGAAAGAGCAGTGAAAAAGTAAATAAAGGGACCCATCATATTTTTTCACATTACACATTTAAATAAAAACAGAAATAAAAGTTAACCTTAACCATGTTCTCAAAGTTGCCTTTTTAAAAGATGTTCAAGATTCAAAGCTTTGTCTCCCTCCAGGAATGTCTGCCAGTTGAGGAGTCTGTATTTTAGTTTATTTTATTTTATTTTTTGTAATGATGCTGAAAGAAGTGGGTCCAGGCCCAAAGAATTAATGGTGAAGCAAATCTGCTCCTCATCAAGGAGGGTATTTGGACCAACTTCTGGATCAACTTCCAGATTAGCCAACATGTTAATTCTGTCTGTAGTAAATGTAAGGAGTCACTGTTTAATCTAAAGATGAAATCCCAAGTATAACGCAACAGATTAATAATTATAGGTACATGTATCTTGGTTTGGGTTGTCAAGTTTAAATGTATGCATTCTTCAGTTTACAATTTCTGCTGCTAAATATTTTACCATTCCCTAAACTCGGATATGCACCACTAAATTCATTCAGTACATTAAATTGCTTAATTGCATGAACAATTTAGTTTTCTGCCGTAAAAAAGTTAAATTCAATTTTTAAGAATGTACACTTTTGTAACAGGACTTAATGGTTCATTTAAACACTGCATGACAAATGGTAGATGTATCATCTTAACTGCATTGTTCACCTAGTTGCAGAGAATCTTAAAAATGCCGTGGACAGCAGACAGAGGGTACTAAATGTAAATTAGCTGCTTTTACAGAACAGTGTCGCACTGAAAATGTCACTAACCGGTAAAGAGCTTCTACTGATTTTGCTACGGGATGTGTGTACTCTGCTTATGAGGAAACCGGCCAGGAAAGATGAGAAGCATTTTTCCCTTTAGATCCATTAATTTGCAACCATGCGTTTTGGATTTGTTTATTTTTATACTGATTTAACACGAATTCCAACTTCTTTTGCAGCTATGGGTTATCATTGACGCAGGGCATTATAAAAAAGAAATATATATATATATATATATATATATATATATATATATATATATATATATATATATATATATATATATATATATATGGTGAACCAAACGATGCAGAAAGTGCAATTAAAATGCGAGTAATTGAATGCAGTTGCCGAATGCAGGAGATTAGCAGGCTCTAGGAATTCAGAACCTGATCTTGGAGAAGGGTACTGGAAGGACATCCACTGGGGATCTAAGTGGCGCTTTCTAACACTTCCTGCATCACAGATATCAGTTTACATTTTGTGCCTTCTAATTCTTTGATCAGTTTTACACTTGATCAATTTAAAAAGCCCAATTCCAATCTTGCCTCGCTGATGAATCCCACTTGCCGAAAAGTACAGATCAATGAATGCCCTCTGTGTCTCATTTCACCTGCTGAACCTAAACAGATCTTTCTCCTGAACCCTGGAGACAAGGAATTGGTTAGTAAAAGGATGCTAGTAGTTTGAGCTGCCCGAGCTCCATTATTAACAGAGGGGGGTGGTTCACAGTCCCTGGTTAGCACTAATCCTGTACCTTATGAACATTAGGTAGGCCAAGTTTGGTGCTAATCAGGGTCTGTGAAACCTTAGGTTTGATGAAAATATTAGTTATTTTAAAGTATTTCTCTATTGAATAAAATAAGATTAATGAAATAGATATTTACATAAATTAACATTTTACTAAGAATTACATTTTAGTAACATTTCTATTTTGCTGTTTACTTGTTTGTGTTCCCATTCCTTCAAGATTTTTGATATATCGCAGTGGGGTTTGCAAAACCAATTTTTCGCTAGCTTTTCAGAGTGTGACTGAGCTGCAACATGTAGCTTTTACTTTGAATGGATCATTGCACTGAGTAGTATTAGCCACATGAGACCAAAGGGGTTTTTGGTGATGTTCTCTGTTTTATTTTTTTTATCTAGTGAGTATTTTTCAGAACTTTTCTGTGCCTTTTTTTGTTGTACAGTAGTACATGCTATTTGCACCGGCTCTGGAAATTAAGATTTTGAAATGTTGGATAGAGCTGCCATCAAAGTAGTATAGAAAGTGCTAAATAACCCCAGATCACCCATCAGAAGCATTCAAGTGAAATACATACATTGAACATTGCTGTGACAGGTGTCAGGGTTACTTGGGAGAGAATATTGAAACCGTCCTGCAGCCACCAGTTTGGGAACCTGTAGTAAAGCACTCCTGGCTGTGTCGCTTATCATTAACTCCTAGATTAAGATGTATTTTAATGCTACAGTCAGCTCAGGACTCGAACAAAAACAAAGAATGCAAAGCAAACAAAAAAATACAAGCATAGTGGCTTACAACATTTAAACCGTATTACTGTTACTCCTGTAGTTCAGTACATAGGATCCACAAAATGAAAATAATATGCACTGTAGCTTTGAAGCAGGAATTTTTGCCAAACATTATGACTCGTTGAGTTCCAGGATCGAAACCCTTAAGATACACAGACCTGAAATATCTTTAATTGTTGGACAAAGCGCACGCCTAACCCTCAACCTGTCAAGATTGTAACAAAGTTGTGAAATTGCACAAAAGCCTTTCATAAGAACGTTCATTTGGTTTAAAGTCCATTTGTTTTCCGTTTCACTGCAACTTTTAACAGTTAATGTGCACCGCCTCGTGTGTATGATACCAGAATATTAAGGTATTAAGCACAAGGGGCTCTTGAGATAAGAACAGGGAAGAAGATAATATGGTTAATTAAAATTTCCGAGATGCAGTTGTAGGTACAGATTCATGCGACATCTCTTGTCTTCCCATCATAGCTGAAACTGAATACATCAAGGAGATGCAGCTTATTATTATTATTATTATTATTATTATTATTATTATTATTATTATTATTATTATTATTTGTCAGAGATTCCACATACTGCTACATTGCTACATATTGAACCTCTGCACTAAAGTGTACAAAATGTAGTGCTGTCAAATAAGGGAAATTCCTGAATAAAAAGGCAATTTTGGCTTGCAGTTGGCACATGTGCTGGCCTCATGAAATACAATCTTCGTGTCAAATTTTGGGACGACTAAAACATGTTTTTTTTTTTTGCTGCGATTCAGAGGTCCTAATTGGAGTATTTCATATATACTAAATCTTGGTCATGTAGGAGGAAGCAAGACCATCAATCAAAAACAGTTTTTACTTGCTGCTGTCAAGCTGTGTAACCTGAATATAGAAAGAACAGGTTGTACAAATGAACATCTTTTTCTACTATAAACAGACGAAATGAAAATGTGTTCAAGAAAATGACTGCGTGGCGAATCCGCAGTGAATCACTGAGAACATATTTAAGTATCTAAGTTATTGTTGCTGCGTTAATGTTTATTATTACTAATGATGATAAAACAATGCATCTATTACGGACAGAAAGCAGACTGAACTACAGAGTAATGGCTCTTTAGACTTGGGCTTAATGTAATAATAATAATAATAATAATAATAATATCTAAAATGGAAAACAATTCCCTGCTTTAAAATTTTTAGATAGCTTATCATTGGCCATTTTGAAGAAGCAGGGTAGACCTGGGTGACAGAAGCAGGTACACAATGCGCGTACACAATGTCCCAGAAGCAGCAACGGTCACGTGACCACCATTTCATCTGTTCAGGCTTTCAAGATGGCGTGCTTGTTATGGACACTTCCATCCGAGCTCCTGGAATGATTGTTGATTTCAGCAAAAGTTTCTTCATGCCTGCTACAATCTGGCATATGGTGTGTCTCAATCAACAGAATAAACAGAAATGTTCCTTGCGGAAGTGAAACCACGCAGACGTGGCTATTTGTTACTTCATCTGCCTTCGAACGCCCATCGTGCATTTTATCTCGCTTGACCCGGGTCAAAGCGCGTCGACCCACATCCTGAAGTGGTTAGCTTGCGAACTGGGTACGTGGTTTCACACTATGCGGGATTGTGACCCGGGTAGCCAGAATCTGGGTCTGATCAGGGTAGGAGCGCCAGTGTGAAATGGGCTTTTGTTAAACCAATCTCCTGCTCCTGGTACTCCATTTAGTAGTGCTAGAGTATCTGAGGATTCCTTCCCCTTTTAGACATGCAGCTGTATTCAATTGATCTAAACAGCGTATAGATCAATTGAGAGTCTCGTAAAGCAGCGTCATGCTGAAGTAGATGCTTATTGCAACCTGTGAAAGTTTGGCATAACAGATGGTAATGAGGGGCTGTGATGGATGATGAATGTTCTTTTAAGCTTTCATATCAATTATACTTTATCTCCTGAACGTTTACTGAAACCCTGTACCATATAGCCTCTTATTCTCTCTACTGCACTCTTCCTACCTCCTGGTGCTTCTTTGGCTTGCCACCTTTTATCTGGCTCTGTCAGGAGAGAAAGAATCTTGACCCTTTCTTTCTCAATTGATGACTAACCATTTTGTCAGCCCTCCTTGTTAGTACGAGAGATTGAATGTACTTTCTGCACAGCCAGTGTGGGACGAGCTTCTATCTATGTGAAGAGCATGTTGAATACTTGTCTGAAGCCCACGTTTGAAGGTTGAAGCTTTTATTTTTTTTTTTTACTCTAATTATTCAATACCCTCCCACAATAATCCCCCGTCCTTCGGCTGGCTTCAGCACAGCTCTGATATCGCACCTAGAGAGAAAGCAGATTTACATGAGCAGCAGCCTGTCTACCTTTCAGCTTTTAATGACCTCCTCGTAATTAAATGCCTCCATGATTTCTTAATATGTTTATAAAGTGGAGCCTTTTGAAATAAAAATAATAAATAAATAAACAAAACAATTCTGTCTCCTAACCTTTTCTTTTGTGTAATTTATTTTTACTCACTTTAAGATTTGTCATCACTGCAAAAACAAGTTGGTCCCTCTCTCCCTTATGAATTGTCGGCCTGAGTCTGTCTATGTTTTGTTCAGTTGCTAGTCATCCTGGATTGCTACCTCTTGTGATATCTGAAGTAAAGTTAACAGAAAGGGATAAAAGGATAACATGGCTACTCTGTATGATTTAAGGTGCTTTCACACAGAGGAGTTATGATGGTTCAGAACCGCCACTGAAGCGGCTTATAGGTCTGTGTGAATTGCCTGTACAGCCACAGAACCGTCATACAGTGGCTCTCAAAAGTATTCACCCCCCTTGGACTTTTCCACAATTTATTGTGTTACAACATGGAATCAAAATTGATTTTAATTGGGAGTTTTTGCCTTCCATAATGTCAAAGTGAAAAATAAAATCTACAAATTGTTCTAAATTAATTATAAATACAAAACAGAAAATAATTGATGGCATAAGTATTCACCCCCTTGAGTCAATATTTGGTAGAGACACCTTTGGCAGCAATTACAGCCATGAGTCTGTTTGGATACGTCTCTACCAGCTTTGCTCATCTGGACACTGCAATTTTTGCCCATTCTTCTTTGCAAAATTGCTCAAGCTCCGACAAGTTGGATGGGGACCTTTGGTGAACAGCAATTTTCAACTCTTTCCACAGAGTGAGGTCCGGGCTTTGACTGGGCCACTCCAGGACATTTTTTTGTTTTTAAGTCACTCCAGTGTGGCTTTGGCTGTATGTCTGGGGTCATTGTCCTGCTGCAAGATGAATCTTCTCCCAAGTCCGAGGTCTCTTGCAGACTTCAGCAGGTTTTCCTCCAGGATTTCTCTGTACTTTGCTGCATCCATTTTGCCCTCTATCTTCATCAGCTTTTCAGGCCCTGACGCAGAGAATCATCCCCATAGTGTGATGCTGCCACCACCATGCTTCACGGTAGGGATGGTGTTCTCAGGATGATGTGCGGTGTTAGGCTTGCGCCAAACATGGCGCTTAGCGTTGAGCCCAAAAAGCTCTATTTTGGTCTCATCAGACCATAGTATCTTCTTCCACTTGGTCTCAGTCTCCCACATGCCTTCTGGCAAACTCAAGCCGAGATTTGATGTGTTTTTTTTTTTTTTTCAACAATGGCTTTCTTTTTGCCACTCTCCCATAAAGGCCAGTTTTGTGAAGCACCCGGGCTATTGTTGCCGTATGCAGTGTCTCTCAGCTCAGCCGTGGAAGACTGTAACTCCTTTATAGTTGCGATAGGCCTCTTGGTGGCCTCCCTGACTAGTGCCCTTCTCGCCCAGATACTCAGTTTTTTGAGGACGGCCTGTTCTAGACAGATTCACAGTTGTTCCATATTCTCTCCATTTCTTAATAATGGACTTTACTGTGCTCCGGGGGATATTCAATGCCTTGGAAATGTTCTTATATCCTACTGATTGGTGCTTCTGAAGAACCTTATTCCGGATTTGCTTTGAATGTTCCTTCATCTTCATGATGTAGTTTTTGTTAGGAAATGTACTAACCAACTGTGGGACCTCCCAGAGACAGGTGTATTTAACCTGAAATCATGTGAAACACCTTAATTGCACACAGGTGGACTCCATTCAAATAATTGTGACTTCTAAAGACAATTGGTTGCACCAGAACTTATTTAGGTGTGTCATAGCAAAGGGGGTGAATACTTATGCAATCAATTATTTTCTGTTTTTATATTTGTAATTAATTTAGAACAATTTGTAGATTTTATTTTTCACTTTGACATTATGGACTTATTTGTGTTGATCAGTGGCAAAAACTCCTAATTAAATCCATTTTGATTCCATGTTGTAACACAATAAAATGTGGAAAAGTCCAAGGGGGGGTGAATACTTTTGAGAGCCACTGTATTTTATGCCGTCTCTGAACCACCTCGCGAGGTAGTTCAGAGACGGCACTGAACAGTCATACTGCCTGTGTGAAAGGCTATACCGCCACTGAAGCGCTATAGTGGGCGTGGATTGAAAGTCAACATCACATATGACTTTATACCAGACCTGTTAGGCATTTTTACCATCGGTGTTACACACTTTTTAATTTTTTTCAAATACAATGGATGGTCAAGAACGAGGTAGCAATTGGAAGAAGTCAAGGAATTGTTAACTTTACAATTCCAAGGAGTGACAGATACTAAACAGATGCGGCACTTATGGGGGCACAGACCTTGCGCAAATTCAGTTAATGTGATCGGGGCAAGCAAAGCGAGCAACAGACACAACAGGCTGTATATATATATATATATATATATATATATATAATATATATATATATATATACACACATACACACACATAACACAACACATAACACAACACATCTGCAGTTTTTTGTAGCTGTGCAATAGGTAAAACTTTTTTTTTTTTTTATGGTCGACAAGCCTACAACTTTTAATACACTGCAGTTGGTATCACACGGCTGAATGGAAATATTAATACGTCCCCACTTCAATTTTCCACATATATATTAATAGAGAGGACAAATCAAGCACAGGGAGGTTTACAGTACACTACGGTTCTTCAGCGCCATTCATTAAAAGATAAGAAATATATTTCCCCCCTATGCTGCAGTCAATGGAGGGGGGGATTCCAAAATTTTGGGGGGAATGACAAAAGAAAAGGCACTTTTGCATATAAAAACTATTTTACTGCGTCATCATCCACACTGGTGTTGCTTTAAAATAAGCTGCTTTCAGAAGACCAGCTGTTCATCACTGTGAGACCGACAACTCACCATTGCTTTTGCCATTGCCTGACATGAAGTTTTTGCTGCAGCAGAAGAAAAAGGTGCTTTTCTTTTAAACAAGCGCTCCATTTCTTTTTTTTTTTTAGCTCTTTACACTCAGCCCTATTTCCGCCTGTTTTTCATTGTTTTCTTTTACAGTATGTATGTTTAACTACTGGATAGATTGTACTGCATGCATGTAACATATCAATGAAAGGCCACAAAATGTCCTTTTATATTATGTAAGTTGCAACAGGCATACTATATGTGGTAGAGATGAGAATATATGTGTTATATGTGCGGCTAGGAGTACCGCATACACACACTGAATACGTCATTGGAAAGCCACTACTAGCCTGTACTTTTAAACAAGCCAGGTAGGTGGCTTTTACGGTGCCTGAGTAATATGTGCTTAACCTTCGGTGCGCTGGCGCCCCAAAATGAATGGGGCTGAGAGTTAAAGCGAAAGCCACCGCTTGCAAAACAACACCTAGATAAACTTAATACTGTATTTTTTTCCTGCAGTGCACTGAGTTTCTATAATGCTTAAAAATAGCAGCTGAGAATTTCGTGCTGTGTGAACGGGTATATTAAAGAGTTTTTTAAACGTCTCTGAGACGGCACAGTGGCGGTATTTGTGTAAGAAAGTGGTATTAGAGTGCTGCTGCAGATGGCAGCTTATTGCAATTAATGAACACAATCAAAACAAAAAGGTCACCAAATGTACAGTTTGTGGCCTGAGGTGCTGCCTGCTGAATGTTTTGTCTTAGACGACTTGCATTTAGCAGGCCGTTATGTGATTGCTCAGAGAAAATTATACAAATTTATGTTTGTGTTGGGATAAACATTCTGAAATCAGACACCGCTTGATTTTTATTCGGAGGCAAATTTAAATGGCAACGAGTATTTGTTTTCTTAGTTTTTGTTGGATTATTTGGTTTGGTTCACTTGTGCTTGATTGGTTCAATAAGGATGCAAATATTTCAACACAACAGATAGACTGCATCCTGGTACCTTTGCTGTAGGTCTAATGGTTTCATTTGAGCTAGAACATTGGAGCGAGTTTGAAGTACTACACATGAAGGGATTTGGAATCAGAAAGCAATTGCAACTTGATCTATCGTGCTGTCTTTGAAATCTCTGAAGTATAACATACAATCAATATTGGTAGTGCTAATAAAAGGTATATAGTAGGATTTTAAAGCCTTGGGTAGTGCGTCTTAAAAGGACACAGCACATAATAGTAGCATATAAATAAATCCCATGTTAGCCCCAGCAATCAATTTTATATCTATGAATTAGTAATGAACTCTCTTAGATATCTAATTGAGCTGAGTAATATAAAATGGGTCTCTGTCTGCTCCGCAACTAGAGCCCAGCTCTCTTGGCACAGCAGACAGCCTGTTGGTTGGTTGACCTGGGTTCAGTCCTCAATCACTGCTTCTTGTATTGTGTTAAGAATGGTGACGTAACAGCAGTGAGTTTAATCCCAGGGGGTGTTTTCTGCAGTAGATCTAATTTTAAAAAAATCAAAAAACAAAAAAAAAACTTGGAAACAGCCATCTGCTTAAGTAAAAAAGCACACAATGCTATAGATCTTATTCTTCACTGTATGATATTACACCTGTTATATATATTAAACAAGAGCTGTTTGTACAATAGATGATCAAGTGCAGTATTACCTTTCAAATAAAAAAAAAAAAATCCTTTTCAGATTATTAGCTTTCCACTGCAGTAACAGGCTCTTGCTAACATATATTTATGAAATTCACTTGGTAAAAAATGACTCATGCTCTCTTGCACTTCTAACCACCTTTTGTACTCTAGCGAGGCATATTCTGTACTGTAGCACAAGTGCGTAGGCTACATCATTTGCAGCTTTTACTGATCCTGGGGTCGTCCTGCATAAATTGGATTTTTCTTTCTATTTTTTTGTATGGCTGTTGAAGGAATAAAATACTGATCCTCTGAATTCCACAAACCTCGGCTTGTAACAAGTAGAATCTTCCCCAAGTCTACAGGCAAAACACTTGGTTACAACAGTTATCCTTTGCAATGTTGTAAACTCACAATGGAGGATAAAGCAAAAACACACGGATGAAGGCTTTAGTAGAAACATGTCTCTAAATGCATTGTAATTGTTGCTCTCTGGTTGTACAGTACATTTCATGGTATTGTCAGACAAAATGGCAAAGCTGAGTGGAGAGTCACATTCTGAATCCTTCAGGGAAGGTAAGCCATGGGTTGGCTGCAAAGCCCTCCAACTGCTTGGCAATGTCACTTGTTTGAAATGCTGTATAATCTTTGGCAACAGTGTTTGTTTTCTTGCACACATGAGCAGGTAAGGGGGAGAGGATTGGGGGGAAAATATCTTTATAATCCCTTGTTAATTTAAAAATACCCAAAATCACAGTAATTCACCAGGGAGAGTTGTGTAGTTATTATTATTATTATTATTATTATTATTATTATTATTATTATTATTATTTAGCAGACGCCTTTATCCAAGGCGACTTACGGAGTCTAGGTTGTGTGAACTATGCATCAGCTGCAGAGTCACTTACAATTACGTCTCACCCGAAAGACGGAGCACAAGGAGGTTGAGTGACTTGCTCAGGATCACACAATGAGTCAGTGGCTAAGCTGGGATTTGAACCAGGGACCTTCTGGTTACAAGCCCTTTCCTTTAACCACTGGACCACACAGTCTCCTATAGGTGTGTTCAGGTCCTGAAATCTCAGTTGTGGTGAATTAGTGCTGTGTGATTCATATAGATTTTGAGAAAATAATAAAATAAGGGGATATAGTTTCTTTTAACAACTTCATTATCTTGGATTACACTGCTCAGGGCTTGAATTTCATTTTCGATTGCTGGGGAGATTTCCCCAATATGCTGCAGCCAAGGGGGGGGGGGGGAATGGCAAAAGAAAAGGCACTTTTGCATATAAAAGCTATATATTTTCATTCAGCATTCATACTGGTGTTGCTTTAAAATAAGCTGCTTTCATGAGACCTAACAGCTGTTCATCACTGTGAGACAGAGCACTCTCCATTGCTTTTGCCATTGCCTGACGTGAAGCTTTTGCTGCAGCAGAAGAAAAAGATGCTTTTCTTTTAAACCAGCGCTCCATTTCTTTTTTTTAACTCTTTACACTCAAAATGAATGGGGCTGAGTTTAAGAGTTAAAGTGAAAGTCAACGCTTGCAAAACAACACCTAGATAGACTTTGATATCGTCTTTTTTAAATTTTTTTTCAAAACCGTTTACTTACTGCAGTGTACCTAGTTTCTATAATCCTTAAAGATAGCGGCCGAGAATCACGTATGAGACAAAGTCTCGCGGCACTTAAAATATCCAGCACGACTTTTATTTGTTAACCACAGCTACTCCGAATGCGGCTCATAGTGCTTTCGTCACTGACACCCACTTCCGTAGAGATTTGTTGTAGCGTTTCAGGCATTCTAAATTGGGTGAAAAATACAATAGCTTGTTGTCTTAAAATATCTCTGCAGGGTTTTCCCGCTCTGAAAGTTGCAGATATGCGGGAGCAACTTGGAAAATGTACGATTCCCGCAATCCCGCGCTGAAATTCAAGCCCTGCTGCTTTATTTATTTTTGTACATTTTGGTACCCGAGCATAGTAAAATAGCTGCTGTTTGGAATAGTTTTGGCTAATTGTTGTTCAGTACAGACTAGAAATGTTATGGCTGTGCTCCTTGATATTGAAAGCACAGTATTTTCTTACTAAGTACTTTGCTTGGCCTTGAAAGTGTCCCAGGGTTGATAATAAGTGTTCTACACTAACTTGAATGAGTCATTAAAAGAACTTGAAGCATTTAGCAAAGAAAATGTCTCAACAGTAAAAGGTTAACTGCAACACTAAAGCCAATACAGCTTGTATTGAGTGGGAACACTAAGAGAGGGCTCTGGTTTCTATCGATTTTCTGTGAGGCTGTGTGCTGGAGAGTGGCTCTCGAGGGGCAATCCTGTCCTTTTTTCATGTGGCTTGCTGGGCTGCTCATCACCTAGTGTACTGGTGGATGTTTCCAGAGCTCAGCTTTTGGATGAGTAATATCCTCTAGGAGGGTGGAAGGGATTAACTTTTTTTTGTATATTTTTCCTACAATGTCCCATTTGAAGAAAGATGGGTTGGGGAGGGGACTACCACACTGTGATTGGCTAAATTGAGCTGGAGTGATATCAGTAGTGTACTGGACACCACCTTGTAACTTCATTGAGAGAAAACAGCTGTGTATCAACTGTAAAGACACTGTCTAAACATGAGTAGTCTGTATAATTAATATGATCAGAGGTTAAAACAGTGACACTGGTAGATTATAAGATGAAAGAATGTCTACTTGATTTACTGTAGTTTCCGTTAAGTGTTTAATTCGGATTGACTGTTTTGAACATTCGAATCCAGTCTAGGGTACTGTCTGTGTGGAGTTTGCATGTTCTCCCCGTGTTCGCATGGGTTTTCTCCGGGTACTCCGGTTTCCTCCCACAGTCCAAAGACATGCTGTCCAGGTTGATTGGTTACTCTAAAATTGCCCTCTGTGTGTGTGTGTGTGTGTGTGTGTGTGTGTGTGTGTGTGTGTGTGTGTGTGTGTGTGGTGCCCTGCGATGGACTGGCATCCCGTCCAGGGTGTAGTCTTGACTTGCGCCCTCTGTATGCCGGGTTAGGCTCCGGCTCACCGCGACCCTGTAAAGGATTTAGTGGTTAATGATAATGGATGGATGGATTGACTGTTTTGAACATGAACAGAACATAGAGCAAGTTCTGGTAAGCTACAATACCAATGTACCTCCTCCTCCCTTTTAAATGATACGTTTTCTACTCATTCTCTGTGGTGAATGCTGCACCAAATGCATATTTTGACAAAATAACCCTATTGTGGACACTATTGTATGTTCAATTGTATACTTTGTGACACTTTTTTCTACAGTACAGTAAAATACATGTACAACAAATACCGTACTCTTTTTTTGAATTTAAGAGGCACTTTTTGAACCTTTTCATGCTTCTCAAAAATAGCCTGCGTCTTAAATTCGAGTACAGTGTAGTGATACGTGTATTAAAATCACCAAGAAAAGACTCGACTACAGAACACACAAACAGCAACATGAATAACTGCCGAGAAAAGACAACAAAGGCGTCTGTACGAAGACACAAGCAGCAACGTGACTTACTGCCGAGAAAAGTCGAACCAAAACGTTGCTGCCCGATCTTGAATCATCCATGACATACAGGCAGCCATTTTCAAAGAAACGTCATTAGCTTCCTGAGGAATTCAGAGAGAAGATTTTACAATTTTGGAGATTCTAACAAACAGTACCAGCTTGGACACATCGGAAATGCTGATCAGACCCCCGTATTTTTCGACATGCTGAGCAATACTACAGTTCACAAATTGGGAGAAAAACAGGTGTGATTAATCATTACTGGAAATGAGAAGCAGCGCATAACTGTAATGCTGTGTGACAGCAGACGGCTGCAAACTGCCTCCATATGTGTAGTTGAGGTTGTATCTTTGTAAATGCATATTTATTTGACAATTTATTTTTTCATCAAATTCAGGGTGGGAAGTTTGGGCTGCATGTTAAGAGGGCTTCATAAATTCAAAGGAATCCGGTATTTAAGTCTCCTTTTAATGCCATGAGTGTCAAGAAAACTATGACTGGTTACAGAACGTGGGGACATTGGGAGAATGAATTCTTCACTGTTAAATAAATAATTGAAAACCACTTGTGTGTATTTTACCTTTTGATATATTTATATTTACCGAAGTGGTTGTATAGTGTAAATCGTGCATGGTAGGTTAACCTAATTGCCGTTCAGTTGTCACTAAAGTAAATGGTCTTGTTGTAAGCAGAGTGTTTGTTTGTTTGTTTCTTAGTAAAGATGTCGCCACTGAAAAACAATTTTAGCAGTGGCATTTGTTCAGCTGTCAATGTCTGATTTGCACAGATACGATCTTGCACATTTTTTCTCATTTCTTTAGCTAGTATGATTACAGGCAAGTGCTGAATTTAGGAGGTGGGTGATAATGTTCATTCAACAAGGCTAAAACAAACATTTACAGAAATTCATAAATCAAAACAGAAATTCATAAATCACTTTACCTCTGGCACGCGCTCATGACTGGAAATGTCAGGTTCCTGAACTTAAGGCCAGGTTGAAAAGAATAAGTGTAAATCTTTGAGAGAGGATGTTGAATCTGTGTATTCTTTATTGCTTATGCATTTATACTTTCAGAACAGGTTATTAAGAACGGGATTAACAACAGTAAGTGTTGAATGTGGCAAAAATGCGTCACTGTAAGCAATTTTGTTAACTTTTAATATAATACTATTGTGGGGGGTGGTTCTAATTATTCCCGGACATCAAATACCACATGACCACTGCAGCATATTATATTTAGAAACTTTAATAGGAGCCCCATCTTGGCAAGAAGCAAACCTGTCATTAGTTTAATGTCCTTGGAACTCAATTAGCAAAAAATAAAGTGTGACAGTAACTAGCACAGTGCATGAATTGATTTTAAGTGAAGTGTGATGGAGATGACATTGTGTTTCTGAAGGTCTGTTACTGTCTGTCAAGCTGGGGTACTGATCCAGAGCAGAGATGTACAGCCTGTCTTCACATCTTGCCTTAGTAATGAGCGTCCACAGGGTGACAAGTTTGATCCATGTCCAGTAATAGCCTGGGCTTCTACATCATCACCTGTTACCACCCCCAGCATGATGTGTATTTGTAGTTTCCAATTAGGGATGGGCATTTCCCTATTTTAATAGTCAAACACACAGTATTATACTTTGAATCAACGTGCCACTGGCTAAAAATAATGCTTACAAAATACCAAAATTGAAGTAATACGTAAAAAAATTAGGCAGCAAAATAATGTACAGATTATACTGAATCAATAAATGATGTCGTCATTGGATAAAATAAATGTTTACTTTAACCTATCATATTAAATTTGGTACATGCCTCCCGGTAGATGTTCTGCTACATGAACCCTTATAAATAATGTAGTACAGAGTAGATGCTAAATTATTAAATCTCATCAACTAAAAGTCAAGTTAAAACTACAAAACATGTTTTTTAAAAAATAATTATTTAACCCAGAACCAATAGGTTTGTTACTCGCTCCTTTGTGGAGTGCATTAGGTGCAGCGAGCTTTAATGGTTCATTGTGATTTACCGGTACTTCTGCTGCTTGTGCCCGGCATGCTGTCAGTCTCTCAGTCAACAGAGCCCGAGGCTTGTGGCTGGGCCTCTCTCTGCAGATAGGTGGTTATTATTATCCCTATGCTGTTCATGTAGCTCTGTGAAAAATGAATTTGAATTAAAATACATTATTCCTGTTGAAATTCTGCATTGCTTCTAAAACTTTTGTTTTAAATGTTTGAAAAATATTACAAAATAAAAGAAAATCAGTACAATAATGGCCTGTGCTTTGACCTAAAGTTGGATTGGGATTAAAAACTGATGCCCCTTGATGTCCACCAGATTTATTGTGGAAAAGAAGCATCAACGAATTGCCATCTACCTTACTCGGCTAGATTTTCCTATGAAATGTGATTTCTGTCTTTGCAACTTACCATTGCATTGAGAAAACTGCTCATGTTATTGCAATGATGCTTGGTACGCGTGAGTGAGACTTTGAGTTTTGCCTTCTGCTGAGAGAATGAAAGCTGTATCATGGGAGTTACTCCCATGTTGTACCATAATGCTGTGGAAGCAGGTCCTGATGCTGAGCTTACTAGTTTGTTTATAGCCATGATGTTAGAACAAAATGTTAGAACTTGAAGCTACTGCACTAACAAGTAACTACGATGCGATAGGTGTTACAGAAACTTGGTTGTCTGAGAGTGATGGAGACGAATATAATATTAGTGGGTACACACTGTATAGGAAAGACAGGCAGGACAGAAGAGGCGGAGGGGTAGCGCTATACATAAGAAATAGTCTTGAAGCCCAGGTGTTAAATCAGGACAAAGAAAACAATGCAGAATCAATATGGGTCAGAATAATGGACAAAAATTCAAAGGGCATAATAATAGGAGCATGCTATAGACCGCCAAATTCAGACGCTGAGCAAAATAATCTGTTATACAATGACATTCGAAATGCGTGTAGAAAAGGAGAAGCCATACTAATGGGGGATTTCAACTTCCCCCGTATAAAATGAGAGAACCCGGTGGGGAGCACGACGGACGAAATTGAAATGGTGGAAATGACAAATGACTGCTTCCTAACGCAATTTGTCAAGGCACCGACTAGAGGGGAGGCATGCCTTGATTTAGTCTTTTCAAATAATGAAGACAGAATAACTGAAACAGAGGTCAGAGAGCCATTAGCAAACTCAGACCACAACATGGTCTAATTTGAAGTATTTTTTAAAACCCCAGAAGTAATGACTAAAGCTAAGGTTTACAATTTTAGAAAAACAAATTATGAAGGTATGAAACAGAGACTAACAGAAGTAGATTGGAGTAAAATAGAGAAAACATCCACAGAAAAAGGATGGCTGTTTTTTAAAAATGTAGTACTAGAGGCTCAAAACAATTACATCCCAAAAGTAGATGAATCTAAATCTAAAACAAAATGGCCAAAATGGTTTAATAGATCAATTAAAAAAAACATTCAGCGAAAAAAGGCACTTTTACAGAGCGTTTAAAAGGGACCAAAAACAAAGTATACAGAAAGAGTACTTGGAACTGCAAACACAAGTCAAAAAGGAAGTTAGAAAGGCCAAGAGAGAGATAGAAATCAATATTGCTAAGGGGGCTAAAACCAATTCCAAAATGTTTTTCCAATATTATAACAGCAAGAGAACATTCAAAGAGGAGGTTAAATGTCTAAGAGACACAAATGGCAAAATCATAGACAAGAAAAAAAAAATAGCAAATATATTAAATGATTACTTTTCACAGGTTTTTACAAAGGAGGACAGGTCAACATACCCCACATGTCGACCTGTTCCTATTCAATTTTAAATAACTTTAGCATAACAGAGGCAGAAGTGATAAAGGGACTAGGAGCTCTTAAAATAAACAAATCCCCTGGGCCGGATGAGATCCTCCCAATAGTACTCAAAGAAATGAAAGAAGTTATTTACAAACCGCTAACCAAGATCATGCAACAGTCTCTTGAGACAGGGGTTGTACCGACAGACTGGAAAATAGCAAATGTAACACTGATCCACAAAAAGGGAGACAAAACCGAACCAGGTAACTACAGACCAATAAGCCTGACTTCTATTCTATGTAAACTTTTATGTAAACTATAATAAGATCCAAAATGGAAAATTACCTATATGGTAACAATATCCTGGGAGACAGTCAGCATGGTTTTAGGAAAGGGAGATCGTGTCTAACTAACCTACTTGACTTTTTTGAGGATGCAACATTGAAAATGGATAATTGCAAAGCATACGACATGGTTTATTTAGATTTCCAGAAAGCTTTTGACAAAGTCCCGCATAAAAGATTAATTCTCAAACTGAACGCAGTAGTGATTCAAGGAAATGCATGCACATGGATTAGGGAGTGGTTAACATCTAGAAAACAGAAAGTACTGATTAGAGGAGAAACCTCAAAATGGAGCGAGGTAACCAGTGGTGTACCAGAGGGATCAGTATTAGGTCCTCTGCTATTCCTAATCTACATTAATGATTTAGATTCTGGTATAGTAAGCAAACTCGTTAAATTTGCAGACGACACAAAAATAGGAGGAGTGGCAAACACTGTTGCAGCAGCAAAGGTCATTCAAAATGATCTAGACAGCATTAGGAACTGGGCAGACACATGGCAAATGACATTTAATAGAGAAAAGTGTAAAGTATTGCATGCAGGCAATAAAAATGTGCATTATAAATATCATATGGGAGATACTGAAATTGAAGGAGGAATCTATGAAAAAGACCTTGGAGTTTATGTTGACTCAGAAATGTCTTCATCTAGACAATGTGGGGAAGCTATAAAAAAGGCTAACAAGATGCTTGGATATATTGTGAGAAGTGTTGAATTTAAATCAAGGGAAGTAATGTTAAAACTCTACAATGCATTAGTAAGACCTCACCTAGAATATTGTGTTCAGTTCTGGTCACCTCGTTACAAAAAGGATATTGCTGCTCTAGAAAGAGTGCAAAGAAGAGCAACCAGAATTATCCCGGGTTTAAAAGGCATGTCGTATGCAGACAGGCTAAAAGAATTGAATCTGTTCAGTCTTGAACAAAGAAGAGTATGCGGCGATCTGATTCAAACATTCAAAATCCTAAAAGGTATAGACAATGTCGACCCAAGGGACTTTTTTGACCTGAAAAAAGAAACAAGTACCACGGGTCACAAATGGAGATTAAATAAACGGGCATTTAGAACAGAAAATGGGAGGCACTTTTTTACACAGAGAATTGTGAGGGTCTGGAACCAACTCCCCAGTAATGTTGTTGAAGCTGACACCCTGGGATCTTTCAAGAAGCTGCTTGATGAGATTCTGGGATCAATAAGCTACTAACAACCAAACGAGCAAGATGGGCTGAATGGCCTCCTCTCGTTTGTAAACTTTCTTATGTTCTTATATTCTTTTGATGATGGATACAGTGTTAGGCTTCTAACATGCTTATTAATTGTTTGAGTGCTGCTTTTGCCTGCTGACATGACGTAGTTAATTATAAACTAGTTACTATATTTGAACACTCCTGTGGCTAAATCAAATCAGATAGAATAGAATGTGGAGCTTCAGTTTCTACCCTTGCGAGGGAACAAGCTCAAAATAGTTCCTTATAAATAGCTTAAAGAATGATTTGTGTTCTGTTGCTGGACAGGCTAATCTGGAACAGTCTTTTCATTTTCATTACAAGTAGGAGGCTAGAAAGTATAAGGCAGGGGGTATGGGGGTCCTCCCACCGAAAACTAATTTCAGTGTTTTGCAGGGGTCTAAAACGGAATATTCTGGGCCGAAATGTGCCTAATAGGGTGCCAAAATTCAACGTAAGTGTATCACTTTGTACATTTTTTATGATTTTAGGCATCCAGATTTAAATAGATTTAAGTGTTACTTGTATGCATCTATGAAAAGTAATTACAAAATAATGTATTTATTAGAATTTCAAAATCACAAACTTGTCTAAGCACACAGTAAATTTCAAAGTAAGTAAAGTTTGCATATTTAAGCAAACTGTTAGTTTTTGCAATAATTTATTACTCAAAATAAAAAAAAGTGGTGAAAGAAACACACCAATGAAACACACTGGATTTCAGGCACAAAAACAATGTCACATTGATACCATAATTCCAAGTGAGACAGAAGAGAAAAATGTGAAGCAATTTCTAAATTAAAGACATAAGATAAGAAGCAGTATTAATTGGTAGTACATTTGAATACAGAAAAGGTAAACCATGAGCTGTGTTTTTTGTTTTCTGTTTTTTCATGTATTCCATTTTTTGCTTTTGCATTTTATACTAAGAAAAAACACAAAAAACAAGACCAATTTTAAGTTTGTGAAAATATTCATGGAAACAAACCAATCCTTACATTTCTTTTTCCTTCCAAGATTCGGAGTATACATACTTTCCCATGGCGTCAAATACCGAGTCTGAGAATGCGCAAGTGCATTAATAAATAAATACATTTTTAAAAATGCGCTTGCGAGAACTGCGATTTCGAACACCTGTTTTATTTTTTTAGTTTTCAGAAGTTCGTTTCTGTTGCATTTTCTGTAAACTTGAACAGCATGTTTTGAAACAGTCCAGTACATAAATATCATGTAATAGGTATATGAAATGGAAAAACATGGAAATGACTTCTCAGATGGAAAACTAATGTTGAAACGGAAAATCACTTTGGTCTAAAAATTACATTTAGATACCCAAATGGTTTTGGATATTTCTTAGTCGTTTTATTAATACAGATTAACAGACATACCACTTTCTTAGGAGATTAGCATGAGCTGCTGTAGGAAATCTGGAGAAACTTCCCTTTTGGTTGTTGCATGCAGTCTTACATAACACTGCAGTACATGGCTTACTACTTTAATTTGTATTAAATTAAAGTAGGACCACTTGCTGTAGAAACCATGTTAATGTTTATGTAGGACCCTGGAAAAGGATAAAAGTTACTAACGTAGATTATATACACTCTATTTAAGACTTTCAATGTAATACTGTTGTAGCTCAATTTTGCCAGAACGTGTCGCCACCAGAGGCACTCAGATCGGAGAGCCAACTAGACAGCGCATAGGATTAAAATGTTTCAAAGGGAAAGCAAACGCAGAGTTAACCCATTTGTTAATGCCTACATTTTTATACTGTGTATCTAGTTTGCACCATGCCTTTTAGCACCCTAAAGGCTTGGACACACCAGTGCTTCACGTCACGTAATGTCGTGGTTTTTTTTTTTTTTTTTTTTTTTAAACGTCCAGTAGACGCTTTCCCGAGTAAAAAAATACTTTTATAGCATTACATTTAGCGTGAAAATTCCCTTCCCTCCCCCACTGTTGCTCTTACTGGTTGGGGGTTTACATACTATGGAATGTACAGGGTTACAGTGACCACACTTTTGAGTGTTCCCCAGTCCGCTGATCCTCCAGCTGTATGTCAACCTAAGGGCTAAATATAAATTTGCACTCTAAGGGGAAGATGCCTTTTATTCAAATTGCAGGCACATTCCTTTAATCGATCTAAGGAGGGAGATGGTTTGTGAAGCTCGTGGGCAACGTTTCATCACTAATTTGGCTTGAGTGGTTCCGTCTTTTGTTTTTTATTTTTTTAGTGCATGCACCCCAATGAGGGAAAGTTAAATACAACTGAAGTAATCAAGATGCTGGGACTGAAAGCTGTTTCTGGAATTTACTGATAGTCTGGAAATGAATAATTAACTATAGTTACATAAGTATATGTACTTTAATTAAAGACGCTGTCTGAACACCTAATATTAACCGGTCCTGGAGCACTGCATGTCTGTATTGTTCAAGCTTTTACACTCTAAAAGATAACTGTTGAAATACACTACACTAAACAATTCAGAGCTGTGAAGCATGCATATAGAAGCACTCATTTCCATTGTGCATAATCGATTCAAGACTTGTATTGGTGTCTGTGGTGATCTCACACCACAGTGATATATGGAAGGTGGACAACTGGGACTACCCACCCCAGTAAAGAATGTTGTGTTTTGTGTTAAAATTAGAAGGGTGTTGGGCATCAGAATAATGTTTGATTTACACATCTTTGACCAACTCATTCATTTTTTTTGTGGTAATGTACTTTGTGCAATTGTCAGACTTTGCTGAAGGCAAGTGTGGGGTGGGAGACCTTTCTAATAATGATGGCTTAGCTAAACTCTGAAGTGACTCTGTTTATTCAGGGAAGCTGGAATATGCCCCTTCTCACCATTCTCACAGCCATCTGTACCTTACTTGCGTATAACTGTCTCGAGAGCCCCTTACTCAATTTTGGTAAAACTTGGTGCAACAGGGGTAAGTATTACATGTGTGGGTCATCACTGAATAATAATGAGTCCGACCACAGAGCATTGGGTGTTGACCAGGCACACAGATTTAATTAACACACACACATGCTGCCACTAGGGTACCAGCAATGGTAGCCCTAGTGTCAGATTTAATAAAGAAAACGAAACAAAGCTAAAACTGAAAGTTTGCCACACAAGGTGACCGCTCCAGGAACCAACTACACTACGCAAACCCTCTCTATACTGTTTGCTCCCAGAGTCCCGGCCTCCCAGTGACTGTGGGTTGTTGCGACGGCCCTGGCTGGGCAGAGCCTTCACAGGCACCGTGTTGCAGTTGAAGGGTTCTGTAGTAGTTATCCTGCGGAGCGGACTCTCTTCTCCTTGATGTAAACAAAGCGCCCCTCTGTGTAGCAAGGCGGTGCAGTCGCCTCGAGCTGTGGCGCAGACTCCTTTTGAGCTGCGCGCAGCCTTCCTGGGCACGCCCCCCAGCCAATCCGGACCTCCTGATTCAGCTCGGCACCGGGTGAGCCCACCTGCTCAATTAGTTGCCTAGCAATGTGCCTCCTGTCCCAGCTGCACACATTTGCGCAAGAACCCGCAACAAGGCCCCCCCTGTCACAATTGGGTTTGGCATTTCTTAATCTTGAGTCTCTAGAACAGGGAGTAGTGCATGAGTGATGACTTCTGATTTAGTTGGCTAATGAAGGCTGTATCTTCAGAAATATTTGCCTAGAATTGCTGAAAGATTGTGAGACCCGATTTTACTGAGATATTTAAAGTTATATATTGGGAAATGCTTATCTGATTCTGATCAAACTAGGCAGGGGTATTTCTGTGGACCAAGGATCATTTAAAATGGTAAAAAGAAATTGCATAATTCTATCATTGTGAGTAAGTGGTTAACTACAGTATGTGTTTTTAGGCATCTTCCCTCATTTTATTGATTATTTGTGCCCACTTAGAACCATTGCTAATAGTTCCGTTAATAGTGCTATTAGTCAGGCTGGTCTGCTGCTGCTTGTGGAGGTCACAGCTCTGTGCTGGCCCTTGCACACCGTCATGCTTGATAATGTTCCTTTACAGCTGAAAAGGCGACAGAGGTTCTTTTTTTTTTTCCTAAAGGATAACAGAATGCCTCGTGCTAAGCTGAAGCCTGGCTTTCTCAGCTGATAAAGTTCAGCAGCTTTGAATTTACATAAAGCTGGACTCAATTTTAACATTCAGTTCCTTTTATCACTTTCTTTGTGGATGTGATTTAAAATTTGACATTTTAGCAATGCCTGCATGTGCAGACAGATGACTTTAAAATGTAATTTTTTTTAAATGAAATGTCTGTATAACAAATGGTAAAAACTGCAGCTGCTGGAATTATAATAAATCACGCTCAAATTAGTGTCACTTATCAAATTTAGTACTGCCCATGCACAATATATTTCAATCCACATTTAAATTTATATCCTCTTGAGACAGTCAAAAGGATAATGTTTTGAATATGGTTAATTCCATGAATTCTGTGACGCTCATACTAAAAAGTACAATGACATCAATTAAAGCAAACTAAGTTGGTAAAATAGATATTTCAGGCCCTAGTGTTATAATAATTGTCTACATGTAATTATATCAAAATACAGCTCTTCATTAATCCTTCAGGTTTTTTCCCCCCACCAGGGGTGATCCAAAAAAATAAATAAATAAAAAGACCCCAAAGTACAATGTGCTAACTCTTGTGTGCTAGTAGATTTGTTCAGGTTTTATTCTGTAATTTATTCAGTATGCTGTAATGTACCCCACCTGCCTATCTTCCCAGGGGGGAGTCAATTAATCAATATTGTAAGAAATCAAGGTTCGTTTATTTCTCAAAAATCGTAATTCCAGTCCTTTTGATGTGATTTTCAATAAAAACAATTACGGAACAGAGGTAAAAGCAATGACACACAGTACTGAACGTAACCACATATGAACTACACGGACACATCTTCAAACAAAACAATACAATACTGTAGGTTTAACCCTAAAGGGTCCAGAATACAGAAATTCATAGGTTTAAATACAGTACAAAACCAGCTCCCCTTCTTGGAGTCGGCCAGCCGAAGTCTTTGAAGATCATGCCGGCCCAGGCTTGAGACTTGTACCTGTGATCATAATCGGTATTTTAATTAGCTAAGCAATTCATACGCAATCAAGGGTACTCAGCCCGAGGTAACAACTGCTCTCTATGCCATAAAATAAACCAGTTTGTTATCTTGTCTATGTGATGGAAGCAGGCACCAGCCCCAGTTGTCTGTTTGTGAGAACTGGTCTTTCGTTGGGTGTGATAAACCCTATGTTAACAACATTTTCAAAACAAAAGGATCCTTTGAACTACAAAGGGACCAGATCTCGTCCTGCTATCCCAGACCCTGTGCACAAAGCTACTCGGGGAGAGGGCATTTAATGATTACATTTGTATATGACACTTTAAGTCTTACAATATGTCTGTCTGTCCATTAAAATAAATTGAATAAGCACAATATTGATGCCTAGGGGAGGGGGCAACTGCGCCATCTAGCAAGTTACAAGGTTTTTGTAAAATATTTCTTGGCAGTTTAGTGTGTTTTAAAAGCCATGTCACACCCCTTAGGAGTTCCCAGCAAAGTTCGGCCTCTTTGCACAGCCCGGACTCGAACTGGCGCCGTCAAAGATGTGTGACTCATCCTGTGCTCCCAGTGGGAGCGCTTTAACTGGATGACTCTCATGGACCCCCTTGCCATGTCACTCTTTTGAATACTATTTTACTCCATATTAATCCGGCCCAGGGGTGTTTTTATTAACACTACTACGTACAATTTAATTATTAAAATAGACAACAGTATGTTAAAGTACTGCAATTAATAATTATAATAATATAAAAAAAAAAAAATCTTAATTGTGTAACATTATTTTAGGCTAGTGCTATTCCTCCAGACAATTCAAAATCAGTGTGCTGGTTGTCATCTACGTGCAGGGGTGACGGTAGAACCCATTCAATTCCGGACTGTACAACGTACGCTTACCCAAAAAGGAGCACTGATCGATTTGTTGAGGGTAGCGATGCAGCTAGCTACTCCACTAAGTAACTGTGCCCCAGTGGGATGAATTGATAACTGGGATGAAGAGATGAGATTACCAACCTTTTAGATCCACTCACTTGGGAACAAGTGTGGGCTGATCACAGATGTTCTACTGAAAGCAAAGAAGTACAAAGAGCATGATTTAAATGGCAATGTTAGAAATGGTATAGTAAATGAATACACCTTGCCCCTATTGCTGTTACTCTTGCATTGGAAATATGTACTTAGGCTATGAAAAAAAAGAAACAATCCTGCCAGCTGCTTGAAATATTTCCATGAGCTGCAGGTTGTCAAGTGTACTCTGAGGTGCTGAGTGCTGTGGCATTAGAAGTATTCAATAAAGGACCGAGGGGAAGCTGAAAAAAGCAGCCCAACTGCTATTCTTCCTGGATTGCAGGTGAAGAAGAATCATTTTTCATTGAACAGACTTGCAACTTCTCCATTTTTATTTTTTTGTTGTTGTTCTTAAATGTATTTTTACTTGTGATAAACAATGCAGCCTTTTGAAGATACAGTATTGTAGCATCTTGGAAAGCTATTTTTTTCATTTTCTTTTTGTTCCAATGACGAGTGATTTTTCTTAATTATTTTGGTATAACAGTATAGTATAGCCAGTAATGTATGCTGGCATCCACAGTTGACCATCATAAAAATAGATTATGAATAAAGATTATTATTATTAACAGGACTTATACAATTATCAATAAAGATTCCGACCAATAACTTTGCTTAATAGGGGTGTAGCAATACACTTAGTGCCATGATACAATATACAGAACCTATCGAGATATGTTTTAAGCAATTCTGATAAGTCCAGTAAAACGGTCTGAGGTGTTTTTCAAGTGGCTTGGCTGATCGAGGGTTACACAATAGATAACCATATTATACAAACTGAATATCAGACATGTCATACATATTGGGTCTAAGAAACGTACTGGTTTCATGGTGGTGGTAATAACATCTGCTATGGTTTAGGTGATTTAAAATAGACCTTATTACGTTAAACATAAAGGGTAATGTTTACTGTGGACGTGTCCTATCAGTCAGTGTTGTGGTGGGAGTGAATGTGCTGGCAGCTGCTCTGCTCATTTATGTAGTCAGCTTGCTATTAAAGACTGAATCCAGCTGACAGTTCTCTTTTTCTGTCTATTGTATATGAGGTGTAGTGTTTCACATCTCATTAAAGGTGCTGTCATGGTCAGAAAGTGCACTGGCAATGACAATGGAACAAGCCTCTGCCCTCTAAGCAAACCCCAGAGATACAGGGAGCTCTGCTCGACTGGAGACAACGCAGTGAGGCATCTGCCTGCTTTCTCCTGGGTGCTGTTGCTGTTCACTGCTACGTTACATCATACCAGAAACCTAATTTGAGATTTGCACACACATTAGTGTAACCCTCATTCCTGTTGCCTATTCTCCCAATGTTCTCCCTCTTTATTAGGTTATGTGTAAATATAGGTATGGTTTTGGAAGAAAAAAATAACTAAGAATTCACAGCAACTTCATTTTTTTTTTTTTTTTTTATAAGTCTGAAAATAGGATGTTTTGATCGTTGCACAATTTCTATTGATGCACAACAAAGAACACACATGGTATGTTACACAGTGTTATTACTGATAACATCCAATTCAAAGCATCACAATTACATTTGATATATTCTGTATGTAAAGAAACAGAGCCTTTGATATTAGATGCAAAGTACCTCCAAGTCTAAAGACTAAAGAGATTGGCAGTGCGCACAGAAACTAGGTCTCTCTCTGATCTTTGCTGTTTGCTCACACATACAGAGTGGAAAAAGTCCCAGATGGCTTTTTTTTCCTAACAGTTGTAATCACAATAGAACACCACTACTACTCTGACTCTACAGACCTGACATGAAAGAATATCATCCCCAACGCACATCCACAAAGTCATTGTTATTGGGCTTTTGTGTCCACACAGTTTTAAAGGAAAAGGAGAAATTAGGTTATCAGACATGGTAAAAAAAAAAAAAAAAAAAAGTGCATATATATATATATATATATATATATTCATTCATATACACACCCATACATAAAATCCTACAATATTCCCTTAAACCAATTCAAAGTACATTTAACATTATCTCAAATGTGTCTTAACAATTTGTTTACAACATTGTCTATGTCAAGCAGATCAACTCTTCTGTTTATAATAAACTTTGAATATGTCCTTTCAGCAGTTTAACTTTAAATTATTTTATAACATGTATTTCTAATTCAGGTACTTCAATATAGCAGTCTCTGCTAGAAATTGTAATTTTATTTTACTCCATTGATATACACAGAAGAGGTTCATTTTAATTAGGCACCTGCTTGGCAGCAAATGCAACCTTGAATATTAAAACTTAGGACTGCTCATACATTTACTTAATGTTATTATATTAGGTTTCTTATTTATGTAAATACTTTTTGTTTTTTCTTACTATAATCGAACCACATACCTATCCTAGTTCGATTGCTTCTGGCATATTAACTCTGTTCCATAGAGTTTGCCATTCTGCTCTCGCTGGATCACAATGTTTTAACATTAGAAGCCCCGCGCAGGCATTTTGGCGGTTTTTGGTTTTAAAATGCAATTTTCTCCAGTCGTGTAACACATATGGGGCTGTGCGTTCGTGTACCTTTCTGTCCGTATATATTAAATATTCTCACAAAGCATGAAACACGGAAGTGCAGAAATAAAGGAGATATATTACATTATACCTAAAATCCCCGGGAGCAGTCACATTGACAGCCACACAGAAAACAATTGTATTTTGATTATACAGAACGGTATTCTACTTTATTATTTTTATTTACCAGTCTGCAATGTGTTTAGCTGTAATCAGATTAGTCTCTGCCTGAGTGAATGACTGGCAGTCTATTGTTTTCAATCAGCCTTTTGAAGGCTGGTGCCTGCTTGCCAGCTGCGCTGCTTTGGTCAGTCAGTTAGCATCGGTACCAGTGAAAATAAATACCAGAGACTGGAGTTTTACAACGCAACAAAATATGGAGTTGATGTTTTGGTTCAAATGATATGGAAGTATTCTGTGAAAGCTGGCTCCTGACGGTGTTCTGTTCAGACGTTTTACAATGTATTGGACCTAGCAGCCATCAACTCCTGCATACTTTACAAAGAATGCACGGAGAAGAATTTACCAAGCAGAGGAAATATTTTTTCAGTTTTATAAATAGGTATGTTGTAAACCGATGTCTGTTCAGATGTTTGTTTATTTACATTTTCTTGTTTTGATTTGTAAAATAAATGTTCACATATATATATATATATATATATATATATATATATATATATATATATATATATATATATATATATATATATATATATATATATATATATATATATATATATATATATATACACAAATTTCAAATTTTGACTCATCAGTCCAGAGCACCTGCTGCCATTTTTCTGCACCCCAGTTCCTGTGTTTTCGTGCATAGTTGAATCGCTTGGCCTTGTTTCCACGCCGGAGGTATGGCTTTTGGCCTAAGTCTTCCATGAAGGCAACTTCTGACCAGACTTCTCCGGACAGTAGATGGGTGTACCAGGGTCCCACTGTTTTCTGCCAGTTCTGAGCTGATGGCACTGCTGGACATCTTCCGATTGCGAAGGGAAGTAAGCATGATGTGTCTTTCATCTGCTGCAGTAAGTTTCCTTGGCCGACCACTTCGTCTACGGTCCTCAACGTTGCCCTTTTCTTTGTGCTTCTTTAAAAGAGCTTGGACAGCACATCTGGAAACCCATGTCTGCCTTGAAATTTCTGCCTGGGAGAGACCTTGCTGATGCAGTATAACTACCTTGTGTCTTGTTGCTGTGCTCAGTCTTGCCATGGTGTATGACTTTTGACAGTAAACTGTCTTCAGCAACCTCATCTTGTTAGCTGAGTTTGGCTGTTCCTCACCCAGTTTTATTCCTCCTACACAGCTGTTTCTGTTTTAGTTAATGATTGTGTTTCAACCTACATATTGAATTGATGATCATTAGCACCTGTTTGGTATAATTGTTTAATCATACACCTGACTGTATGCCTACAAAATCCCTGACTTTGTGCAAGTGTACCAAGAAGAATTGATGCTGTTTTGAAGGCAAAGGGTGGTCACACCAAATATGGATTTGATTTAGATTTTTCTTCTGTTCACTCACTTTGCATTTAGTTAACTGATAAATATAATCTATTAACATAACTATTTTTGAAAGCATTCTTACTTTACAGCATTTTTTCACACCTGCCTAAAACTTTTGCACAGTACTGTATATGTGTATATATATGTGTGTGTATAATATATATATATATATATATATATATATATATATATATATATATATATATATATATATATATATGTGTATATGTATATATGTATATGTGTATATATGTGTGTATATATATATATATATATATATATATATATATATATATATATATATATATATATATATATATATATATATATATATATATAATGTTTGTGTGTATATATGTATGTATATACTGTATATGCTTCAATTGTTAAAAAAAACTAATATTACAGGGCAGCAGTGTGGAGTACTGGTTAGGGCTCTGGACTCTTGACCGGAGGGTCGTGGGTTCAATCCCAGGTGGGGGACATGGCTGCTGTACCAAGATTGCTCCAGTAAAAACCCAACTTTATAAATGGGTAATTGTGTGTAAAAATGTGATATCTTGTAACACTTGTAAGTCTCCCTGGATAAGGGCGACTGCTACTAAATAATAATAATAATAATAATAATAATAATAATAATAATTATTACATTCAACCTTTTCTCCGTTCATTATACTATTTACAGTGTTTTGACTACAGCTGTCAGAAAGACGGTTGCGGGGCTTCTAGGTATGAGTATATCTCCGGTCCTTCTAGTGAAAAGGTTATGAGCCTAATTAAAAAAGATGCTTTTGCCTGATAAGGGATGTTTTGAACTTTCAGCAGGTTGGCCTGACCTTTTCATACCAGGAGCTCTCTTTCAGACCTTACGCAGACTTGTTCAAAAGGATACAAAATACAGAATCCTACAACATTACTATTAGCAATGTATTTCATTCTATAGCATCCAATCCATATCTAATAAGTCAGCTCGTTCCCAGCAAGATTCGAATTCTCCTCCTGGCTCAGCTGGAAGTGGCTCTGCGAACACCACAACAGGCCTGTGAATCCAGCGTTTTATATCACAGGTGTGGGCAACCAGGGTCTTTACTTGATACCTGCAAAAACTTAAATCTTGTTAGCTGGGCTCCCATCTCCACATTCGCATTCCCATTGTCAGTGGGCAAACACATTTTAACTGAATCTGGGTCCATCAAAGAACCGCACACCCTTGCAACCGAGGCCTTCCATGCAAAAGGATCTAATGACTTCTAGCACAAAAGGGACATGCCAGAACCGTCTGTGACAAAGATCTGACCTGACGGGAGTCTGGTGTTGGATAAGTACAGTGAGAGTCTGCCTGTTGTGTGTGATTACCAGGTGTGGAATCTAATCAGCAGGTAGGTGTGTTCCAGCGGAGTGTTGGGTATAAAAAGGTTCCATTTATTCACCTCAGGGCTGCTGCAAAACCAAAGCCAACTGGGTTTAATCCTAGATGCTTTTGGCATGTTGCTGATATGATCCTGAATTCATTTCCTGCTGCCAAAATAATGCAGCTGTACTGTGCTAGACCTTGCCTTTTTATATATATATATATATATATGTATGTATGTATGTATGTATGTATGTATGTATGTATGTATATATATATATATATATATATATATATATATATATATATATATATATATATATATATATATATATATATATATATAGTACTGTGCAAAAGTTTTAGGCAGGTGTGAAAAAATGCTGTAAAGTTAGAATGCTTTCAAAAATAGACATGTTAATAGTTTATATTTATCAATTAACAAAATGCAAAGTGAGTGAACAGAAGAAAAATCTACATCAAATCAATATTTGATGTGACCACCCTTTGCCTTCAAAACAGCATCAATTCTTCTAGGTACACTTGCACACAGTTTTTGAAGGAACTCGGCAGGTAGGTTGGCCCAAACATCTTGGAGAACTAACCACAGTTCTTCTGTGGATTCAGGCAGCCTCAGTTGCTTCTCTCTCTTCATGTAATCCCAGACAGACTCGATGATGTTGAGATCAGGGCTCTGTGGGGGCCATACCATCACTTCCAGGACTCCTTGTTCTTCTTTACGCTGAAGATAGTTCTTAATGACTTTCACTGTATGTTTGGGGTCGTTGTCATGCTGCAGAATAAATTTGGGGCCAATCAGATGCCTCCCTGATTGTATTGCATGATGGATAAGTATCTGCCTGTACTTCTCAGCATTGAGGAGACCATTAATTCTGACCAAATCCCCAACTCCATTTGCAGAAATGTAGCCCTAAACTTGCAAGGAACCTCCACCATGCTTCACTGTTGCCTGCAGACACTCATTCGTGTACCGCTCTCCAGCCCTTCGGTGAACAAACTGCCTTCTGCTACAGCCAAATATTTCAAATTTTGACTCATAAGTCCAGAGCACCTGCTGCCATTTTTCTGCACCCCAGTTCCTGTGTTTTCGCGTGCATAGTTGAGTCGCTTGGCCTTGTTTCCACGCCGGAGGTATGGCTTTTTGGCATAAGTCTTCCATGAAGGCCACTTTGACCAGACTTCTCCGGACAGTAGATGGGTGTACCAGGGTCCCACTGTTTTCTGCCAATTCTGAGCTGATGGCACTGCTGGACATCTTCCGATTGCGAAGGGAAGTAAGCATGATGTGTCTTTCATCTGCTGCAGTAAGTTTCCTTGGCCGACCACTGCGCCTACGGTCCTCAACGCTGCCCGTTTCTTTGTGCTTCTTCAAAAGAGCTTGGACAGCACATCTGGAAACCCCTGTCTGCCTTGAAATTTCTGCCTGGGAGAGACCTTGCTGATGCAGTATAACTACCTTGTGTCTTGTTGCTGTGCTCAGTCTTGCCATGGTGTATGACTTTTGACAGTAAACTGTCTTCAGCAACCTCACCTTGTTAGCTGAGTTTGGCTGTTCCTCACCCAGTTTTATTCCTCCTACACAGCTGTTTCTGTTTCAGTTAATGATTGTGTTTCAACCTACATATTGAATTGATGATCATTAGCACCTGTTTGGTATAATTGTTTAATCATACACCTGACTGTATGCCTACAAAATCCCTGACTTTGTGCAAGTGTACCTAGAAGAATTGATGCTGTTTTGAAGGCAAAGGGTGGTCACACCAAATATGGATTTGATTTAGATTTTTCTTCTGTTCACTCACTTTGCATTTAGTTAATTGATAAATATAATCTATTAACATGTCTATTTTTGAAAGCATTCTTACTTTACAGCATTTTTTCACACCTGCCTAAAACTTTTGCACAGTACTGTATGTATGTGTGTGTGTGTGTGTGTGTGTGTGTGTGTGTGTGTATATATATATATATATATATATATATATATATATATATATATATATATATATATATATATATATATATATATATACACATACACACATACATATATATACATATACATACTAATGCACTGGGGCTTGGGTCATCCTCAGATCCAGTAAATGTAAATACATGCTGGTTCCTGCAACTCTTATCTCATGTAGCAAATTAATCTATCAAGTCACAAACTTTGCAAAAAAAACACTAGAATGCGAAGACTAGGTGGGTGGGAAGCTAAAAATAAAAAAAGGTTTGAAGAGTGTACAGGTTACTTACCACTTCTGGTGGGCTGTGATGTGTAAATTAAACGGGATTGGTGGCACACAGTAGATAAGATTTTTAGCATTTTGGTTAAATATGACGACGTCAAGAATAGACTGTACACATTATTTCCAGAAGTAGTGTTAATACAATTTCCTTTTGGCATAGTCTTGTGAGATATATATTTAGCTTGGCTGAATAAACCCATGTAATAACATGGAACTGAAATCGATCATTCACACTACGGCACAGTTCACAAGTCAAGCAACAAATATAGGTTATTTTTGTTTAACATTAACTTATGTTACTATATGCAGCTAACCTGTCCAAAAACGTATGAAAATAGGTATGTTCATATATCCCTGGAAACACTGTGTAGCACATATTTGATATTGTTGAAAATGAAAAGTACCAAAACTGTGGTTTTAATGTTTTATAATTGAGTTAATCCAACCAAGTTAGGCCGAAAAGGATGGGAGCCAGATTACGTTTTTTTTCCATGAACAGTGAAGAATGAGCACAGATTAGAAAGATGTGCATTTACGTGGATGCTAGATGTAGTGTGTGTTGCTGTTGTTTTTTTTTTTAAATGCTGGCTAAAGACAAATGTGCCTTCATAATGTTAAGTTTATTTAGTTAGTATTTGTTTCACATTAAAAATATTAGTTTCAGTTAATGACGGATTTGAAGGCGATGCTCGGTATTGTATCAAAGGGAGCTGTAATATATCTCAAAGAGCCAGCTGCCCAACGCTTCGATATGTTGTACATATCTTTCTCAAGGGAGCCTTATATATTTATATTTATATTTATAAACACACCCGTAATAAAAGAAAACAGATACAGGGGGAAATTGATTGCAGATTACATTCATATCTGATATTTATATCACATGGTTAAAGCGGTTTGTTATGTTGCTTAGTAATAGCAGTAGGACCACGTGTGACCTGTGTAGAAATGGGTTTTTGCAGGAACTGCGTAACCGAATTTTGGGAGTTGTTTGCAGACCTCCTGGAGTTTACTCACGGACCACAGGTTGGGAACCACTGATGTAGAGGGCTTGTTTTGCTAGAAGTAAGCCTGCTTCAGCATCATTTCACAATCTGACCACATGGCTGTTTTATTTCATTCTTGACACTGCTTCTTTCAGTAACAATCCGTCTCCAGTGGTACAGCAGGCAGCATCAATCTCTGGACTGCAGACCCTCAGTAGGGAATATCTGCTGGTCAGGATGTTTGCTTTGCCCCACACCTGCCCCAGTGAAAGGCTTTTTATTACTGTCGCTGTTCAAGATGCCAATCATTGTGTGTCTACATAATGCTTGCTAAAATCCAATGGAGAAAAGTCAGAGTTTGTGTGCTGGTGGATTTGACCCTTCTATCAACAGAATGTGTAATCAAATTTCTCCTCGTGTTACTGTAGCTGGTTAGTACTTCTATCCCTACAGTGCTCTTTTGAAAGGGGTTTAAATATACAGTGTACACGAGCACTGGAGAACTTAATGGAGGCCTCTAGTAACGTAAAGGAGGCCAGTGTAGCAAACCATTAGTAAATACCATTGACCCTTCAAAAGTTACTTAAGACAGCAATACAATAGGAATACAGTTGATTGTGCTGGGATCCTAAAGGTTAACATGAGCGTCGCATTGTTGGTAGCTGATGAGTGACTTTTGATCTGAACCTGACCCAGTGAAACATTCTTTGACTCCAGAGGTGAGTAACGCTCTGCCTATCGCTTCACACGTCTTCCCTCTCAATCCAGAGAAATGGTTCATTGTTTTACATAATTTACCGGACATATTAATTTCTGTATTCACTTCTGAAGCTTTTAGTCCAAACCTTTGCTTTGTAAATATCTCCCTAAAGATGAGTTAATTTGACATACCTGTATGCCCTACACCTTTTATTGAAGTTAGAATGTCTAATTTGTCTTAGAAAAACTTAAACTGCAAATTTTTATGTCAAGGCTGGCTCGGGATATTTTGCTTGAACTGAAGTGCTGTGTAAATTCAAGAATTTCTTGAAGAGGCCCTTTTTTAAATGGATTTTTAAAAAAACGGATTTTAAACAGGTAATTGCTGGTAACTTCGAGCATGTGCAATGACAATAACACATTGGATTTTTGCTTTGTAAACAACAGTAACATTAGTTGACATGGTGGCAGGGTGTAGCTATTGAGAGTCATTGAGCCATGGCTGTGCCTGTGCTGAAGTCTAAAGAATGTAATGTGATTTTTATTGCAGGAAGTTGTTGCAGTGGTAATGACAGGAAGTCTTAAGCCCTGGGGATATTGGAGTGTTCCTTCCTGAGTGATTGTATCAGTGCGTTGAACTTGGGTTAATCTTCTGGGCTGAGGTATTGGCTCTATGAGGAGCACAGTGAATTTAAATCTCTCGCAGAAGATGCCTTTTATTACATTTCCTCAGCGTGTCAGTTCTGGGAGGTTATGGTAATTTCTATTAGCTGGCTTTCAGCTTCATAGCCTTGGTCTTTATGTTGGGAGAAAGTTAAGGAGGGGGAATCTTTCAAAGTGTATTTATACAAATTACAGAAGATAGTCTGGTACCCTTTTCAGTATGCCATGCAAGCCTTCAGCATGGTGTGCTGTGTTTGTTATAATGCAGCCCTTTTCTGTCAGGTGAAAATATGGGTAAATAAACTAACCTCCCCCATGGAGACCTGGGTTTGATTGACTAGCGTCTGGTCTGTATTTAATGGTATTTAAAATCACCTCGAGACCACACAGTAGCCAGGGAAGGGCCAAGGTTACGTGCTGGTCATTTTAAAGTTTAGATTAAGAGGCATTGATAGAAATCTGTAATAGTTTGTTGCCTGAAAACAGTCAATATAGGGTTAATATCACTTTAATATTGCTTTATAAAGTGCCTTTTACTTATCCAGATTTTGGCAGATTTGCTTTTTGCGTCCTCACAGAGCACAAGCACTGCTTCTGTTGCAATGTCCCACTTTTAGTAATTTATCTTTTCCCAGCCTGTGGCTAACGTAGTCTAATGCAGTTTAACCATTATAGTATTGGAACTCAGTAGTTATTAAACATTTATGCATGTTTGATTTGGCATTGACATGAAACTGCCTTTTAAGTTTTTGCTGGAATAAATTAACATTGGGGTTCACTTAATATGTGCAATCAGTCTTTGACAGAGAAGAGCTAATACTTTTCTGACATTAAAATTGTATGTGTTGAAGCTCTGTGTTTTACTTGTGTGTAGAAATGGTGAATGAATAGGATTTATGGACGTGCTGTTTTCTTTGACATGCTGCTGATTATATGCAGCGTTTCTTTTGCTGTTGGTTAGTGGGAGCTTAAATTTTTAATTTTATTTTACGTCAATGACTGGATCATTTTAATTGTAGATGTAGGTCATGTATTTCCTTGGTTAAACAAATACATTCGTCAAATTCAGGGAAAAGGTATTTTTGAAGTAATTAGCAGCGGCCGGTCTGTTAGTTTTCCTGAAGTTTACTTTTGTTTTTGGCACATGTTTGGTACTGCAGCAGTCACTGCTGGAATGTGGGTTTGTGGTAGGCATAGAGGAGCCAAGACTATGTCCTGAGTAAAGTAAAACTAATATAATGTCTAACCCCTCCCTCCAAATGACAAATTACTTTTTGATTGTGAGAATCCTGAAAGGGAGAGAAGGGGTTTGTGTCTAGATTTGAGGCTGTTGTGAGGTATAACAATGGCAGGGTATTTAAAAAAAATGGGAAAGGTTTTGTCTACCACAAGGGTGCCTACATGTGATACGGTAGGGGGTGCCTTTTATTTTTTGTGATTGGTTTCCATACAGCCACAGAATCAAATGTAGAGTAAGCTGTTCTGGTCATGGCTCCCATTTTGTCCTATAATGCCGTTCCACCAAGGCAGTACAAACAAGTTAACTATGGCTCTTGACTACAGAGTTATGAAGGGAGGGCCTTATAGAGATTGCAGTATTATGGTAGAATAAAGTAAAAATGCTTGCACAGCCCTGTCTTTCTAAGCTTAACAATCCTGGTTACTGCCCGCAAACCACAAGGCTACTGGCAGTATAACCAAGTGATGTACTGTAACTTTGCAGTCTACAGAATCTGCTGAGGACAGTATATATTACAGTTTTAAAATAACTGAATGATTCAAACATCTCGTCTTCACAGGCCCTCAAGCATTGTGACGCCTGCACTTTGCTGATAAATGACACCAGAGTCCTTTATCAAAATGGATTCCAATGGGAGGATTCTGTTTAGCCCTCATGCTACTATGTATTATCCAATGGGATGATCTGCAACTACAGCGTTTGTTCAAGCCTTCTCGGTCTTTGAACAGAATTTAATCAGAATGTAATCAGCTAGAAATAATAGGAGTTCTAGCAGGCATTTCAAATGGAGATGATTGAAAACCTTCCTTTTGCTTAATACTCAAACAATGTGAAAGGGTGAGCGTGAATAGATTCCAGATTAGAATAGTTCTTCTTTCTCTTTTCTTCCTCTCCAAGGCTATCAGAATTTTGTTGTATTAGTGACTAACTGTGTCTGATAGGCTTCGGGTTGTGTTTTAAGCCCGCCAATGTTTTTGTTAATCCACTTCTTTGATCTTTTTTTTCTAGCCTACATAAAGTGCAAAAGATTTGTATTTATTTACTTTTTCTGAGAAAATAGTCACATACTTTCCAAATGTCCTGTGGTATTTTTTTTGTTTGGTATTTTCACAGCTAACAAGCTTTTCTTAGCTGTGAAAATATTAGTACACTTCCCTTCATGCTTAGTTCTGCCTGCCCAACAAAAGCTGACAAGTGTTTAATTTCAGTACAATTTAACAGGAACTTGGCTCTGGCTTCACCTTCTGAAATGCTTTCCAAACTTCAGGAAAATACGACTGAGTAACACTTTCCAGTTTGTCTTGTACTTGACATTCATTAGGGATGACTTCTCTATCTGTGGAAAGACATGGAATGAACTGAAACGCAGAACAGCAAATAGCAGCACTGCAGTTGAATAACTCCAGACATTACTTTTAATTTTGTGTCCTGTTTTAAATACTGTCTCAGATTTGTTCTGATAATGAAACAGGGGCCAAACAAATATAATACTCTCCTGAATAGGGAGCCATGATGCCTAATGTGCCATCTGAAGAGAACCAAGGGGTGTACATTTCAAGGGCCCTGAAGTGTTGTGTTTTTTTTGTTGTTTTTTTTTAAATCTGTTTGCCTCGAGTATTCTAGAAAAGATTATAACCTCCTGGTTATAAGCCTGTTTCTTTAACCACTGGACCACACATAGGGTTGCCACCCCACCGGTATTTTACCGGACTGTCCGGTATTTTCATGTACTTTGACCCCCTGTCCGTTTTTTTGGAAGATGTCCGGTAATTCCAGGCATTGTTTAATATAACATGTTGTACTTGTATGAGTGAAATTCAAATACTGTAACACAGTGGTATGTAAATGCACCAGAAAGAATTGAGGTAACAACGTAAGCCACCAAAACGCTGAACCGTTATGTTTTTCTTGTGTGCTCACCGCTGTGTGTTATCTGGTATGAGTGTTATCTGCTGTTAAGTTTGACAGCCCTTTGAATGAAGAAGCGCAAAACTATTAAGTAACATACTGTAACGTTAAGCGCGAAACTATTAAGTAGTAACGTTAGTCACAATGGCAGAGACAAATGAAGTAGACAATAGGAGGGGATGGGGTGTCCGATATTTTCGTATCTCAAAGGTGGCAACCCTAACCACACAGCCTCCTGAATAATGCACAAAGAATATATTATAAGTATTATATTGTGCGCTTGACAGCAATTTATACATTTGTTTTACAACATAGTAACACAAAAATAATATTTTATTTGTAAAAATTGTAAAAACAGTTCTGTAGAAAAAATATATATAATGGGACTGACATTTTATAGCCACTTATTGTCAAACATTGTGTATTATAACTTCAACCTATAAGTTACTGTACAGTAAATAAGAAAAATGTAGCCTATGCAATGTCAACTACAACAGTGTTCGTTAAATTTTTATTTTAAACACACACTCCTTAAAAATGCAGCACAACGTAAATTGTTGACTTAATCAAAAATAAAAATGTCATAAAAATATCAGTTTACTTGAATATGTTACTTAACAAAAGACGGCACAGTAATCAATTCCACAACCAATCCAGATTAATAGATAAACAAATTAGAAAATAATAATAATAATAATTTAAACCATCAGTGTTATTTAGAATTCAACCTATTTTTTTTTCCTCAAGCATAAGAATAATAGCCTACTCACAGTTCATCGTTGGATTTAATGTAGCATCAGGTCTGTTCTGCTGCACACAACTCGCTATCCTATTGTCTCCAGATATTTAAAAAAAAAAAAATTCAAACGCTGCTCTTTTGAGACTTGTTTACTGCAGGATGATTGTACGTTACACAGCATTGGGAAAATGAGTGTCTCAGTGTTTTTGCGTCATTGGTAAGTGCACCAGACCAAACATTAAATTTGGAAGAAATTCAAGCGTGAATATCTGTGTACATTATCGGCTAAAATAACAAAAACTGCCGAGAGCCGATTGTGTTTTTATTTTTCCCCTTTTATATCGGTGCCATGCCGATAGGCTACCAATTATCGGTGCACCCCTAGTGTATTTATAAATGTCACTAGAGACTGGCTCTGTTTTATTTGTGCATTCTGTAAATTGGGGTTGTGTAAATTTAATCTCTGTAGTGTTTCATGGGAAAGACAGGGTTTTCTATCTCCCTTGTGGTCTACAGAGATTATTAAAACACGTGAACTGCTGCTCTGGCAGCACATTTCGGACCTGTTCTACTGTAGGATTTAACGACCAGGGCTCTGCAGTGTCATCCCTCGTTTGTGTTTCATCCATTGTGTTTCCTGTTTGACATCACGGACAAAGTGAAAATGGGATGCTTGTGCAGTAAATGAAGGACTACATCAGAGTAGATGGTACATTGCCCTCTGTGTAGAAGGTTGTCTAAAGTCTGTCCTTCAGAATTGTTTTATTCCAGTATCTCCTCCTCCTCCTTGGCATAATCACAGCAATGTTTTGGCAGATGTAAAATCTGGCAAAGTTATATTTTGGTATCATTTTTCTTTTTCTTTTTCTTTTTCCTGAAAAAAAAGGCATACTGTGTATTGGAAAGCTGTCTCCCTCAGATAAGGGACTGCTTGAGGAAAACCATTGTTATTTTTTTGAGAAAAACAGCTGGGGCATTTTTCTTCTGTGTAACAAATACATAACGTCATCATGAGTCCCGTTCCTGGGGGATTTATCCTCACCTACGGTGTGTACTATCGAGGTACAGTGGATGTAAAACCTGACTTTATTTTTATCAAGTTAAATTTACACTACCTGGCCACGTTTTGTAGTACTTGCACATATCGAGTTGGGCGAGTATTTGCCCGGGTAACAGCCTTGACAAGACGTGGCATAGACCACAAGGTGTTGGAATGGGTCTCGATGTGTCTACTTGATACCAAATAGTTTGTTATACTGAAACGTCTAGATGTTCTTCACTTGTGTTTTCATGCTGCTTTGGATTAAAAAACAAATCACCACAACACCTGCAAGTGGCAGCTTTCTCCATAGCCCTTCTGTAGTTTTGTATGCTGTAGTGTTAATCCAGTCTGCAGCCCAGCATGGTCTGCATTTTTGTTCTGAACATATTAAAATCCTCAGGACTATTGTAAGTTTTTTGGTCAATAGTATTTACATCCCCTAAAGCGAGTTATTTCCAAACAGAACATTTATTGAGGTGAGCCATACGATGTTTCTGTTTATAGGACATCTCTTTTTCAGAGATGGCACTTCACAGAAAAGAGTACTCTCGTAGTTTAAAGCATCTGTGAAGGAGTGACTGCTTGCTGTGTAGACCAGTGCTATTTAACATAAGATGAGCAGAACTGCCGGTAAACTGTTTGCCTACATTATTGTCCTTCCTAACCAGCAACATGGACAGTTTTGGGGACATTACTTTTAAAAAGTAATAGGTTACAGTTACTTGAACAAAATTGTAACTAGTTTTAGTAACTTTATTACTTTGAAATATTCTTTGAAGATCCAGCTGTAGTTCCCTCCTCTGACCCGATTATTTTAGAAAGATGATATAAAAAGAACATTTGTGACATGTAAGGTTTGACTTGCACCGTTGAAGCTCTTTCTGAATTCCATGTCTACGTTAGCCATAGTGCTTTTTTAAAAAGGTACAGTATATAAATAAATAAAAAAACAGTAACTGTTTTTCACATAAAATGTATTGCATTGCCACATTTTGTTACCTGTCACCAAGTTTTATTAATTTTTTTATTTTTTTTAAATGTAGTCAGATTACAGTAATGCATTTCTCCCCAACACTACTGCTGTGTTTCCTTTCTGCCTCAATGAGTTTTACCATTGTGGGTTGTGACAGGAAACGAAGATAACCTGTCTGGTTTCTGTGGTTGAAACCCACAACTTCTTTTATAAAACTACATTTCAGATGCACAGATTTTACTCCTTTTAATAAGAGCCAGTTGAGTGCGAAGTTGTTTTCACACTGTTCAGTTCAGTAACAGCTTGCACCAGTAGGAAGGAGCCCCTAAATTAAAATGGGGGTGTTCTTATTCAGTTCCCAGTTGACCCCGTGTCTGAGCTGCACTCTGCTGGTCTGTGGAGCAGTGGCACGGTAGTTGACAGGCAGGGGCTGGGTGGAATGGCTGCCCCCAGGAGTCGAGAGAACCATGTGAAGATTTATTGCACTGCATTGTAGTTGTTGCCAAAAAGTGGACTGGCAGTGCCGACTGAAACACAGCAGTAGCCAATCAGTAACAGCCACTATGCCAGGGCTGCAGCTGTTCCAGTCTCAACCGATATAAAGTAATAACATTATCACTACTGTTACTTCAGAGGTTTAAAAAAAAAAAAAGATACTGGGGGTGTTCATTGTTTTAGAGCTTAAAATATGTTTTATAGTTTGAATGTAAAGTATTACATGGTGTCCTGCATTTATTGTTGCTTGGACAAACATTCAAGCAAACACTGCTTGTGTTTTGTGGCAAAAATCACCATGTTCATATTCATTCATGACTGTCAAAATGAAAACCTTTTTTTACTGCAATGGTATGAATTATACTTTTGTTTTTCTGCCAATTCAGAATGAATATTCATATACATTTTGAAAGAGTATTGTCTGGTGCAGAATGCTGTCTGCTTCTCTGAGATTTCGAATTTTGTTTTGCTCCCTGTGAAGGAATTCTGCCCCCTCAGTTCACTCCTCATTAGTGTGAAAGAACACAACATTGGAAACACTCACAGCTTTAAATGAGTGTGCAATCTTTATCATGAGAAGACAGGCATGTATTAGGACAGGAAGGCTCACATGAATTTCCTCTCTTTTTTGTGGCTGTTTTTAGATGCTGCTTTTTCATGTCCCCTTTTGAAGTACTATAATTGCCTGTTTCTTAGATTTTATATAACAAGCTAGAAATCCTGCTTACATCTCAGCAGTGTCCTTAAGAAAATGGCAAAGTGCCTGATAAACATGTTTGCTTTTAGAATGTGAACTTAATTAAAGGCCCCATTTTAATGATGAATAAACAAATACAAAGTGGTTATTACATATTAATGTATAGTTGTAGGAACAGATCTGTGACTGATAATAAACCCTTGACATATGAGCTCAGATGTATTTGGAGGTTGTAGAATCAACATTTTAAACAATGATGCAAGTCCATTGGTGCCTTTAATTAAAAAATGTCATACATTGTATCCATGGCTTACTTGTGGAGTTTTTGAAGGAAACACATGCCATAACAATAATATATTTTCATTTTAAAACATGATATCTTCCATAATATGTAAAGAAATCTGTATGTAAGCCTTACTCTCAGGTAGTCTTACTTGTACCGTTTCATTCCTGTCGTAAACCAACCAGCTGCTTTCCCCTATTGACACATGCTTTGCAGCCAGAAATGTGCTTTGACCATGAAAACACTGTTGAGGCGTGAAATGACATAGGAAAGTAAACACGAACAGACTACAGACAAAGTTTTGCCTACTATTTTCCAGATACTATTTTGTTAAAAATGGAAATCCATGTTTGCTAGTTCTGCCCATGTCCAAACCTACAAACTGAAGTCTACATGAACGTTAAGATTTATAAATTTAGAAAATAGCCATAGGGTTATTGGGCTATTTAAGCACTGGGGAGTACACCTGAAGGAGTATTGAATACCAAGGGATGACATGAGCCAAATGTTCTGTTGTGTTAACCCACAAATACCTACTGGTTCGTTGATGGATTTCACATTTTTGGTGTGTGTGTGTGTGTGTTTCCTAAAGAAGCACATATTAATGTAGTACAATCTGCTGGTTAATTTTCAAACGAGCAAATAATGAAAGAGAAAAGCCCATTTAATTGTTTATTGATTGTCAAGAGATTTGAAACTACGGTGCATTCTAAAATGGTCTATCTAATGTACTGTTTAGTGTATGTATGTGTGTGTGTGTCTGTCTGTCTGTCTGTCTGTCTGTCTGTCTGTCTGTCTGTCTGTCTGTTGATGAGGTTGGGGTTTCAAAGCTGGCTTTCTTTTAAAGGCTAAACAGCATTTAATCCTGATTTATCCAGACTGATTTAATCACATGGCTTTGAGCTTTTGAGCTCACACTGCAGACTTCCAGAAATGCAGCTCCTGCTTCTTCTCCTTCAGTGGAAACATTTGCATGACTTGTTAAAATGGTTTGGGTTTCAAAGATGGAGAAATGTGCAAATAAGTATACATGGTACATCCATGTGTGCAGACACGCTGTATATGCACATACATGTATGCTGTACAGTACATGTGCAATGCATGTTTGACTGGCTGCATTTTGCTTGCATGAATTTACATTTTTGAAACATTTTTAGTTTTTTCTATTGGTTACTGTCTGAATGCCACCATATAGGCCTATCCTGATTCTCAGCTTTTAATTATCCCTCTTCCTCACACCTCCCCCGGATTGGTTCCTTGTCATTCCCACAGTAAGTGTATTTGCTTGAGGACTACTGCAGTATTCTTTTTGATAAATGTCTTTCTTCATGGGCAGATCAGTGATTTGGGTTGCCTAGGCAACAGGTACCTTCATTTAGAACTCAAAATGTATGTAGGTAAATTAGAATGTTCAGCTTGCACTCTGCTGTTGTGATGACAGAATCCACTGGTATATCAAAAAACAAACAAAAAAACAACAACACTGCACTTGGTTACGGTAGACTGAGTAGCATGGGTGTCTTGACTTGTCATATGACTTGCTAATTTCAGCCCCCTGTATTGGTTGAGTTAACACTACATTAGTTTTACAGTAGTAATAGTTGTCCAAACGGTTTCAGGCACTTGCTGTTTTACTGGGGAAAGGAGCAAATCACATCTGTTTACTGGGGGTGTACAGATATACCAATGTCATGATACAATACCTATCGCAGTATGCAGGTCACAATACAACATGTATCATGAATGTCATGGTCCTGATTAGGTACTTGTATGATGCGCAATAGGATCAAATGATCTTTTAAATGATGGACTATTTTGTTAAAAAAAACAAAAATGAAATGTGATCTTATTGGATGCCCCCTTGAAATGTGGGTGTTTTCTAATAAGTGTCCTGGGTTGATAATAAGCATTGAATTGATGTGGGTACAGGGGTAAGTTTACTACCTTCTGCATTTATTTAATTACTTGGATCATGTTGTCTTGTTCTGTGGTAAAACTAGTAAACTGACGAATGTGAATGTTTGTCCACTGTAGGTTAACCTCACCCCTGCAATAAGTACAGACTGAGTGCCTGATGGTCTAACTGGAATACACAGTGAAAATGCACTTTTTTGCACAATGAATCAATTTGCAACTTTTCCCAAAATCTATTGCAATAGTAGAATTACACGTTTTATACTAGGCCGATCAAATTATAAGGCTGCATACATAGTGGTGTCTAGTGTGAATCTATATGGCATAGATGTTCCAGTAAAATGTGTTTCTTTTTTAACATGGATGTTGTTCTTTATAGAGAAAATTGCTGAACATGGATGGCACTGAACAAAGATTGTGTAGCCTTGCAGTAATTCCAGAGATGTACAGTAATCTGCAAATGCTAACAGAGAAATGTAGCAACAGACAGGAGGACAGCCTGGAAATAATTATTTGGGTATCATTTGATTCGAGACCCGCATGATATGTCCTGGCTCAGGAAAGTGTATGTTTTGAATGATTTTGAGTTCACTGTAGAACAATGCTCTACAGTATTGGCTAGGCTGTAAGCTGACCAAGTGGTTTGTTGTTGGCTTGTCTCAATGTTTCACATTGTAATGTACAATTTAAATTGTACTCATTTTGTTGGCTAATATTTACAAAACCAAATGAGACGAAATAATTTATTAGCAGTCTTTGTTTCTCATTTTTTAGACACACCTGAGTTGTTCAGCCTCCACCACCAGTCTTGTTGGATTATATACAGTGTTCTGGGCACGGCTGTTGACAGATGGGCCACTTCACTTTCCCCATGTGCTTGGGTGACCTGGTGTGACCTTTGCACTGCTTTCTTCTCTCGTTACAGCTGTCTGTTATCGAAGGTCTCTTGTTGATGGCATTAAGCCATTTGTTAGATAGAAAGTGAGTTGACACCATTGGTAACAGTCTTCGTATCACACTCCAGAAATAGATTGGGTAATTTTCACAGGTACAGACTTTCTCCAGTCGCGGAAATGGAAAACACCTCTTGTGGGATTGCCACTCTACCTCATGCTGTGTGCAAATTAAATAGAAGAACATTCTGCCAAATCTTTTCTGGGAAGATGGGTCACACTGTCCCCCCACACACACACTCTTTCCTACATCATAAAGAACTGCAATAAATTAGTGATCTTTTAATATTTGCTGATCTTTTTATTATTCCATTTTACCCACATTTTACCTTTTTTATATAAGTTGAAGATAATTCTATTTTATGTAATAAAAATAAAGCCAGGAACAATCAAGAAAAATAAGGTCCCCTTTTAATTTTTAGCTTGCTTCATGTGAGGTGCAGTGGAGCTTGACATTCACATCCTTCCTTCCCTGTTTTAATTCATAGTTGCTTGAAACTGTCTTGCGGCAACCCAGTTTGAGAGCCACTGTGTCAGAGCAGTTGTAGGCCAAACTGCAGTATAGTCTGTGCCTCTTCCAGGATGCAGACCCGTGTGCTGCTGTGTCCAGAGAAACTCGCATTAAAACTTATTTCAAAGTTGCATTAGAAAAAAAAAAAAAAAAAAAAAAAAAAAATATATATATATATATATATAAATATATATATATATATATATATATATAAATATAAAAATAAATATATATATATATATATATAAACATATAAAAAATGTAATAATAATGAATTTAGATTAGTTAGCTGGTTTACCTTCGCCAGCTGTTCTTCCCATAAAAAGCCGTCCATCTTCAGCTGCCAGAATGGACAGCAGAGGCATATGCAGAGAATATGGTCTGGTTTTGTAAACAAATGGCAGCTTGCTTAGCTGTGCCTTCTGCAAACTGGATGTCTTTTTTTCCTATGACTATTTCCCTGGTGGTATTTATTTTTTTGTTTTAATGTAGTTCTTTCTCAGATACTGAGTCTTTTAAATCTTCTGTATATTCTTACCTATTAGTCTTTCTCAACAGTATTAATAGTTCAACATGCTGGAAATCTCTCGGTTTTTCACTTCAGTTTTGTAAGTTAAAGAACAAAAATTGCTGCTTCCTTCCTGTAGCTGTACATATGTTCTACTGCGGGTCAAACAGGATACATCTGTTTATTTCCCTTCGCTGACAGTTCACCATTTTTAAAAATATACATTCTTTCATGTGTGTGATTTAATTAGCGTGTCTTAAAAATGATGCATAGGCCGAGATGATAATATTTTTAAATTATCATTAATTTATCGATCTCATTTTCTCCTTTTATCTTCTGATAAGGATTTAATGTAACTGAATTAGTAAAACCGAAAAGTTTAAACAAAGCAATAAGCATCTGATTTTTAAAAAAAAAATTTTTTTTAATTTTTATTGCAGTTCTCCTGTAGAATGTATGCAGTATTGCAGAATAACTTTTTCCACGCTATCACAGGACTATTTCTCGAATTGCATACATGATTTAAAGATATTAACTTGTCTTCCCATTCCCCTATCTGTGTGAAACCGCTGTTTCTAAACGGGGAGCAAATTAAACTGTAATCTCAGCTCTCCGCTCTGGTTGCCAGTCGATGATGTAAAAAGTAAGTCACAGGAATGTACTGTACACTGCAGACTTACAGAAAGTAATTTTATGTGACACTTATTTCTTATGCTATGAAATCCAGGCATGTCAAAATGAATCTAATTTTGCAAGCACTGATTCATTTTGAAAAAACTATCGGCTTGCAGAAGTAACCCATCTTCTATATGAATACCAGATTGCGTCCTAGACCAGGAGCATTCAGATTACCTATAACTAAGTTACACTTCATCACTAGACTAAAATCTGTAGCTTTTATTAAAAAGCTTTCTGTACAAGGCGTTGGTGCGAGTGTAATGTTTTTCTCTTACTGAGTGTCTCCTGATGGATGACAAACACTTTTGAACAGAGATCTGTTGTTCATCAGTGGTATACAGGAATCAACCCCTTCGTTGCAGGAAAGCACTTCAATTATTTTGCTAGTTTTCTCTCTTGAAATTTGCCCTTGCACTTGCTTAAAAGTAAGGCCCTATGAATTGCCTTTAAATGGCATGCACATTTGAACTAAGAAGTTGTGCAGGGATGTATTTAGCTGTATTAAAGACAACCTTTAGTTGCATGTAGCACTACCAAAGTGTGCTTGATTTGTGTAGTAACAGATTGTCATGTGTGACAAAGCACAGGCAGTCGTCTTGTATAATTGTCTGCATTCCACCTAGTTTGATTATAAATGTATTCAGGTGCATGCAATTAGGAAAAGAAAAATGATTCAGATAGGTAATTATAGAAAATGCTTGAAAAAGTGTCCTCTGCAGGTAATGGGAGTTCTCTGTACACTATACTGTAATCATCCTTTAATTTTAGTACTGCCAGATTTGCATCTCTGCTTGGCAATGAATATTACACCATGCATTGTTTTGTTTTAGATATACAGGTTTAGGAAGGGAACTGCAGACTGCTCTAGTAGTTTAGGAAGCACCAAAACGTTACAGCAGTACACTTTTGTAAACAGACTGATTTCACTTGTTTCCATTCAGCAGCAAAGGAGGGAGAGTTAAGTAAAATAAAATTTATAAAAAATGTCCTCCCTGCTGCTTCCAAAAGTAGACTGGAAGTGCCAGCGGGGTTAACAGCCTCTTCAAGCTGAAATGTTCTTTTGATCTGTGACCAACATGTTTTCCAATGTTGACATGTACCACATTCTGAGGGGCTGGGATAAGAAGTTGGATGCATTGAAACCAGCCTTGTGCATTTGTAAATGGTTTGTGTGGCTTTACAGATACGGTTTTAATAGCCGTCTGCTATTAAGGAGAACTTCTAGTGATTTTAAGGTGTACTCTGTAATAAATCTAAATATGTACTGTACTTTACAGTAAATTGCTGAAACGCCTATTCAACCATTACAATGTATTTCTGGTGTACTATACGGTACCATAAAAGGCCAACAAGATGCTTGGATATATTGTGAGAAGTGTTGAATTTAAATCAAGGGAAGTAATGTTAAAACTTTACAATGCATTAGTAAGACCTCACCTAGAATATTGTGTTCAGTTCTGGTCACCTCGTTACAAAAAGGATATTGCTGCTCTAGAAAGAGTGCAAAGAAGAGCAACCAGAATGATCCCGGGGGGGGTGGACTACTATAGCATGTGTGCAACAATTCACTTTGGGATTCTCACTATTTGAAGTCTATAATACGGTAACAGCAGAGTTCTGAAATGTGTTTTTATGAGTCTCTAAAGGCGGTAGGTGCACAGTATTCCGTTGTGGTCTAACGATGTCACTGCTTCTGTCTCCCTCTCTCTGCTGTACAGCTGTTTGCCCGCTGTGATTTGCGAACCGGTGGACGGGTACCGAGGTCATAGACCCGCTCCCGACCTGGTACAGCTGCAACCTTGCAAGTGCCCTGGCCTACAGCAGGGGAAACAAGGCAATCAATTTGTGACGATGAGCCTTCCGCCTCTCCCATATCTCCCCCCAGTTCACCTGGATTTTTTATATGATATCCAGTCTTCCAGGGACCATCCAGCAACAGCTCCTGCTGTTTCCCGTTCGATCCCATTCCCGTCCTATTCAGCTGGGGCATTTGCCGCATGGTTAGGGAACTGCAGCAGCACCCTGGTAGTCTACCAGTCGCATTTGCTGCGGTCCCACTCTGAGAACCACAGGCCTTCAACACAACAGCTGGATGAGCTGCGCCTGGTGAACAAAAACCTGCTCAGTGTGAACAAACTCAACGGACAGGCTGTAGGCAGAAACCTGGCAGCACTGGTAGCCACCTGCAGGCAGCTTTGGCTTTCCCAGACATGTGTGCCTGACAGGGACAAAGCATCGCCAGGGCATATGTTCAGTCCCGTGGTGGATGAGATGCTGCAGTGCTCTCACCACGTGTGGGAATCCACTAAGGAGCTGGTTCACCTGCTTCCCAAGCGACCACCTGCAGTACGTAAACCAGCGGCAAACTTGCGCCTGAGGGCCCCAGCAGCCTCAAACACTGGCACAGCCTGCTGCACCTGCTGGAAGAGGTGATGTTCTGGATTAGCCCACGGTATAGCCTCCGCAGCAAAATAATAGGTTCCACCGCCCTGCACAGAGACAGAATCCACAGGCTAAGCAGCAGCCCTAGGATTTTGCTGCCACAGACCCAGGGCCCCGTTTTGGACTATTGGTGTCAGTGCACCACAGACACCTGGGTGCTTTCTACCGTTCAGACCGGCTATTTGCTGTAATTCAAGTACAGTCCTCCTCCCATTTGGGCATGACGACAACATCAATCACTGACCCACAGGACGCTGCTGTGGTGTCTCACGAGGTAGCAGCTCTGCTGCAAAAACTGGCTAGTCGCATGATAGACCCCCTCCAGTTGGAGGACAGTTGGTGGCCTCAGACCGATCCTTGACCTCAGACAGGTCAACCTGTATCTGAGCCGAAGGAGGTTCAAAATGCTCACAATGAAACAGCTGTTGCAGTCTATCAGACCAGGCAACTGGTTCACCATGGTGGACCTCAAAGACGCCTATTTCCACATCCCCATAAAACCAGCGCACAGGAAGTACCTGCGGTTCACCTGTCGGGGAACAGCGTACGAGTTCCGTGTCTTGCCATTTGGCCTCTCCCTAGCTCCTCGTGCCTTCTCCAAGTGCATGGAAGCTTTCTTGGCACCATTGAGACTCAAAGGCATCAGAGTACTCTGTTGTCTGGATGACTGGCTAATTTGTGCCCAGTCTCCAGCATAGGCAGATGCCCACACGGAACTAGTCAGCGCTGGGCAGTGTCATCAGAAGGGAGGTCGTCACCATGGATGCGTCCAGCCTGGGCTGGGGCGCCAGGTGGAATGGCTGGGGTGTGCAAGGTGTGTGGAACCCCCCCCACAGCAGGGTCTCCACATCAATGCTTTAGAGCTACAGGCAGTTTACCTGGCCTTGCAGAATGTACAGCAGGTTCAAGGCAGACATGTGCTAATCCATACATACAACATAACAGTGAGGATGGCCTCTGGTCTCCATTGTGGCACTGTGGGTGCATGAGAACCTCCTCTCACCTGCAAGCAGTACATGTACCCAGGGTGACAAACTGGGCAGCGGACCTCCTCTCAAGGAGGGTCCCAAGCAGCTCAGAGTGGAGGTTTCACCCTGAGGTGGTGAGCCTTATCTGTGAGAGGTTTGGGAGAGCGGAGACTCTTTGCTGCCCAGGAATCAACCCAATGTCCCCTCTGGTTCTCCATAATAGGAGGCGGGGAACTGCTGGGAATAGATGCCTTTGCACACCAGTGACTGAGGCATCTGTTATACGCCTTCCCACTGCTCGTCCTGCTTCTGCTGTGTCTGGAGAAAATCAGGCAGAACTGGGACAAGGTGCTCCTAGTAGCCCCATTTTGGCCCAAGAGATCAATCCTGATGCAGCTCCTGAGCGGCCAGCCGTGGAAACTGCCGACGCGCCCCAACCTGCTCAGTGATCCTGCAGCTCTGGGTCTGGCCCCTTAACGGCTGCATTAGAGCCGTCTGGGTCTGTCCAGCAGGGTTATTGACACCCAACAAAATACCAGAGCAGTGTCCAGGCATGGTGTCTGCCTTGTGGGTTCGACCCCACGACCTGTCCCATGGCAGTAATACTGCACTTTTTGCAGGACCTATTTTTGATGAGGGGAAATCCGCCTCCGCATTTTAAAGGTCTATCTGGCATGCAAGTTCAGCTTGCCATGTCAAGATTGACTCTGTCTCCCCAGGAGTTCACTTTCTGGCGGGGACATTTTTGAAAGGGGCTCGGTGGCTTCAGCCGCCTATGAAGGACATTTTGTTCCTTGCTAAACTTGGTGCTTAATGCACTCGTGAAGCCCATTTGAGCCCCTGCATTCAGCTGAGCTTAAATGTTTTTGCATTTAAAGCGGCTTTCTTGCGTGCTATCACCTCCACAAAGTGGGTGAGTGAGATGCAGGGATTCTCTCTAGTGAAAGCCTGCTTAATTTTTAGGGGCCAGGACAAAGGTCATGTTCCGTACCAATCCTGCCTTTTTTGCCGAAGACTATCTCTGCGTTCCATGCCAACCAGTCTGGAATTAGAGGCTTTCCATCCACCACCTTTCCAGTGTGACAGAGCGACAGCTCTATACTCTCGGCCAAGTTCGGTCCCTGGGTTACTATATTGACAGGATGAGAAGTGGGAGGCAGTCTGAAAAATGTCTGCTATGGGGCGAATTCCCATGGTCAAGCCCTGTCTAAGCAGAGGTTGTCCAAGTGGATAGCAGATAGTCAGGACTGCCTATGAGTGAGCCAACTTGCCTCCACCAGAAAGGCTCAGTGCCCATTCACCCAGGAGCATGGCAACTTCATGGGCTTTATTCCAGGGTGCATCTGTCAAAGAGATATGCAATGCAGCGGTGTGGGCTGCTCCCCATACATTCGCTATGTTCTACAGACTTAATGTCGTGGATCCTCAAAACCTGGTTTTGTTGAGGGTGGCTTCCCAGTTGACCCTTACAACACAGGCATAGAGGTGAAACTACCTCAAATTTTTCACCCTAGTTACTTGTTACTGGGTCCTGAATGGTAACGCACAGAGCAGCCTTTGGTTTAGCCTTGTAGCATTCCGGTTGTTCCACAATCTTTCATACTTGAAAGGGAACGTTATGGTATTATCATAGCCCTGGTTCCCTGAAATAGAAATGTAACCATTAACCTTCAAGATCGCTGCGTCCATGATTGCAGCAGGCTTGAAGGAAAAATGAAGTTGAGATCTGTGAGTGCAGTCCTTTTGATACCTCACAGGCTCGGTGAGTAGCTTTGTTACACAATTTTCAGGTTTCAGGTTTTTAGGAGGTAAATACCCATTGGGTAATGGTTACATTTCTATTTCAGGGAACTAGGGTAATAACCTTACAAGGAATTGATTTTTTATAAGACGTGTATGGCATGGGTCAAGAGGGAAACAAACAGTGGAGCACAATAAAACAATACCAGGGATTGGAGAAGAAAGTGCTCCTACGCATGGCTACTGTGCTCTACTACAAACACTCTTTGTTGAATTCCTCAGTTGTGAAGTCACAGAGAAACATTTTGTGGAGTGCTGTGAATAATTGAGTTTGAATTGGTGTTTACCCCCACTTTCTTGTTTAAAACTCAAAATAAAAATGGAACAACTGTATATGCAGTAAAGACCAATATGGACGCAATATAACAATTTATACAAAATGTGATGTGATTTTTTGCCTTTTATTGCTTTGTGAGTAGACCAAATTAGCTGTTGCAATCTGCATTTTCATCGAAATGCTTATCCAGTTGAAAGCAAACCTGGCAAATCAGAAAGGATCAGAATCATGCCCTCGTCAGTTTGTACATGGATGTAGATTTTTTTCCTTTCAGACACATTCCCAGTTTTGTATTTACGATTTGAGGGTGAGAGGGGCGCAGAATACTAAAATGATGCTTTCCATCCGTCTGTCAATCCTCTTTCACATGCCATAACTCACAATGTAAGTAGTTTATGTTCATTGCCACACATGTAGACAGGCACATACAAGGTCAAAGTCATAGAATACCAGGCATATTCTCTGTTTCTCGACTTTCTCACGATAGAAGCAGAACTGATGGACTGATTTTGGATACAATTTTATATAATCAGGTACTAACTTGGATCATATTGCATGAAGTCAATCTGTGAATCACAAGAAGGTCAAAGCCCCTGTTTTTCGCCTTTCTCAAACTAAGAACCATTGACCAAAACCATTGATCCAACAATGTCTGACCTGAAGATTGTCATACATTAGACAGGAGTTCACTTAGTATTTTTATTGAAAATATAATTTTAGTATATTGCTCTGTGGGCTGCAGATAATCACTAGCTGTATATGGTTAATTGGTGTAGATTTGAGAAAAGATTGTATTACCATTTGCCCCCATATAATATAGTAGCCTTCTAAATGATAATGAAACAAAGACAAAAAGTTTGCAAAGAAGAAAAAAAAAACAAGCAATGGCCATCTTGAAGAGGTTTTGTGGTAGTTATTTTTTTCAGATCTAACTTTTTTTTTCTGTATAGCATTGCAATATTTGGAATCTGTTTCAGATTTATAAAAGAACTATGTTTCAAATTGCATTTTACTATAATCTTTCACTTACTGTGCACTTATTACCCTTGGTGCTATGTGCCTGCACTGGTTTTCATAAAAGGTAGTGGCTGCAGATATCAGAATACAATACCAGGGTTTCATTTATAAGCTTTCATTTCTAAACGTTTGAGAGCAGGCAGAACCAAGCCTGGCACCCCATTACTAAAATACATTGTTGGGGTGATGCAATTCCTCTTGAGTCTTTAAGAAATAAATAAGTTATTCTCGGGATGTGTGTGGGTTACACAGAATAGGAAAATAGCAATGAACTTGAATAATATGATGAGTGCGGCCATGCTGCGATATAAACTCAAGCAAGAAGACTGCAGGATATTAACTGTGGTTTACTAAACCTAGTGAACTTGCCTAAAGGCAAATTGAGCAAGAAGGGGGGCTTAGTTAACCTTTTAGCTTTTTACTTGTGTTTTTATAAGGTATCACTACTGAAGTGCAAAATGTTTAAATTAGTACTATAGTAGTAATCCCCTAGGGTTCATTTTATATCTGGATTGGTTTTGGGTACAGTGTATAAACTATACAGTCTGTGGAAAGGATGTGCCAGGGGTGACCAAGCTTCCTCACCCTACGAGCTGTATACCAAAATAAACAGTGTGGAGGCGATTTGTTGCAGGTTTACCTGTTATCAGTGAAAGCGAACTCTTCCTCCCAGTCTGGTTTAAAGCCTCATACTTACGTTTATTATTTGGGGAGGGTTTGCTCAATGCTATTGTCTCCACGAAAAGAATGAACACTTTATTCAAAATTATGAAATTTATTTTCAAATGCACATCCGACTTCGAACTACGAGCAGTGTTGAAAGTCAACAAGTGATGAAATATCCTTGAGTAAACATGCAGGCTCAAAGAAACAGGTGAGAAAACGAGAGAAGAAAGAATAATTAACATGAATGAATACAGAGAACACAAATAATAAACGTGTTTTTTTACTTTCTCTCTTTGTTTTTGTTTTATTATTTTTTCTTCAGTTAATAATTATTATTATTATTTTTTTTTTAATTTAGTCGTTGCCAATTATTTTTATTATTTTCTCTGAATTTGGAATGGCCAATTACTTTTACACCTGAGCTCACCGCTACCACCCCTGCGCGGACTCGGGAGGGCGAAGACGAACACACGCTGTCCTCCGAAGCGTGTGCTGTCAGCCGACCGCTTTTTTTTCACACTGCGGACTCACCATGCAGCCACCCAAGAGCTACAGCGTCGGAAGACAACGCAGCTCTCGAGCAGCTTGCAGGCGCCCGGCCAGACTACAGGGGTCGCTGGTGCGCGGTGAGCCGAGGACACCCTGGCTGACCAAAACCCCGTACGAATATGTATTGCAAAGTTGAAGTCAGAAGCTGTTTTTAAAATACACATTGTTTCAGAACGTGTAAAATTAAACTATTCAAAAACAATGCATTTGGCTACAGGCTCTTCAACACTTGCATAGATAATTAATGAGGCACCAATACATATAAAAAAAGGAGACGTAATGGAAAAGTAATGCGTTTTTGAAGTTATGCAAGTAGGTCAGAGATCATGTGACATGGGATTTAAGCTCTGCTGTCTTTGTTATCAAAGACAAGCTTTAATAGCAGCTGCAAGTTTAAAATTAGGTCCTTTTGTTGTTTGTCTGACGTTTTTAATTACAGTGGCCTGAAAGGCATTCATTAATATTTAGGGAGGTTTACATAGCAGTATCGTCGCTGCTTTTGGTGTGCTGCAAAGAGACTGCAAAACAAAGGAGAGAGGAGCATTGCTTTTCAGTGGATCTGTTTTATTAATGTGTCGTCCTCCATTTATAACCAGCAGACAGATGGGTAGATCAATAACGCTCTGAAAATACCTTGCTTTTTCTCCATATGCATGGGAGGAGGGCCCACTCTGTATTGCCTACAGTAATGCAGCTACACAATTTCAAGGGTGTTGTGTTGTATCCATGGTTGTGCCATCTGTGCACTGATTGGGCTGAAACGACATTGATCATTGTTTTAACATTTCATGACACTGGTTTCTGGTTTGTGTGTACTATACTTATAGCCCTGCTATAACAGATTTGTAACAGATAACAATGGATATATAGTAATTGGCAGAAACACCTCTAGCACAGTTCATTATTACAGTGCTCCCTCACTGTAAGGCCCACGATTTTATAACGCGCTCCGGATTAACAGCATGTCCCCCAAAACCCTATACTGGTGATTCATGCAATATTTCAAACTGTAAACCACTTATCTGTGTAACTTCCGTTTCTGTCTTTTGATACAGTATCTGAACTGAAGAAAAGCTGCGCTGGCACTTTATAACACAGACATCTTATTCAGCGTCCGAACCTGGGGCGAGCCCATTCCCTCTAACTCTCACACGACCAGCTCTCCTTCTGACACTTGGTTTGCTCGTCTGTCGATTCAAACTGAACTCCTGACCGCCGTTCAACCAGGCTATTTGTAGTTTAAAAACTGCTCATTTTAAAATGATCCACGAGTGGGAATGTTACCTTGTTTATATATATATATAAAAAAAAGCATTGCTTTACACGGTGCTTTATGCATGGCTAATTCACAGAAAGTTCAATTTTTGTTTCTCTATATGTGCATTATAGACAGTTATCTTAATTTTTTAGTCAGATGCGTGTTGTGTCCTGCAGCGCCCCCTACCCCCTCCCCCGTTTATAACGCTGTTTGGTTATAATGCTCATGTTGACTGTCCTCCGAGACCAGCGTTATAGCGAGGGAGAACTGTACTATTTTTAGTAAGGGATGTGTTTTTTTGTATATACTTTCTGTGTGGGTAGGTGGTTTTTTTTTAGCATTTTTCCAAATTCCTGGCTGCACATAGCCTATATTAAAACTGGAATCCATGGCACAGATTGTCTCTGCTTGGGTGTGTTTGTTATGTTTGGAGGCCAAACATACAGTGAACTCATTTTCTGAGTCGTTCCAAATCCCTTCCACATTTATAATTGCCTATCATTAGAGAAACATGCATTTGGTTTCAAACTAAATTGATAAAAAGATGAGCTACATTTAAACTTCTGTTTTGTTTCTCAATCATATTGTTTTGTTCAGTGTAATTCAGCTGGCCAATTTCCTGTATTATCTATAAGAAAACGGATGCAAATTGGTAAATTTGGGGATCATTCATATATAGATCAGAAAATCAATTGCATTTACAGCTATATTAGAAACAACTTGTAAAGCAAAAAGTCTAACTTTATACATCCCTATGCACAGTTACCATGTGATACATTGTATAAAGGTTACTCTTAATTTGTTTGAAGCAGCATAACGTTTTCAGTTAATGAGGAAAAAGGGTAATCGGATCACTCACTTAACTTAACAGGGTTATGCTTTTATGGGTCTAAATGACCTTTCAGTAATCTGGGGGATGAAAAATATACAATACTAAATGGGCCAGAATGCCGAGAAGACAGTGCAGGTATGCATCTCCTCCTGTAGCCTGTGGCGGTGTTGAGTGTGAGTTAATGACTCTTCCATTATGGTTCAGCTGGAGCTGATTTGTATTAAAACCATGTATTGCAATATGCACAGTTAACTCTGTTCTCGCGTAGTATATTTATACATTTCAGTTACTTCATATTTTGTGATCTGTGTGTGATAGGAATCCTCCAAGAACATTGCTCCACTGGTTTTGGCTTTATTTTGAGTTTAAACGTCAATGCTTGAAAAATTTACTGTGCTTTTAGATTAGATTAGATTAGATTTATAGCATCAGTGAAATTTAGGATGGTAACTCGGTTTGAGTTTTGGAGATGACTCAGATGTCTCTACTGTTGCTTGTGGAAGGCCTGATGGTATTAGTAACAGCTAAAGGAATCATAAGCCTGTGGCATCAGCTCTTAAGAGAGAACTGATTTGTTTTTTTTATCTCCCTGGAGGGCAAGATTACTCGCGTATGGGTAGGAGTTTCTCTTGATATGAAGTGCTGGGTCTCGCACACTGCTCTGTTTTTTGGTTGAGCTTCATCCCAGCTCTGTTTTAGATTCTTCATTCTAGTAATACTGGGGGTGGGGTTTCAATTGACGATGATGATGACGATGGCAGTGGTGTTGGTGGTGTGTGGTGCGTGGGAGGTGGAGAACTCTGCGACAATATAGCCGTGATTGCGCACTCTGTCACAGTGGAAGCTGGAGGGACTTGGTTACAGCCCTCCTAACCCTCCTAACAAATGAAGAGCCCGAGGTGGCGTGGGCAGGGTGAGCAACACATTATCATTATCATTATCCAAGCAGCGTGAACTCTATTTCAGAACATACTGAAGGAAAAGTGGCAAAAGCACAACATTGAAGGTCATATTAAAGGGATACCCTTTTTTAAAAATGTAATTTCTTACCTTTCTTACCTGTACAGTACTCTCCGGCTAAGAGAACACCCCTCAAGTAGTTCTGGTGGTCCAACTTGAAGGACACAGCTTGTTAGACCAAGAAATGTGAAAATGTACTCTGAAAAACTGAAGACGTTGTACAGAAGATACTGTCACCTTGTTAAGACAAGGTGTTCTGATACTTTGGTAGAGAATAACAAAACGTACAGGCGCTGCCATGTGGTCTCACAGTTGCACACCTTGAGCTGACAGCTTTGACCGATGGGTAATGAGACTCAGAATGAATTGTCAGTGTTACAGGGGGCATACGCAGTGGTTGCCTGCTGTTTTGTACCAAGCTGTACTTCTGACATTTTCCTCCACATTTTTAATTACCGGTATGTGATTTGGCAGTCTACCATTCATTGGCCTGATTTAATTAGAGGGGAGGTTTGCTCTGAAATGCGAAGAATGGCTTTCTGTGCCTCTCACAGTAATGAACTTCACAGATTTGTCTTTGCAAGTGTGGGAGTATAAGAATGTAAGACAAAAGCCACAAATTATATGCACCCTATTATGTATTTGCCAAAATGTGATTGCTATTTATGGGCCTATGCATACTGAGTGTGAGTTTTTATGAAGCAATTCAAAATGTATTTGTATTTGTTTCAATGCTGCAGGGCAGGTTGCAGTGTTGGGACATGCAGTACAGTAGTTGAAAAGTAAGGAAGCATTGCCTTTTGTGGGTTTTGTGATCTCTTTACATTCTTCTGTGACCTTCACATTAAAAGTGTTCTGCTCTGTTGTTTACTTCACTGCGATTTTGTAAGAAGTTGCCTTCAGTGGTGTCTGCCGCACTCTGCAGGCTGCAGTACAAAACCAGAAGAATGCTGATAACCGGCCTTGGCCTTAGCTTTGTTTCCTCTGGTTTGTTCAGTTCATTTCCTTACCTTCGGTGTGCAGCTCTGTGTCTCATTGTTGAACTGCATTGAAAAAAATTTGATTGCAAATATGGTAGAAAAGTGTGTGTGTTTTCAATGCTGCATTTGCAAAGCCGTGTGTGTTTGCTTCCAGACATGGTGCATAAGCCTTCAAATTGTTTTATTTTTTATAATACTTTGCTAAAATGTATCCAAGAAACTGCTGTTTGTTTTTTTTTTTCTGCCCCTGATCCCAAAATTGCCTTGGAGGCTCTAGTCCCACAATAAAGTATTTAAATGCACATTTGTTATTTCTGTGCAAGACTGTCATTTAGCTGTGTGCCCCTCGCATGCAGAATGACAGTTTTATAGAATTGTGTGATGGGTTTGTGATGCCTACTGAGGGGTTGAGACCACCAAACCCAGCCCTTGAGAGGTGAAACAATTAGAGGAGGGAAATGCACCCCTTGTTGCTGCTTTGGTATTGGTTTAAAAGGGTGATGGCACTTTTTGGACCTGGAGTATATGTTGGAGTGTGCCTTTATTCTGAAAAGAAACCAATTTGACAAGTTGTCGTGTTTTTTTTTTTTTTTTTTTTTCTTCTATGCAGTAATTTCTAGAGTGTTGACTCAAGGCTTCCTAAGGTACTGCAGTTATATAACTTGCTGGGAAGCGAGACTGTGTTTCTATTTGCAATGTTATTATGATTGTTATTTTTTCAGACCTACATCTAAGTTTTATTACAAGCTATGAATCTTTAGAAAAAACAGCAGCAGACACTAGGATTGGGCATTTTTAGCCTTGGTCCCCCTTTAATTGAGCTGGTCCCCTTTTTTATTGTGGTGTTGGTGGTTTTGTTTTTTTTCCTGATCTGCAACTATTTACAAGACAACACTGTAGGAACTACAGCACAATGTGAAGTGATTAGGTAGCAGCATTGTCTATAGTATTGTCTAAAATCTCTGCATACAAATTGAAGTATAAAATACAAGCAAAAAAAATAAAGATAATATTGCCAACTGCTAATATGAGGTAAGGAAAACCATTTTGAAACCTAGTTTACAGTAGCACTCTTTAAAGGAATATAGAACTGTAGTATTGGATTATTTCTTAGCATCTTGTTTGTAGTAGTCAGCGATGTGTAATTATTATTATTTTTTATTCCTAAAGTGCAAATAGAGGTATCCCCTTATGACTGCTTTTGTGCAGACTATCTTCTCACACTCCTTTCCCTAGTATAGTACCAGCTGGGCTTGTGAAGAGAAAAGAGAAGCGCTGGGATTTTAACAGCCTCCCACTGACGTCCTCAAACATAATTCTCTGCAGATCTGTGACGCTGAGAAGTCGGGGGTGCTGTGAATTTTAAAAAGATCAACACCTACATTCAGTCCTGCAACGGCAAGCATGATTTACCAGCATTTATCATTTTCTTTCATTTATTTATTTATTTTTTTACTTTTATATTCATTCATTTTATAAATTAAATGAGCAATAGTTTACTGATTGGTATATTATTATTTATTGTAGTAAATTCTAAGATTGTCAGATGCACATTTTCTGGCAACAGCTTGTGATCCTGTCACGAATTTTAATGCAACTAATACAATAATTAACTGTGAACAGTGCTGAGATGGTGTTTCAAAATTTGTAAAATAGCCTATTTTAAGGTAAAATATATTTTGTGTTACTTTCATGGAGGGAAACACCTACCACAGTACAAGTATATTACAATGGAACTGACAAGTATTGAGGGACAGGTGGAATCGATCTAACTAGTTGTATTTATTTTGTAGTTTTGTATAAACATTTTTTTTTTACGTTACTGTTGGAAAGGTTTATGTCATATCATATGAGTGGAATTTAAAATGAAAAAAGGGTCAATGGCAAATGTGCTGTCCAGAAATGTGCTTGTGTGTTGCTTTCTCTATTGCAGGGTGTAAAAATAAGTTGCCAAAGAAAGCAATCTGCACTAAAAGATGAATTTTCTTTTTTATGAAAATTCCCAGTGCCGGTCAAACTGCTGGGGAGTAGTTTTTTTTTTTTTTATCTGTCCAGTTTAACTCCAAAAGCAGCAGTCACTGATCCCTCTCTTCCACTGTACAATCAAGCCACGCCGGGACCGTACCGAGCCCTCACGGTGCTGTTCAGGGGAGCCTGGGTTGTTTTTCCACTGCAGAGCTGAGCCGTGCTACTGACGTCACACGCAACGAAAGACAGTTGTTATTAATTAACTCAGTTTGCCAGTATGCACAAACATAGTGTTAAAAAAATGAATAGACCAATGGTACAGCTGTATCTTGTATCGCTATATTTTGTAAATATATTTAGGAATGTCTTTATAATCCACACAGTTTACTTATTTATATCGATTTACTAAAGGTCAATTAGTTCTGTTGAAGGGGGGAAAAAAGTTTTAAAAATATGATTTGCCAAAGATATCCCGTTTTTAAGGATAGTTGTTTTTTGTAGTTTTTTGTTTTGGGTGCTTAAAAAAAGACCGATTTGAGGTCACGTGACCACCTTGAAGTTATCGCTGTATAGAGACCTTTCAATTTGATGTGTACTACCCTTTATATTATGTTGTTCACAAAAACTCCCATTTCTAGTTATTTGATCTGTCTTCTGAAAAACTATGTTTTTAGCACACTGCTGATGCAGTACTTTGGCAAAGGAAAGGCTCCCATTAAAGAGAGGATATTGCTATTTTGCAGTTTCACGGCCACAAAGGTTATAATAGAGAACTTAATTTAGGCAGTTGTGTCCAGGTGTATAGTGTTTCAAATCCTGCGTTTTAATGTAATGCTGAACACCCCTCTAGAGTCATTTTAATGCAGAACAGGTATTGCATGAGGTGTGAGGTGATAGTATATGCAAATATCCAACATTCCAGTCTGTACTGGGGATGGGAGACACTAATGCCCACTTTATAATTATTATTATTATTATTATTATTATTATTATTATTATTATTATTATTATTATTATTATTATTTATTTCTTAGCAGACGCCCTTATCCAGGGCGACTTACAATCGTAAGCAAATACATTTCAAATATCATAGTACAAGTAATAATACAATTAAGAGCAAGATAAATACAATGACTTTGGTTCAAGCAAGTACAAGTGTGACAAAATACAATTCAATAATACAGCAGATAACAGTGTCACTGATAGTTACATCAGGATATGATTAAATACAAAATACTACAGATTAAACACTTGGCAGATTAAAGTACTCTGAAGTACAGGATTTTCCATATCATGGACACCAAGATAGGCCTGGCATCGATAAGTGCTTATCATACACATCTAGAATTGTTTGAAGCAATGTACGAAGTGGCCAGGCCAGCTGACAGCATAGAAATATATATAAAACAAATCCTGCAACATAATCTGTACTGGAATAACCTTCACAGAGTGGTGGTGGAACTTTTATTCAAGCAGATACTGTGGCATGTATTACCAGCTCTCCCCTAAAGCGTGATTTAATCAGGTATTATACAATACTCTTGTCAATAGAAACTGCAGGATGCAGCAACTTCCTTTTCGATGCGTCTTTTCAACCCATTTGCCTGCATGTGTCAAACTCCCATGTGGATTGTACCTTGTGTATATCGCTAATTTGAATCCTTAAGATGCATATTATTTTGCTTAGAACTAGCGTAAGCATTTTTTTTATTCCAATACTGCCATCTCTACAACGTTACCCAAAGTTAGACCAACTAACAAGGAGTATTTTAATTTCAAATCAAACTTCTAAGAAATACTTTGTAAATGTAATAATTAGGCTACTTTAAAAAAAAAAAAAAAAAAAAAAAAAAGCAACATTCAGTCTCGGTCTGTAAATGCTAGAGCAAGTCCTGAAGGAACTGTATTTGAGTGGGGTGGCTGCCCCCATGTGGCCATTTGAAGCATCGGATCCAATTTGTCCGATCCTCCTTTTTAATAGCACCTCTAAGATAAAACTCTCCGTTCATGAAGAATAATTTAGGTGGTGTCTCTATAGAACTCTCTTTGGAGTTCAAAACTAATTACCAAGTCATGGACCCCTAGTGTGCGTTTTTATGCAAAGAAGTTATATAAGAACTTTATAACAACTTTATTTTATATTTATCCCCTTCCCCCAATCTGTACAACAAGCAGACAGGAAGGATGTGATCAGCCTGAGGCTGATTTCAGAGTGGGGTTTCATGCATTTTTTCTGAAACGCATAGTGAGATTGAATTCAATTCATTCATATATATATATATTTTTAGTTCATGCAATCTGTGTGCCTGTTTTGATTGAAGTACCCTATATCATTATTCACCCACAATGCAGGTGACCTCTTTGTCATTGCTTATCACAGCAATCCTATTCTGTGTGCACTTCATTTAGTATTTTGTGGATGTTGTGTTTAATTTAAAGAACTGACTTCAAAGCATTGAGAAATGTTTGAATTCCTGCCTATCTTGGGTATTTCTCATTCTGCAGCTGTTTGACTGAGGGTATTATGTAAGGTTCTTGCATCTAATCACAGAAATCCTGCAATTGTCTTCGGAATGGAATTGATGCCCTCTACTTGAAGGTGGGTTACATGAATTACACAAAGTTAATTGTTTACCCTGTAGTTGCTGTATGGATTTTGACCTGTATATTTAACTAAAAGCTGCATACAGTAGTCAAGGTTGACAATCATTTTATCTTTCTAAGCACTGTATGCGAAACTAGGTGTTGTCCTATTCTTTCTACACATTGTCCACTGACTTCAGTTTAGAGCAGCAGCCACAGCCCGAATGACCTGTGAAATACATTGTATTGTGTGGAATGTGTTTGAGTGCTAAGGTCTTTCTGTTACTGTTTCTGATTATTCATGCATACCCCTTTGCAGTAAGACTTGTCTTTACTGCAAACCTTGTCCCTTTTTCATACATTGCAGCTAATGAATCATTCATCTGTATACAGTTATGGCCAAAATTTTTGCATCGCCTAGAATTTTAGGATTGAGACTTAATAATAATAATAATAATAATAATAATAATAATAATAATAAAATTAACTTTTAATTTAGATATTTTATTTAACACCATGTAATCAAAGAAACTACAAAATGATATTGCAAGTCTACCGGAAGCCATAATAGTAGTTTCAATTTGTCAGTTTGTTTAGTATAGAAAACTACAATGCGATATGCAATTCAATATGTTAACATAACATTATTCAGCAGGTTTCATTCGACTTGGAACAAAATGTGTTAATTCTATAGGGTGATGCAAAACCTTTGAACGTAGCTGTACAACATGCTGTGCTGATAGATGCACAGGACTGGACTTACAACTAATGTTATGCAGGGTATAAACTGCCAGCACACATTTAACATCAGATTTATTAGAATGCCAGTTTGTGTGTTGTATGAAGTTGTGATGTAGTGCCCTGTTTTTGTGCATTTTAATCAGGTCAAGGTTTGCACAGCTGCCAGTGGGCCTGTGCTTGCCTTGCCTTGGCAGAGCCATGCTGTGTCTGTGTGCTGGTGGACACTTTAGTACTGGATAATGGGGTGTAAGAAGTTTATCATAAAGCGTGGCCCCGAATGGCCTTCTTCTAATGGGGAGGGGGAAAGTTTAATTGTCTGGTAATGATTCGGAGTTGTTGTTGGGCTGTGCTGCGTACCCTTGCTCTTTTCATCATTGTGAGTCATGTTCACTGGCCCACGGCTTGTGAGTGCGAGAGTAGCAGGCGCCAGAGAGAGAGAGTGGGCAGTGGCAGTGTTATAAAAGCTGTGTCTGGTTCAATGTGTGAAACTGATTTGAAATGATATTGTGTGGTCTGCCTCCATGTTCAGCTTTCACTACTGGACCCTGCAGTCACTTGCCACAAGTTCCAATGAGAGGCGAGTGACTGGAATTTCTAAGGTGGTGTGTTCTTAACCTTTTACCCATCTGGGAAAATGGCATCAGAACAATCTGTATTCGGTCAGGTTCCTGGAAAGGTCAGATTGGCAGGTAAAAAATGCAAAGGAAATGCAGTAATAGGTTATTTTCTAATGGAGATTACAGTAACTCTCCCTACCTCACCAATGAGTGCCACCACTATAGCAAGTTGTGATTTTGTTGTAATGCTTCCATTTATATTCTGAGCTTTTTCAAACCCTTTTTCAAAGCCAGAAGCATGGTGCAGCAAATCCGTTCTAGGAATTTAGGCCTGTTTATCCGGCAGCTTTTAAATCATTGGCAACAAGTCAGTACAGTAAATCTCTCCGACTCCCAGCATATTATCTAAAACGGAACCTCATGTGGTGATCCATATGCTGTACTGCACAGCATATACATACTGAATATACATAGTTTTTCTTTAAAAAAAAAACAAAGATTCTGCAACCCATTAAAATCGTCATAAAAACCTGCCTTCTAATATTCAAACAAATCCAACTCAACAATGTAAATTACTTTATTGACTGATTCATAAAACAAATATGGACTGCAGACCTCGGCTCATAGTGGGAAACTATGCCTGCAGCATTGGGCATTATAGTCTCCTGTTGACAACTATAGTTCGTCCCTGTTGGGGCCATAGTTTCCAACTACTAGCCTCCTCTCCAGTCCATATTTACTGTATAAATTTGATGGATTTGCACGAAATATTGCATGTGTGGTCTTATGGGTTAGATCTCATGACGTGGACGATTTGTACCGTTCGGAAATGCGGATTACGAGGTGGGGACAGTGAAAAAATTGTAAACGGGGGGATGGGTTTCCTGGGTATTTTTTTTTTTTTCCTGCTCTCCAGTGCCCAAACAACTTGTAGTTTTGGTCTAACTTTCTCAGGGTACAAAAGGGACTGGCACACAATAGTGCCTTTCACTGGTTTTGTGAAAAAATATGAATCCGTAAGCATTTGAAATGTGGGGTTCTGAGCAGGCACAGGACAGCTCTCAAGTTAGATGACTTATACAATAAATGAGAAAAAAAAACAAACTTGAATTGGTGTTCTGAGACTTTATTCATATAGTATGACTTATTAGTATATGGAGATATATTTATATTGCTTGCAATATAAATACTACAAAACACTTGACAAAAGTTTACAAATATAGCCACTTTAACTTATAGCAATATATATATATATATATATATATATATATATATATATATATATATATATATATATATATATATATATATACAATATACAGAGTATCTTCTTTCTAACTATATAGTCTTATTAAAACAACAAAAGTAGGGAAATGCAATGTTAGGGTTTGCACTAATGGCTGCCACACACCAGATGCGATTTTTCATTGGGTTAAAAGATACTTTCGCAGCGACATGACCATACACACCAGACGCAGCACAGAGGCAATGTGACAAGTTTGAAAAACTGCCAGATCTATACAACTATTACAAATTGCTATTGACAAAACTATGATCAAGACTGGTATTCGTCTAGATGATGTGGAAATTGAGTGTCTTCTCTGACGGTATTTCGACATATATGGCAATAAATCATACATATCAGGCTTATCCAGCTCTTTCGAAATTGACTCCCATTTGGGACTGGGGATGCAGGGCATCATGAGGGGAAGTGGATTTGTATGATCGATCCTGAGACACAGCTGCATGATGGAGGATTACGAACAGTCCTGTAATATGAATCTGAGAGGTTCTAGCGTAACAGTCTGTGTGGAATTGCAGATGTTCAGTTGCATAACACGGGGTGTTGAGCCAGCATTCACATTCATAGTAACATGCAGACAGGCTTGGAGCACATCAAAAACAGATGGATGATACAAGTAATATCGCCACCAGCAAAATGGAGGTGTATGAGGTCCACTGTTATTAAACTGTTTACATGGGTGAGTGGAATGTGCTTTGCCATGTCAGTTTGAGAGGGCAGCACCAACAACATGGATCAACCAAGAGTTTTCCAGTGTCATACTGGACGAGCAACAGACTTACTCTTACCTGCCCCCTACTTTACTGCATTTAATCCTGTACTTCAGAGTACTGTAACCTGCCATATGTTTAAACTGTAGTATTTGGTATTTAATCATATCTTGATGTAACTATCACTGTCACTTATCTGCTGTATTGAATTGTATTTTGTCACACTTGTACTTGCTTGAACTTGTCATTGTATTTATCTTGCTCTTATTGTATTACCTGTACTGTAACACTTGAAATGTATTTGCTTACAATTGTAAGTCGCCCTGGATAAGGGCGTCTGCTAAGAAATAAATAATAATAATAATAATAATAACACAGACAGATGTTTAATGGGAGGGATGGCCTCACTGTTATTGTATGTCTGTATACATTTTGCTGTCATGTTCTGTGTTCACCAATTTCTCCAGTGTTTTAGGACTCAGTCGTTCTGTTTACGAGCCCCCCAAACACACTGGCATGGCAGCAGACCTCATGCACCTCGTGAACTATGATGATTGGGGCTGGGGGAGCTAAAGAACAGACATTATGTAATGTCAGTGAACACACATTAGAGGAATTTAAATAAGTTAAGAAATTAAATATTATACTCTAGATATAAAGGATCCCAGATGAAAAGCTGCACGCTTACTTCACCCCTTCAGTTTAAGATTTTAGGCAGACCTAGATTTTTATGTAATCTCATAGGTTGGTCATTTTTTCATTCTACTGTTGGAATGATTTTGTTGTTGTTGTTGTTGTTGTTGTTGTTGTTGTTGTTGTTGTTGTTGTTGAAAACGGCATACAATAGCAAATCTGTTTTTCTTCCTGCTGCGAGACGGCTGTCTGCCTGTAAAGATTTGTGGAATGAAGAGGAATAAGCAGCAGGATGAGCTCTGTAGAATTCCTGGAGCTGCTGCTACTGCAGTGTCTTCAACACAAGCAACACACACAGCCTTTAGCATGCTTTCTTCAACCCTTCCTGGAGCTCCAGATTGTCTTTGTGATCCAGTACCAGTGTATTGAGCACATCGTGTTCAGCCCTATTACAGGTTCTTTAGATTCACTGATGGGAAATAATTTACCCCATCCGAGATCAGTAGCTGCATTCTTGTACCCTCTAAAGCCATTTCTGTGTCGCTAATGGAGAAAAAGCACGATTTTATAGTGTGCAGCATCGTACCTTAACCACCTTGCAGAGCAAATGGAACAAACAATTCATTGTCATGTTCTGTTCATTTGGAATTTTTTTGTTTTGATGTTAGATATCAAGACCTAATTTTAAAATTGAATTTTGGCTTTCAACTGGCTTAGGCCATTTTACATTTGTCATACATCTCTCTAACCCTTACATACTAGATTGCTGCATGTATGACATTCTTAATTGAATCCTAAAAAAAACAGATACCTGTTAAAATAACAATGTTAATTAATATACCAAGCACCAGACTCAATTCTCTTTTTAAAACCTTTTTTAAGGTGTATTGTTTTTTATTTTATTGTTTTTTTTTTTTTTTAAATGTTTTTTAGTACAATAAATATTTCCCCCATAAAAAGATTTTGCTCTTGAAGAACCATCAAAATTACACCTCACTTTCAGTACAGACAGTGAAACTAATAAAGATGTTTTGAAATGCATAGTTGCGTTAGCCGGTTTTTCAAGGTACTTGCATTGAATAGAACTAAAAAAATTCAGTTGGAACCTAGCCACCCCCGCCCCCGAGGCTTCCAATAATTCTGTTCAATTAGCAACAATCAGCCACATATTGTAAATTCAACTTGGTAAATAATATAAATGTTTATTTACTACGACCATGCCATGATTTGAAGAAACTACACACTGCTGCGTATGAGGGAAGGTAACAGGTTGTCTGTCTGTGTTGAAGGATGACATACCATTCTGGTTCAACATCACCTACACTTTAACTTGAATGCCTCCTCACAGACTCTGGGGCTTAGAGATGCTAAGCAGAGTTGTTTGGTTGTATTCTTCTGCAATGCAAAGTTGACCTTATTTGTCTGTTTTTACAGTAGTTCTGCCCTGTGTGTGTGTGCGTGTGTGTGTGTGCGTGCCTGTGTGTGTGCGCGTGTGTGTGCCTGTGTGTGTGTGTGCGTGCCTGTGTGTGTGTGTGTGCGTGCCTGTGCCTGTGTGTGTGTGTGTGTGTGTGTGCGTGCCTGTGCCTGTGCCCGTGCGTGTGTGTGTGCATGCCTGTGTGTGTGCGTGCCTGTGTGTGTGTGTGTGTGTGTGTGATTACAAGCGACGAAAGGGAAGGGATAACAATTGAACACATGCCTATGTTTTGTTTGGGAGCGGTGAACTGCTCCAGGACATTTGAATTTTGAAACCTAGCCAAAACCACACAATAATGTTTTAGTCAATTTCCAACTGCCTCAGAGATTGTATTTCTCTGAATGACACTGCAGTGCTAAAGAGACACAGGTAGATGAACGGCTGAAGTGGGTCTGGCAGTGTTGTTCAAAGATGTCTTCAAAGATCGCCTGCGTAAAGTTTTTGATTTGGTTGATGCTTTCAGACGTATGTGGAGCGTGGTTTTTCTGCCAGGTGGAGGTAACTATACCTGTGGATTGAACCACATGGAAATGGCTTGCTTGCCTCAAACACCTGCTGTGTTTCTTTGCTTTTAAAGATAGTACAGTGGGCAAGTTGTGCTGCAGTTGATGAATTGCGAAAGATATCTCAGCCACATACTGCAGTTATTGTACTTCACAGGATTTCTATTCATGCCTGAAGTGTAAGGAGAATCAAACAGTGTCTTATTCACTGTTGACTGGCTTCAGAAAACCTTTTCTACTGTCAACAAAGACTGATGTCGGACTCAAGGAAGACCTGAAATTGAGGAACAGGAAATATTTCGAGAGGTTTGTTGCTTAATTATTGTGCGGCAGCCCTCTGGACAGTTCTGGGTATTGTATGGATGTGTTCCCAGATTTCAAAATGATGCAGGCCCATGTCTTTTGAGGGCTAGTGAGCTGTTGCTGGGTGGAACATGTTGTGTTTTGGTTTGAAGCGACAGCCGAAGCAAGAGCATCAGAAACAGCCAAGTGGCTCTGAGCTCCTTGAAGATCTGCATTTCATTCCGAATCCGTATTACCTGGAATCAGGTAACTGGGCTTTACCTGTCTCTTATTTAATGTTCATTTTAACCCTGTCCCTTTCAGCACCTAGTGCAACAATGCTGCCCCTTTTACAGTGACATCTGCACGCTATGAAAGAGAGGGTGGAATTTGTATAGCTTTCAATAGTAAATCAGATCTTGAAAACCATGTGGTCATACTGGTTGTGAAAATAATATTGATTGGCTTAAACGTGTATTTTACATGACTGAACATGTTCTGTACTGGGGGATTGCTTTGACAGCTTGGTTCAGTGTGGGGCAGCTTGCTGTTTTCCTTTTATGTTGAGTTTCATGTGTAGATATGGGAAACTGGGAATGTTCTGCTTATTGCCAGCAGAGGTCCCCATTTTATTTTATGGGTGAAAAGGAATTATCTGCATGTTTTAAATAGATAGAAATGGCAATTTTGAACAATTGACTATTTTGTTTTTCCTCTGGAAATTCTCTCCACTGGTTTAATCAAATCTGAGCCCAACAGTTCAGAGGTGGGCTCCAGTACACTAGCTGTTCTGCCGTGTTCAATCTGCTACACATCCTGTGGCAGATGGTACATGATTGCTAGCCACCGGTACTTTTGGAGCCCATCTGATCAGCAGGCTTTCAGCCTGTCTTCTCCACTCATGCAGAATTCCTCCACCACTCTGGGGGAAGAGGGCATCTGCCACAGTGTAGCCTACACTCTACTAACTGCAGTTCACATTCACAGTACAACAGTTGGGTAGTTAGCCCCAAGTCTCCCAAACACAGATGGTGTTTGTGCAAGTATAGAAATAAAACTGTATATAATTTACAGTAATTTAAGTACAGTAGACATCAAAAATAAGTAAAACTTGTAATTTCAACACATAATGTGGAGCTACAGTTCTTGCCTCCTAAAGACCCCTAACCTGAATAGATTAGATTCTACCAAAGCTGTGCGACAGTGCCTGTGACTCAGTCATGCCTGCTCTCGAGGGCATAAGAAGACTGCACGCACAGATACCAGCATTTTTCCTTTCACAGGACTGAACCTAGACAGACAGCCATAGACGGAGTACTTGTTACTGTTTATCTATTTAGCTAATTTTGTATTACTCTGATTTAATGCGATTTAATTATTTACGTTGTTTAGTTTTTATTAATTTTTTGCACATGGCCTGTTTTATTACGTCCCACAGTGGCCGTGTGCCCCGCGTGAAGCCGACAGCTCCTGTTGCCCCTTCCCAGGGACCAAGCAACCTGTCAGCTGACTTGTGGTCTCCTTATAGGCTGCTAGCTCCATCTGGAGTTAAAATAAAAGTTTTCTAAGTGATTTTATTATTATTTGAACTGTAATATTGTTATTACGGTTTTCTGTGAGAATGTATCTTGTGTGTCTCTGCTGTTTTGTTTGCTGAAACACGTTTGATAGCCTGTTTTGTTATGTCCCGCACGTTGATGAGATACGCGCTTCGGCTGAGATTGCTTGCAGTCTCTGCCACAGTATCTCGCTGCTGTCTTGGTGATTGCTTGCAGCACCATTACGAAGGCTGTTGGAGCTCTAATAGCAGGCTTCTCTCAGTCTTGTATATGTTCGGACTGTTTGGGTTTGCCAGAAGCTATATAGGTGCGCATATACGGCTTCTTGCGGTAACATGAACCATGTAGACCTGTAGGTCACCGACGTGCTTTGTTCCTGACCTGGTACCCGTACTGAACAGGGATTGAGGTTACTGAACCGACCTGTACCATCTTGGTTACATACCGTTCCGACTCAGTGCAAAGTCACAGACCCAGTTACCACCATCCCTGGTCCAGTACCAGAGGACTTGGTTCGTGTCTTGATCTGCCCTGTTACAGTTTTTACAGCACTGTACACTGCACCCGCCCTACTGGATTACTGTACAGTGCCATTGCTTGTCCAGCCTGGGCTGGGCGCTGTGTGGAATAGCAGGGGGGGCGCAACTCTACGTTCTTACTGTACATTGCTTGCTATTTGCAAAATGCCTGAGTTTTATCCCTGCGACACATGCAAGGCCAGCTTGCTTATCTGGTACCAAGCAGGCCTTGTTGACAGCCAATGTATTTAACATACGCTGGGGAAACGTGTCTCCTGCAGCTCTACAGAGCGCTCTGTGTCCCTCTCCTGCACAGCGCTCTCCCCCATCACCCTCTCATAGAGCGATGGCTGCGTCCTCACCCCATGGCGTGGGGCAGCAGCAGTCACGAACCCACAGGACACCTGTGGTGTCTCAGGAGGGTAGCAGCTTTGTTGCAAAAGCGTGCTAATCGTATGGTACACCCCCTCCAGTTGGAGGATGGGTTCAACTCCGTGCCCAAGCGGAATGGTCGCCTCAGACCAATCCTTGACCTCAGACAGGTCAACCTGTATCTGAGCCGGAGGGTCAAAATGTAGGCGATGCAACAGCTGCTAATGTCAATCAGGCCAGGCAACTGGTTCACCACGGTGGACCTCAGACACCTATTTCCATATCCCCATAAAACCAGTGCACAGGAAGTACCTGCGGTTCACCTTTCAGGGAACAGTGTATGGTTTCAGGGTTTTGCTCTAAGCTCCCCATGCCTTTTCAAAGTACAGGAAAGCTATACTAGCCCCACTGAGACTCAAAGGTCAGAGTACTCCTATTTGGATGACAGGCTCATTGTGCCCAGTCTCCAGCTCAGGCAGATGCTTACATGTAACTGGTCATCAGCCACCTTCAATGGTAGGGTCTTACGGTGAATCATGCGAAGAGCCAGCTCACACCTTCTGAGAGATCCTCCTATCTAGAAGTGTGCACGAAACCTACTCTTACTGTGGGCAGTACATCTGTCCAGGGTGAAAGAAACTGGGCAGCTGACCTCCTCTCAAAGAGGTTCCCAGCACCTCAGAGTGGCGGCGAACCCCCAAGGTGGTAGCCTCATTTGGGAGAGGTTCGGGAGAGCAGAGATATATCTCTTGCCTCCCAGGAATCAACCCACTGTTCCCTCCATCTCATCTAATAGGAGACAGGGGCCCGCTGGCAGTAGATGCCTTGGCACACCAGTGGCCAAGACAACCGTTTTATATGACTTAATACCGCTTGCCTTGCTCTCGCTGTGTGTGGAGAAAATCAGGCACCGGGCTCTGGTTTAAACCCTAATGCAGCTCCTGAGCGGGCAGCTGTGGAGACTGCCCAAGCATTGTGACCTGCTCAGTCAGACACGGGGACCTTATGGCATTCTGACCCATCGAGCCTGTAGCTCTGGGTCTGGCCCCTGAACGGCTACATTGAGCTATCTGGGTCTGTCCCAATAGGGTTATTGACACCTTGCAAAAAGCCACAGCAGTGTCCACACATTCCCAGTACAGGTACAAGTGGACCGTCTTGGACGTGGTGTCTGCCTCGTGGGTTCGACCCCACGACTTGTCCCATTAATACTTCAGTTTTTCAGGACCTGTTTTAATGAGAGGAATTCCCCTCTTCATTTAAAAGTCTATCTGGCAGCCATTTGGCTTGCCATGTAAAATTGACTCGTAGCTCAGCTTCCTGGTGAAACAAAATATTTTAAAGTGGTTTGCTGGCTTTGGTCACCTATGAAGGACTTTGTTCCTCGCTGGTGGTTAAACGTGGTGCTCAATGCACTCTTGAAGACTTCATTTGAGTCCACACATTCAGCTGAGCTGAAATGTTATCGCTCAAGTGACTGTTTGCTTGCTATCACCTTTGCAAAGCGGGTGAGCGAGATGCAGGGTGTTTCCTTAGTGAGAACCTGCTTAATTTTTACAGAGGCCAGGACAAGGGTTACACTCCGTACCGATCCTGCCTTTTGCTGAACACTCTGGGCATTCCATGTGAACCAGTCTGTGGAATTGGAGGCTTCTTTCCACCTCCTTCCAGTGACAGGGAGCTGCAGCTCAATACGCTCTGTCCAGTGTAGGCCCTGGCGTGTTGTCTGCTCTGGGACGTCCCATGGTCAAGCCCTGTCTTGGCTGAGGCTGTCAAAATGAACTGCCTATGATCTGGTCTTTAGGAGGTAAGCACCCAGACGGTAATGGTTACATTTCTATTTCAGGGAACCAGGATAATACCCTAACGTTAGTACTCTAATACTTCAAATTTGTATTTCATCATTAAATCAGTAGCTGTCCTTTTTATGCGTAGTTCTGGGGCCCTGGATTTTAAATCTGTCCTTTTGTGTGACATTTTGTACCCTAGACTTTAATAATACTGGCTCTACCTTGTACTTAACGTTGCAGGAAACGTCTGCATTGGAAAGTCTGTTTACGATAGCCTTTCTTAAATAGCTAGTAATATTTCTATACCACACATCGCTAAGCTACAATAGCATTGTCACCTGTGGCATGCAGTTTGGATGTCTGTGGAGAGCACTGGGTGGGAGTATTTCAATTAGGAGTCTGAAATTATCACTCAATACCACAGTTCTTAAACACATTTAATCTGTATTTGGCAGTGGAAGTTGAACCCTTTTTGTGTAGTATACTGCTGAATACAGAACTTTAGGAACATGTGTACACCTGGAAAGCCCTAAAGGGTAATTCGAAACGTGCAGCTGCTGCCCACCACATTCTACTGTTTTCAATATTTACAATCCAGGCAGCACAAGGCTATATTAAACTACAGTGACCCGTTTAGTAAGCAGTACATATGTACTGGTACAAAAATAACTGTTCATATTATAACCAAACAAATACTTGATACACATTATGTTTTGTGGATGATGTCTGGGTTTAGTTTGCAAGTTTAGTGGTAATATTGAAGTGTGAACACAAATATGGCCTGACCTGTGATGTACATTGCAAGTCCAACCCTGTCTACGGGAATGCCAAGAGCATGTGGATTCCTGAATGTGCTGATGATTTTTCAAAGCTGGTTGCTTTAGTGAGCAAACTATTATGCTGGTACTGTGTAGAGTGGCAACTTCAGTTTGGTTTGACATGATGAATGTCGTGCCTGGGCTTAAACTAATGTCTTGCAATATCAATTAGTATGCTATATTACCCTCCATTTAAGAACTCTTGTCTTACTTTATCATACTCTGCACTTTCAATCTCTGCCTGGAATGCATTCACATAAAAATAGGTAGTATGGTATGCTGAAAGTATTGTGATTCAGTGGTCTTCAACCCTGGTACCCCTGGTAATACAACTGTCCAGTTGTATTGAACGCTGATGTGCTGTACAAACTTTTTAAAGTCTGTTCGGTTTGTACTTTTGTCAGACATTCAGTATTAACTCCAACTAATCCAATGTACTAATATGTCAATCTAGGCCCATTTGAATTATTTTTTAATATGAGATATACTTAATAAATAATCTAAGGGTAGTCCTTCTGTAAAGTTACTTAGTGCTGAATAAGTTTTGATTCATTCTGAAAACCTCACTCAAGTGGTGGATTTGGAAATTTTGCTTGTCTTTTAATTTTGTTAAATGGTTACATTAAATCTAAAAAGTGGCTATGTGATTGGCTTAAACCATAAGAATCGTCAGTAGCTGACCTGTGAGTATTTTTAATGTCCTGTTTTTCTTAAAGCCAAAAAGTGCGCTTCCTATAGTTACAGTACTATCAAACTTCAGTGTACGTTCCTCACCTCTACCACTAGGCTCCGCTGTTGTACTTTAAACTCAATGCAAAATCCATTTTATGTTAACCCTAAGAGAGGGCATTGAAGATGATTGATTGATTGTTTTTTTAAATGTATTTATTTGGGATGAAACGCTTGGTTCAGGAGGGTTTCCACATGGTTTAATTTGTCAGTGTGGTGCTGACAGTGTCTCCCCAGGTGTGTGGTCTGGTGGAATGTGGGCGCTTCATGGTGATGGTTTCCTTATACCCAGTTAATCCACCTCGCAGGTCAGGTGACGCTTGAGCGGTGAAGAAAATGTGAACCGGCGGGGTTTCTGTTGTGTTGATCAATTGAATTTACCTGGAAGATCAAGCACAGCTTGAGGTCCAGCATCCTGCCCAGCAGTGTTGCAAATGGTTTAGCAGAAGGGAGTGAGGTGACGTCCCACCTGTGTCGCATACTGCAGGAGTCTGGCTAATCTGGGATTGGAACCCAGGTATTACTCTTCTCCAAGGAGACTTTCACATATGTTAAATGAAACTAGTTTGCTTGTAAACAAACTTGTATTAAAACCATGAGTGGTTCTTTAGGCCTGATGTCCTGGAGCCCTGGGTTTAAGTTCTGTGTAACACTTTCTGCTTTTATATTACACTGAATCAATCGGACCAGACTCGGTTTGTATGCCTAAAGGCACTGAGATCACCAAAGGAAATTTAAAATAAACTCTAAAGGGGACAGAGTTTGTTTCGAAGCGTTCATACTGTATATTTTCAAACAAACCAAACCCACATAATCTGCCCAAATGAACCAAGTGTGAGCGGAACACGATTTTAAACTTCTAGGTTACTATGAAAAAAAAAAGTTAAAAAAAAAGACCTATTAAAAATTGCTTATCCATTTATATATTTAATTATTGTTATTAATCTTAAATGCAGATCTTCCTATTGTCAATGTGGTAGTTGGAAAGCTAGCGGTGGGTGTCGTTTTCTGCGGCAATTCAAGTATTATCTGTGCCAAAGTTCTCTCAATCAGAAAACAGATATGGAGATTATATATATATATATATATATATATATATATATATATATATATATACAGTACTGTGCAAAAGTTTTAGGCAGGTGTGAAAAAATGCTGTAAAGTAAGAATGCTTTCAAAAATAGACATGTTAATAGATTATATTTATCAATTAACTAAATGCAAAGTGAGTGAACAGAAGAAAAATCTAAATCAAATCCATATTTGGTGTGACAACCCTTTGCCTTCAAAACAGCATCAATTCTTCTAGGTACACTTGCACAAAGTCAGGGATTTTGTAGGCATATAGTCAGGTGTATGATTAAACAATTATACCAAACAGGTGCTAATGATCATCAATTCAATATGTAGGTTGAAACACAATCATTAACTGAAACAGAAACAGCTGTGTAGGAGGAATAGAACTGGGTGAGGAACAGCCAAGCTCAGCTAACAAGGTGAGGTTGCTGAAGACAGTTTACTGTCAAAAGTCATACACCATGGCAAGACTGAGCACAGCAACAAGACACAAGGTAGTTATACTGCATCAGCAAGGTCTCTCCCAGGCAGAAATTTCAAGGCAGACAGGGGTTTCCAGATGTGCTGTCCAAGCTCTTTGAAGAAGCACAAAGAAACGGGCAACGTTGAGGACCGTAGACGCAGTGGTCGGCCAAGGAAACTTACTGCAGCAGATGAAAGACACATCATGCTTACTTCCCTTCGCAATCGGAAGATGTCCAGCAGTGCCATCAGCTCAGAACTGGCAGAAAACAGTGGGACCCTGGTACACCCATCTACTGTCCGGAGAAGTCTGGTCAGAAGTGGCCTTCATGGAAGACTTGCGCCAAAAGCCATACCTCCGACGTGGAAACAAGGCCAAGCGACTCAACTATGCACGAAAACACAGGAACTGGGGTGCAGAAAAATGGCAGCAGGTGCTCTGGACTGATGAGTCAAAATTTGAAATATTTGGCTGTAGCAGAAGGCAGTTTGTACGCGAAGGGCTGGAGAGCATACACGAATGAGTGTCTGCAGGCAACAGTGAAGCATGGTGGAGGTTCCTTGCAAGTTTGGGGCTGCATTTCTGCAAATGGAGTTGGGGATTTGGTCAGAATTAATGGTCTCCTCAATGCTGAGAAGTACAGGCAGATACTTATCCATCGTGCAATACCATCAGGGAGGCATCTGATTGGCCCCAAATTTATTCTGCAGCATGACGACCCCAAACATACAGCGAAAGTCATTAAGAACTACCTTCAGCGTAAAGAAGAACAAGGAGTCCTGGAAGTGATGGTATGGCCCCCACAGAGCCTTGATCTCAACATCATCGAGTCTGTCTGGGATTACATGAAGAGAGAGAAGCAACTGAGGCTGCCTAAATCCACAGAAGAACTGTGGTTAGTTCTCCAAGATGTTTGGGCCAACCTACCTGCCGAGTTCCTTCAAAAACTGTGTGCAAGTGTACCTAGAAGAATTGATGCTTGATGCTGTTTTGAAGGCAAAGGGTGGTCACACCAAATATGGATTTGATTTAGATTTTTCTTCTGTTCACTCACTTTGCATTTAGTTAATTGATAAATATAATCTATTAACATGTCTATTTTTGAAAGCATTCTTACTTTACAGCATTTTTTCACACCTGCCTAAAACTTTTGCACAGTACTGTATATATATATATATATAATTTGTGTTGAGCACCAATATTTTGTTACTATAGTTTGTAATTAAACTTCTCGCTCTCTTTTTAAAAGTTGCTCTGTAGGATTGAAGCATACAGTATAGAATTAACAAATTTTGCTTCATTAAGTTGAATGAAACCTGCTGAATGTTAGGTTAACATATTGAATTACATACCGCTTTGTATTTTCCATATACTTACTGAAAAATTAAAAAATGTGACTAAATCTAAATCTAACTTGAAATACTGTACTACTATTATGGCTTCCAGTAGACTTTTGCAATATAATTTTGTAGTTTCTTTGATTTTCATGATGTTAAATAAAATATCGTTGTTGTTGTGTATCTTGTTTTATTCGCTCTCAATCCTAAAATTGTAGGTGATGCTAAACTTTTTGCTATAGGTGTATATTGTGAGGCAGTTACTGAAGCATTATGTTCAAGAAATAATCTGTGTCTGATTTGTTTGTAATGTCAAGATGTAGTTGTTTATTTGATTCACTCTTGTTTGCAGGTTTTTAACGATTGATTAATTGCATTTTTTGACAGAGTAAGATAAGAAACTTTACTGTCGTGAAAGGAAAGCACCGATCTGCATATGTTGCAAGTTGCAGTCCTTTTTTTTTTTTCATTCTGAAATATTGTGAAATACTGGGTATACCTTCACTCTGCCCTTTTGTCAAGGTGTGTGGTACATCTAAAAGATATGGTATTGGTAGGAGGAAGCTATGCAGTTCTTTAAAATGTATTTGGTTGACACCTGTATTCAGAAGAAATACATTCTTTCAATATTCAGTGTTTGTGGGGCAAAGGAAAGAATAACCCCATTCCTCTGTCTCATTCTCCTCTCTTAGACTGCAAGTGTTTAAAATGCGAGGTCGTAAGAAGAGTACTTGAGATGTCTTGTGCAGGGCTTCTCTTGGCAGGGCACAATGGAATCTTTCACAGTGGTGGACACTGTTCCGCCTCCTGCTGCTACTGCTGCATGGGGCATAATGAGAAGCCAGTCTTGTTTTTCAGTAGAGATTTAGTTTCTATCCCCTTCATATGCCATTAGTGTCAGTGGTCTTTAGCTCACAACATCTCCGAGTTGCTGTGCTGACTTGCTGAAGTATTCTGAGATTTGGGTGTCGGAGGAGATCCAGGCCAGGTTTTCTTTCTGTCCTTTAGAGGAACAGAAACGGCTCAAGGTAAAGGCATGCATGCTCGATTTCTGTTTTGCTCTGCTCATCCAATACCAACGTCAAAAGGCTAATGGAGTAAACGACTAAACTTGCTGTTGGAAGTCATTGCAGTGTGTGTGTGTGACCGACTCTGCAAGTCAGAACAAAGGAGAAAACCTTTTTTAAACTAAAATAACTGTGTCTTGAATAGCTATCAACACCACTGATGCTTGAATATTTTTAAATCATTTATTAAATTAAAAAATAACAATATAAAAAAGCAAGAAAAAGAAGACTTTTCTGCTGAAAGTGTTGGATTTAAACTAGCTTGCATTATCTAAACATCAGAGGCGCCTGTGTAAACAAACATCTTTTTAAAAAGGGAAGGCGGTATGTGGGGTTCATGCGGGGTCGTGGTGTTTGGATTGGAAGCTTTTCATCTGATAGAGCTGAAAGGTGAACAGGGTTTGTTTGCCTGCAGCCAGAAGAAAGAAAAGTAAAAAAAAAAAAAAAAAAAAAAACGCACGCATGTGCAAATCCACAGCCTGCTGGTTTTGAATGGAGGACCTTCGGGAGTGACACCTATGAAGGCAGGTTCACTGCAGCGCAATAGGACTGTTTACTGTATCTCTGTCACGCTGATTAGGAGTGAGCAGGGCCGGCTGTGGGAGGCGGGGAAAGACAATGCTCAGCTTGCCTCAGCAGCAGATAGGAGCGCCTCCTGGGAGCAGCAGGGAGTGTGCTTAGTCTCTGGAGGTAGCTCGGGGCATAGAAGTCCTTCAGGATCCCCATGCAAGCTCAGTCTAAACACTGACTTTAGAGGCAGAGCGAGGAGTGAAAAAATGAAGGAGGACAGGTTTATAGAACGGAATAACTCTTTGAAAAACTTAGCAGAGGCAACCCAGGAAGGAATCCCTCTGTCTCCTCCACTGCAGGGGCGGCACTGGAACGACTGCCGTTCAGTCGGTCGGGATGATCCAGGAGATCTTTCCCTTTTGGACTCTCCCCCACTGCCCGAGCAGCAGCAGCAGCAGCAGCAGCAGGATTCTGCTTGTCCCTCAAGTCCCGGGCAAGTTAAGCTCAGAAGACCACTTCAGAACCAGCCTCCTTATGACAGGAGGGCTGTGAGCATGTACAGCGCCCCCAGCAAAGTGGAGTCTGCATTGCGAGCCACCCAGGTGAGGCAGGGGAGACCCAAGAGTATCTGTATGGTGGCGGGTGGCAGGACAGTAGCTGGATTCAACTCTGAACCGACCTCCCCACCCCCCCAGCCACACAGCACAGTGAGCAGCCTGATTGAGCTTCTTAGGCAGCAAAAAGTAAAGGAAATTGATCTTCATGCTGGGTGTGCTGGTAACGCCAGCAAGAACCCAGGAGAGGCCACGAAAGTTCTGGTCTTCCCTCAGGAGGTATCCTTGAGGCCGAGACCAAAGGGCAAGCGCAGAACGGTCAGCATGACCTTCTTGGAGATCAACAAGGTGGTCCCTCAGGTAGAGCAGCTGGGCTTCGAGGAGGATCTTGAGTCGGAAAGCTCCTCTGGCTTCAGCCGGACCAGCAGCAGCTCCAGCTTCCTGAGGTCTGGATTCCGCTGGAAGATGTTTGGGAAATCTGCTGGGGAAGATGGAAAGTTGCCCCAGCAGGGCATGAAAGAGGAAAGCCCAAAAAGGACCCTGGCATCTTTCAGGAGAAGTTTGAGCTTCAGAATAAGGAGAGGGCTTAAAGGGGAAAGCGAGGAGTCGGATGGCCGCATCCGTGCGAAAAGCGATGGAGATGCCAATCTCTATCCCCAGCGCCCCTTCTCTTATTTGAACGGAGGACTCCTGCCACCTCTTCCTGGCAAGACAGGGTCCCCCACGGAGGATAGTGTGTTTCACTACATGAGGTACCAGAGCAAAGGGAAGCTCAAAGTCCTGGAGATCCCTGTTAACCCCAAGCTCTCCAAACCCAGCACAGACGAGCCTAGTGTGTGGAGGTTGCTGACTGAGCGTTTTAGGAAAAAGGAACAATCTCCCACCGACAAATCTGAAATAAACTTTAATAACACAGAGCCTGTAAAAATCCCCCTGGCCAGGAAAAAGAGACCAGAACTTGTTGCCATAGAGACTGTTATTGGCACACAATGCAGGGAAACTCAAGGTGAGCTCATTTTTGATTCACAGCATAAAGTATTTTCACAGTATACTTGCAGCAATATAAGTTGTGAGTTATAAAAAATGTATAATTGCATATCTTCTGTCAGTCAGCAGTTATAAAAGAAACCAAGTTACATGGTCTGCCTTTTTGTGTTTTGTTGAACACTTTATTACTGAAGAGCTTAAAGTATATTCAAGTGTTTTTAAAGTTCTGGGTAGAGCTGGTGGAACTTATATCAGCATCCATAACATTAAAAGAGGCACTCTGCTGTGCTAAGAGAGAAAAAAATGTTGCTCTCATAGCAGGGGGAGGGGCCATTCCAGATTCTTTGTGCCTGTGGCTGCAGTCTGCTTCCAATTGCCTTCCTTACCTGGAAAGATAAGCACGACCCCCAGTACAAGACAGGATACTGTAGCAATTTAGATGAAGCAGGATTAACTAACTAATCTGTAGTGTAATTAGCCTCCCTCCCCAGTGTACTGCATCACATGAATTGTTAGTGCAAAGGTTACACAACTTCTATTTTTTCTATAAGAAATATTATATAACAATGTATTACTTAATGAAATAATCTAAGGACCTCTGCATGCAGACACGTTTTATAAAAAAAAAAATAATAATAATTGGGAATGCTTTGTGAGCTATATAAATGGCACTGTTTTAAGAGTAATGCCAAGCTGTTAGGTTAGTGTGGAGATTAATTGTTGAAACAAATAGTGTTTCTTTATAATACTGTGAACTGTGCTCATGCTGCATACTGTATAGACAGTATACTATAATTGATTCCTACGGATATTGTAAGATACTGTATCTGGTGTGAAGAAAAAAATATTGTATTGGTCTGTACTCATAAAGCCTTACTGTGCTGGAGAGAACACTGAAGTCGTATGTATTTACAGGCTGTACTGTTTTTTTAAATTTTTTTTTAGAATGGCACTGACCACTATAGTAGCATTTTTTCCTTGATCCAAGTGAATACTCTCATTGTTTTTCTGCCTATTTAACCTTGAACTCTTTTTTAGTGTCGGCTGTTATGCTGACTCCTTTTAATGTTTGTTTGAGATTCTAATCATTGCTGGTCAGTGAACTCAAACAAAACCCTGTAAGATCTTCGGAGGACAAAACCTGTTGCATTTTCTGTAGGTTTTCCAGTCTAAATGTACCCAAAGGGTGATTGTAAAATAAGCACAGAGAAGCAAAGCTTCAGACATTCAAACTGTCTGAAGCTTTTCTGAAACTTGTTGGTGGAGGGATGTCTCCCAATATACAACGTGTTACACTCTCAATTAAACAGTAACGTGTAAATGCAGTGCTCCTCCTTTAACGTTGTAGTTGGGAGCCATAGTTAAGAGACTGTGCTGTTTGTGTTCCGCCTTATAACGAGAATACTAGTGTTAGTGTAATGGCATTATGTGGCAAATGGGAGTACCGCCTTATAACCTGTTCTGCAGCATAAAGGGGGAGCACTGTATTACACAATTGCCTACATTTTGCATTCATATTCATTTGCAACCCATCTCTGTCTAATTTATTTATGTATTTTACAGAACAAAAGGGGGGTGGGGGGGTTGGGGTGGGAATGTCTGTCTGGAGAGTTTTCATGTCAGTAGCATGGATAATTATTTAAACATTCATTCACTGGAGCAGCTCGTGACTGTTTTTATTATCATTATTACGTAACTGCTTGTTGGCAAGAAGGGCCTGCAAGAATATGACTGTTTTGAAAGTGTTGGTTCACTGCATTGCAGTTGTAATTGGGGGCCCCTTTATTAAACATCACAATGGAGCAGTGCAAGGTGCTTTTGTAGAGGAAATTGAGTTTGCACCAGACTGTCAATACTGTGCTGCAGATGAAGGAATACAGTCATTTCATTATTGTAACATGGATAAAACCATTGACTCGTACAGTGTCATGTGGTAACCAATTAGCCTCATATAAGAACTTGAAAACCTTAGCACCTTCTTTAAACATTTTATGAAGAAGTTGCTATAATATATGTCTGAATCTCTCCAATCACCTCAGTTGTAATTTCCTTGCAGTGTGTCGCTTTATCGTATGACTGCTTGCCTTTCATGTTTCATGAATGCAGGCGTGTTCCAGTTGTTGGGAGTTAGATATACAGTTGCTGTTCTGTACTGAGTCATACAGAGACACCTGTTGTTACTTGTCTTTTGACAGGTTGGTTGAACTGCAGACTTATTGGATTGTTTGTATAGTTTAAATACTGTAACCTCACTGTCAATTTTTTGATGATGTAAGGCAAACAGTTTTAGATTTTAAAGTGTAACCTTCTTTCTATTCCAGATAAATATTATTATTATTTTTTTCTTATTAATGTGATTTATATTTGACTATTGATGAGCATTTATATTTTAGTGGTATCTTAAATAAAAACAAAATGTACCTTTTGTAAATTGGCCTTTTATTCTCTTGCCATTAATTTGAGCAAATTGTACACTATTTAATTGCTTATTTGTTGATGAAATATACAGTAAAACCTGCTTAACCTCACTCTGGTTAATATCACACTCTGCTTTATTATCATCAAATTGAAATGTCCTTACCAAAATATAATGGGAGTCAATGGGAAACACACTGCTGGTAATATCACTTTGGTTAATGTCACACTCCGCTTAATATCAAGGAAATGTAAGTCATACAATTGATTTGAACCCCACTTGATATCGCTTCAAAATAACTGCATCAACTGTATTTTGACACCTTCAGTATACACTGTACTCTGGGACTACAGGTTGGGAACCTTGGTTAATAGAAGGAACTGCATCAATCTGTTTGGTATTTTAGGATGCAAAGATTCCATCATTTGAAATAACCAGTAATATCAGGTCTTATTCAGAGAATAATATAATGACATGGTGACATAAGATAAGCTTCTTGAGAATCTGACGGATATTGCATCTAGACCGAATATGGCTGCTGGAATTGGTATTTAAATCATGTTTTCCATTTTATCGCCATATGTACAATATATATCACAAATATAGTGTGTGTAGATTTTGATGAGGTAGCTACTGCAGTGACAACCCGCAAATTGTGTACCTCCTAACCTGAAGCGAAATAAAGAGCTTTAAGTAATGTAATCGTAATGTGTTTACAGTTTCAGCATCTACAGATGGAAAATGTAATAGTAATCCAGCAGCATTTTTTATTTATTTATTTTATTTTTTATCAGCAGCCTGATAGACTAAATATATAGAAGTTCCATCAATCAAAAGCGTTTTATAGAGTTGCCTTTTGAGCCCGATTTTCTTGGTGCTGGATCTTGTATTAAGATAGAAACTTTCTGTGTTTTTGTAGTTGCTGATTTGTATTCACTGTGGCATTTCAGCACAGCAGGTTAGAACAGACATTAAAAATTCAAGCAGGCAGCTGGAAACCAAAAGAGTTCACCCCTATGCTAGAGTGAGCTTCATCAGGAGTGATTATCGGCTCTGAATTTGAATTTCTATCCTGGTGTTTCACGTTGCTGATGACGTGGACCCTTTAGGACTTGAATGGTTATTTTATTCTAGTTTCAGCTGGAAATGGAGAGAACTGTCAGAGTTCAAGTTAATTCACATACCTATTACCAGCTGAGATTTTCTGGGAATATATATTGTAGTAGAATGCAAGTAAAACAGCAGTGAAGTTTTATTACAGTAGAAGGTTTGTTAGCAGGATTTAAAGCTATGATAGTTAGATAGTGAGAATTTGAATCAGAATTGCAAATTGTGGCAAAATGTAAAAAAAAAATGTCTAGACACATAAAAGTCCCAGAAGAATGTGCAAAGGAAAGAAGGAACAACGAAGTGTGTAAATACTCTTGAGTTACTGCTATCGTGACAAAAAAAAAAATGTCCAAGCATTTTGGAAAGTAACCGAAAATAATAATTTCATACGGTATTTAAAAAGCGAAAGCCCTGGAAAAAAAAGCAAAAAAACAAAAAAAAAACGATTTAGATAAAACTCGATAATTAGATAAAAATAAGCACAGAAAAAAAAACAAAATAAAAAACAGAAGCCCTACTTAAGATCCTTAGCATTACATTACAGCGCATATCCACTTAATCCTTAACAGTAAATGATGTAATGTGAAGCCAGGCTTCCTGCCGTGTTTACCAAGTGTCCAGATGCTTATTTGTGTATATAGTTGTGTATAAAGTGGTAGTGCCGGTCAAAAAAAAAATTCTTTTTTTTTTGGGTGTTTCACACTGTTTCTTAATGTGCCACAATCCTTGGACAACGATTGTAGCAATAATCATAACATTGGCAAACACAGTTTTGTTTGCAAATACTGTAGTTCCAGCTCCCAGAACTGCCTGTTGGCCTGCGAAAGGTTAGACGCAAATTTCAGACAGTAATATGTGTTTCTTAAATGTGATATTTGCTTAAGTCTGGGAATATTGGAGCGACCTCTCTGCTTGGCCGTCTGTGTCGGCACAACATAGGATCTCCGTACCGTCAAACTTTCTTTACATGTCTACAGTGGATTGACAGAACAGCAAGTCACGATGAATTGCCTTTTCATGAAATGTGTTTAGAGCCTACCTTCTGGCAATCTTAATATAAAGACCACACTGTCAGTCCTTCATGAACTGGTTACTGCTGTCAAGCCAATGAAAATGTGTCTAGACAAGGGCGGTCTAAGTGAAAGACCCTGAAGCTGACACCTCTTGCATTAAGTGTTTGTTATGGAGAAGAGTTCACATACTGAAACAAGTAAACAGAAGAATGCTTCCACAGAAACACAACACTGACAGGTCTTATCTTTTTAATTTAGAAATCCTTTTTGAATATTTTTTTTTCCATAGCAGCACTGCCTCGCTCTCGACGTGTTAGTTTTATGATTCAGCCTGACTGCTGAACAATTTCATGCTTGCTATCAAGTATTCAGATTGTTGCTTGTTTCTTTACTCTAAGGAGAAATTCTGAGCAGCTCAGAAATACTTTATCCTATACAAAGCCTGTTGTATTTGACCAGTGAAACATGTACATATGCTGAAAGTGGGAAAAGCTAGCAGTTATATTGTGGTTCTTATCATTTCAGTGTTTTTGCAATGCACTGTGAGGTATAGTGTAGTGGTAACTGTGTGATAGCTAAACTTAATAAATGCTAGGCTTAATATATGTTAGTCATATTGGCTGGATGAATACATGCAAGGTGTGTTTTCAATCTAGAGTTACCATATAGTAGTTATGTACTGTAGGTTTGCATACTGTAGCATGCAAACCTACACTATTGCTTAAAGTCAAGCATAGTTAAATGTTGTCCATTGTGTCATATCAGATGAAGACAGCTTTTTGAATCTCAATCTCTGATTTCATGTGTGACCTGTGTACTTCAGTACCACCCAATTGTAAAACTATGGAAGTAAAAGCATTGCACATATATACATAAAATGCTACAAGCTCCAAGGTTCTTTACAGTAAAATTCAAAGTAACTGCTTAACCAGCGGTGCAAATTTAGTAATCTGAAAGACAAAAGAGAGAACGTTTATTTGAGTCTGAACAATGGAAATGGAGGCAGCTTCCCTTTTATCCCATTGCTGAGTTCCAATAGAAGGTGTGGGATGGCTGATGGAACAACCTATCAACTTCACAAGACCTGAGCCATTCTTAGCACGCATGAGGAATCAGTCTAAGGCCCTGTCCACACTACATAACCAATCTTGAGAACCGTACTTTCAGATGAATCCAGTGTCCACACTAAAGTGCTGTCATATTTAATCAGGCTTAATACATACAAACATTATTAAAATAGTCTGGTTGCAGTCCCAAGCAGGGTAGTGGACAGTGGGATTTATGACATTATCCCGCCATGCACGGCATTTGATGTTTATAACTCAGCAAATATGGAACCCGTGCCAATGGAAGACATAGCACTTCTCAGCATGAATGTTATGGCTGTTTCTTAAACTCAAGGTACATTTTTTTATCATAATGTATGAGTTCTTATTTTGAACTCCTGAAGTTCTCCTTGACCGATTTTCATCGCTCCTGATATCAGTGTGCCTTGCTTTCAGTATCTGATCACGTTGCTCCATGATCCACCATTTTACAACAAGCCTCAGAATTTGTATACGGTACAGCAGTATTGATAGTCAGTCATTCTCAAGTCCTTCAAGTGCCTGTTCTGAGTACTATATTTGTGATATCCACGCGCCAAAACATATCAAAGCATTTTGGGATATTGGAGGATACACAAAAAATGTAGTTCGCCATTACATGTGATCTAATGTAGAACTCGAGACGAGGTGGTCTTGAGAACGGTATTAGATGCTGCGCAGCGCCACTGTATTTAACACTTTAAGCCGTTTTAAAGGCCACTAATACGGTTTAAAGGCATAGTGTGGACAGGGCCTAAAATCAGAGAGAGAGAGATTGCAAAGGGCTAAGAGTCCCCAATCCTTGAAATTTATTATTCTTGATTTCATGTGTGACCTGTGTACATTTTCTTAATAGAATGGAACTGCACTGTGGCTTTATTCATTGACACACTTATTTCAGTAAAAAAAACCTAAAAAAAACCAGTGGTATTTTCACTGTGCAATTTGCAAGTTGATACAGGATTTATAAAATAACTATTTGTCCTGTATGTTAAGGTTGTTATTTCATTGTTTTCTTTATCACCATAGCAGAATCAGATCTACTTAAACACTGTATTAATCTTGTCTAAATTAAGTACAATAAAAATGAACAGTTTTTATTTTTTTTAATGTAGAAATATGTCACTGTTTAGATCTTTAAAATACATCTTTCCAAGCATTGTAGTTTTGTCTTGAATTGCTGATAGTTTGGTGTAGCCTCTAGCTAATTTTCTTGCATCTGTGAAGATAAAAACAGATCTCCAGCATTACTAGGTTTGATTTCTAAATTACCTTCCATCCAGGGAGAGTGTGCCCCAGAGATTATAAACAGCATTTGTCGTGTCACAGTTAGTTCAAAGGACTGTCAGATTCCATCTTTTGGGGCCATTTTGTACTGCATACAGTACTTCATGTCACAGATGTCAAAAGTAAAATTTTTGTCAAGTGAAGTAAAGCCCTTTTAACTACCCTGCCTTGGGGGGTTCAATATGGAAGCAATACATTGTAATACATTGCCTACTTGACAGTCTCTAGTTTCTTCTCAGTGTTTAGTTGCGTGTACCCACCAATAATCGCTCAACAATTCTTTCAAAGAACGCAGAGGTATTTAGAATGCAGGAAACTGCAACTTGCTAGTGTTCACAGGTATACGTATTTATTTTCGTAATGGATGTTTCATGCAGATGACAGGTTGTACATACAATGGCTGACATTCACAAGACAAGCTCACGACTGACCGCCTAATGCTACTGCTGATCGTTCCTAAGGAAAGACACGGCATTAAATAATCATTCATTATTCAATAACCGGTTACACCTGGAATCATTTTATACAAAAATACTTTTATTTAACAGAGTCGAGGGCACTATTACAACCAAACGGTCGTATAATGCCTGGTACGATCGTCTCTAGAAAATGAGTGTACAAAAAAGCGTTTTTTTTAAAACTATACTTTTTATTTAAATAAACTGAGAAAAAAAGATTGAAAAAATGTGGTGGTGGTGTTGCGCAGTTATTAAAAATGCTTATGTGAAAATAAATTTAGGACAAGGTTAGGGGGAAAAAGCGTGCGCAATTGTAATAATAATAATTAGTTTTTACCTTGGTAATTGATTTGAATATTTCAGCTCTCAAAGAAATATAGCTTGATATACCGTACTGTTGTCCCTCTTTTATTTTTGACGGTTGCATACAATTCTCTGAGATATTTATTTAAACTCTGGCAAGTGTTTTCCTCAAAATGTGTGTTTTTATTCTTTTCCTTTAACCAGTCGAAAAACATGAATTGCCCGAGCTGTTTGTTTTCTGGTATTTTGTTCAGTTCTTTCTATTTCAATTAAATCAAGTCGCTGCTGGGTAACGCTCCCATGTCTAGCACTACTAGTAGTACTGACGATAGGTTTTTCAGTTTGTCCGACAGTACTTCTCTCTGTACTACATATAGCGACTGTAGATATCTCAGATGTTTTGATTTAGCCATTCCTCAATTGACACCTTATTAAAAAGGTTGAAATTTACTTTACACAACGTTTTGTTAATAGCTGATGGAGTGATCTTGTTTTGATTTATTTTTGTGATGGGGTTACAAAGATTCTAAGGGCATATCAGGGATTATATCCCCCTAGCTCAACTGTATTTAGAATGTGTGGCATATTTTCATTGAAGTGTGTGTGTGTGTGTGTGTGTGTGTGTGTGTGCTGAAAACAAGTTCCAGTGTATTCAAAGGTCATTGCCACCGATTTATATAGAATTCAAATACAACTGGTAAGAAAGCGCAACACTTAGTGTAAAAGACACCATTTTCTTTATTTCTTACATACAAAAAGACAACTAGTGTTTCGGCCAGCTTCAAATACTCCAATTACAAGGAATCTCTCAATTCTTATATATAACAATATAACACAGAAATACTTTCCTTGAAGCAAGCTTTTTATAACTAGGCCAGATGTTTTACATACAGGGGTGTCCTAGAAGTGCTCTAAAAATGCGAGGAAGGAATGAAAAAATGAAGCACTGTTGTGGAAGGTGATTCACACGGTTACTTCAGAAATGGCTTGATGAGGTTCTTGCTTGGATCAATAAACAACCAAATGAGCAAGATGGGCCAAATGGACCTCCTCTTGTTTGGAACATTTCTTACGGTCTTAAGTCACTACAACATAACACCTCCATGAATCTATACTGTTCAAGTCATTTAGAGAATAAAACGAGTAAACCGAGTATAATGCTAAACTAAGCTAGCCTGATTGAATCATGTACACTGTAAAACATTTTTTTAAGTAAACATTGTAATGTGTACAGTCGGGAATACACACAAATGTTATATTTCTTAATATTAAACAATATGTGTTCATTTTACATTTTTATAGTGTAAGTGATACATTTTTTGAAAATCACCACTTCCAAATTTAATAATTTGTTCAGCGGGTAAAAACCCCACGTATTTCTTGGAAAACGCTGCTAACATACGCAACTCAATAGTGACAAATTCAAATTTTTAAGCATTATATTTAATGCTACATTTCTAAAACAAGCGTAGATGCCTTCCTCTTACGTAGTTCAAGCCAAATGTCTCTGTCAAAACAACGCCCCGCCCCAGTGCACCTTAAATAAGAACAAAATATATTTTACGATTTTATTCGGCCCATCATGCCTGTTTTGATTGTTAATCTTGCACAGAAAGTAAATTAGACAAAAGACAACCACTCTGGCTACTAAAATAAACGGGAAGTACTTTTTATTGCTTTCATGCTGAACCTGTAGCCGTCTGCATTGGCAGACTTTTGCAGTGTGACTCGGAAGCTTTAGGTCCTGTGCTTTCCTTTGCAGGTGAAGCGTCGCATTGATCCTGTTAGGGATATGCTGGCAATGAAGTCTGTATTCATTCTGGTCTTTCCACCGCTCATGCATGCAATTCAAAACACAGGATTTTCATAGCTATCCCATTACATGCACATAAAATACAAATTAACACAAAATCCAAAGAATACAAAATAAAAACATTGCTAACATTTTTGACATGCGTTAGAGTTTTAATGACATATGTCAGCAAATTTATATTTTTGCAGCTTCAGTTCTAACAAATGCACTGTAATGACAAATAAACAAGCGTCAGTGACCGAAATGGGGAGGGGGGTGACTCTCACACACTCCACTGCCACTTAAGGTGGCACTGATACTATTTACCGAAATCAAACGGAACAGGTACAGGTCAAGACAGCATTTACACAACTATTTACATTTATTTACAACTCCCGGAGCATTCAGATAAGTGCCGCTGGCCAAAACAGTACCTCCCATCATGCTCCGCTCTGCCACTCATGCAGATGAGCCTCCTGGTTGAGTTAGAGTCCTGCTGCGTTATTATTATTATTATTATTATTATTATTATTATTATTATTATTATTATTATTTATTATTTAGCAGACGCATTTATCCAAGGCGACTTACAGAGACTAGGGTGTGAGAACTAGAGTCACTTACAATTACGTCTCACCCGAAAGACGGAGCACAAGGAGGTTAAGTGACTTGCTCAGGGTCACACAATGAGTCAGTGGCTGAGGTGGGATTTGAACCGGGGACCTCCTGGTTACAAGCCCTTTTCTTTAACCACTGGACCACACAGCCTCCACACAGCGTTAGTGGGGAGGTTGTCCAGCAGGTGGCGGTAGCGTGCATGATCTGCCGGCCCCTTACAATATGGAACAGGTATTGATTTGGTTATCATACAAACAAAAAAAAGCCTTGCTTGTTTTTGCCTCTCCCAAATGTAAAACAAAAAAATCTCCAACATCATAGAAAATCTGTGTTTTTCCATGTTTATCATAGAAAATCAAATTGGTAATGTGATATGAAAAGGCGGCTTAAGTCCGCTTTGCGTTCATATATATGTAGAGGCTGACCCTGGCCCTGGATTGCAGGCCCTGAGCCACATCGAAACGGTGGCCTAAATCTTGGCCGGCCCTGGGCTGCTTTTTCTTTTTTAGAACATTCACGTATGCGAAAAGATGACCCTGGGTCACCTTAAATCGCAAGTGTGAATGGGGTCTTTGTTAATTCATGAAGTTATTAGACGTTTACAACTCTGCCCAAAATCACAAGAGCAGCAGACCCTTATGCAGCGCCTGTCTGATTTCCTCTCTAATGGTTTATCTCAGGATAATTAATCTTCGGGAAGTTGCTTTACTCATCCTTTTCATGAGTCCAAGACCATTGTATTGTCAGTTTGTTAAACACCTTATCTCCGGTCTTACCCACATGAAGCAGTGGATGTGGGACTTCAATAGACCATGTCTGTACACACATAGTTCCTCCACAGACTGGAAACCATGTTCAATAAAGACGTGTTCAACGCATATTGTAGCAACCGCTGTGTGACTAATGTTGTTCTTAATGTTTTGTATATTGTTTATTCTCTGAGCTTCATCTCATGAGAGTGACTATGGTCCCATTTTACAAAGATGTGCATGATGATCATGCAGTACTGGAATTGAGGGGGTGAAGGGCTTAGAGCCTACTCTCCGTCTATGAAATGAAGTAGTTGATGTAAGCCATTAGGATATTGAATGTATCATTAGTTGTGAAAGACTTTCATCTCACTGTTGACACATGAGCAGTAAGGTTCAGCCCTGTGACAGAGTAACTAAACTAAAGGATATCCCTAACCTAACTTTTTATATATGTTGAAGAAAATGTTTTTAAAAATGAAAATAATGTAATACTTGTAGTAGACCTGGTATACTGAAGTTTTCTTTTTTTAATTAATTAATTAATTCATGTGTTTATTTTTATACTTTGCTGTAGTCGGTGCTGAAAGATTTGTTGGTTACAACTAGACATTGTTAAAAAAAATAATGTACCTGCTGAATTTATTAGTATTCATAAGGTAGTGATGGACTGAAATTCAAAGCTCCAAACAATTTACAGGAAGTTTAGAGATGTGCAAATCAAGCATCATTTCAATGCCTACTGTAATTCAGGAATTGTGTAATTAACTGCTGTCCAGAGTCCTTTTAATGCAAGTCGAATAGGTGATGGTAATATAGATACATTGGTCTATATTAATAAAGGCATATGTACTTTTAAAGTGTACAGAAACTATACTGCTGTATCAAGTCATACAAGACATTTTTATTAGAATGAAATCAGAAATGAAACACCTATGGGCAGGGACAGTATTGGAGTGTACTTGTAGGTATTTTCAAAACAAATATTTTTTTATCTACAAAATGCAACAAAGCCTGCTTGTTGTCTGCTGGGTGTTTTTGTATCTGCAGCATGTTGCCAATGGTGCAGCATTTCCACTCAGAAAACATTTGACGATATGTTTACAGGCCTGTGTATTTCATTATCGTGTATTTTATTTTGTAAAAGTTAACTTTGTAGCTATTGAGATACTGGGGAAACTCCCACATTTTACACATTTCCTGGGCACCAATGACAAACCTCAGAACAGCAATTCCCCTTAAAATGCCCTGGGCCAAAGTTGCTGCTGTTCTTACAAGCCATCTTCAGTGAGAACAAATACATACATGATATGCCAGTGTTTTCCCATGAACTTATGCTTTGAATCTTTTGTTCCATAACAGGGATTTTTTTTTTTTAGAGACAACCTGCACAGTAAACAATGAAGCAGGCATTGTAGTTCCCTATTTCAAGATTATAATGCAAACTACATAAAGAACTAAAAAATCTCACGCTTTTATAGAAAAGTTTAACTGTTGGTCTGCTAAACAATCACTTGCTATGGAAACATGTTGCTATGGATACCCTTAATATTCAGAAGCTACAGTGTACAGCAGTCTGACCCAAGCCTTTTCCGGTCAGTGCTTTTTAATATATTTTTTAGATAAAGCAAGGAAAGGATGTGGTAGCCCTGTAACCTTCCTTTTGCATTGGGTGAGTGAGATTTGTTGGACTAAAACTAGCTTTAAATAAGACCTGTTTTTTTTTTTTCTTTTTTCTTTTCTGCAGCCTTAAATGACAGTAAACAAAAATGGAATAGCATATTATGTATTCTCAATCTTCAGAAATGGGTTCAAGTGTAATATTTAAGTCCCTAGTTCAAATTTAGGTTCAGTGTGTTCTAAGTTTTGAAATCAGATAAATTGTGATAATTTGCCAGTGCCAGTTGCACATGTTTGGTCATGCATCCTAATTGGAGGGCGTTGAAAAACAGTTCCACCTCTTACTCACAGTATGATACTGACAAGAGCTTTTTAAAGACTTTTGTATGTCTGGTTCAATGTTGGTTTATAATTTTATAGAATGTGGCACTGCCGCCTTTCAGCAATTTGAGGAAACATATTGCCATGAGCATGGTGTCAGTGTGGTAGAAATAAGGTAATATTGTTACTTTGTTTTGGTGTCTGCAATGTGTTTTAAATTGTTCTCCAGAATAGCCCATACAGTAATCAACTTTTGAGATTCATCCCAGTTCCTTTTAATACATCAGCAGTTATCCAATAAACACTTTCAACCATCTAATCCTTTGTAGACGTCTTTCATATTTGCCGTCTTGCTTGTTGTGACCTGAAACGGACTTGCAACAGGGATTTCTCAATGCATGCAGATAACTGTCTGTAACAGGTTTATTATTAAAGCGTTACTGGTTTATTATTAAAGCTCATCAAAGGGAAGCTGCTAAAACGAATGAAAGACTTGAATCTGTACTGCAATAAAAGCAGGCCAGCAAATCCCGGTTCCCTGTGTGCTTCAGTTCCTGCTGCACCAAATACCATTTTGGTGAATTCATACTCCCTTAATAGCTGTTATGATGTTGCCTGTCATTATATAATCCGGCAGCTTGTTGAGTTGCTATTTGGAGGGACCCCCAGTTTACACACAGTTCATTTTCCACAGAACACAAATACTTGTTAACTGAATGCTCTATTTTTGGGTCTTGCTCCGGGTGGGTGGGGGGTGGCTTCAGGAATCTGACTACAGTGCTGTCTTTTGTTTGGTCTATTTTTCAGTCTTTCAATACGGAAATGAGGTTAGTGCATTGTGACCCAGTGCTGCAGTTTTCCAAACTCTTATTTCCAGTACAGTTCAGCTGTGAAAACTGTATAAAATTGTGTAGAACAAATGACTTGCCGGAGGTACAGAGGTACACAACTGTTCAATCTAGATTTTGTTTACCTGATGATGATCCTTTTCAGCTTCCTGTTGGTTTTAGATTCCCCAAATACAGCTTAATTGCAAGCTGATTAACCAAAACCAAAAAAAACCCCACCGATTTCCAAGTCCTAGTAGATGACTAACAAAGCAACAATGATATGGAAGCACGGCAGTACTGTGTATTGTTGCTGGCATTGTTTTTGGTTTCACACATGGACCTGGCTGCGGGTGACAGTCTCCTCCTCTTTCTCAGGGGATGGTTAAGGTGGCGTCTGTGGCAGGTGAGTAATTGTGGGGCTAAGTGTTTGTGTTCATGCCGGGGCATGCTCAGGAAGACCTGATGAGACGGGTAAATCCAGGCGTTGAGGAGGAACAGAAAGAAACGGGGATGTGTTGAATTACAGGTCTAACAATACACATTGATTCTGGCAGCTGCATTGTTTCTCCCACGGCCTTCTCTGTGTTGTGGAATCTTGTACTGTATCCCTTTATCTGCAGAATAGAAAGCAGTATATGTTTGCTAATGTCTTTTTCAATATTACAACTGAGATTTTAGTATAATTGTATCACTTTGATTAGATCATTGCTTCATATAAAAAGTAAGAACAAGAGGAGACCATTTGACCTGTTAATGCTTGTCCTATTCCTAGCAGCTGAACTCGGATTTGAATGATTATCAGAGTTGCTTGGTAATACATTCCATACAAACAGTCTCCTACCTCCTGTCTCCTATTCTTGTTAAGTAGGCTTTAGAAGCAGCTTTGAAATGCCTATTAAAACTGATGCGTCTTGTATTGTAATTGGACCCAATTTCAATCACTGTGATGTGGCCATAGTATCTGATCTTTGTGAGGGGATATGGGAGTACAAACAATGTACTGTACAAAAGTCAGGCCACATTTCTCTAGTTTCATCAAAAACGAGACACAGCATTTTATATCTCCAACAAGAATCATTAGATGAATGTTTACTGTAACATGAGACTTTTGTATTTGCTGGACCATCATGTATTAACAGAGCTACAATTATGTTAAACAGAAAATACAAACGTTATGTCAATTTACAGCTAGTCCCTGTAGCACATGTAATACAAATACCAAACAAAATAGATTTCTTCTTTTTAGCAAAAACTACTTTCAGCTTATTATCCAAGATTCTGTAATAAACACTTAAGCTGTTTGTGTGATATCACTTAAAACTTTATCCAATACTTGAAATTATCTCTGCTTCTATAAAACGACAAAAACATTTTAAGATGTGAAGTGAAGAATGTTTTGAAAAGTAAAAAATAATGTAAATATATTATTGTATTCCATCCAGCGTGTCTTCATTCAAGTTCTTTTAGACAGACCCAGGATTTACCCTCTGAATACTGGAGGGTGTTTGAATGTAGGGAACCTGATACAGCGAGAGCTTCCAGTGGAATTGTAGAAAGGATAGTGACCTTTTGAAGTGACAGTTTCCCTTTGCTGTGAGTCCCTGTCAACACTTGGTACAGTAGTTGTAAGGAGCTCATACAAAGGCACTGTTCTTTTTTCATCTGTCAACCAACATCTAAAATATGTGTGGTCTTCATGACCTGTATATCCATGACAAATGTACATGTTTAAGCCTCTGTAGCCACATGTATACACATACTGTAAGACGTAACGCATTTTTGCATATACTAGAGATGAAATATGCTTGCAAACACTGAATTCATGTTGTATGGCCTTTTCTTATGAAGTAATTAGCTTTAAAAAATGTGTAGCTAACACTATGTACTGGTAAATGTATGTACTGAAATCTGGTTTAAGATTTTTTTTTTCTTTTTGTTGTACAGACTCCTTTGTGAACAGCCAAGAATGGACGTTAAGTCAATCCGTACCAGAGCTCAAAGTGGTGAGTGTGTGGTGTTTTTTTTTCCTCATAAATTAATTGCATAAAATAATGTGACCACCTACCATTTTCTACAGGCCTCAATGTTGGTACAGCAAGTGGGCTGTTTTTAATCCCCCCAGTTGGCAGTGATATTCTTTCTTTCTAATGATTTACAGTGACAGATTTAGGGTAGCCTTGTGATGTGTACTGGAAGTAAGCCACAGAAAAGAACAAAACAGCAAGTGGCATTCCTGATAATCTACATATATACTCCTTGATGTCAAGGGAACCTTGAGACCTGTGATTTAATCTCTTTACCTGTGCATATCTGCTACAAAGTAATTCACAGGCACTGCTAGTCCAAGTGCATCTCATTGTGGAGATACCTCCTCAAATTTCTGTAATCTGTATAAATTGGAAATCAAAGTTGTCGTGGTCCTCCCCCTATTGTGATGATATAGTACCAAGCTGTTCTAAGGAAAAAAATAAAATATTTCATTTATTTATTTATTTATTTATTTATTTATGTATTCATTCGCTTGGGCACTTAACACTGCTGCTGGGGACACCATCTGTCTAACGTGTGTCCCTGGGAAAATTCTGCAGTCTTTCAGATTTCAATGTCATCACGACAATGGAAGAAGCCCTTGAATGGTGCCTATATTACAGATTTCTCTTGACACATAATTTGGTGCCTTCACCTGCCAACCTTCATTGAGCAGTGCTGAATGTTACAAACAGTATCCATGCAGCTTAACCAGCTTTTAGTATCCATGGACACAAAAAAAAAAGTATGTATTGAATGCTGATGGACCTCTGCACAGACCAGGTATTGTTCTAGTGGGTCATTCAAGATAAAGGGGATTGCTTGACCTCTATAGTAAAACGGCTTATTTCAAATGTTTTTTTTTTGTGGAAAGCCCTGAAGCTTTAAAATAAAATTATTTGTCTAAGCCAACCCTATACGCGAGCTTCAGTCATACTCTCACCATGAATGACGCTGCTCTTTTGCATGTGACACCTATCCAGGAACCATTTTATTCTTCATATGTGATTTTTGTATCATCAACCTGAAGAAACTATGTCCCAGAATGTGGTCCATTTTGAGCTGATACAATGTAATGTTCTTACTTATCCAAGACAGTGCTGGTCCAGTAAATTGCTTCAAGAATATACATTTGTTTGCTGTAAGGTAGAAAAAGTCTGTATAAGAGCTGAAGCATATTGTCATACACATCCCAGTCTCACTTATGAAAAAATAACTAAGAAAACCTTTTTTTTTTTCATGTGGTAGTTGTCTCTGTAAAAATGTACTTTATTTATCAACACCCAATCAATTTCACATTTAATTTCCAACCAAAGCCATGTTCAAAGCTCATTTCACAGGCTTGTAGATGTAAACACTGACTTGAAGAGGCGATGTGTGGAGATCAATTGAGCGCTGGCCAGGAAGTGCTGTGTCTGAATCTTGGCTCAGCCACTGAGTCACAGAGTCACGGAGTGACCTTGGGCATTCTCTTGACCCATGTAATATGTGCTACAGTACAGTGAGACCACCCGAGCTGTAAAATTGGATAGAAGTGATAGAACCCTCCAGTGAAAATTATGTATTGCAGCCCGGTTCTCCAAGGTGAATAAAATGATTTGGTTTGCTGTAACACACACAAATATTAATTTATGCACTCTATAGAGTATACAGGCATTTTTTTCCTATCCTTTTATTGCAGTCAAAGAATCTGCACAGACAGTTTCACAGTTTAATACCTAAACCGGGAACAGAAAACATTATCTTCATACCAGAAAACATTACTTTCATACCAGAAAACTTTGTTGAGCAGAAAAACAAGAGAAAATCTTCTGCCTACCAATTTATGGGTTGTCTAAAGTGTGTTTTTAGTTGAAGCTCATACAGTATATAAACAGTCGATTTGTACATAACCAGCAGCTGTCCTTGCTGTTACAGTGGCTCTCAAAAGTATTCACCCCCCTTGGACTTTTCCACATTTTATTGTGTTATAACATGGAATCAAAATGGATTTAATTAGGAGTTTTTGCCACTGATCAACACAAAGTACATAATGTCAGTGAAAAATAAAATCTACAAATTGTTCTAAATTAATTACAAATACAAAACAGAAAATAATTGATTGCATGAGTATTCACCCCCTTGAGTCAATATTTGGTAGAGGCAACAATTACAGCCATGAGTCTATTTGGATAAGTCTCTACCAGCTTTGCACATCTGGACACTACAATTTTTGCCCATTCTTCTTTGCAAAATTGCTCAAGCTCCGTCAAGTTGGATGGGGACCTTTGGTGAACAGCAATTTTCAACTCTTTCCACATATTCTCAATTGGATTGAGGTCCGGGCTTTGACTGGGCCACTCCAGGACATTGACCTTTTTGTTTTTAAGCCACTCCAGTGTGGCTTTGGCTGTATGTTTGGGGTCATTGTCCTGCTGGAAGATGAATCTTCTCCTAAGTCCTAGGTCTCTTGCAGACTTCAGCAGGTTTTCCTCCAGGATTTCTCTGTACTTTGCTGCATCCATTTTGCCCTCTATCTGCACAAGCTTTCCAGGCCCTGAAGCAGAGAAGCATCCCCATAGCATGATGCTGCCACCACCATGCTTCACGGTAGGGATGGTGTTCTCAGGATGATGTGCGGTGTTAGGCTTGCGCCAAACATGGCGCTTAGCGTTGAGCCCAAAAAGCTCTATTTTGGTCTCATCAGACCATAGAATCTTCTTCCACTTGGTCTCAGTCTCCCACATGCCTTCTGGCAAACTCTAGCTGAGATTTGATGTGAGTTTTTTTCAACAATGGCTTTCTTTTTGCCACTCTTCCATAAAGAACAGTTTTGTGAAGCACCCGGGCTATTGTTGCCGTATGCACAGTGTCTCCCAGCTCAGCCATGGAAGACTGTAACTCCTTTAGAGTTGCCATAGGCCTCTTGGTGGCCTCCCTGACTAGTGCCCTTCTCGCCCAGATACTCAGTTTTTGAGGACGGCCTGTTCTAGACAGATTCACAGTTGTACCATATTCTCTCCATTTCTTAATAATGTACTTTACTGTGCTCCGGGGGATATTCAATGCCTTGGAAATGTTCTTATATCCTACCCCTGATTGGTGCTTTTGAAGAACCTTATTCCGGATTTGCTTTGAATGTTCCTTCATCTTCATGATGTAGTTTTTGTTAGGAAATGTACTAACCAACTGTGGGACCTCCCAGAGACAGGTGTAATTAACCTGAAATCATGTGAAACACCTTAATTGCACACAGTTGGACTCCATTCAACTAATTATGTGACTTCTAAAGACAATTGGTTGCACCAGAGCTTATTTAAGTGTGTCATAGCAAAGGGGGTGAATACTTATGCAATCAATTATTTTCGGTTTTTATATTTGTAATTAATTTAGAACAATGTGTAGATTTTATTTATCACTTTGACATTATGGACTATTTTGATCAGTGGCAAAAACTCCAAATTTAAATCCATTTTGATTCCATGTTGTAACACAATAAAATGTGGAAAAGTCCAAGGAGGGTGAATACTTTTGAGAGCCACTGTAAACAGTCCCTGTCTGTATAGAAGGAATAATTGCTGTAAGACTACTGTAGCAGAAAAATATCAGCACTAAGTTTTTGTATAATTGTAGTTGGTCAAAATCTAATGAATGATGTTTCAGACTTGCAGCTCAAGACTGCCCTGGCAAGACTTAATCTACTTAGCTGTACTATGCTGCCAGCGATGGCCATAGTGTAGTGCTAATGCAATAAAACCCAGTTTGTTTAACTCCCTTTTACCCGTAACTTCAGTTATTTATCTAACTCTTTTCTGTCCAGCACAAATAAAGACAAATGTCAGGAACAGATTTTTTTGTTTGAGCAGCCAGCCCTATTTGTCTTCTCTGAAACATTGATTGACTTTTTAAAGCTAAATGAGGCTGATACAATGAACAGCTTTTTGTTTGAAGTGCATTTTAAAGATTTTAGAGGCTAGCAAAATGGTCAGCCACAAGCTTTGCGTAGACTAAACGTAGTTTAAAAAAAATAAATAATGAATTTATATAATATGAAACGTGTTTTTTTATAGATAAAAAAAGAACTGAGTTTCCCCATAAAGCAACAATGGTGTACTAGTCCTGGCTCCTGATTGGTACTGCAGGCTTTTTTCCAAGAAACCTTTTCTTTTCATGAGGCACTAAATGTTCCCAAAGACTAATCAAGACAAGTGCTGCAGTGTTGGGTCTAACTTTTGAGTGAAAAACATCAAAAAGCTTTAAGTGACTGGAGTTTTGTACACTGTTTTTTTTACATTGTATTGAACTGATTGTTTTCTGTCTGATCTGACAGCCTGCACAGTAAGCTGATTTTAATAGCAGACCGAAACATGACAGGACAATGAAGTTGTGCTGTATTTGAAAAAAATCTTAAATGGTATGCTACTGGTTTAATCCACCTAAACTTGCAGTTTCACCCAAAGATCCCTTTTCTCAAAGCAATATTCACCCTGTCTAATCCTACCCCCTACCCCACACACACTGTGTGGAAGTCTAGAAGCAGTGGCAGCTTTTACTCCTGAGAATAATTAATACAATAGGGATGGTAAAAAGGCGAGTAATGGCACCACTAGGTTAGATATAAACATGTGTTATTATTGTTTTCATACATAATGTGGGGTGAAATGCTCCTTCCTGTGAAAGCATGCGCCTTTTTCTTAAATATGCTCTTGCTTGCTAAAGTTAAAGAATGTACAAAGTTGGCACACACTGTACTCTTTAAATATTGAATAAATTATTCAAATAAAGCACAGCACATTTAATAACACTCAGAAGGATTAGACAATTAATTTTCTGGCTTAGTACCCTCAGTTTAATTTACCTGAACTCTGTAAGACTCCTGACGCGATTGTCAAGCAAAACAACAACAAAATGATTTCTGGCCCCCCCTCCCCCCCCTGCAAATATACCTGCCACCCAAAGGCTGTTACCACAGGTGGGTCTCTCTCTCTTTCTCTCTCTCTCTCTCATTTAATAAAACAGCTTGCCTTGAATAGTTTGTTTTTCAATTAATAAGTAAAGATGAATGAGTTTAACTGGAGCAAAGTTAAATAGTTTTCCATGTGGCCTGTTTTTCCTTTTAGTTTTCTTTAGTGATCACGAGGGGGGCATTCAGTTGGTGGATTAGTGATGTGTTGCAGTGAGCATGCACATGCTCCATTTGTTCATTCACCTGCTCTGGTTGATTATGCAGTGTTTGCAAGAAATGTTTTTCATTAGCAACGGTGGCAATAGCATGAAAAACAAGAGAGACTAAATATCTTGTTAATGAGGCAAGGCAAAATTAATTGTTGGTTCTTCAGGCACTCTGCTCCAACACACCTTTTGATGCAGTGTTGAGGGCTTTGTATTTTAATTTTTTATTAATTTTTTTAACACTGGACTACCAAAATGGGGGTTTCCGTTGCTGTGCTGTGTTTATTGGGAATCATTGTCAGCTCTTACGGTTATTTGAGTGCTATTTCTGTATGTAAAAATCAACTTGTAGCCACCCTGGGGTCCCAGGTTTGGGATATTCTGGCATAGGATTCATGTATTGCATGAAAATTAAAACAAGTACAGAAATTCAATCTCTCTTTCTCTGTCTCTCTCTCTCTCTCTCTCTCTCTCTCTCTCTCTCTCTCTCTCTCTCTCTCACACTTTAAATTTGTATTTAGTTGTATTTTTGTAAATGTTTTGTATTCTATGAAATTCTCTTTTGCCCTGCCTTCAGTTGAACCTGGAGGCTTTTTGGAAGCAACATAAGTTGTTTCACCTTCTTAGTAATCAAAGAAATGAGTGAAAAATGTGTAGTATTTTATTCCAGATAGCTTTTCTTTTTGTTAAATGTTTTGTAATGTTTTTATAAACGGTATGGAAGGTTCGTATTCACCAAGAGTAGGATTTCTATTAATTCTGTCCTCCTCATCAAAGACTTGACAATGAACATGGATAAGCTACTCTTGAACGTTATTAGTGTCTCTACTCTAATGGCTTACTGTGCATCATTCTCAATTCGAGGTATTGAGTTCAGGGATTCAGTGTCCATGTGACCCACACAGCAAAGATCTTCTAAACGCATAACCTAAAACACAAGTGTTTTTCTCTGTTCTTGGGTTCACAGGGTATTGTAGGCAATCTATCAAGCGGGAAATCGGCACTGGTCCACAGGTACCTGACTGGCACATACGTACAGGAGGAATCCCCTGAAGGTAAGCTGAGATGCTGGGCAGGTGCAGGTTGTTAACTAACATGGTCAGTCCTGTGTGTACTGTAGTGATCGGCAGTAACATATGGAATACACAGGTGGGAGCCTGGCAGCGACAGGATTGAGGTATTGCATCAATCAATTACTCGACTGTTTTCACAAATATATACAGTGCCTTGCATAAGTATTCACCCCCCTTGGACTTTTCCACATTTTGTAGTGTTACAACCTGGAATTAAAATTGATTTAATTGGGATTTTTACCATTTGATTTTCACAACATACTTAACACTTTGAAGGTGCAAAATATTTTTTATTGTGACACAAAAGTTAATTAAACAAAAAAAAAAGGCATTTGTTGGTTGCATAAGAATTCACCCCCCTTGGACTTTTCCACATTTTGTAGTGTTACAACCTGGAATTAAAATTGATTTAATTGGGATTTTTACCATTTGATTTTCACAACATACTTAACACTTTGAAGGTGCAAAATATTTTTTATTGTGACACAAAAGTTAATTAAACAAAAAAAAGGCATTTGTTGGTTGCATAAGAATTCACCCCCGAGTCAATACTTGGTAGACGCACCTTTGGCAGCAATTACAGCTGTGAGTCTTTTTGGGTAAGTCTCTACCAGCTTTGCGCATCTGGATCCTGCAATGTTTGCCCATTCTTCTTGGCAAAATTGCTCAAGCTCTGTCAAGTTGGATGGGGACCGTTGGTGAACAGCAATTTTCAAGTCTTGCCACAGATTCTCAATCGGATTGAGGTCTGGGCTTTGACTGGGCCATTCTAAGACATTCAGGTTCTTGTTTTTAAACCACTCCAGTGTAGCTTTGGCTGTGTGTTTAGGGTCATTGTCCTGCTGGAAGGTGAACCTCCGCCCCAGTCCCAGGTCTCTTGCAGACTGAAACAGGTTTTCCTCTAGAATTTCCCTGTATTTGGCTCGATCCATCTTGCTCTCAATCCTGACCAGTTTCCCAGTCCCTGCCGATGAAAAGCATCCCCATAACATGATGCTGCCACCACCATGCTTCACCGTGGGGATGGTGTTCTCAGGGTGATGAGCAGTGTTGGCTTTGCGCCACACATAGCATTTTGCGCTAAGGCCAAAAAGTTCAATTTTGGTCTCATCAGACCAGAGAACCTTTTTCCACATGTTTGCTGTGTCTCCCACATACCTTTTGGCAAAATCCAAACAGGATTTGATATGGGTTTTTTTCATCAATGGCTTTCTTCTCGCCACTTTCCATAAAGCCCAGCATTGTGGAGTGTCCGGGTTGTAGTTGTCCCATGGACGGTTTCTCCCATCTGAGCTGTGGATCGCTCCAGCTCCTTCAGAGTTACCATTGGCCTCTTGGTTGCTTCTCTGACTAATGCCCTCCTTACCTGGTCACTGAGTTTTGGTGGACGGCCTTCTCTAGGCAGAGTCGCGGTTGTGCCATATTCTTTCCATTTTTTAATAATGGATTTAACGGTGCTCCGGGGGATGTTCAAAGTTTGGGATATTTTTTTATAACCCAACCCTGATTTGGTGCTTCTCCAGAACTTTATCCCGGACTTGTTTTGATAGCTCCTTGGTTTTCATGATGCTGTTTGTTTAGATATGCTCTTTAACAAACTCTGGGGCCTTCCAGAAACAGGTGTATTTAATCTGAGATCATGTGACACTTTAATTGCACACAGGTGGACTCCATTCAACTAATTATGTGACTTCTGAAGGCAATTGGTTGCACCAGAGCTTATTTAGGGGTGTCACAGCAAAGGGGGTGAATACTTATGGAATTAAGACTTTTCAGTTTTTTATTTGTAAATAATTTTGAAAAATATGTAGATTTTTTTTTTTCCCCACTTCGACATTATGGACTATTTTGTGTAGATCAGTGACAAAAATCCTAATTAAATCCATTTTAATTCTAGGTTGTAACAATACAAAATGTGGAAAAGTCCAAGGAGGGTGAATACTTATGCAAGGCACTGTATGTGTGTATATATATATATATATATATATATATATATATATATATATATATATATATATATATATACACACACACACACACTACCGGTCAAAAGTTTTAGAACACCCCATTTTTCCAGTTTTATTGAAATTTAAGCAGTTCAAGTCCAGTGAATAACCTGAAATGGTACAAAGGCAAGCAGTAAACTGCCAGAGGTTAAAAAAAAAGTTTAGGTTACCAAAAACTGAAAAATAATGTACATTTCAGAGTTATACAAAAAGGCCTTTTTCAGGGAACAAGTAATGGGTTAACAACTTACAGCTGTTCTGCAGCAATGGAAGTAAATTAAGCCTTGAAAGTTGATGCTAACAATTCCTACAGGTATCCCAACTTTTGTTGATTACTTACAAACCCCCGTCTGTATAAAAGCAGTGTTGGAACAGACTGTGTTACTACACCCTCTTAAGCATTATTTGGACAGTATTGTACTGCAGGAAGTAGTATATTGCTATCATAATGGCGAGAAAAAAGGCAATTAACAAGGAAGACAGACAGACCATTATAACCCTTAAAAGTGTAGGTCTTTCCTTTAGAGAAATTGCAAAGAAAGCCAAGGTGTCAGTGAGTACAGTTTCCTACACCATCAAAAGGCACTTGGAAACTGGAGGAAACTCGACAGGAAGAGGTCTGGCAGACCCAAAGCCACAACAGAATCAGAAGACAAGTTTCTGAGAGTCAACGGCTTGCGTGATAGGCGGCTCACAGGACAACAGCTTCAAGCACAGCTTAACACTGGTCGAAGTAAGCAAGTCTCAGTTTCAACTGTGAAGAGAAGACTTTGAGCTGCAGGTTTGACAGGTCGAGTGGCAGTAAGAAAGCCATTGCTAAGATGGCAAAATAAGAAAAAGAGGCTTGCCTGGGCGATGAAGCACCGCCAGTGGACTACTGAAGACTGGAAGGTCGTCCTATGGACCGATGAATCAAAATTTGAAATCTTCGGTTCATCATGCAGGGTTTTTGTACGTCGTCGAGCAGGCCAAAGGATGGTTCCTCGGTGTGTGACACCAACTGTCAAACATGGAGGAGGAAGTGTGATGGTCTGGGGCTCTTTTGCTGGATCCAGAGTCGGCGACTTGCACAGAGTGAGTGGCACCCTGAACCAAAACGGCTACCACAGCATTTTGCATCGCCGTGCAATACCCTCTGGTATACGCCTAGTTGGTCAGGGGTTCATCCTACAGCAAGATAATGACCCAAAACATACCTCCAGGCTATGTCAGAACTACCTTAGAAGAAAAGAACAAGACGGTAGGCTTCAAATCATGGAATGGCCAGCACAGTCTCCAGACTTAAACCCCATCAAGCTGGTTTGGGATGAACTGGACAGAAGGGTGAAAGCAAAGCAACCTACAAGTGCAACACATTTGTGGGAACTTCTGCAACAGTGTTGGGAAGAACTTTCCGAACAATATTTGATTTCCATTGTAGAAAGAATGCCACGAGTGTGTTCGGCTGTTATATCTGCAAAAGGTGGCTACTTTGAGTCAAAAATTTAGATTAAATTTTGTTAAACAAAACGATTCCATGATTTCTTTATCTCCAATTGTTTAATTGTTCTATGCTTTAATTTCAGAGTACATTGAGACATTAAACTGCGTAAATTGCAATAAAAACTGGAAAAATGGAGGTGTTCTAAAACTTTTGACCGGTAGTGTGTGTGTGTGTGTGTGTGTGTGTGTGTGTGTGTGTGTGTGTGTGTATATATATATATATATATATATATATATATATATATATATATATATATATATATATATATATATATATATATAATCATCTTAATCAGTGCTGGAGGAGTCTTTTTTATTGCATTTGCAAGCCAGAGATTTCAATAAATACCAGTGACATTCAAAGAGGGCCAATGGTAGGCGTTTCGTTGGCCAGGCCAAGACTATTTAAATTATGATGTTGCACAAAGTAATATACTGTACAGTACCTTTTTATTGACATTTTTATGGCAATTCCATTTTTTAAACCCAACCCCTGTATAGTGTTTCATTAATGATATATCCTTGTTCATCCCATCTTGCGGGTTTGCTGCAGATTGCAATTGAAGGGAAGTTTTATTTCTCAAAATAATTATTTGCTTGCTGTTTTATGTTTTCACATCTAGATTTATTAAGTACAAGATAAAGATGTCCCTTTTACACACATCCTTTTTCATATATTAATTAATTTCCAAGACTGCTGATTCAATCTATCAGAACTCACACATATATAACATCTAATCAGCTGTGTTAAACTGTGCCTGGCTGAGTGGGAGGAAGGTGGCAAATCTGATGGCATGCAAGTTGGATGCCAGTCATACTGTATGTTATGACAATTGTCCAAAAAGGACCTTGGGGCTCATGTTTAATAGTGAAATCAGAAAGACTTTGCGGACAAGGTCACTACAGGTCTGTTGAATTTCCTAGAAGCATAGACATGCGCCCCTAAAATGACATATGATTGACTTCCAGGTTGTGTGTAGTGCCCATTGTTCACCTCCACCCACCCACTCAGTCAGGCAGTGTCATTAATGAACAATCAATTGAAAGTTGTCATATTAACTGTGAAAGCTTCTGGAACATGTTGCGCAATTAACAGATTAAGATGTTTCATATACTAATCTGAGACCTTTTTTTTTTTAAAAAAAACATTTTGGATAAATTTGAGCCCTACCTACTGTATCGTACAGTTACTTGATAAGGACATTAAGCCTTTTGTAACATACACTTTACAGTGTACAGTTTAGTGTGTAGGTTCATTTTAATCCATACATAGTCAAACAAGGTCAAACTATATATATTTTTATAACCAAAATCAGGTTCCTAAATAAATGTTAACTATTTAAATGAAACTTGTAATTTCTTTCTGGTGCCGATTTTTAAGTGACACTCATAAACAGTTCCTCTGCTGACGCATCGCTTCTGTTTTAATTGTACGTTAAATTTCTCCCTTCTGTTAGACTAATCTGATGACAAAGCAGCTTTCAATGTACTTCTTCAAAACAGTAATCCAGGAAATTGCACTGCATAGCAAATAAGTTTTATTTTTTGTGTTCTCTTTTATTAAATATATTTGTTTTTCATTTTGTGCCTTTTTCACTGTTAATTTGATGGTGTTCCTGCTTTTTTGTTTTCTTTTTGTTTGTGTTTTCACCCCATTTCGTACTCTGTCTGTCATCGCTCAAGACCTCAAAGCAGGTATGGTAGTTCTGTTGCCATAGCAACACTGGATTCATGTCACTGGGCCTGTAGTGTTGTGTTCCTTTCTAATCCTTGGCTGGTTTTAATCTGTCATCGCTCAAGACCTCAAAGCAGGTATGGTAGTTCTGTTGCCATAGCAACACTGGATTCATATCACTGGGCCTGTAGTGTTGTGTTCCTTTCTAATCCTTGGCTGGTTTTAATCTGTAAAAGTAATTTGCACTCTATCCCCTTCCAGTTAACCAATTCCACGACTGACAGAGAATTGCAGTTCTTCCAAAGCAGAAATTTAATTTTCTGTGGACGCAGTCTTTACCTTTGGGTGACACACCTGAAAAAACATTTTACTAAACTGGATATTGGTTCATTTTAGGCTTTTGGGGAACTAAAACTAACAGGGGAAATGAGTCTATTTTAAAAGAACTGAAATTACATAGATTGCAGATACAATTTAAGGATGTATCTGATGTGGTATAGGACTGCCTGAATAGATAGTGATTTAGTATCAAGTGGGTAATCTTTACTGTTAAACTGCCTTTTGTCTTTAGCAACTTCTATATCTGGAATCTACCAGAAGGCATTTAAGGTCATAAACTGCTTTATTCCCATAGGAAAAGATTTTTTCAGCGTATGTGTTCACACCTTCATATGTAAACAATAAGACCAGGGCATTACTAGGCATTAGGGACCATTTTGGTAATGGGTCTGGGACGAAGTCGAGGGTGTGATTACATTAAAACTGTCCATAATGCCTGGTAGTGCTCTCTGTGGAGGGTCTTATTATCGTTTTTATTTATTTTAACAGCATGTATTTCGTTTTTCTGTATCCTACCACATAAGCACTCTAAAATGAACATTATACAAAATACAGTCCTCCCATTATAACAGTTTTCTATGCGCTTCTGTGTAGAAAACAGTGTTTTACTTTTGCGTTTTTTAAAAGGCTTTTTTTCAGTGGTTTTAATTGCTTTTTACATTTTGTTTAGGTTAAAAATGATTTTTTCTGTTTTAAATCTAGAAATACGTTTGACCACCTTGCTAGTAGTAGAAGGTTTTTCAGTTTGTCTCTACTACTTTTATTTTATTTTATTTGTTTATTTTAACATCGTATTTTCTGGGAAGTTTTGACTTACCCATTCTAAAATGTTACAAATAAAACTGGTGCTGCGATGCTATTCGATTTTTGCTTTTGTAAAGTGGTTACAAACATTCTAAAGGCATGTACTAGGGATTTTATCCCTCTACCTCTGCCAGTCAGAGTTCGGGGAATCTTTTCATTGAACTATAAACCTTTATTAATGTTCATACATGGTATTGCGCCGTTTTTATAATCTAAACAAAATTATATAAACAAATCCTGAATGTGACATTTTGTGTTCACATTTTATTTTAAACCTTAAGGATTGTCTCGGCCAATCAGGTTTCGAACAGAGCAATCATTATCCCACAGATAGATAACATTTAAAAGCTAACAGGATTTTAGAATCTTGAAACTTACATTAAACAGAGAATTTAAGCAGCCTAAGCAATCCAGTTCAAAATATAACCTTAAAAAAAAAAAAAAATTCTTCATACACAAACATTTCTTCAGTTTACAATAGTATTAATATCCTGTGCAGACATGGTTACCCTCATCTTTGGGAACCTACTGTAATTGTTATCTAGCCTTGGATAAAGGTGTCTGTCAAATAAATTTAATAATAATGACCGTAGCCTGGGACATTAGTGCTTTGGTACTGTAAACTGTTTCTTGAACATGTAGTCCAGTAATATGGTCATATATCATCACTAGATCAGGAGACATTCTGAAAACAAAATTCTAATTAAACACTTATACATCAGGTTAGTAAAATTATTTATTTTAGGCTTCATTTTCTGTACAAGTGTGTGTCTGGTGTCAATAGTGCTTGATCTAGAACACTGCTGCCTGTGTTGTGCAAGTATCTGTGTGTTTTTAACAATGCTTCAAACCTCCACACCTTGGCTAAAGCCGCTCAAGTGTGCTAGAACTGCTTGTTTTGGGTGTCTTGATTGACTGCTTTACTTGAAGTATTTCTATTTAACAAGTATTAAGTGCTGACCAAAAAAATGTTGGCTGGGATTATTCCAGGACTGGGCAAGCCCTGGCAGGATGGCTCATGTTCTGCTTTGTGTAAATGTACTGTAAAAATATGAACGGAAGTACAGAATGATAGCAGTTGGTTGGTAAAGAACAAAATGTACCCCAATGCTGAAAAAGTAAGGTTGCATGTGTATCCTCAATCATGCAATTATTCCCCGATTTTGTACAGAATCGAATGCATTCCATTCTTCTTGCAGCATCTAGAGAACACAGCCAGCGATTACAGTTGGTAGATCTTTTGTAATTCAATAACAGTAATCATAGCAATAAAGTTCAACTAGTGCAGACAGTTTATTGTGGGCCTGTAATTGCTGTAGTTACTTTATAATGATTACCAGATCATTATAAAGCAAGCTCATATTATTTTCAAACCAGATTCTCAGAAGATTAAAAAAATATTCTGGTACAGTGATATGTGACAGTCTGCACTTCTGTGAGTGTATTTGAAATGTAGCCTGGTATTGCTACAAGGTTTGAGATATACAGGAACAGTCTGTGCCACATCCCTTACTGGCATTTAATTACAAAGCAGACCTACTTATTTCCCAGGGTGGTTACAGGCTCTTGGAAGAATTTGTGCTTGCTACTTCTAATCATGCAGACTATGCTATTTCAGCATATTAATCTAATAAAGGGCTAGAAGTTAACTTTAAGACAGTAGTGAGGATTTGCTACCTTCCTGGAAAGTAGGTAGCAAAATGGTCTTATTCGGTAGCGGTATATTCAATTATATATAAAAATAATTACAAAAATAAACCCCTACCTACTGTTTTAAATAGACCTGAATATCCCAAACTAGCACATAGTAGGCCTATATTTAAATCAGAAAGTATTTATTGAAACCACCTTGTGCTAAACTAATGCAATTCCTTGTCAATGTATTTTGTTTTATGTTCTACAAGAATGCCCCCATATCTGTCCTTTAAGCATTTGATATGCCATCAGTACGGTTAACTAGGTTGTGTTTCATCGGTGCAAATTAAATGGTACGAAATTATCCTCTTATCGGTCTTCAGTTGTTGACTGAGATTTCGGTAACAAACAAATCATACACGCCTATAAAAGATAGAGATTTAAAGTAACGTGTACTCATTATCCTGCATTGTATGACTTTATAAATTATAAAGTTATAACCACAACCAAGCTGTTTGAAAATGAAAGCTAATTCCAACACTGTACCGCTACATTAAAAGATTCATGCAATGTGTTATACTAACTGGTTTGTTCATAAATATCAGGTTAGAAACTAACAAAATTTGAAACTTGCTAGTCCTGATGTAAACTTACTAGTCCTATGTGAAGTGCCTAAATTGGAATCAACAACAGTAATTGGAGTCCCTAAAAATATTATTATATTATTTTATTGTATTTAACAAAGGCACCTTAGTAAACACTCCTACAGATAGAGCAATCAATCACCTGTTTGCACCAGGGCAGCAGTGTGGAGTAGTGGTTAGGGCTTTGGACTCTTGACCGGAGGGTTGTGGGTTCAATCCCAGGTGGGGGACACTGCTGCTGTACCCTTGAGCAAGGTACTTTACCTAGATAGCTCCAGTAAAAACCCAACTGTATAAATGGGTAATTGTATGTAAAAATAATGTGATATCTTTTAACAGTTTGTAAGTCGCCCTGGATAAGGGTGTCTGCTAAGAAATAAATTTAAAAAAAACAAAACAAAAAAAAAAGAAATACTGAGCGACTACTATACTGTGTGCTGAGAAACTGACACTGACAGCACCAGACGGGATGACAGAGGAAAACATTCTCTCATCTGTGTTACCTTGCCGACCACGGAGCTCCACCTGAAATTGACACCAATGTTTATTTTATTGTTCATTACTGTGTTGTTAATTACAAAAATTCTGGCTGCTTTGTGGAGTTGGGGGTTACAGCCAGTGAGCGATTTTAAATAACTGAATTTATTACCTACAATAATGTACTCACGTACACACAGGTCTTCACTGAAGTCCCAATTTAATGGCCGCACGTTTCACTGTAGCTCTTGGGATGAAATTATCTAGGTGGCTTTTTTCTAGCAGTAGGAGAAAACCGCTTCAGCAAGTACGCTGAATCTACTAATGAGAGCATAAAATACATCATTCATTATCATACAAATCACATATTCATTCTAATTACCATAGTGTGGCACAATAAAATCAGTGTGTGCCGTAATATGCCCACAATGTTGTGCTATAATGAATACAATTGCAATAGTAAATACAGAAATCATGAACGTGCACACTAATTGCAATTGTGGTGCACCATAATGTTTAGTGCCTTTCTGTAAATGAGGCCCTTTATCTCTGAACGCTAGAGCGAGTGTGGCATAATGCAGGTGTAATGGGGAGGTACAAGAATTGCCCAACTTGAGAGCACATTTGTTTTAAGTACTCGCCCAGAGGACTACTGAGACACAGACATGAACTAGTCCTCATCAGAATCAATTCGCCTTGGGCGAGCGTGAGTTTCCCTGAATATGTATGCTCGCAGCCTGCCTTTTCACTGCATTTTTAAATGCTGTACAATTTTGAACAAAATAACTAATAAGTAATAACAGAATAAGCGATATCAACAAGATGAAGAAAAAACAAACAAAACCACTGGGTTTGTTTTATTAAACAGTGACATTAGTTATATATATATATATATATATATATATATATATATATATATATATATATATATATATATATATATATATATATATATATATAAATAAATAAAGCGCTCCTCGACTTACGATGCTTTCGCATTATTACCCTGCTTCGACTTTACGATATCGATCCGGCATTTACTGTGTTAAGTTCTGGTCACCTCATTACAAAAAGGATATTGTTGCTCTAGAAATAGTGCAAAGAAGAGCAACCCGAATTATCCCGGGTTTAAAAGGCATGTAGTATGCAGACAGGCTAAAAGAATTGAATCTATTCTGTCTTGAACAAAGAAGACTACGCGGTGATCTGATTCAAGCATTCAAAATCCTAAAAGGTAAAGACAATGTCGAGCCAGGGGACTTTTTTGACCTGAAAAAAGAAACAAGTACCACGGGTCACAAATGGAGATTAAATAAAGGGGCATTTAGAACAGAAAATGGGAGGCACTTTTTTACACAGAGAATTGTGAGGGTCTGGAACCAACTCCCCAGTAATGTTGTTGAAGCTGACACCCTAGGATCCTTCAAGAAGCTGCTTGATGAGATTATGGGATCAATAAGCTACTAACAACCAAACGAGCAAGATGGGCCGAATGGCCTCCTCTCGTTTGTAAACTTTCTTATGTAAGAAACAAGTACCACGGGTCACAAATGGAGATTAAATAAAGGGGCATTTAGAACAGAAAATGGGAGGCACTTTTTTACACAGAGAATTGTGAGGGTCTGGAACCAACTCCCCAGTAATGTTGTTGAAGCTGACACCCTAAGCTGACACCCTAGGATCCTTCAAGAAGCTGCTTGATGAGATTATGGGATCAATAAGCTACTAACAACCAAACGAGCAAGATGGGCCGAATGGCCTCCTCTCGTTTGTAAACTTTCTTATGTTCTTACAACACAGCGAGACAAAAGCTATGCGTCATGTGCGCATGCTCGGTGTCCGAACCGCAGTACCTGTCGTGGTCGCCCTGACTCAGTCACTTAAACCTTTTTTTTCTTATGCATGTAACAGTTACAACGCATACACACACTGAATACGTCATTGGAAAGCCACTAGTCTGTACTTTTAAACAAGCCAGGTAGGTGGCTTTTATGGAGCCTGAGTAATATACGCGTAATCAGCGGGCGGGGTGTAAAGAGTTAAATAAATATTTGCATAAGTACAATATAACGGGTCATTTTTGTAAAAATATATTATCTGGCCAAAGAGTAAAGAACGTAACTCCAATTTATAACATTGTTCCTATGGGAAAATGTGTTTCGACTTACGATGCTTCGACTTACAATGTGATTAGTTTCAGGAACCAATTGTGTCGTAAGTGCGAGGACAGTCTTATATAAACATTTTTTGTCAAAGCACACATTTCACTAGTTAAAACTGGAGAAGTACACAAGATAGTGATAATCTATTATAAAACTAAAACCGATAAATGATTGCACCGCAAGATTGTATTTCGTCTATTTGTACTGATAAAACAAGAAAGCCATTACTTGGACCATGGTAACGTTATAGTTTGCTATTTGATTCTGTTTTTTCCCCCCCGTTGTCAGAATTTTCGTAAAGTAATTGTCTACGTATTCTGTGTTCATTTTTAGCGTGTGTGAAACCAGGGTTAATATTATAACAAAACCGGAGCCGTCCTCTCATTAGCATTTTATAAACTTAATATCCTGTTAAGTCATTGCCTGTTGTATAAAATGTGATGTTTGATGTTTTTAACAGTTACGTAATTTTACTTTTGGTATATAAAATAAACTTCATACCTTGAAATTGCTAACAGGGATTGCTACCAGAAAGAGCACTGCATGAATGTCGCAGGCTCAGCGCTAGAGATTGATGTACAGGGTGGTTTTAAAGTCAGTAGGTCACAAAAACAAAAAAACACACAGTGCAGAGTGCCTGGTCACTTTATAAGGACTGTCTAATATCGGGTTGGGCCATTGATTTCTGTGATCACAGCCTTGACCAGATGTGTCCAGTTAATAATAATTCACACAATTTATGCCAAGAGGTGGGCAGGACTTGACACATGGGTTTTTCAAGTTCATCCCAGTCATGCTTAGCTGAATTGTGATCTGGAGATATTGGTGGCCATGGAAGATGCCTGACTTCTCTTTCATGCGCTTCAAACAATTCACACACAATTGTGGCATGGTGGCATGGTGGCATGGTGGCCGGGTGCATTATCGTCTTGAAAGTATCCGTCAAATCGGTGCAGCATTGTTTGGTGGACTTGATCTATCAAAATGGGTACGTATTGCAGCATTTCCAGAGTCATCAAGGGACCCTGGGTATATCAGGAGTACTTGCCCCACACCCAGGCAATTCTAAATCCAATCGCGTAGACTGGTCCTTATAAAGTGGCCAGGCTTTGCAGGTGAAGGCTCTAAATAATGTGTATATAGAGGGTGCTACTGTAGTGCAGTGTCAATGCAAAACTATGTTTTTGCCATCTAACTGGTGAACTCTCAACACACAAGGTAAATTCTGATAAACATTTGCTTTTCTTGTACCTTGCACACCCAAGTCAGTAAGTGTCATATGAGAGTAATGTTTGCATTAGTTAAATTATGGCAACCAATAATATTTACTGTAGTGTGCATTATGGATGACTTAAGACAATCAAATACTGCATTTGTTGTCCTAGGGTTATCTCTCTGTAAAGAAGTTCTATAATAGTTAATACAGCACCATTTGTCTAAAACAGGGGTCTCCAATCCTGGGTCTGGAGGGCCGGTGTTCCTTCTGGTTTTTGTTCCAGCTGTACCCTAATCAATTAATTGGACCAATTAAGCTTTTAGTAAGCACTTAATTGGTCCAATTAAGTAATTTAGGGTACAGTTGGAACAAAAACCAGGAGGGACACTGGCCCTCCAGGACCAGGAATGGAGACCCCTGGTCTAAAGAAAAGGTTTAGATTCCATCACATTTTGTATATACAGAATGCAGCATTACTTGCTTATAAACCACCCAGTATTTAACCAGAGAATAACTTCCTGAAATAAATAGTTTGCTTATAAATACCAAATGATGTTCTTTTTCACAATGAAATGGTAGATATCCTGTGGCTGCTTTGTATTGTTGAACTGTACATTTTGTATTACGTTTCAGTGTTCATTTTACAATACCCTGAACATAACTCTCACTACAGTTTAAATTGCAATCTACAGGTGGCAGGTTTAAGAAGGAGATTATTGTCGATGGACAGAGTTACCTCCTTCTGATCAGAGATGAGGGAGGCCCCCCTGAACTACAGGTAAGTTTTCAAGCATCACAGAATCTTTCTTATATTTATCTCTGTGCATGATGGATACATCAAGAAGAATCATCAGACAAATTATCTAAATTTGCATTCCATGGACTAAAGTTTGTTTTCCTTGGTCTGCTCTTGACAGACTTAATGTAATGAAAGCTGAAAACAAAATCTGATTAGCGAAGTTGGAGGAAGTTGCCATGTCTTTCATCTCTGGAAGCCTGGATTAAAATCCCTTTCAGGTCCGTGAAAAAAATAAAGATCCTCAAAAATTTCCAATAAACAGACAGGAGTAAACACATTATTTGTGGAACACATTGCATTTCAGATGGCTCGGCCTTGTGTCTTCTATAAAGTGACGTGTTAAACATACACTTCGTGAAGGACCCGCTTAAACCAGTAAAAATTCAAGCATTGTGTTTGGATGATGCAAAGACCGCCCAAGCACTTTGAAAGGCTGTGAAATCAATGTCCTGCGAAATTCTTCTGTACATTTCTCTCTCTCGTATGTTTTACTTCCCTGGCTGGTAACACAAGGGTGAAGTGAGAGGTGCCAGGCTTTAAATGCAAGGTTCATACAAGGATAAATAAGGATTTCTTGCAAACCTGGCACAAAATGTGAGAAATGTTTGCATTATTTATGTCTTGTTGCCTTTTTTCAAGGCTTTGCTACTAATCATTCAAGCATTTTTACCAGTATGGGTGCAAACATTAAAAGTTTGTTCTGGTCTGCTTGGCCTATCAGTTGTCAGACTTTATCCTGCTTTATTTCTTCAATTATTGAGACATCTTCTACATTCTAATACTCCAGGTAGAACAACATACTGTGTTTTTTTTAAACAGCATTGCAAAGTGTTCTTCTGGAATTGAGTGTAACCTCTAGTAAATATTCATGCTGGTCTTAACCTTACAGAAGCAGGTGGCACTGAAAAAAAAACAAAAAACAAATTCCAACTTGATCGTCAAGCATTCCATAGTACCACAATTCTTCATTTTATTTTATTCATTGTTAATAATCATTTTATGTATGATATACTAGATTCACAATACATACTGTATCACGATACAAAGGTCACAGTACAATGCACATTATATGATTTATATGATATATAAACTCTAAAATTATGATTTTTGTGTTTTTAAATGTTTATTTTTTAATAATTTCATTATTTTAATATGCACACACATCTTAAATCTCCATATGTGTTTGTGGTGGGTGGCAGTATGGTTGGGGGTTCATTCAAGAGTCCCTTGGCAGACAATACATTTATGTTTAATGAATATGCTGTGAGGCTGCCTGCATTGCTCTCTGGTGACCCCTGCTGGGGAGTGGGGGGAATGCAGAACACAGGCTGATCTTTATTTAAAATTGTTTTAGGCGGATGAAACAATGTTTTTAATAATAAAACCATCATAATAAAACAAAAAAAATTGATACAAACATACTTATGTTTGTAAAGCATTTATGGGTATATGGGAGGGGGGAACCCCCTTAATTAACAAAACACAACCACGTACAATGCCACAGCCCATTCTCAGATTAACATCGGGCTCCACTGTGTGTTGTGCAAAGGCACCGTCCCTAAACAACCCTGCAAGTCTGTCACAGCATTAAGAAGCTCTGTGCTGCCCTGATCTTCTTGTATACCAGCAGGAAGGATGAGCGGGATCTAAGGAACCCTTAGACATTTTGTTTTAAGCCCACTTTTGGGAATGCAGTACATAGTCCTGACTGCATTTCAGGATAGTGTGCTTCATAAATTTGACCAGGGAAAAAAACAAAACCACAAAACACACATGCACCAAAAAGTTTTTAGAATATCCTTTTTCACCTAATTTAAATACCAGTACCACCTTCTGTCTGAGATTGGAAATGAAGGGTCAGCGCTTTTGCTTGATAATCAGAGAGAGAAATGAGAATGGGAATGGAAGGGAGTCAGCTGGGTTAATGTCTTGTTTTAGATTGTTGCACCACAGACCAGACATGTCAACATTAAGTTATCAAAATAAGGGAGATATTGTGCCGTGTCCGAAATAGGTTTTTTAAATGAATGAATAGGTTTATGCTGCCATTAACAAAGCAGTTTTATTTTATTTTCAAATAATGTTTAGTTTATGAAAAAAATAATAACTGAAAAAAAAAATAAAAAAAATAATTTAAACTTTTATTACAGAGTAAATATGTTTGTCCCAGGTCTGGGTCACATCAGAGGCAACCAAAATTCGTAGCCATCAAATTCAAACATTCTCTCTGCCCTTGAGGCTCTGGTTGTAAGCATAGGTTGCAGATTTGGCAGCAGCCAGTACTTTGCTAGAAGGACAATATTTGTGAGCTGGTTCAAGGTAGTTCTTTTTACATGACAGTAGAGCGCATACCGTAGAGTTATCCAGGTTCATCCTGTTCTCAGTCACAATCTTCCTTGCTGTGAGGGATTCAAAGACGTGCCTTCATTAATAATGACAAGTGCCTAAATCTTGCTTGCTTTCCCACAACTCCCCAGAATCTGTCTACCTTCCCTTCTTTGTGGATCTCTGTCCTGTCTTATCTGGAACTCAATCACTTCATCTCTCAATCTGTCTACATCAAATTTCATCAAGCTGAAATAATTTTCAGTGCCACAGAATGAAAATCAACTTGAAATCCTTGAAGATGGATAAAAAACACTAGTGTTATTGTACTTTGTGAAAGATAACTTCTAATCAGATATGATTAACAGTTAAAATCACAAGTTACACTAAAGTAATGATTAAGTATTGTATTCCAGCAGGATTGGAATTACTAGAAGTACTTCATTTTTTTTTTACTTGACGAGTAGGACTTGCATCTCGGGAAGCCATTGTAAGCAGTGAGCTCAGAGACAGCACTGGCGAGGGGGCTCTCGCGTCTCCTGAAGCTGCTTTGCCTATGTTACCAACCCTGACACGTGCAGCGTTGCCTTCCACTGGCTTCCCCTGGGTCCTAAACTATGACAGATATCTTCCAGTATTGTGCTAAGGGCACTATGATTTAGAACTTGAAACATTAGCAAACAAAATTACTTTGGCAAAATATTAAGTTTAAAATGCGGGAGAAAGCTTGTCCCAGGAGAAGGGTGAAAAATACGGGAGATTTGGGAAGTATGACAGACTGATGTTGTGTTGTCCTCTCACCCTCTCAGTTTGCCGCCTGGGTTGATGCTGTGGTCTTTGTCTTCAGTCTGGAAGATGAAATCAGTTTCCAGACAGTTTATAATTACTTCCTGCGGCTCTCCAGTTACCGAAACACAGCCGAGGTCCCCATGGTCCTTGTTGGCACACAAGGTGAGGAACTGTACTATTCATGCATCAGTGAAAGACGGCTCATGGTGTAGTCTCCTATTTTTTTTCAGTATCTCTATATATGAAAGCAGGTAAATAAAGATACAGTACATTTAATATGTAGGGGAAATAGTATTTTGACTTGTTTAGAATCATTAAGGTGATTGTGCAGTAACTAAGAAAAAAATAATTATACCTATTGTGGACGTCCATTTGTTATATAAGTCTCAAATATTCATTAAAAAAAAAAAAAAAAATAAATAAATCTGGTTATCTGGTTAGGGCACTACTGTGCGGAGTGCAGGGTGGGTAATAAATGTAATGCTTGCTGGTTTAAATCCCCATAGCACAGACTTGATCTTGGGCTGTTGCTCCTGCAGGATACTTTGGAAAGTCCATGCTGGACCATGCCTTTTAAAATGTTCAGTAGCTTTACAACACCTGCTGCTTGCATTGTCAGGTGAAAAGGTTAGGCAGGTGGAACAGTTTGTATGTTAATCCGTTGTTATCCTATGTCAGTAATTGGGCATTTCTAATTTATTTCTAGTTAAACAAATAGTTGATTATTAGCACTCGATGCATGTTCTTTTCTGTTGTAATGTCGTTGTTATTTACTAAATAAATTCACAACATCTGCATGTTTCTTTTCTTTATTGCTATTCAATTTGAAAGATGCAATCAGTGCTGCGAATCCCAGAGTTATTGATGACTCCCGGGCAAGGAAACTATCCAATGATCTGAAACGATGCACTTACTACGAGACCTGCGCCACGTACGGTCTCAATGTGGAGCGAGTGTTCCAGGACGGTAAGCTCATGCTTTAATATTCACAGCCATCAGCTAATATCCACAGATTGAGTGGCTGTTAAATATTTCATGTCTCTGGGTGGGTGAGTGGGGGTTCAGGGTATCATATGCCTCCAATTAAAACGCTTCATAGTTTTGTTTTACTAATTTCTGTAAACAGAGTAATTACAGATACAATTTGCTCTTAGATTGTCTTCCCCAAACCTGCTTATAACGAACACTCAAGGGACTGTCTAGAAGTGTTCTTTGATAACTAACTGATGGCTACTTGCCTACTGTTACTCTGCAAATTGTAAACGTGCCTTACCTTCAGCGAATGATTACTCAGCTAGGTGCTCTATTTGGAGTCTCATGTCTCACATGCAGTGTTGAAGTGTTCTCATTATTAGTGTCTGTCTGATATTCGATTAGGAAATTGATTGCTGATTGAACCTCTACAGAGTTTGCAGATTGACCTGAAATTGTTTCGATTTGTTCTTTTTGTGGATTTGTTCCACATTGTTGCAATGGTGACAGTGGTGATATGGTGTCAAAACATGCTTCTTTCTGCTTTTGTTTTTCAGTTGCCCAGAAGGTGGTAGCTTTAAGGAAAAAGCAGCAGCTTTCTATCGGTCCCTGCAAGTCTCTGCCAAACTCTCCCAGCCATTCCTCCGTCCCCTCCTCCTCTTCCATCCCCTCAGTGCACATTAACCAGGTGAGGAACTGCAGCCTTGTAGTGCACTGAGATCAGGGGATACGTGTGCATGCAATCCTTTGTGAAAGACTTTTCATGCTCTCCCTTATAAATGACTTCTTTCCATGTAGAAACACATTCCTTTTTATTCCTATTCATAGTCATAGTTTCCAAATATGTTGTCCGCATGTGGGCTTTTACTTTGAGTGGGGTGATGTTATGCCAATTTAAAAGCTTTATCATATATAAAGGACACCAATCAATCTAGTAGTATATCATTAATTGTATAATTGACATTATTTAAAATTTCAGGTGACAATTTTCAACTATCTTAGCATTCATTAATTGAAAATAGTTTTACAATCAATTGTTAATCCATACATAGTGTAATTATACAATAATTAAACTCAAACACTGATATATTAAAACACTTTAAAATACTGCCATATATTCTGCTATACATTACAGATCATATTACATAGCTTTAACTTAAACACAGTTATTTAATACTAAAGATTGGAAGACATTGGAACATGACTTAAGCATATATATCACATGGGTTGTATTACAATTTTATAAGACTTTGTATCATATTTATGACTAGAGTGGATGATTCAAATATTTGGTATTGTGTGTGTTAGAACAATGAACACGTCTTCCACATCGAAAGTTAACTTGTACTGTTTTAGTAAGCTAATTGTCATTAGATGGTATTGATTTATTCTAGTAGCGACTAACACATCCTTAATATTCCTACCACGTCTAAACAACATCTTGGTGGAGAGCTAACGAAAGGATGAAGTTGAGGATCACATTCCAATATCCTCCAATGTTTCGAGATTATTCTTTTAATGTCATTGGAGATATAATTATACTCTGTGACAAACTGTAATCTTTCTTGTGTAATCGAATCATTAATCTTGTATAGTTTCTATAAGCTCACTATGTTTCATTTCAGTTCTACTAAAAGCGGTATCAATTAAGTTCTTAATAGATTGAAAGCGAGCTTGCATGTCTTTAGCTTTAATTTTGAAGTCAGACGCATCACTGCACATACTATTTAGCTGTACAAATTGACCATATGGTATATTTTTGATCAAATGTTTTGGATAATCGCTATCTGCACGCAAAACTGTATTTAAATCTGTTGATTTGCGGAAAGTAGATTTATTAAGAGAGCCCTCATCATTTACTGAAATGAACAAATGTAGAAGAAAAAGTATCTTAGTTTGGCTATATTCCGTAGCAAATTTTAAGTTCGGATTGATATTGTGTATGTAATCTCTAAACAAAAATAGATCAGTCTCGGATCATGTCCATGTGAATAATACATCATCAATACATATTCATATTAATAACACATCATCAATATATTTTTCCAAAACAAAACATCCCGTAGGAGTGGGCTAGAGGTAGTGTCATTTAATATATCGTTTTTATCAGTATCAGAGAGAGAGACACATATCTAATGAAGTAGACATATCAACAATCATATTGTAATGTTAGTTTTAATGCGATAAACACAGATAGAACACCGGAACTACTTCTTGTTTTGTGTTCTTTTAGCACAGTTTACAGTATTTTGTTGTAATCGAGGTAGTGGTACAGCACAGACTGTGATTCCCATCTGTGCTGTTTTGTTTTTGGTGGGACCAGGTTACAGGATGCCTCAACACATCAAACCTCCAGAACAGTATTTTTGGGCAATAGCAGAAAGAAACGGTACATTTACGTTTTGGACATAACAGTAATAAAAAAAAAAAGAAAAACACACACTTGAACATAGAATTTTGGATATTACAAAAATCACAGAAAACAGTAGCCCTAATTGCTTTTGTAGCACTGAAAAGTAGTAGATTGCAACTAAATTTACATTTCTCAATGATTGAAATGCAAAGTAGATATGTGTCTATATATGAATGCACCTTGTTGGGACACAGAGAGGCTTTTGTTTTTGTTCAAGCACACATTTTTTATCAAGAAGGTTCAAGATTTTTTTATTTATTTTTTTTGCCTTTTGAGTTACTAAATGGAGCAATCTGCAGTGAAGCAAGGAAGCAAGCCAACAAATAAACAAATAGCAATCAATTACAAGTACTTCTAATCAACTTGGATTTTAGGTCCTTACATTGTTTATTAATAATAATAATAATAATAATAATAATAATAATGATGATGATGATACTAATAATAATAATAGTTTATTTGGTAGATGCCTTTATCCAAGGCGGCTTACAGGTGTTACAGAGCAATACAAGGTTATAGTGCAAAAACAATATTTAAATAGTGTAGTTTACAGTAAGTACAAGTACTACTAGAATACACAGTCTTGTTGAAGAAACACGGTTTGTGAATGCTGGCTAAGTCGAGTAATTATTTAATTTCTGCTTGAGCTTGTCTGTGGCACCAGATGAAAACAAAAACAAATTCTTCCACGGTTTTGTCATCGTTATCTGAGCAAGAAGCCTAACCCATTAAGTAATTGATTGCGCACCTCATTCACAACACTGCCACTTTGAAGTGTATCTATATTCAGTCACTTGCACTTTCAGATGTGGTGCAGAACCTCTAACTAATGAACATTGGGGTGAATAGTTAAATGCAAAAACAATGTTTTCATAGTGTTTGTTTTTTTGAGTTTAATGGTCTTCACGTCTCTCTCTTTCTTTTTCTCTCTCTCTCTCTCTCTCTCTCTCTCTCTCTGTCTGTCTGTCTGTTTCTTTAATCCTTGCAGGCGACCAATGGCAGTGCTGGGTTCAATGACTATTCCTCTTCTGTCCCATCAACTCCCAGCATCAGCCAGAGAGAGATGCGGATCGAGACCATTGCGGCCTCCAACACACCCACTCCTATCCGCAAGCAGTCAAAGCGCCGCTCCAATATCTTCACAGTAAGTATGCGCCAGCTGATGCAGGGAAGCAGTCGCTCTCATTACTAGACACTGGCAGGCTTTTTCAAACATAGGAGGAGGTCTTCGAATAACCTAGGTCACCAGCAGCCAAACTGCAATTAAACCTGGGTGGGTTTAATTTTTATGCACCATGTTGCACCAAATGTGGATGATGAAGGCTTAGGTTATCTTAAGACCTCCTAACCTGTATAAATATCAACATTAACATAATTTAAAAAAAAAAAACAACAAAAACAAACAAAAAACGTTATTGTATAGTAATGAGCTTGTGAAACGTCTCTTAACTTTTAGTTATATTTATTACAACTATTAGGATCCTCCTGTACAGCCCCCACTGCCCTCCCAACCCCGTGTCCGCAGATCCTTGCTTTGCTTCTCAGTTTCCCCTTGTTGGGGAGAGGCGGGACTGGAGCAGCCCTGCTTTCCCCCCTGCAGCAGTTCTTATCAGCACCACCGTGCTGCTGTCGCTGCAGCAGCAGTAGTTGTGCTTTAGAGCACAACTACCTTTGCAGTTGGGGAGGACAGCAGAGAAGGATCTGTGCTAGTTCCCCTGTTTTTCCCTCCCCCTATTAGGTAGTGACTAACCCTGTCCACCAGAGAAATGAAACGCTGCTGCTACGCGTGATGGAGATGCCGAAGCACGCCACATTCCCAGTTTGGATGCCGGACTGGCAGGCGGAGCGAGAATTTCAACTAATGACCTTCTGAGAATCTGCCAGAAAGGGTCCAGTACGCTGGCAAAAAGACAGCAGCGACCCACTAGAACGGCAAGCTTTCCTTGTCTTAAAGGAAAATCTTGTAATTTAACAAAAAATAAATAAATAAGGAACAGGAGGCCATTGCCCAGCTTTCATACTGTACACAGATGTAGGAATTTCCTACTTAAAAAAAAAAAAAAAAATATACATATATATATATATATATATATATAGTATAGTATAAAATGTGTTTTTATTTGGACATGGACAGAACAGGGGTGCAAATTTGGCACTATGGCACTAGATTCTAGCGCCAGGGTACCTCATATAGCGCTAGCAACATTAAATTCTGGCGCTGCGTTACATTTTTTTATTTGTATTGGTATTCCTTAGCAGATAGTTTCTCGTTGGGTCTGGACTACTCACATGACCCACCCACACTCATCCACATACACAGGAGAGAAGTTTGTTGTGCAAGAAGTTTCACTGCAGAAAGTGGTCACAAACATATCTTTCCAGGGCACTTTTACCCAACTATAACATTAAAAACTAATTGAAGAGTGGGGGAGGGGGACTTGATGAGGGGGGGTTTGATAATTTAGCACCAGCAGGCTCTCTGGTGCTAAACTTTCAAACCAGTTTTTAGCACCAATTTTCAAAACGATTTGCACCCCTGGGACAGATGCAACAGCATTTTAATTTATGAAAAAAAAAAAAAAAAAAAAAAAATCAAATTGATGTGTGAGAGAATCCACTGACTTCCCCTTTTGTTATCAACTTTGATCTTCTCTTTTTTAAGTTAAAATAAACAAATTTAAGATCCATGGGCCTATTGATACTTAAAGTAATTGTTTCCATATGTCTGTCGTGGCTGTTTTTTTTTGTTTTTTGTGATATGGTTTACCAAGGTGCTGTATTCCCTTTATTTAAGATGCCTCGTAACTGAATTGCATTTTAAAATGCATTTATATACTGTTCCATTTGGCTGTCCTATGAAGTGTGCTAAGACTTGTTCACAAAAAATAATTTTAAAAATTCGGAGGACAAGTCTTTATTTGTTTCTTGGAATTGGCTACTAATCTTTACTAATTAAAAAAGAAAGAAAATGGCAGGGACAAATACTTGTGGAGCATCATTATCATGAAAGCTAGAACTACTATATTCAAAGTGCAATGCATTATTAAACCATGTAGAGTAGTAAAAAAGCCAGTTCAGCATATTAATATGATGTTATTTTAGCTATAGTTTTTTTTTTTTTTTTAAGAAGCTATTTAAACTCAGGAAGGGGATGCTGCATCTTCTGGTTTTGTGTTTTGTTTCTTTTAAACTAGCACTTTTCAATCAGTCATTTCTCCCAGTTCCATCATTCACACAATGTGTCTTCATATCCGTGTCTGCACAAATTACTGTAATAACCGAAAGAACCACTTGGTGGCACCAAATTTTAAAGTTCTGCTTAGTACACCTTCTGGAGCTTCCTTTAGTTCAAGAAAGGGTAGTTTTGGGCGCTATATCATTATTGAAAATCATTCATTTAATTGTGTCATCAAAATGCTAAAGGCTTATGGCAAACACTCCATGGCTCTACTTGCTTGTTTAGTCCTTTTAGTTGTCCTGGTAGTCTTTTCTTAAAACCATGTCACTGTCTCCATCTATGGTAACGCCATACTTGTCTGTTTCGTCTGTCCTGATGTACCCATCTTTGACAGATATGATGTCCATTGAAAAAGTAAACTGATTGGTTTAACTTGCCAAATCTTCTATTCTTTCAATATTTGCAGATTTGCGCAACTGTATCCAACTTTTCTTCGACAAAAAGGGCTTTCCAACTCCTTCCTAATTAGAAGAACATGGTGGCATAAAAAAAACCAAAAACCTGCACCTTGTGCCCCCAAAAATTCTTTATTTTTTCCCCCCATTGATTCTTCTGGTCGGATAAAAGACATGTGGACGTAGTGTTGACAGAAAGACCAATCGCCTCAGTGACTGGCAGTGTGCAGTCTGGAGAAATGTGTAGCATTTCTCCGCGAATTACAAGATTACAACATAAAAACAAGCAAAGTATGTTTTAATGTGAAGTTAAGAATCACCTGGTTTATGCACAAGATAAACCTCTTAATACTCACCGTGGAATCGCCAGAATCTAGGATCTCGGCATCACTCAATTGACAATTCCTTGTACTCTGCTGTATTTTTTTGTTTTTTTCGAAATGCCCACTTGGACATTATTATAACCATACAGGACTACCGTTCGCATATGTTACACCGCCTTTTGCCAAAAAACAGACTTATGGACTAAAAGTGACACACTGCTGTCCTTTTTCTTTCTTGTTGTTTTTTTTAAAGCACATATTGAAAGAAGACTCTGGGGCTGGGGAAGGGGAATGGTTTAGTAGGATTTTAAGGTTTAGATTTTATGAAGGCCTTCATATTTTAATAATGTATTCTTATTTGATAGGAATAATATGTAGTAATAATAACAAACTGAAATGCTTCAAGCTGTTAGAGATTGCACTGAAATGTCTGAATGTGTTTTATTCTCGGTATGGAGGTTTTCAAATGTTAAGAAGCACTTTTGACTGATTGCCGATTCCTAGGCTGTATATCTTGTATTGTATTTTATTTACTATGGTATTCTATAGAAAGATATATTATATATAAATATATTGTCACTTCTATATTTTGTGAGGAACTGCTATGGTTAAACAACTAAACTTGTTGAATATTTGGAAGTGAACCTGTGATTTTATTTGTATGGTGTCTGTATAAAAAGAAAATAAAATGTTTAAAAATATATACCACTGAGTGATTTTACTTCCACTTGTCTCCAACTTGTTAATTTGAGACAGCATCATTCATGTTATGACTGGTTCCATCACTGTTTTGTCTGTATGAATGTGCCGGTATACCAAGTGAATGAGTTTGTACAATGGAATTGGGGTTATGGCTTTGTTAATACTGCCATTGGTTTGCATTGCTGTAGCAGAAAGTGGAAGCAAACAGAGGTTAATCCTATGAAACATTTCATGGTTGCGTAACAGTATGTTATCTTGATGGCTAGCCAATGATTCCAGCTGTTCCTGATTTGCTTCCAGTGTTCACAGGTGCATGGAACCTTCAGCAATGTATTGTGGTCACTTTAAGGGGTATAAAACTGATTTTATAACTGATGTTTGAGTCTGATATGGAGTTCTTGACATATTTCTATGTGCTTTTCAGGATGGATAAAAATCGTGATTTCATTTTTGGTTCCTGTATTAAACTCTCCTTTCTCCTACAGTAACCTTGTTTTATTTGTTTATCTTTTAGGGATTTATCAACGGAAAAGAGGACAGGGTTTTAATGGTTTTACATGAGGTTGATTTTACGGTTTCAATACAGAAGTGTATTTGAGTCATGACTTGTTTTTGTTTTATTTGTTTATATACTGTTTGAAGTGGTGTTTGTTTGTTTCTGTAATGAATTTGATGTTGCACCTTGATGTGTTTGGTTTGTTTGTCTGCCCTCCCCCCCTCCCCCAAATCCGGAGCCTGCACTGGTTGTCATGTGACCAACTTAAAATATTTCGTTCTCTTGCAGTCTCGAAAAGCCAGCGAGCAGGCAAAGAGCGTGGACTGTAAAACAGACAACATTGGAAGTGGACGGGCCATTCCTATAAAACAGGTTAGTAACAAAGGAAAAGGCTGCTCAAAGAATGCTAGGCCCATCTCATTACAGAACCTAGAATGAAGAGGTAGGTACAAGATGTTTGGATATTACAACTTTAAGATGAAATGGCTGTTTTGTACAGTCTCTTCATCCTGTGGTTATCTACTGTATCTTTTGTTTTGACATTGTTTTATACAACAGCTGCTGTGCTTTATTTGTTAAGTTACCGTTATTGTCTGGGGTGTTTCTTGGTACAGATTTCTACTCTGGGGTGCAGGTGGAAGCATAACCAGAATATTTCTTATCTTATCAAAACATTTGGTTACAAAAGTGCATTTTTAAATCATTAATCTAAGCAATTTAAGCAAAAATACTAATCAAGCATCCATACAATGGATGTCAATAATAATAATAATAATAATAATAATAATGCAAAATAAATCAAAGATCCTCCAACATCATTTATTGTATTTATTTATTAGGGACACCTACAATTATAACATAAGTGTCACTTACATGACACAAGATGCATTGCATTTTCAATTTAGCCAGAAGGCTAATTTCCATTGACAGTCCCCGGTCTTACCACTGATAATGAGGGAACATTAATTCAAATGTATTTGTGAACTCTGACTGAACAAATTTTAAAGCAGCGGCAGTGTTAGCTTGCCTGAGAGAATTGGAGCTTGTTTCAACAGAGTCGCGTGTCATTTTCACACATCTCTTCTGTTTTTTTGTGTTTTGTTATGGAGCAGAAGGCCACAAGTATGTGGATTTTAAAAACAGCAGTAAATACAAGGGCAATCTGGATCCCACTCATCAATCGCTACGAATCATTTTAGACTATGAAAAGTGATTGATCATCTCATTAATTGGACATCTGATTGCTCTATCTGTATATATTGGATATTTATTTGAAATAAGCCCCAAAAGTGATAATAACCGAACAGTAGTTATATGGTGCAGTGCACTTTTATCACTTCGATACATTTCATTACAGTACAAAATTGCTTATCTTTTTTTCTGATACAGAAAATTGAGATTTAAGGGTTGTTGATTCCAATACACAAATAATGTATTTACTCTACCATTGCAATGGTTGGTTTCTCCCACTAGGTGATGCTGTTTGACAGGCAATTTGTTGAGTCTGAACTGTTTCAGCTACCTCCCTTACTTCTGGCTTAAAAACCCCAGTTTGTTGTTGTTGTTGTTGTTGTTGTTGTGTAAAGGCCCACAACCACAATATATGTTTCTGTCTCCTTACTGTTTATCAAAAAAACTAAGATTTGCTTTAAGAATAACAAAGGTAGCAAAAGCTTATTTCTGTTAACTGGTTTAATTTGAGTATTTTTATGGTACATTTGAAACAGCTGAAACCGAGGCCACATTTACAATCTAAAAAGTTTGTTAACCGTTCTTGGTAAACATAATCTGATCTAATCTACTCTAATGAGCGACTTCCTAAGATTGGTATGTTAAATATTCTATTGATGGATTGGAGTTCATGCAACACTTTGAGGTAGGACCATACAGCATATACTTTGAATTTAGTTTATTTATTTATTTTGTTCAGTCTTTTAATACATGGTTTCGATTTTGTTGCTCTAATTTGGATATTATCGTTTCTGCTTCTTGATGACAAAGATTTTGTTTTAAACAAAATCAATTTGTATATTTCTTTCAATATGTTTTATATTAACGGAACTATCGTTCCCTAGAAAGAAAAAAAAGAAAAGAAAAAATCTTTCAAGTGTCAGTTTCTGTTTTATTTTCTTAACATTGAAACTTCATGATTAAATGTGTTTAAACTTTAACATATTGGTAAACCAGTCAGATAAGCCATCACAAGAAGCAATCCCTCACATTTTATAAATTAATGTCTTTCTATAGAACGTGTACTGTACAACGTATTGTATATGAACAGTGAAAAATATTGAATATAAAAATGGCCTACACCATACACTCAATACAATGCAAGCACTAGTGTACCACCTGTATGTGGCCTGTGTTTACATCAAGCAAAACTCGGAGAGCTAAATACAGAGAGCTAACAACATAATTCCACTAAATTGTGTCTCATGCGTGCTGCCATCCTTCATATATCTCACATTGTCCTATATAAAAAAAAATGCACACATTTTCATAGCATTATAAAATAGAAAATGGTTCTTGCACTCTCTTCCTTGCTGCACTTCCCATGGATGAAACATAGCTGACAAACATGCGTTGCTTCTGAGAGTTTGAGGTCCAGTAGGAAAAACGTTTCAGAATTAAGACAATTACTCTTCCTGAGTGTGTTTTGTAAGTATATATTTCTCCAGAAAAAGACCAAACAAAAACATCAATGAAAACACTTTCTACATTTGCCATGTATTTTGTTTAAAGGAAGTCAAACTCCCAGGAGCTTCACACTTTGGCTTTCCAATACTAATTGCTGATTTTCCTTTGAATGATTCAGTTTTGACTTGGTTCCTTTAAGCAACCTCTCGAAATTGGCCGAAAGTGTAGCATTGAAGTATCCTCATGTTCTTCAGCTTCAAATACATTACCCTTAAAAAATCAAATTCACCTTTACCATGTGTGCATTTTTCATATAGGAGAATTTGAGGCCTACAAAATAATTGCAAAACATAGTAAGAATTTTTTTGTTAGCACAACTTACTGTTGCATACTTTCAGTTTTAGACCATTTCTGAAAATAAATTACATGGAAATCATTTATTTAGGGTCAACCAATTTTGTTTGGTTTTGCTGTTTTTTGGTTTTTCAGAATGTATTCTTAGGGTTAAAGCTCAGTCAAGAAAAGACACGACTTTAATTGACGGCATTGACTAAGGGTTAAAAATACTGTACTGTATAATGAAAATAAACTTAATTATCAGATTACACACTTGAGTAGTTAACTTGATTGTCATGTCTTACTGCTAAGAATGTATCTGGAAGTTAGTTTCATGGTGTTACAGTTTTTACCATAACAGTAAAGGAATACTGACCCTTTATTGTACAGTGTAAACAAGCTGTTTTACTGTAAACCGGCTACCCTGCTTTTACTGATCTAGCTGCTTGCCTCTTTGGGTTGTGTAATGTGTTTGCTGTGCTGACTCGATGTCCCTGTGAACAAAGGGGTTGTATTTTTGTAGACAAAACTCTGATTTAAATAAATACATCTGGACAGCTTTGCTCTGAAGTAGCAGCCCTCCAAATACCTGATCCTTTTGGAAAAGAAAAGATATATTTTTGCTAGTTGTGGTATTTATTTATTTAATTTGTTGTTGACACATATATATATATATATATATATATATATATATATATATATATATATATATATATATATATATATATATATATATATATATATATATCACACACACACACACACACACACACACACACGATGCTGGTTATTAGCAAACCTGATAGACAACTTTCGTTTATTAACAACATTTTCTCAGGAACCAATCCCGTCCCATAGACTTTAATGTTAATGGAATTCTGATATTAGCAACTGCACACCACTTATTGACAACTTTTATTACTAGTTGCCGGCGCTACAGAGCGCATGATTTATGCACATACTTCAAGCAGCTTTTATAACGCACTGACTTCGTAACTGTGTATTTCTGGTGGACTGAGGCAGAATCGTGGCTTTGAAACTGGCCACAAAGCTGCACGCAAAATTGAGATGGATTTACAGTGGGAGGTGGTACATTGTAAAAAGCAGACCGCGTTGGACAATTTATTATTTTAAGTGTGTTTTTTAGAATTGATTGCAAGTACAACACATATTTGCTGTTTATGTTTGCTTTACTCATTGTAAGGGCAGTTGTAGTACTATTTAAGCCTACTCCCTTTTTTATGTTTTACACATGCGTGAAGTAAACAGTTCTGTATTTCGTTTTTCTCATGTTCATTTTTTAACACTAACACATGTAATCCAGTGCCTTATTTGTACAACTACAGTATATATTGTTCCATATAAATACACTTGAAAACGGGGGCTTTTAAACTTATTGGCAACTTCGGTTCATGACAGCTTTTGCTGGGAACCAGAGGTTGTTAATAAGCGGCATCTACAAGCAACCAGACTGTTTTACCAATTCCATAATCTCCTGCTTGTGATACTCGGCAACTTTAGATAAGTATTCTTGTCTCAGCTGGGCTGATGAAGGAATCACTCCACCATTTGATACACTCAGTCTGAAGAATTTACATAACATTTGGTTGTCCAGTTTTTCAAGAGGGATATTTGTGCAAACAAATGCCTCTGTCAGGTCAAAACTTAATATGTTTTATGCTTCGCGGTTTTCAGTGGACTTTTGGAACATGGAAGTTATCATTTTTTGTTTCTTTTCAAGTAAAGCAGTCGCAGTACTGCTATGCATTTACACCTTTCTCTTTCAGTGAATAGTTGAATCTAAATGCATGTCAACAAGATTCTCGATAGTGATCTACAGTAATGTTGCAGGACGTACAGAAGAGCTTACCTCCATCACTGTGTAAAACTCCTGCAGGATGCTGCTTTACGTGATCTGCTACTGAGAAATTTTTAGCCTTTTTAGAGACATCTATTTTCTTGTTTACAGTGTGTAGTATTTTAATTTCCCACATAGATTGCATATAGTCACATGACATAATCACTGCACAGCACTATGTACATGGCACACGCAGGCACACAGCAGAGCTGTACAGTTTCATTAATGTGATTTATTTTTTTTTTTTTGGTTATACAAATAATTGTAAATCGCAGTATTGGTCTAATTTCACGATTTCCGCGCAGCCTGAGAAATCGCGATTTACACAGGGCCTTAGTAATATCCTCTCACCACCACGCAATGACTTGGCCCAGGACTGAATGGCACAGGGTGTTTTAGGGCAGGATTGAGGTGTCCTGATTTAAAAGTTTATATTCGGTTGGATGGGGTTATCAGTCCAGAGATTAGGGATTTATTTTTCATCATGGATTGTGTGGTTTGTCTCTGGGGCTGGTTAGAGACTACTGGTGTTCAGTTTTAAAACTAAGCCATGCTATCCTTTTGCCATGGCTTTTTACTTTGTGAGCCTCTCTTTTTATTTTTTTTAAATGTTCATTGGTTGAGTAATTGCACCGATGCCCCATTTGGATTCTCACATAGCTAGCTAACCAGTAACATGCACATGCATGTTTTCATTTATTTAAAAGATGTTGTGAACAGTCTTACTTTTATACAGTTTATACGGTACTAGTAATACACTAGTACTGTATAAACTGAACTAGCTGCAGAAGGTTGAATAAAATGTGAAAAAGCTATGATTTGAGCCCAGAGAAAACCCATGGGCATGGTCAAACAGTTTGGCGATTCACTCTTTCATCCCTCTTCTGTGCATCCCTCTTGTCTGCTTTCTTCTTTTGCCTAATCTCTCCAGATCTTTTTTTTTTTTTTATTAGTATTTAGCCTAAGTAGTTAAGCTTAAAAGGTCACTGCCAGTGCAGTGCAGCCCAATGCATACGGCTTGCATGCAAGTATGCACAAAGTGTAAGCAAACTACCACAGAGATTAAAGATGCAAAGCACCCAAAACAATATCTGCACAACCAAGTGAAAATTCTTCAATTAGTGGCCAAGTTGAAATATAAAGGTGGCACAGAGGTCAACTTCAGATCAGTTCAAATATTTAAATCCACCAAACACATTAAAGCTGTCTGCTCTGCGCATAATTGAATTAGGAGCTGTGTTTCAAAGGAGAGTTTGTTCCCAGTATCATTTCAACAAACAAAAGATCAGGGCCAGTTTGCAGTGTGGTGCAGGGGAAGATGAGGACAGTTCAAATCCAATTAGGAAAAGAGAGTGGAGGGGGGGGGGTGATTTATCTAGACCAACCCAGTCAAATGCACAAATCACAGGGATCAAAGGGGATGTGCGAGCATAATTACCCCCTGTAAGGCAAATTACACACTACTCCACCCCCCACCCGCCCGTCTCCTTCAATAGAAAATAAGGAAAACAATGCTTTGAGTCCTGCAGGGCAGTCAACACTAGTCCTTTGTATTCTCCCCTGCTTTTGCTATCATAGCACAAAAGAAAGTGGTATCATTCAAATGCAGTGACAGGAAGCAGGTTTAGCTTGAGCACAGCAATTGGATGGAAAGATGTTTCCTCGCTGGGAAAATATGAATGCTGTCCTCCTAACCTGGCTGGTGCTGGTAAATCATTTAATGCCAGGACTGTATCAGTCTGTCATAGTCACTGCTTTATGATGTACTTTTTATTTTATTAGAAATCTAGTTATTGACTTGCAATAACCTGAAGTTTTGAGACAAAACATAGTAAATGCAGTACATGCTTCTATAACCATGATAATACCTCAAACCATTAAAATGACACTAAAATGGTGGTTGTATTGCAGAAAAAACATTTCTTGCACTTATACAGCTCTGTTCTTTTTTTTTTTGCTGCAACAAACAAAAGTAAAACTATAAAGAGCAAGTTAAATAAACAACTGCTTACTGTCTCCTCACCGACCCAAAACATGTGCAAAGTGGTTTAACGTCTTGACAGATTCTTATTTGACCTAGACGTTTAGGAATAAACAAGCAGTAACATATCTTGTACTTTCCAAGGTCTTTATTGACCCCCTCGTCCTTCAACTATGCTAAAAAGAATCCTTGAAATTATGATTCCATGTGGAAGTGTTAAGTCCCATCTTACCCTAACCCTTTCTGTTTTCATGAAAACACCTGATAAATCCAAGCTAGATAACCACGGCTGTCAACATGTACCCCAGGTATCACAGGCCTCCTGCAGTTGGAGAGGTCAACTCCTGATGTGTAAATAAGGCTTAAACACAACTGCGATGGGATAAATGAAACTCTTCCACACCCCACTGGCGCAGATTAAGATCGGCATCTCATCTCCCTTCTGACACAGGGCCAGGACCAAAGGCTTCTGTTTGTTACAGTTTATCACACTTTGAGGTGGAATAGCCTGGAGATTAGATAGGTGGTATTGAGGTACCAAGAGATCATGGATAAAAAGAATGAAGTGTTATGGGTTAGTCTTTTTTTTCTCCTTCGATGGTGATTGATCACTTTCTGTAATTCCGCATTTCAAAGTAGTGTTTCACAAGCATAAGGCACTGAACTGCAAATGCACTGACGGATGGAAAATGAACACTGGATTTTAGCTGGGCCTGTGTGTTTAGCGCTCATTAAAGTGTAGGTGACAGGAGTGGACAAGCAGGTGAGACAGCATCCATATCAACCCTGGACTCCTGCTAAACTGCTACTGATACAGCATCATTTTTCCAAAGGAGACACCAATAGAAAGCTAATGCTGGGTTTGTGAAGTCCAAAGGCAGACAAGGGCAGGAATAAATGACAGATTGTGTGTGTGTGTTTTTTTTAATAGAGACAATATGGATGTCAACAAATACAGTTGTAACATGAACACGTCAGCCATTACCTGCTAAGTAATTGATTGCAGTGACAGCTGTCACAGGCCAAACGCGAGAGCACGTAACAAAACACGGGTCAATTATCTACAACTAATGACCACTGCTGAGGATGTTAATGGTATTATAATCCAAACAAATGTGGATTTTTCTGTGTGTATGAAGACATTTAAATGTGGTTTTAGGTTATATTTTGGACTGGATCGCTAGGCTGGTATGAAAATGATGCCACTGTTCAAAGTGAGTTGATCCAAGCGGTTTATAATGCTACCTGATGTTTTTTGTAAGTGGACTCCTGTCAGTTTGTGACTGAGCCAAGACCTGCAGACCTCATTTTACTTAAATTAGGAGAGTAGTATTGTTTGTCTCTTCAGAAAGGCTAGACTAATCTAAGGGTGAATTTCCATGACAAACCATGCACAAACCACAAACCCAGCAAATGTGCAGTACATATTTAGAACCCTCCTTCATTTTCAACATACTAAGGAAAGTAGAAAATGCAGGCCTATAATCTTTACAAAGTAGGTCTTTGTGAAAACAGTAGAAATTGTCAACTTGCGTTATTTTCCTAAAAATGGTTTGAATGTTTGGGATATCAGGGTTTCATTGAAATGAACGGGATGAGGTAGCACAATGGGGAAATACATTTTTATTTTGTATTATTTTACAGTATTTAATTTTTTTGTGTGTGTGTGCTAACCTTTCTTCTTCATTTTAGATGCACTGTTACAGTGAACTGCTGTCATTCTAGAAAGACAGGCCAGTTAAAAGAAGCTCCCTGCTGTGACAAAAGATTACATTTAAATTACCATTTGCAATTTTCAATCAATACACGAGTGTACAATTAAGCTTGCTGTTGAAATTCCAATCCTATAAACGAGGAATAGCAATCAGGCCTCAGAGAGCCATCCCAGACTCCTGCTCAATTTCATGAGGGGCCGCTTCACAGCTTCCCAGTGCTCTGGTAGAGGGGCTCTCACGTTGCTCAGGAACGCTTTTATTGTCACAACACCAGTCCTTTTAATTTCCCAGCAATTTCAAGCTAAATTAATTAGAATATTGTTTTAATAACTTTTTATGGTAACATTATGTACGCCTATGCATGTCTCTCAACCCAGAGATCACTATGAAATTGGACTGGGAAGTATCTTTCTAGCTGTGTGTTAATGTAGAGTCTCTTTAAATATTGGATGTTCAGCTGTACATTATCAGAATGACATCTTTAATTAAGCTGTATTGTGTGGGGAGTTGCTAGTAATCTAGTTGCATTTTTACACACTGTTTTGACCTGAGGATATACCTTTGCATTTAATTGACTAATGGCTAGGCTGTTTAATATGCTATAGCTGTGGTCCTCACTTGTGACTTTTTCAATCTGTGTCTGCCCAGGAAATGGTTCCAGCCGTGCTCAATTATTGAATTGAGCCATCCAGCCTTGCTCTTACCAGGTATTTCATTGTTTTAAGTGTCTTGGGACCTGTTAGGAACAGAGTAAAAGAGTCACGGGCGAGTACCACTGCTTTAGCTTTTTAAACACAAGGAGAGAGTGCCTGGAAAAGGGTCGCATTGCTTGAATTGAAGGAACTCCCACTGCTAGTTTAAGGTTGATGCCTTTGGCAGCCTGACTGAAAGTGCACAGGTCATCGATCTATTGTTATTGTGGAAATGGGCTATATAATGGAACTTGTAAAAAAATAAAATAAGTAAATAAATAAAAAATGTGGAGTCCCTCCTGAAACCAAACTCTGCAATTTTCACTTTAAGATGTCAAGCTCCTTCTGAAGATGAGTCGCTTGACCCTGTTCCTTCTCTTTTGCGTTCCTCAGACCACATAAGGGGTGGGGCGTGGAGCTGTTCAGATGGCCTGGAAGATAATGAAGTCAAGTGAAATCCTGTGTAATTGGTCACATAGTTTATTTGCCTGTTTCACAGTGTTTTCCTTTTCTCTCTCACCTCCTCCAGGGTATTCTCCTTAAGAGGAGTGGCAAGTCTCTGAACAAGGAGTGGAAAAAGAAGTATGTCACGCTGTGCGACAACGGTGTCCTCACCTACCACCCCAGCCTACATGTGAGTGTTCAGCTAACTCTGTGCAACCTGCATGGATTGGCACAACGTGAAGTGTAACCTCTGACCTCTTTCAACCACAGGGAGGACTACATATTGCTTCATATTATTTGCTTGATACAATTCTGTGAGGCATTGCCTCATTCAGCACTAAACCTACTATTACATTTTAATTAGAGTCGCTGTGCTTAGAGCTAGTAGGCTTAAAGTGCATTCACCTGAGTTCAGGAGATGATCTTTACTTCCAGTTGCCTGCCACAGATACCCTGTAACATTTGGTTGAGTCAGCCAAAGTGTCTTTATAACACTAAGAGGAAGCACCATCTTGTGATCTGTTTTGCTGCAGTACACTGCTGTGCAGTAGATAGTGCTGTCTGTTACTGATATAAAGACACTGTGGCTGATCTAGCCCACATTGCATATGTCTATCAGGCAACTAGAACTGCAGAGCTGCTCCTGAGCTCATAATCAATCCCCCTTAACACACACTTCGAAATAGCCATACATGCACATAATGGTATAATGGGTTCGGTTTAGATTAGAGTTATATTTCCTATACTACTAGAGCGGTCTACTGTTTTGAGAGGAGCTATCATTCCTAGACCCGTAGAAGAGTTAAACAATGCTATACTGTATGTCGTGACATAGCCAACTTATAAAAAATTATGTTCGCACAGAAATAATAAAAGATGGGGATTAAAGCAATTACCCAGAAACATGCCAGCGATACTGTTTTGTTCTGGAAACTTAATATCTTAAACAGGCTACGGGGGCGGGGGTGGGGGTTCTCCGAGAATGTGATGCTCGGTACTTAGTACTTGTGCAGTCCCTGCCAAGCTGCACTGTGCTTTCTGCTTGTATTTATTATCATGCTCTCTGCATGGCAGGGACGTGGTGCTGCCTGGGACATACATCTCTGTCAGGTCCCCACTGTGGTGCTAATGTCTCCTTAAACACTCGATACGCAGACAGCTCCCAGCCTCCACACACACACAGCCGCCTCCATTCACACGATTTTGTATTAATGCTAGCTGCTATGTTTAGTAACGGGTGAATCAGTCCAATAAAGCTCCACCCCAAGAAGGCAAAGTGAAGGAGCCTCATATTCTGCAATAGAATCTCTACTTCCTTAGGGCATGATCCACAGAAAAAAAAAAAAATGGAACCAGCAAAATACATTCAAAAATGCTTGCTTCTTTTGTTCGTCTGTCATTGGGTCATGGCTGAGATAACAAAACCTTTTATCTTGGAAACCACTTCCAGTTTTAATGAACCCATGTATTGAGTTTTGTTCCCCACATTCTGTGGATGTAGATCAGGCTGACATGTTTTTATGGCACTGACGCATGTCATGTATTCAACTTTTTCAGTGTATGTGTATGTTACTGACACACTGTACCTTGTTAGTCATGCCAGGCCATTCACTGTGGTTTCTTCTGTCGAGATAGTGCAATGATGTAAATTATCTTGTATGCAGCCAGCAGGGGGCACTGTTGTACATGTTTAATGCTGAATTTTGTTTATACTGTACACACCTGCAGAACGGTGCATTTTTTTGTTGAAAGATAATGCCAAATGGTATTGAAACTATTGGTAGCTTCATAGGTAATATTTACATTGGTATACATGATGATTATATATATATATATATATATATATATATATATATATATATATATATATATATATATATATATATATATCGTTTGTATTATTTTAACGTGTTAAAAAAATATATATATATAAATAAATAAATATATATCCGAAACGTCCTGATTAATTATTTTGTAATCAATTGTTCTACCTTTTTTAAGGACCTGAAATATCCTTTTCTCTTTTTTCTTCTTGATCATTTTGGTACACAGCAGTTTTCCTTTTTCTCAAAAAAAAAAAAAAAATTATATATATATAATGTGTGTGCATTATTTTATTTATTTATGTATACGACTGTTTTTACGACTGTAAGTCGCCCTGGATAAGGGCGTCTGCTAAGAAATAAATAATAATAATAATATATAGAATCACAGAATAGTTAATATCTTACTCAATAAACAATTACGAAAATATTAATTATATGTTAGTATTCAAAACAAACCCTTTGCATCTACAATATTGTGCATTTTTGGGTGAAACCAAAGTGAAATGTTTATTACCACAGCAAACATTTACTGTAAAACCAATGGAATAAATCCATAAGAATATACATGTCATAGCATTAGAATAAAAAAATAAATTATAGTGCTAAAAACCTGTTTTATTTGTGTATATACTGTAATTATGTATATGTGTGTGTGTGTGTATATTTTTGCGACGTTCTGTTATGTGGAATGTAGTAAACGAGAACCAAACTGAGTTTTTTTTCCCCTTCATTTTACAACGCCATTTCCACGTTTTGTATTTGAAGCATTAAAGTTCAATTTCAGTTTTCGTTTGTTTGTTCAACTACGAAAACGTACAAGTAAACCTCATGTTATTACTTTATGAAAACGTGCTGATGGCCACTGTTTACTGTGAAGAAACGGCAATGGCAAAGAATGAAAAAAATAAATAAAATGCGTTGTCAACTTTATGTACTATTTATTTTGGGAATAAACAAAACAACGTTTAACTTGAACTGCTATTTGACATCCTTTGTTTTGTAGTTAATTCACTGGGGTAAAGTAAGGCCTACACAACTTGTTCGTTATTCCTGGGATATTTTTTTTAACGTGTTACATATTGTAAGGTCTTGCTGTAAAATAAAGGCACACACACACAGAGGCCACGCTGTACCAGCTGTATCTATTGGTTTAGTACATTTTCTAAATGGAGTTGCTGCTAATGCTGTTCCCTAATTCAATGGTCCACATGTAGTACAGGGTTCCTGTCTGCCAATGTCAGGCACACACACACACACACACACACACACACACACACACACACACACACACACACACACACACACACACACACACACACACACACACACACACACACACACACAGTGAGAGAGAGATAGAGAGAGGTTCTCTTCAATTTCCCAGCCAGCAGAGCCATCCACACAATCACCTTCTGTTAATTCTATCTGCAACATCAATTAAATTGTTTGTAGAAACTAATTGAATGTGGCTTAATCACACATCTTAATAGCTTTCCACGCTTTGAACTCGCTGTTAATTCCAGTAATAAAATAAAATGAGAGCGCTCACTGGGTAATTAGCGAGGAGGCTTGCGAAGAAATTACTGCTTTATGGTGTGTAATAAAAGGAGTGGAGCTGGCGTCTGATTCGATGGCCGATCTTTCTGTTTATGCTGATTGTAGGGATTTCATTTTCGTTTTATTTATTCAAAGACATTGCATTACTTTTTTTTCCCCTCCCCTTATCTCTTCATCAAGGCACCAGATTTAAGTAACAAACAGCAATGGTTATTTACCTTCCAGGCATGTGAACATAAAAAAAAGGTTCAATTGCTACACTAATACTATCATTTTGTTATAACAGTCCAACAAAAAAACACTGTTGTTGTACTGAAGATTGCTCTTTTCATTACTCCTATGTTTTATTGATTTTCTAATCTGGTAACTATTACAGTAGTCTCTGGCTAAGAGAAGCAAGCGGAGTGTTCTTATAGCCATTCTTTAAGATGGAGTTAGCTACCAGACACAATATGAATTAATAAATAAATATGTATTACTTGTCATGACGCATGTGTATCAACATATGCAGTAGGCAAGTGTATGTTAATAAACTATAATAATAAAGTAACATTCAAACTAATGTTAATAAACGGTCTGTCAAACTAAATTAACACTGCACCCCTACACACATTAAAAAAAAAATGCAGCAGCAGCATTACATGCCATTTTGTAGCAATGAAATTGGAATACAAAACGAGTCAATAATATAAAGGCGGTTCTGGTAAGATAAACCAATCCGTTTTTATTTCCAGAACCGCTTTTGAAAAGACTGAATAAATCATTTTAATTTAAGTTTGATGATGATGAGTTACCAGATTACAAAACAGTACTGTATCCATTGTGAACATATCAGTATTGGTGCTAAGAAGCAAATTTCCTGTTCCTTTAGCCGCAGCATTTACAATGGGAAAAATCTTTTTCACCACAAGGGTGTTCCCTTAGGCAAAGTGTTCTCTTAGGAGGTGTTCCTATACGCAGAGACTACTGTACTGTAGACTTGCTAGTTGTCCTGCGTGTTATATTTTTGTGATTACAGTATCCGCAGGGGATAGAAGTATATATTAAGCTGTACAGGATATGAGTGTGAATGATTTGAGAGAAATGCGCTTAGTCGAACAATTGATATTGTATGTTTGTTTTTTTTTCATTTGGAGGAAGGTAAATAGAAAAAAAGAAATAAAGCAGAAAAGGATAGCATCTTTATAGGATAGATACTTGCAAGTTGTTCTAAATGAAGACACATTGAGGGATTTGTTGAGTATTTCATTAACACCTATTGGTTTAAAACAACCAAGTTCGGTAAAGTTCTAATTCAATACCAGCAGAATATTAAACAAAACTAGTACAATTATTTGACAAGTTTGGGCAAGAAGTCTTTATCAATGTTTTCAAAAACTCTTCTAGTCAATAATTTAGTCATTATTTTGGTATTTCTGCATGTCTTATAAACATTATATTTATATATATATATATGTGTGTGTGTGTGTGTGTGTGTATATATATATATATATATATATATATATATATATATATATATATATATATATATATATATATATATATATACACACACACAGTACTGTGCAAAAGTTTTAGGCAGGTGTGAAAAAATGCTGTAAAGTAAGAATGCTTTCAAAAATAGACATGTTAATAGATTATATTTATCAATTAACTAAATGCAAAGTGAGTGAACAGAAGAAAAATCTAAATCAAATCCATATTTGGTGTGACCACCCTTTGCCTTCAAAACAGCATCAATTCTTCTAGGACACTTGCACAAAGTCAGGGATTTTGTAGGCATATAGTCAGGTGTATGATTAAACAATTATACCAAACAGGTGCTAATGATCATCAATTCAATATGTAGGTTGAAACACAATCATTAACTCAAACAGAAACAGCTGTGTAGGAGGAATAAAACTGGGTGAGGAACAGCCAAACTCAGCTAACAAGGTGAGGTTGCTGAAGACAGTTTACTGTCAAAAGTCATACACCATGGCAAGACTGAGCACAGCAACAAGACACAAGGTAGTTATACTGCATCAGCAAGGTCTCTCCCAGGCAGAAATTTCAAGGCAGACAGGGGTTTCCAGATGTGCTGTCCAAGCTCTTTGAAGAAGCACAAAGAAACGGGCAACGTTAAGGACCGTAGACGCAGTGGTCGGCCAAGGAAACTTACTGCAGCAGATGAAAGACACATCATGCTTACTTCCCTTCGGAATCGGAAGATGTCCAGCAGTGCCATCAGCTCAGAACTGGCAGAAAACAGTGGGACCCTGGTACACCCATCTACTGTCCTGAGAAGTCTGGTCAGAAGTGGCCTTCATGGAAGACTTGCGGCCAAAAGCCATACCTCCGACGTGGAAACAAGGCCAAGCGACTCAACTATGCACGAAAACACAGGAACTGGGGTGCAGAAAAATGGCAGCAGGTGCTCTGGACTGATGAGTCAAAATTTGAAATATTTGGCTGTAGCAGAAGGCAGTTTGTTTGCCGAAGGGCTGGAGAGCGGTACACGAATGAGTGTCTGCAGGCAACAGTGAAGCATGGTGGAGGTTCCTTGTAAGTTTGGGGCTGCATTTCTGCAAATGGAGTTGGGGATTTGGTCAGAATTAATGGTCTCCTCAATGCTGAGAAGTACAGGCAGATACTTATCCATCATGCAATACCATCAGGGAGGCATCTGATTGGCCCCAAATTTATTCTGCAGCATGTCAACGACCCCAAACATACAGCGAAAGTCATTAAGAACTATCTTCAGCGTAAAGAAGAACAAGGAGTCCTGGAAGTGATGGAATGGCCCCACAGAGCCCTGAACTCAACATCATCGAGTCTGTCTGGGATTACATGAAGAGAGAGAAGCAACTGAGGTTGCCTAAATCCACAGAAGAACTGTGGTTAGTTCTCCAAGATGTTTGGGCCAACATACCTGCCGAAGTTCCTTCAAAAACTGTGTGCAAGTGTACCTAGAAGAATTGATGCTTGATGCTGTTTTGAAGGCAAAGGGTGGTCACACCAAATATGGATTTGATTTAGATTTTTCTTCTGTTCACTCACTTTGCATTTTGTTAATTGATAAATATAATCTATTAACATGTCTATTTTTGAAAGCATTCTTACTTTACAGCATTTTTTCACACCTGCCTAAAACTTTTGCACAGTACTGTATATATATATACACACACTGTATATATACTAAAATTCAATGTCTCAGGTACCTCTAACGTGTTTGTTTCCCAGTTTTGTATCAATAACTTATTTCTTTCTCAGGAGTAAAACAATGTTTAAAGATATAGAAAAAATTGGAATTGTTTTCCCCCATTTAAATCGTGTTTTTCATTCTTGTTAGGATTACATGCAGAACGTCCATGGCAAAGAGATTGATTTGTTGAGGACGACCGTGAAGGTACCTGGAAAACGACCCCCGAGAGCTGTGGCCACGACAGCTCCTACTGCCAGTCCCAAAACCAACGGACTCACAAAGGACAGGAGCAACCTGCAGCTAGTGCCAGGGAATACTGGTAAGCACGGAGTGGGGAGTGGGGGCATTAACAGTTTAATATGGGCTTCCTGACTGCTCCACTTTCACAGAGATGCCTCCGGAATGATGGCAACCTTCAAAAGAGTAGGATTTTTTTTTTTTTTGTCCCACCCCCAAACAGTAGTGTTTTAAAGTAGCGTACTAAGTTGTTTGTTTGGAGGCTTTGGCTGTGTAGTCCTCCTCCAAGACTAGCCTTAAAATAGACTACAGTGTGGTATCTGGAGAGCGAGTAAAAGGGACAGATCAGAAGGGATGGAAGGGTCATGGGAGTCAAGGTGAGAAGAGACAAGAGGGAGGAGGCAATTAAGAGTAATTCAGAAAAGGGAAGGTGTGAGGCTGGGCGAGAGCCAGGATTGAGGAAGACACATTGAAAAGTACAAACAGGTGCACACTACTAAAAAGAATATGGCTGATGAACATTTTAAGTATATCATTGTAGGTTGGTGTTGAAACTACCAGTGTATTGTAAAGATTGCAACATATTGAAAAGCGATGCTATTTTTATAAATGGACAAACTCTAAGACTTATTTTTTACTTAAGGTAATTTCAAGTTTAAGTGTACAAATAAACATGGGCCTCGGGCTGTGATTTGCTTGATTTTGACGGTTCAGTTCTGCTGTTGTGTTTTTTTTGGGGGTTTGTGTTGATTTGCTTGTTGAGGTGCGAGTGTCCCCACAACACTGCATCATGTCTTGACAGAGCAATGCGTTTCTCCCTCTGGACAGACAGATTCCAACAAGTCGCAAAGGTTAATTAGTTGAAATGAGAGTGTTACACTGGAGAGAGGGGTCTGTGTTGGTTGGTGCCCACAAACAATTAACCTTCATGGGTTTGTGTAGGAGAGGAGTGGGCAGCCACCTGAGAGGGAGCAGTGTTGGAAATTAAGAAGTTGCTTGAGAGGTTTATACACAATACATATTTTTTTATTATTTGTAAGCCTAATAATTAGCAGTATGGTTGAAACAATGATTAGATATTGTGAACATTTTACTGATAATCTATTGTAATCTATCATGATTGTCGATCATCGCGTTTCAAGCAGACATCTAAAGCTGAAAGAGATAAGCACCCCTGCTACAAAGGTGTTTTGTTCCTTTCTTCATTTTGTGAGCTGCTTAATAGGGAAGGAGTCATGTTAAAGGGAGTTCAAACATTAAGATAATCTGCATTATTGTGATAGCGATAGGAGGTAATAGTTTTTATGCATTAGACTGGGGTTCAATAATACCCCATGTTGCGTACTTGTACTAGATCAGTCTCATAATACTGGTAGTGTCCTGCATGTCTGTGTGTTGTAGTGTGTTTAGGTAGAGGAGATTATGAAGCAGTTCAGCAGGCAAGCAGAGATGTATCACTTAACAGTAAAAGAACTAATGGACAGCTCTTTCTTGTGTCCCTACTGTTATTAAATAGAATCTCAATGAGCAATAACCCAGAAACCTTTTTTTTTAATATAATAAATAGAATATTTTTGTAATAAAACACGCATCTAATTTTCAGAACTAAATTTGGATATGGGGCATTGCTCCAATTTGCTGTACACATTAGGGTTTAATTAAATCAAGCATCAAAGAGAGGCAATAACTCTCCATAGCATGTGATTTTATATGGTTCTACTTTCAGATTTTTGCTTGAAAAATCAGAACCGCATTAGAAAAAAAAACAACTCTTTGTACTGTACTACATAAACACTCCTTACAATCAAGCCTCCTTCTTCTTTACCTTTCCCAGTGTGGAGAGCGTTCATTTGCTGTAATTAGATAAGGGGTGCACAACATATGGCACGCGGGCCAGATACGGCCCACTGCCTTCTTTTAATCCGGCCCGTGAACATTTTAAAATTATGTGTTAAAACCGGCCTGCCTGCAATCATATATTACACTTGCTGTGCAACTACTCACCACAGAACGGTTCTCTCTCATAATACAAAACACAAGATATAATGCCCTCTATTGTTCAGAAATCTACATTTATTCTATATACCAAAATGTACGCCTCGTTCTTTGCGTGCGTCATAGTGAGTCTCAGAAGTGGGAATTGAATGTGAGGTGTTTAGTGGCGGAGATTTTCCAGACAAAAACAAAAAGCAAAGCACAAGTTTTTAAAAAAAGAGCTAATTTGAAAGAAGCAAGGATGTGTTTTGGACAATATATACACTACCGGTCAAAAGTTTTAGAACACCTCCATTTTTCCAGTTTTTATTGAAATTTACGCAGTTTAATGTCTCAATGTACTCTGAAATTAAAGCATAGAACAAATAAACAATTGGAGATAAAATAGAAATCATGGAATCGTTTTGTTTAACAAAATTTAATCTAAATTTCTGACTCATCAAAGTAGCCACCTTTTGCAGATATAACAGCCGAACACACTCGTGGCATTCTTTCTACAATGGAAATCAAATATTGTTCGGAAAGTTCTTCCCAACACTGTTGCAGAAGTTCCCACAAATGTGTTGCACTTGTAGGTTGCTTTGCTTTCACCCTTCTGTCCAGTTCATCCCAAACCAGCTCGATGGGGTTTAAGTCTGGAGACTGTGCTGGCAATTCCATGATTTGAAGCCTACCGTCTTGTTCTTTTCTTCTAAGGTAGTTCTGACATAGCCTGGAGGTATGTTTTGGGTCATTATCTGGCTGTAGGATGAACCCCTGACCAACTAGGTGTATACCAGAGGGTATTGCATGGCGCTGCAAAATGCTGTGGTAGCCGTTTTGGTTCAGGGTGCCACTCACTCTGTGCAAGTCGCCGACTCCTGGATCCAGCAAAAGAGCCCCAGACCATCACGCTTCCTCCTCCATGTTTGACAGTTGGTGTCACACACCGAGGAACCATCCTTTCGCCTACTCGACGGCGTACAAAAACCCTGCGTGATGAACCGAAGATTTCAAATTTTGATTCATCGGTCCATAAGACCTTCTTCCAGTCTTCAGTAGTCCACTGGCGGTGCTTCATGGCCCAGGCAAGCCTCTTTTTCTTATTTTGCCATCTTAGCAATGGCTTTCTTACTGCCACTCGACCTGTCAAACCTGCAGCTCGAAGACTTCTCTTCACAGTTGAAACTGAGACTTGCTTACTTCGACCAGTGTTAAGCTGTGCTTGAAGCTGTTGTCCTGTGAGCCGCCTATCACGCAAGCTGTTGACTCTCAGAAACTTGTCTTCTGATTCTGTTGTGGCTTTGGGTCTGCCAGAGCTCTTCCTGTCCTAGTTTCCTCCAGTTTCCAAGTCCCTTTTGATGGTGTAGGAAACTGTACTCACTGACACCTTGGCTTTCTTTGCAATTTCTCTAAAGGAAAGACCTACACTTTTAAGGGTTATAATGGTCTGCCTGTCTTCCTTTGTTAATTGCCTTTTTCTCGCCATTATGATAGCAATATACTACTTCCTGTAGTACAATACTGTCCAAATAATGCTTAAGAGGGTGTAGTAACACAGTCTGTTCCAACACTGCTTTTATACAGACAGAGGGTTTGTAAGTAATCAACAAAAGTTGGGACACCTGTAGGAATTGTTAGCATCAACTTTCAAGGCTTAATTTACTTCCATTGCTGCAGAACAGCTGTAAGTTGTTAACCCATTACTTGTTCCCTGAAAAGGCCTTTTGTATAACTCTGAAATGTACATTATTTTTCAGTTTTTGGTAACCTAAACTTTTTTTTTTAACCTCTGGCAGTTTACCGCTTACCTTTGTACCATTTCAGGTTATTCACTGGACTTGAACTGCTTAAATTTCAATAAAAACTGGAAAAATGGGGGTGTTCTAAAACTTTTGACCGGTAGTGTATACTCCAGTGAGTAAATTCAAAAATAATGTCAAAGCCATATACTGGGGAAAATGCTATGAAAGTCGCTCAGCTCATTGCAAAATCAGGACGCTCCTTTACAGATGGAGATTTTGTAAAAGAATGTCTGGAAATAGGTGATGAGGTCCTAAAGCGTGTTTTGTTTTTTTTTGCGCTGAGAATTGAAATAAAAACATTTCTGCAAAAGAAGTGACGGGACACCTTCATTATGGAAGACAAGTGACTAGCTGGCTGCTCTTGCTTTTTTTTAAGTGATATTAAAGGTCATCTTAATGACTTAAACCTGAAGTTACAAGGCAGTCAGCATCTTATTTCTGTGTTATTTCTGTGTTATGTGTTTGAGACTTTGTTTTTGTGCTTTTGCAATTAAGTTAAAGCTGTCCACAAAACAGCTTGAGAGAGGGCAGCTGACACACTTTGAAACATGTCAAGAAGCCTTTCCACAGGACATAACATACAAATGGAATCACCATGCAATTGTACTAAAAAAGCTGCAGGAAGTGTTTGGCAGCAGATTTGAGCAGTTCAAGAGTGAGCGAGCCTCATTTAAACTCTTTTCAGACCCTTTCTCTGTTGATGCTGACAGTGTCCCTGACGAACTCCAGCTGGAAGTCATTGAACTGCAGTGTGCTGAAGAACAAGCATAGGGAAGGGCCACTGCTGGAATTCTATAGATCTTTGGATCGTGATCAGTTTCCCAATCTCTGCAGAGCAGCTTTAAAGTTGGTCTCCTTGTTTGGCAGTACTTCTATCTATGAGCAGGTGTTCTCCATTATGAACCTGAATAAGTCACACCTGAGAACAAGACTGATGGATGATAACCTGCATGCTGTGCTTAGAGTCGCCACCACTTTACTGGAGCCCAACATCCAAAAACTGGTGTCCCAGAAACGCTGCAACATCTCCCACTGAAATCTTTACCAATCAGAGAGGGGAAGTACTGAAAATTATTGTTTAGTTACCAATGTTTAAAACAAATGCCTATTGTATGCAATACGTGGGAATAATTTAAAATGTCTTGGTAATATTCTTCACCACATGAATTTCGGCCCTTGGCGAGTTAGTGTTCCCTTTATCTGGCCCCCACAAAATGTAGTTGTGCACCCTTGAATTAGATTTTGATTTCATTAAGCATGCAACTGATGAGATGAAAAAAGGTCAATTTTTCATTCATATAAAGAACATCTCCATCTTTGTAATTCATTGACTTCAGAGATCTAAAACCTTTTACAACCAAAGGGAAAAAAAAAAAGACTGAGCACTTACTTAATCCTAGGGCCAAGACTTCCCTGGCAGATTTAAATATTATTATCCTGTTAACGTGCTTTCAGTTGTGTCACCTATGACAGATACATTATATCAAAGTATTAATGGCCTCCATCAGTTTTGATCAGGCACAGACTGAAATGCCTCTCAAGCGGATCTCTGCTACTGGGAAGCCATTGGTTAAAGCTAATGTGGGCTTCTGTGTTCAGTCGGGCCCTGTGGAGTGGTGGTGAAAGTTGACCCGCGCTGGTTGAGCTCTCTGTATTACACAGCTTGTGACTCTTTACCAGAACGACCTGATGTGTTTTATTGAGTCTCCTAGACTCCTGTAAGCTTAGGGGTCATGGATTGCACGACAGCCTCGGATGATATGAGTGTTACATTAGCATTAATGCACCATTATCCACACACACCACGCACTCACATGTACATAATAGCAATAACGCGATGGAGGGGCCAGGCTGCGCTGCGCCTCATCAACTCCCGACGAAAAATATCCTGTCCTCCTCTGCAGCTCTGAAACCTTTTTCATTCTCTGGGTCAAAAGATATTGTGTTCAGAATCAAGGCAGTGTATTGAAATTATTTTTTTGGGTAGTTGTTTGATAGTGTCTGACCTCTTTTGTATTAAGATGCTTACTACAAATCACAATTGTGTTCAGTTTCTGATATTTCTGATTTTCTGCATTAGATACATCACTAGCAGAGTCACGTGATATAAATGACTGTTTAGTTGGTGTCCTGAGTGATTGTAGTTTGGATGGATTGCTTGTTTTGGACTGTGTCCAATGTGAACCTACTCTAATGATCTCAGTCCTTTTTGGCTAAAGCTGTTTTCTGCGGTGACTTTTACATTTTTTTTATTTATTTTTTTGGTAAAAATTGTTTCCTGTTCATTTGTTGTTTCCTGAGATTTTGTAAATTATGTTCAGTCTGCAAGGAAGAGCATGTATTCTAAACTATTAAAAGGAAGACAATTGGCCTTCCACATTATTAATATAATAATAATAATAATAATAATAATAATAATAATAATAATAATAATAATAATGGTTTTACAATGTATTTTCTACCATGTACAAAAAAACGAAACCCTCTTTTGCACTAGCATGCTCTACCCGTGTCAGGACCCGGGGTCATGCGGGTTGGCTACGTGACTTCACGCTGCTTTTTATAAAGCAGGGTTGACCTGGGTGACAGACGCAAGTAAACCATACGCGTGTCAACGCCCCGGAAGCAGCTTGTTACTGACGCTTCCATCCAAGCTTCTCTCTGGACTGAACCGTTGGCCCAAACGATGATTAGATTAAATGTTTCTTCATCCATGCTGCAATCTGGCTCATGGTGTGTCTCAAGCAACAAAAATATGACTAAACAAAATAAACAAAGTTTCTTGCGGCAGTGAAACCTTCACGCAGGCGTGGCTGTTTGTTATTTCCTCGGCCGTCATGCATTTTGTCTCGCTCAACCCGGGTCAAAGTATGTCAATCCACATCCTGAGGTGGGTCGCTGGGACCCGGGTTAACCCGGGTATGACCCAGGTATGTGGTTTCACACTACGTGGGATTGTGACACAGGTAGCCAGAACTTGGGTCTGGACCCGAGTAGAAGTGCCAGTGTGAAAGGGGCTTAAGTCACGCTTTGAAAGACGCCTTTACAATCGCAGGTGGACCCCTGGGGAGGATGCAGTGACCTATAGGCCTTGCATTGCGCACTATTCGGTATTCTTCTAAGAAAACAATATCTAAATTGGTAGAAAAGGAGGAGATATTGAATGATGCAGAGGTATAGTGTGTGCAATACTTGTGCAGTACATTTACACCAAAGCAGAACAAAAACCTAACTGTTTGTACCGAAGCCTGGCCCGGATAGTGTTAAATTGCACACGCTGGCTTCATGAGCACTTCACACATCCATTCAATTGATAAAAGTGACATGTAAAAGATGAAAGTCAGACAGCGGTACACTGATGTTAACATGTGATTATTTCACTTACTGTAATTACATTAGCTGCTCTTTTATGCAGAATTATTCTCTGAGGACTAATTGAGGGATCCATGTTTAATTCATTAATCATTAGCATCAAATTTGACAATTGCCGTGCAAGATGATTGAAGAATTTGAAATGCAGTATGGAGAGGATTCTCGACCAATGAAAGGACCAAGGCAGAATATTATCACGCGCTGTGATGTCAATTACAAGACACCTTTTTTTTTCTTTTCCCCTTTACATCTCATCAGCAAAAAATCATATCACAATCACATACCACTTACTAATGCCTGTACTGCTCTGCAGCTGCTTTCGTTCCTTTAAGCAGAGATGTTAACGTGCTAGTGCAATTCTCAATTCTAAATACTCTTGTGCTACCATACAGGAGGTTGGAAAGTGGAAAAGACCAAATAAAAAGTAGCAGTAAAATAAGACATACGTGTGTTAAAAGCTCAGGTTTTCCATAGTCATGTCCAGTTACTCCCATTACATTCATCCACAGTTTAGCTTTGAGTGCACTTGTACATGGTTAGCTTACCACTTTGTTTACATTACCTAAGGTTGTTTTAGCTGCAAGTCCACAAGCTTTCTGTCCTCTTGAAGCCTTCTGCCCACATTGTATTGTAATTTTGTAAATTAAACAGCCATTCCTTTTGATTAACGTTTTGACTAGAAGTCTTTTTTCAGAATCTTCAATGAAGATATGCATAGTTGTTTTCAATGTTGAAGACATAAATAAATGATCTATCTTGTTTGTTTCCTTCCCTGTGTCGGTGAACACATACAGTATCATGAAACGGGCATAATGCTCTGATTTTTAACAATAAAGAAACCTGTTAAATACACAAGAGGATTCAATGCGTTTGTCCAGTAATGTGACCATTTCCAATCTGGAGTTGGTTAACTTTCAGAAAGAGTATGATGGAAATGACCACATTAGGAAGTGATGTTTTCTTTACTTTGAAGTAATAATTACAAATATGACAGTAAATACATCTTCCTAAACCCTTCAGCAACAGAATGTGATCCATTACACAGTTTACCAGCTCCACAGTGTGTATGTGGTGCATGGGCTTGTATAAGAGCTGATATTTAAACAATATGCGTGTGTCATGTGGAGTCTTGTTTTAGTGTTTTTTCACTCTCTGCATTGCAGTGGAAATGCAATCTCGTTTGCTTCTCGTTTCCCGTGCTTGCCGGCCGACCTGTACATTTTGAACATTTGTATAAAAAATGAATTGCATTATGTTTCTGACACCAGAGTCTCTGCTTTAATGATTTGCAAACAGGGGGGAATTTGTGGTGATTGCTGTATGTATTTTGAACTCCTTCACAGCTGCACAGTTCTGTGAAATAGCTTTCAAAAATGTCACTTTGGTAATATAAAAATTGGTGCTATTGCTTTTTAATTTATTTTCCTGCTGAAATTTTATTATGAATGACTTCTGACTGCTTTCTTAAATCAGGTCTGCCACAGTGGTGGAAAGCATAAGCATTTTGTTTAAAAAGATTCAGCTCCTGGTAGTGGTTCATTCAGACTTGTATGTTTTGGTTGTTGAGGTTGTTGTTGTTCCTGGTTTGTTAAATGAAAAATAAAAAAGTATTCATGTAGAGAGAGGGAGGATATGCCATGGCCCAACGGAAGATAGAAAATGTATTTTTCGCGTTAGCCTTGGCATCTTCGCCTTCACAAGTGGTGGAGCGAAGCAACCACTTGTTTTCACCATGGCATTCAAGGTTAGGATCTCTGTACCCATGCCACAATAAAGACCCACCTCGGTAACCTTGGTGCCTTTTAATTTTAGCGGATCCCCAAGTCTCTAATAACCCGAACAGTGGAGGGGCTGCCATTGCAGCACTGAAATGCGAAAACAGTGATTTACATCTGCTCAGCATGGCTGCTTGGCGCATGTCTGCCTCCCTCACTGTTTTAGAGCAAGCCCCCTGATGGGAATCGAAAGATTAATTTTCTTTGGCCCAACAGGATAATTACTGATACTAATTAGACATAATTACTCGAATTTGATACACTTATTACTCCTGGTAATGGGGAAGCTTTCTTATAACAAAAATGTGTGGGGGGAGGGGAGGGGGAGATAAACTTTCTTTTCTCCCAATTTAAATAGTGCGTGTGTATTTTTTCCATGTTTGCTGAAAATACAAATAATGTAGGAAAAAAAAAACAGTTATAGTAGATTGAAATGTAGTAGTTTGTTATGTAATTTCTAAAAGACTTAGCTTTAATAGCTCTTGCACCTTTGTTATGTAAACAAAAAATAAAAAAAAGAAGAATTTTGTTTCTGGATGCAGAGTACCATCATATTGAGCATTTTTCTTTCTGAAAACTGTATTTTTTGTCTGAAATTAGAGCAATAGAGTAACAAGCCAACCTGCAATTAAAAATTAAATAAATACAATTACGTCTTGGAAACCATCCAAATCAAATGAACCGTTAATTGCAGCGTTTTGTTTCAAAGGGGGTCTGTTACAGCACCCATCTCTTCAAACAGGAAAAACACCCTTTGTGATGAAGCAAAGCCAAATTTAGGAGCTGGCTGCATTCAAGGGGTGTGGCACACAGCTTGTCAATCTCCATTCTTCCCCTCCACTGCCTGTGAAACAGGTTGTATTTCCTTGGGTGGTGGGTAGCTTAAAACATAATTAATTGCTTGCCTATATTTCACTTAATTTATGGCATTTGTTTTAATTGGCTGGTTCTGTTACGCAAATATTGAATTATAATTGGTCTAAATCTGCTTTTGTCTGGCTATAAGCTTATCTGGACAATCCTAAGTGGACAAGCCTTCTTCATTCCATTCAAATCATGGGGCAATGTGACCTTTCAACTCTGACAGGCCCACCTTCTCACACTCTTTATATGCAGAGTAGGTGGCGTTAGCAGATCATATTGTCACAAGATTTCAATGAAAGGAGCAAAGCTGTTTAGTCCTGGCACTCCTCAGAAAAGCTCAAAGCCAGGTAAAGGCAGATTTAGAGAAAAATGATAATAGGTTAGTATTGGAGCAACAGAAACCAGAATCACTCAATTATTTTAAACACCATAGAACAGGAAGGAAAATGGCATTTACATTTTCTCTTTCAATAAAAAAGGAACCAATATGTCCCTTTCGTAGACGGAATGAAATATTGTTTTAAATGTTCAGTTTCTTTTTTTAGTGGTAATAGTCCATTGGAAGACAGTATACATTAAAGGCAAAGTTATCTGCTACAGGTACAGTTAGCAAACCCATCTGAACTCACCAGCTGTGCTTTTGTATTTACATTTTCACTTGATGGAACTCTGCTCACAGTAGGAGTGCATGTGGATTAGGTTTTCTGTTCTCGTCTAGCTCATGTTTTTTTTTTTTCTTTTTTTGTAAGACCTTTTATTTTTCTAGTGTTATTTTCACCGCACGCGGTCAGGTGGTTCTCTTGGAGTTGAGGTTCAGCAGTGCTTCTGATGGGCAAGCTCTGGCCTCAGATCAGCAGTGCAGTTCATCTCCTAGGGTTACAAAAGAAACCTTTGCTGACCGAAAGAAGGTTGGACTCTTCCAGTTTGTTAGAGAGAGAAAGACAGTTAACTAGCATTCGATGCGAGGGACATTATCTGGATCTGAAAACCATTTACAGCTACAATAGAGTGGAACAGGATTTTACCAAGTGTTTGTTTTGTCTCTGGTCTCAAAAGAGGGCAAGAGTTCAGCAAAAGGTTGGTTCCCTAGGTTTAAAAATGATTTTTCCTGAGGCTATGGGTGGTGTTTTGGCTTAGATTATAAACTGCAAAAGTGGTGGTTGTTATACCAAGAGCTCTAATCTTCAGACCTCTTTAACACTGTTGTTTTTTCTATCTGCTACTCGCTCTGTAACTCTACTTGCATACCTTGCAGTATACTTGCCCACCTTTGCTTAACTAACCTTGCTACAAATACAATTTGGCGGTGGACTACCTATGTGTTAATCCTGCGATTTAAATGCACCAACAGTAGCTGGAATAGCTGAATGATATTTTCCTTTTCACTCATACTGTATTTGTATCCCAGATTCGCAGCCCTGTTCTTGCACTCATCCATGGCAATCCGATTTCTACTTTACAACCGAGATTCAATAACATAATATTGAATTCATGTTATCTGAGCACTACACTGCAACTTGCCATACTGCCACAACCTTGCTTGACCTCAATAACCCCTTTCCCTTTACTGCTTTACAGATTTGTACTAATTAAGATCAATATTGGTTAAATCTAGCGCAAATGCAATACAATTAAAATGTTTTAAATGTGCAGTGACTACTTAACTAACCTGTTACATATATTAATGAAAGCATAAAGGAATGCAATGGCCATGACATTATTCCAATCCCATGGGTGCTTAACAAACAGAAGTAGGTATGTTATTGCTGGTGAAGTATGCAAGCTGTAGGTATAAGCACAATAATGATAAGTAACATTGGTGCTCAAATGGCACACATACGTGTGATAGTGTAAACAATATGTACACAAAGGCTGACCTTCTTCGTTTCCGCTGCAGTGGGATTCAGTATGATGATAAAGAGCTGCCTTATAGTTGTTGTGCGGGTTAAATTAATTAATAAAGATTCTGAGGCAGCAGGGTGTAAAATGGTTGTGGCGCTCCTGATTGGTAAATGTAGAGTCTGTTAGTAGACGCTGGGAGAGATGGATGTGCCAGTCAGGGGGCTGAAGCAAGATAATTACCGTTCGGAGTGTATCTTGTTAATTAAGGGCTAATTAGAGAGCGAGTCAGAGGAATCATTTACACATGTACTGGTAATGATGAACATGAAAAAGGCAGTGGCATGGCAATTCAGAGAGACACAGGAACCGGGAGATAGAGAGACCAAGCAGAACTGATAGAAATGATTTGAAATTACCAGCTTTATCACCCAGCTTGTACCTGCCACTCGGTACAGAGCTTGTTTGTTTGTCATTTTTCTATAAAAAAAAAATTTATAATTTTTTTCAGGCTATCATTTGTAAGCAGTATATAATTCAGTTTAATGCGCATTGCATTTACAGAACAGTTAGCAATAATGTTTAAAATATATTTTGGGATTAAATTTGAGTAGTAGGCTTTGAGTGAGCAGGAAAAACAAAACAAAAAAACACCTACTAAACACACACTAGAGGGTTTCAACAGTGTCCATGAAGACCATGCAGACAGAAGCAACAGAGCAGAATCTAACATTCCAATCCGTCTTCTCGAGGTGCACCATGCACCACTCTGTCTTCAAGCTTGTACTGTTTGTTTCTTATGTGCATTGTGCAAAAAAACATTGTGCATAAAAAGCAAAACAAATATGTATCAGACAATTGCCAGGACATAATTCTTAGTTTACTGTATGTAGTTTATTTATGTATGTATTTTGGTAACTTATTGGGCAAAATCAGGTTCTACTTTTGTATGTTTAAAAAAAAAAAAAAAAGAGAGCCATAAACATTTTTACCTGTGAAATTCTACAAAAGAGGTCCAGTTTTTCAATATTGTGACGACTTCCATCCTAATGTAATACGCACTCCAGAACTCACTTAATCTTTTTTTTGTCTGGTTTCACAAACCCAGATTAGCACTAATCCTAGACTACCAAATGCTATGTTAAATAAGGTAGTCTAATATTAGGGCCAATAGGGTTATGTGAAACCAGCTGTTTATGTTTCACTATTGATTCATGATAGAACTGTGATAGAAATGACTGCCTGTTCACACACAGAAGACCTGACTATATCTAAACCTGTATGCCACATACAGAAAAAGAGAACAGTTAATACAGGTTTCTTTGTTGTGTTGTATTTTTTTTGGTGGTGGCTCTGTTCTTACTCTATGGAATTCTTGACAATACAACCCGTCTCCAATCTGGTACGTTCGGGACGCTGACGGTCACTCTCTCCTCTCTTCCTAACCAAGGGGCCCCCCATTCCACCAGCAGCAGCTCCCTGCAGTCAGAGCGCTCGGTCAGTGGCATCAACCTAGTGGCCTACAGCGCCAAGCCCGACGGGATGCACCAGCGCTCTTTCTCAGTGTCCAGTGCTGAGCAGTGGAACGAGGCCGTCATCACCCCCAGCAGCGGCACCGTCGCCGGTAAGGGACCCGAACCCTCTATCATCTTCATCACCATCCACATCTCTCCATGCCATCTTTTTGTTTGTTTTTGTTTCGGCGGCAAAATAGTGTCGGTAAACACATAATGTTGTGCTGTCTCAAACATACAGCCAGATCATGCACTAAAATTCTTATATGATTTTTTCTTTGTTTGTTTTTGTCAGCCTTTCTTATTTTAAAGACTGTTTCCACTGCTAATGCCCCAAATGGTTGGACATTAATCCACTTACTAATAATTCCTATAAAGTCTTGACTGTAAAGTGTTGAATTCTAACAACGAGGTATCCCAAAGCTGCTCCCATTATTGAATCAGTTTATTTTGTATCCAGGCAGCATCATTTTTTATCATACCATTTTTAAAGTGTAATGTTTTATGATATTTTTGATGACTAGTGGATACAAGTCATACTTTATAGATAGGGAAATATTTTGAGATATTTATGCATTAGATTTGTATAGCAGTACTGTTATAGGTGCAAGTAAAGCAACACCAAAGTATTCTTTCTGAGACCCTAATTAGATAGGTATCTGGTCTGGCTAAAGCTCCCTCCGATTTTAATTGAATCAAAGTCTTTCATTTCCCAACCTCTGTGAATGGGGACATTCTCTAATAGCTACAGGCTAATCAGCAAGGTAGTGGGTGTGTAGATGGTATACAGGAAGTATTAATAACCTAACCAAATCCAATTGTTGCATACTTGTATTTATACTCACACCATACAATTGATGTGCCACCCAAAATAGATGTTTGAAAAGATTATAAAGATGAATATAACTTTAATCTATATATACAACACAATACTGATCAGTTGCCTGTTTGCATAGAAATCCAGTTGCTACAGCTGCTTTCAGCATCTATTTCATTACCATTAAAAGGGTTTTAATTAGCAGGAGTCAAGCAAAGTGTGTCCTGTATTGTGTCTGTTCTTCCAGCAAGCCAGTCCACCCAGGGCAAGGAAGCCAGAATGTTCTTGTCTGCTTTTAATATATTCTCAGTCCTCTCCTGAGCCAGTGTACACAATGAAACAATGATGTAGAAACACGTTATCTGTTCATAGTCGAAATTGAGTCTTTAGAACATTCTAATAGCCAGTCGGTCTCCTATGTCTTTTCTCAGTTCAAAGTTTCTTCTAGAATATACAGTGCTAAACTGCCTTACTATTTAAGAAACTGTTTAGGTAAAGATTATTTTCCTTAAATAAATATAGTAAAGAATATAAAAGTAACCAATTAAAACACAGCTTACTTCTTTCTTAAAATTATCAATCTTTTAAACCAGAAAAACTAAATCAAAGCAAGATTGTCTTTCCTGCTTCAGGGAAATTCATTTTGTAGCCAGGTAAGAGAATTGTTTTTATAGTATTTTTTTTCTTTGTTTTTTTTTTTTTTTTTGTGTGTGTGTGGGGAGTTTAAGTGTAACCAAAAGATCCCCCAAATTGACATTTGTAAAATAAATGGAACATAAATAACAGACTGTTGTGTTAAACCTCAGCAGCTACTACTGTATATAATGAAGACCTTGAGCAAGACTTGTAGTTGAAATCTTTGTCTTTTTTTTAGTGTTTCTAAATGTACATCATAGAATGTTTTACTTATTAAACAATATCCAGTAACATTAAAATCACAGTACTAAATTATTGCTATTGTATTTGTGGTAATTTGTATTGTTAATATTTGCACAATAATTTTGAGATTAGGGGTTATTTCTTTTCCAGTCATTCTCCCTCCCTCACCCACTCTTTCTCTCTCTCACGCTATCATTTCAATGCAGCTGAGTGAATTAAAATAATAAATTTGCAGAGCGCAACCAGTTCTTCCAGAATTGGAAAATAAATGCTTTTCTGGCGACATTCATCACCGGTTATTTCAGTTGCTTTGTGGTTGGCAGTAAAAAAGCACTTAAATGCACATCAATGAAATAACAGTCATTTCCATGCATGTTTGCCCCCTTGTCGTTCTCATTAGTACCGCCCCTCCCTGCCAGGTCCCAGGGGTTTTTGCAGTTTAAAGAGTGCTCTTTATGATCATTGCCGGAGTCCGACCGTGCAGCCCGCGGTTTTGCAGACGAGAGAGGCTCTCATTTAGAACTGTGAGAAACTATCAATTTCACGAAGGATGATGCAGCGGCTCCATCATTCTCCCTCCCATCAGCTCCCCACTGAAACAGAATTAATCAGTTTGTTAGCACTCATCTTTTTTGGGGGGGAATGGTATGTGCTGTATGCGAGTGTGTGTACAAGTCCAGGGTTTTTTTTTCGGACTACATGCAGGTCGAGTAAATGTAGGTATCGTCTATTTTGTACACTGCAAATTGGTCTCTTGAAAACACTTTCATTTGGCTTTTCCAGGTTGACATTTTATTCTCAACACTGCTTTTACATATTGTGTGGAATTGCTCTTGTTAACTGGAAATACAGTAGCTGTTAGTATTGCATATATTTGGATTGAGTTGTTTTTATTGCAATCCTGTTTCAGACCAACTACAATGTCAATTGATTCTGACTGCTGGTGCCAGACAGACTCATTTCTGTTGTAGGTGCAGATTCGTGTTCCTGACTGTCAGTACTGTGTTGAATATAGAAGTTATGTAGAGCTCATTACACTGAATTACCCTTTAGTGACGGGGTATGTAGGTGTACTTCAACACACAAAAGCACACTGTCTTGGTTTGTTGCATATGTCACCTAGTCCTGGGACTACTGATCTGGGTTGGGGTCTGAGAGAATTGGGCACGGTAGAAAATCAATTGTGCTTTTTTTGGGGTCATCTTTTTTGGCACCAAGATGGGTGGTTGCCTTTTGATGGAGTGTAAAAATTGGGATCCATGCCACACTTAGGTAAACCGGAGAATGCAACTTAACAGAACCAGTGACATTGGTGGGTAACCAGACCTGGTAGGGAATGGTAGGTCACCCAGTCCCATCTCTAATTACATGTTGTAGTGGAGAAGGGGGCTAATATTATCCCCTGGAAAAGAATTGTGTTCCTGGGGATACATAGTCAAGGCATAAGTGTGTGTGTGTTTTTTATTTTTATTTTTTTAGATTTATCGTTATAACTGTTAATCCTATTGTAATAAAACTTGGTGTGGACATTCTTAGCCAATGCTCTTGATGCTCACGGTGCCATACCTTGGCATAAATTCTGGATCTGTTGGGCTAATGGATGTCTTCAGAACTAAAGTTTGATGAAGCTTTGCAAGAATATACTTTTACTATAATTGTTAGTCATATATTTTGTATGGTATGGACACCTAAACAGAGCACAGGAATGTTCGAGGTTGTGGTATCTCGGGGATGTTCCAGCAATGTGTCTGAAAATGATTTCCTTCAATTGATATTTTGTCTGCGTTATCAGTTACACATTTATCTTTTTGTAGCTGTTAAATCACAAAAATGAAGATAGGACCACCCCTAACACATTCCTCTTTTGATTAATTTAACCATTTGATTATCTTTACTTGCCCTGCTAGCTCTGTACTGGTGCAGGGAAGCCCTCCATTCTGTGTCTCGGTTAAGGCTGAAAGCTATGGGTTTTGAATTTTGTTTCTGGTTTCTAATGAAATTTGACATTTCGTGATGAGGGAGCAGCAGTGCGGGGATCAGGGCTTGATTACCGAGCTCTAATTGACGATAATTAGGGGAGCCTGTGATTGTGATTGTTTCTAATTTTGCTATTAATTGTAATGAACGATTTGATTGAGGATACATTTGGTACAGTGCTGAGGGCATAGATTTATTCATCTCCGCACTCAATCCCTCTTGAATTACTCGGAGTGGAATATCTCTATCCAGCCTCCTGAAATGTATTACAGTAGCAGTCCTCTCTCTTATTTCCTTTCTTCATCACAAAACTCGTTTGCGCTATAATCAGCCTGCTGTATAATAAGGCCTTGTAATCACAGGTCACCCTAAGGCAAATATCTCGACACATCAACTGCATGTATTGCACTGATTGAAATTGTTTGATGGAAATGTTTCAGGCTACGAACTGTATTATTATGTACTAGATTGTGAATAGTTTTACCATGTAACGAATAAATGACATGTGCTACATTTAGAAGTGCTGTAGTAGGTACGATACGAGGTGAAAAGAAAAGGTGAATGTCCAGACATGCAAGTCTTTGTATTGTACTATACACCAGCACAACATTTTGTTAGTTTTAATATTAAACACCAGAAAGTGGACTAGCAGACATCTCCTGTGTGTGGTCTGCTCTGGGGAAAGTTGCAAACAGCAGAGTTCTTTTGCCAAATATAAAAGCTTAGAATTGATAATTAAAGTGTTTGACACTGTCCTCCTTGGAGATTTCCCCTCTTTCACCCGAAGCCACATTAAATAAATGTAGTTTGACACACTACAACAAGCCCTTTATGCTTAACCATAAGGTGGGGAGTTGCGGGTAGTGGCAGGACAGACGTTGGAGGGGGATGGGGTTCAGTCAGGCCTTGCGCCCCCAGCTGTCTCTGGCAGCTAATGACATCTGGGGGTGGGGGATAAAATTAGACCAGACACCCCAATTAGTGTTGATTTGGAAACCGATACATGTATAAGGGGCCTTTTAGGAATCTGAAAAACAGATTGGTAGTAACATGTATATTAAAGTTTTACAGTAAGTGTTAGTAATTCAGATTAATTCAGTGTATACATACAGTTGTAGTCAAAGTTTACAAACCCCAATGGAAATTTATAATTTGTAGAAATTTCTCAAACAAATAATTTTATATGAAAAATCTTTTGTAGCAAAAGTTTTGCTTTTGTGGATGAGGAAAAAAGTTACAAGAAATAGATGTCTACAATTATTGATTTCAGCATTTCTTTTTTTTTTTTTTTTTGCAAAACTGCAAAAATGCTATTTCAAAAGTATTCATACCCTGACAAGGAAAATGAAATGAATAGCTAGTTGAGGCACCTTTAGCAATAATAACTAAATCCCTGTGTAAATCATTATTCTTAAGAAATAAAAATAAATTATTTCATAATTATTATTTGTATTTCATACAAAAAAAACTCATTAACAAAACTGTACAGCTCTGCTATGTGCGTGCGTGTACAATGCACAAGGGCTGTGCAGTGATTATGTGATGTGACTATATGCAATCTAGGCTGGAAATTTAAAGTATTATACACTGTAAACAAGAAAATGGATGTCTCTAACAAGGCAAAAAATGTGTCTGCAGCAGATCATGTAAAGCAGTATCCAGCAGGAGTTTTACACAGTGATGGATGTAAGCTCTTCTGTACGTCCTGCAACCTCACCCCAACTCGAACCGTGTCCCCTCGTACACAGTGTTATTGTTGACCATGCTTACGTTACATGTTACTGTAGATCACTATCGAGAATCTTGTTGACATGCATTTAGATTCAACTATTCACTGAAAGAGAAAGGTGTAAATGCATAGCAGTACTGCGACTGCTTTACTTGAAAAGAAACAAAAAATGATAACTTCCATGTTCCAAAAGTCCACTGAAAACCGCAAAGCATGAAACACATTACATTTTGACCTGACAGGCGTTTGTTTGCACAGATATCCCTCTTGAAAAACTGGACAACCAAATGTTAAATTCTTCAGACTGAGTGTATCAAATGGTGTAGTGATTGCTTCATCAGCCCAGCTGAGACGTGAATACTTATCTAAAGTTGTCGAGTATCACAAGCAGGAGATTATGGAATTGGTAAAACAGTCTGGTTGCTTGTCAGTGGTCACTGACGAGTCGACTGATGCCCAAGATCAGTATGCGTTACACATTTTATTTGTTTTTCAAGACCTAAATGGTGAAAATGCATCTGACGTACTAGAACTGAAAGCTGTCCTTGCAGATACACTTTATCTACAGGCTGTTAATTACAACACCGTTTCACAAGCTATTGTAAAGTGCTTGAATAACTATTATGTTGATTTTGATGATGTCAGTGCACTTATCTCTATTTGATGTTTAAAATAGATAATAATCTGTACACATAATTTATAAAATAGTTCCGTGCACATTCCGCGAAATACGATACTTTACCTGTGATGCTGCCGTGAATTTTAAAGAAAATGTCTGCGATTTTCACAGGGCCTTAATAACCTCTTTTAAAGGATTAGGATATTTGTCGGTGTTAGTGAATGGTCAAAAATTCTTTAGTGATTTTTTTGACCATTCCCAATGCAAAATTGTTCCCGTTCATTCAAATTCTGAGGATTTCTCTTGTGTACAGCCTTCTTCAACTCATACCAAAGACTCTCAATCAGATTTAGATCGGGACTTTGACTAGGCCATTCCAGGACCTTGATTATATTCTTCTTTTAATCATTCTGAAGTAGATTTTGATGTGTGCTTTGGATCGTCATTGTGTTGGAATGTCCAGTTGCACTTTAACCAAGTTTTGTAGCGGAGGGTTTCAGGTGACTGGCCAATATCTTTTGATGTGCTATGGAATCCATTTACCATGTATTGGAACTAAATTTCCTGTGCCATTAGAGGAAAAGCAGCCCCATAGAAGGATATTATCACCTCCATGCTTGACAGTAGGTATGCTCGATTTTTGTTTCATCACTCCACAAAACCTTTGACCAGAACTCATATCCATCATTCAAATGCTGTTTTGCAAACTTTTAAGTGATTGTCCTTGTGACGTTTTCTTAAGAGTGGCTTTTTCCTTGGCCTGCGACCATTGAGACCTTCACCATGCAATACTCGACCTATGGTTGAAATGGAAACCCCAGTCCCACTTGCAGCCAATTCACTTTGAATATCTTTAGCAGTCAATCTCAGATTGTTATTAACCTTCCTCACAATTATTCTACTTGTTCTTGGTGAAAGAACCTTCTTTCTTCTAGACCGAGGGAGCGTTGTGACAGTACCATGAGTCTTGTACTTGGTAATAGAAATTGTTGATATTGGGATACTCAGATGCTTGAAAATCTTCTTTTATCCTTCTCCAGTTTTATGACAATAAATAATTTCAGAAAGATCTTTACTTTTTCCCATATTGACTTATTGGTAATGACAGCAATCATCCTATGCCTAACCCTTTTATACTCTCTAAGAATGTTCATCTACAATCCAGCATTTTCTAGACTTTTCTAGAATTAGGCTCTGCATTATCACATTGAAATTTCTAGCACCTTGTAGACAATACTATCATAGCATCAAAGGGTATGAATACTTTTGAAATGAGCATTTTTGTAGTATTTTGCACCAAAAAAAATTGCTGAAATAAATAATTGTAACTTTTTATTTCTTGTAATTTTTTTTCCTCATCCACAAAAGAAAAACGTTTGCTACAAAAGGTTTTACCTAATTCTGTTTGAGAAATTTCTAGAAATTATAAATTGCCGTTGGGGTATGTAACCTTTTGACTACAAGTGTGTGTCTCTCTCTCTCTCTCTCTCTCTCTCTCTCTCTCTCTCTCTCTCTCTCTCTCTCTCTCTCTCTCTCTCTCTCTCTCTCTCTCTCTCTCTCTATATATATATATATATATATATATATATATATATAAAATATCTGTGTGTGTGTAATATACAGTACTGTGCAAAAGTTTTAGGCAGGTGTGAAAAAATGCTGTAAAGTAAGAATGCTTTCAAAATAGACATGTTAATAGATTATATTTATCAATTAACTAAATGCAAAGTGAGTGAACAGAAGAAAAATCTAAATCAAATCCATATTTGGTGTGACAACCCTTTGCCTTCAAAACAGCATCAATTCTTCTAGGGTCACTTGCACAAAGTCAGGGATTTTGTAGGCATATAGTCAGGTGTATGATTTAACAATTATACCAAACAGGTGCTAATGATCATCAATTCAATATGTAGGTTGAAACACAATCATTAACTGAAACAGAAACAGCTGTGTAGGAGGAATAAAACTGGGTGAGGAACAGCCAAACTCAGCTAACAAGGTGAGGTTGCTGAAGACAGTTTACTGTCAAAAGTCATACACCATGGCAAGACTGAGCACAGCAACAAGACACAAGGTAGTTATACTGCATCAGCAAGGTCTCTCCCAGGCAGAAATTTCAAGGCAGACAGGGGTTTCCAGATGTGCTGTCCAAGCTCTTTGAAGAAGCACAAAGAAACGGGCAACGTTGAGGACCGTGAGACGCAGTGGTCGGCCAAGGAAACTTACTGCAGCAGATGAAAGACACATCATGCTTACTTCCCTTCGCAATCGAAGATGTCCAGCAGTGCCATCAGCTCAGAACTGGCAGAAAACAGTGGGACCCTGGTACACCCATCTACTGTCCTGAGAAGTCCGGTCAGAAGTGGCCTTCATGGAAGACTTGCAGCCAAAAAGCCATACCTCCGACGTGGAAACAAGGCCAGCGACTCAACTATGCACCGAAAACACAGGAACTGGGGTGCAGAAAAATGGCAGCAGGTGCTCTGGACTGATGAGTCAAAATTTGAAATATTTGGCTGTAGCAGAAGGCAGTTTGTTCGCCGAAGGGCTGGAGAGCGTACACAAATGAGTGTCTGCAGGCAACAGTGAAGCATGGTGGAGGTTCCTTGCAAGTTTGGGGCTGCATTTCTGCAAATGGAGTTGGGGATTTGGTCAGAATTAATGGTCTCCTCAATGCTGAGAAGTACAGGCAGATACTTATCCATCATGCAATACCATCAGAGAGGCATCTGATTGGCCCCAAATTCATTCTGCAGCATGACAACGACCCCAAACATACAGCGAAAGTCATTAAGAACTATCTTCAGCGTAAAGAAGAACAAGGAGTCCTGGAAGTGATGGTATGGCCCCCACAGAGCCCTGATCTCAACATCGTCGAGTCTGTCTGGGATTACATGAAGAGAGAGAAGCAACTGAGGCTGCCTAAATCCACAGAAGAACTGTGGTTAGTTCTCCAAGATGTTTGGGCCAACCTACCTGCCGAGTTCCTTCAAAAACTGTGTGCAAGTGTACCTAGAAGAATTGATGCTTGATGCTGTTTTGAAGGCAAAGGGTGGTCACACCAAATATGGATTTGATTTAGATTTTTCTTCTGTTCACTCACTTTGCATTTAGTTAATTGATAAATATAATCTATTAACATGTCTATTTTTGAAAGCATTCTTACTTTACAGCATTTTTTCACACCTGCCTAAAACTTTTGCACAGTACTGTATATATATATATATATATATATATATATATAATATATATATATATATATATATATATTATTTTTTTTTTTATTAGTCCTGGGATAAATATCCAAATGAATATTTTTTTGACATGTATTCGCCGGAAATGACAAAAATGCCTTGCACTTATTTGCCACCTCACCAGAAGCTGCGTGACAGTTTAAAAAATGGCAAATGAAAAAGAGCTCAGTGTGATATGTGAGATTAATATATAAATTTTTTTTTAAAAAACACAAGATTGACACAGCAGCTCTTGAGCCTCTATTTAAAAGTATTAGACAGCAGAATGTAAACAAACCAGATTATGCTTGAGCATGCTTAGTGATCTCTATGGAAAGTCATCTGGGTCAAAAACGCGTTGTGCTGCTTTAGAGCGAGTCAGAATCTCATGGGACAGAAAAAAAGGCAAGCACGTCATTCTGAAATGCCTGTAGTGATTTTTATATAGATTTTATATATTTATTTTTTTGTTGCAACTTTATGTGGAATGTAATAAACGAGAACCAAAACAGTGACTCTTTTCCCCTTCATTTTACAATGCCATTTCCATGTTTTGTTTTATTTGAAGTTTTTACAGTTAAATTTCAGTTTGCTTCCGCTACAAAAAGGCACAAGTAAACCTCATGTTGTTATTTTATGAAAACGTGTCTATGGTCACCATTTACTGTGAAGAAACTGCAATGGCAAAGAATGAAAAAGTAAATAGATAAAATATGGGGTCAACTTTATGTACTATTTATTTTGGAAATGCAGAAAAATATGAAAACACACGCAGATAAAGGCAACAAACTGTGCTTACAATCCCATCTCGTTGTCATGCGGATGGTCTACTGTTAGTATATAACAATATACACAGACAGAGATTGTTTAAACTACTATGTGGCATAGAGTTCATAAAAATGTACCAAAATGCACATCCCTGGAGTTTATTAGCCTTTGTGTTAACAATAGTTTAGTATTTGATAGATGGGAGGCAAACTTTTGGGCATGTGCGTTTCAGGAACGCACGAACAGAAAAGCTAGCGTGACCTGTGTGTGTGTGTGTGTGTGTGTGTGTGTGTAAACAAGCCTTTCTCTTTACTACTTTAAACTGTGTTCTAAGTTTAAGCACTGTAGAAATACATTTCTAAAACTGCGTTCTTGAAAAATACGTAATTTGATTTTGCTGAGCTCCCTGAATATCTGCAATATAATTTATTTGTTTGCTCTGAAAACAATAGAACATTGGTCACCTTAATAATTTTGAGTTTACTGAAAACAAAAATAAATGAAAAGAATAATCATGTAATTTATAATCATACTTTTAGAGCTTCTTAATTCATATCAGAAAGTCGCTGTGTGATTAAATATTCTGTGCTTACTCCACTCATTCCCAGCACACGCCATCACTGTTTGCAAGCAACGTCAATGAATTCACCTGGCAAATTCAGGGTAAAACTAGACACAAATCTAAAATCGAAAATTGCCTACCATCAAACAGGCAGATATATCAGACTGATATGATGGAAGGACTGATTTGATAGCAAAAAAAAGAACAGTATCATTTAATACCACTTCATTTACCAAAATGCTCTGGTCCTGTCTTGAGCAAAGACAGACAGTTGAGCCAAATTGTGTGGTGACGTAAAATACTTAACTCGTTTCACCTATTCTGGATTTGAACCAAGGCCTTCAGAAGTAAAAAGCATGAAAGACCTGCCACTTCACCTACCCCTGGCTCTTATAAAATGAGAATATAAAGTGGCATTAATAAGTTTAACAGGCAGTATAAATTAACTGCTCATCGTAGGGCACAATGATGTAGATTTAAACGAGGAGTCGTCATGTAACTGTTCCCTGTTATATATAAGCAGAGCTTTTTGATAGGAGTTTGGCTTTCTGCTTTAAAGGAACAGTCCATGTCCCTAGCCCCAAGCATCTCCTTTTAAATGGCCATTGTAGTTATGGGTAGAAGCAACAGGACATGTTCTGGGAGACTGAGGGGCTGTAACTTGGCCGTACTGTAAGGGAAGTAATTTCCAAATAAGTAACTTGCAGGAAGAAACTTCTGTTGTTTCACAAAGCTACTAATGAAGCCTGACCAACAGCAAGCACATCCCAGACTATGATGTATCCAAGCACTCCGAATTTACTATTGAAACAGCAGTCGTAGAGCTGCAGAAAGTATTTTAGATTTCTCTTAGCCCCCAGATAAGCAGCATGGCCTGTAGCTGTGGGTGCTCTGGGATTGTCCACCTTTTGGTCTGCTGTCCCCTGCTGTGCCCAGCTCACTTTTAAAGATAGGAACCGGCTCTGCTGTCAGAATAACTAATGGCCAAATTAGGGATGATATTGTGCACGGACTGATAGCAACGATCACATTAATTATGAAATGTGCATCCATTGGGATGTAACCCCCTTCTTTCACCCGAAGCCACATTAAATAAATGTAGTTTGACACACTACAACAAACCTTTTATGTTAAACAATAAAGAGCTGCCAGTGTCGTGCTGGGGCTTAGCAGACCAATGTGGGTGCGATTCATTTGGCCTTCCTGCCCCCAGCTGTCTGTGAAACCTAATGACTGTCCTAAGGGTGTACTGGAGCTCCCTCAGCTCTGTCACAGGCACGATGGTTGTGATGATGCAACCCCCCCTCCTGAACTGGGGAGCAGGTTAATATCACATTTATAAAATCACTTACAAGAGGCATCACCTGCATCCTGTCCTCTACCCTTTGTGACAGAAAGCTTTCCCCTCAGCTACCAACATACCCATTTATTACCAAGCGTGGCGCGTACCCCAGATCTCTGACAGCCTTTCTAATGACTCCAGCTTTTTTCTTTTATTTTTGTTTTATTATCCCCATATTGATGGCCTAAAGCAAACATAGTTCAAGTCAGTTTTTTTTTTTTTTCCAGGCCTCTTTTTTATTTTATTTGACCAACTTGTCATAAAATGTACTCAAGCTTCAAAATTCAAACACATATAAAAAAATAAAAAATAAATTAGCATATTGTAGTCAGTTATATGGTGTGGTTAATAATTAGTGAGACTGTGTGAAGTGTATAGCCAACAAGTTATTCAAATCGGTCTTATTTTGACCACTTCAATGGTGCCATGTTGTAACCAACAGATATTCAAGCATGTTGTTGATTCTGACAACATGCATCACATATCAAAACCATTGTAATACCATGTATATTTCTTGTATAACTGGAATGACTTTAAGGGCTATACATAATCATTTAGCATTGTTGGCATTTGATCTCTGATTAGGATTTTGGCCAGAACAGAATAATATTGCTAGTGCAAACATGCAGCAAGAAAATTGAATTTAAAACCTAGGTTAGCACACCTTTTAAGACAGTCTTTATCACATATGCAATATTTCACTGAATTCTTCTGATGTTTTCACAGCTAATGGGACAGCAGACTCTCTGTGCTCCAGCCCCATTGTGTCAAGCACAAATAGCCCAAAGCTGGAGCCTCCACCGTCGCCCCACGCCAGCCGCAAGAAACACAGGCGAAAAAAGAGCACGGGGGCAACAAAACCAGACGGTCCCGCGACGGGCAACGAAGGTAGGCAGTGGGATAGAGGAAGCAGCTTCAACTTCACTCCCTGGCCCACGTTTTTAGCTGCTGCAGTTGAAAACGGCTTTGATTTGAGAATCACCAGCTCATTCGAGCTTTAGAATGGCAAAGGCTGCCATCCGTGCTTTCTAGAAGTATCCCAGGCTGTGTTCTGGGGCTTTGAAATGGGTCTGTACGGAAAGGCCTGAATCGGGTGTGCTTAGCTTGTGATGAAAGTATTGTTTGCACAGTATAGTTCTACTAAACATAATTACAGAAATCAAGTAAGGTCAAGTTTGTGCCTTGGCAAACACTACAACCACAGTTATGGGGACTAAATACATTGGAAAATAAGTAATATATTTGGATTTCTGCTCACAGGAATTACAGCATAACTACTATCTGTTCTGATTTTTAATTTTTTTACTCACAATCACTGGGCTTGTATAACTACCAAGAGCAAAGCATTTGCTATATTTAAAATATACCCCCCCCCAGGCTGTTATCCTTTACAGAGGCCATTTTGCCCATTTAATACTCTTCCAGTTCCTAACGACTGATTGATTCCCAAAGTCTGGTCTTTAAAGGATCACAAGTTCACAATAATTTAGCATCAACAATGTGGCTTGGGAACCCATTCCATGCACACATCACTCCTCCTGTCATATTCTAAGTCTGTCGCCATTTAATTTCCAGCGGTGTCCTCTGGCCCTGGTTTCTGAGCTGAGCGCCCTGCCCTTCTTATTAAGGAGCTCCTGCTACTATTCTAATACTATAGGGCAAATCATCCTCATTCTAATTAGTTTAACCATTTAAGAGTTTTCCAGTTAACAAATGTTTCAGCCAGAGCCCTCAGTGTCATTTTTTTTAAAACTTCAGTATTGATTCCCATAAAGGAGGCACAGAGAAGACCCCACATCCAGGTAATTAAATAGTACACAAATTAAAATAAAAACCGAAAGGCTATATGGTACTTCCTCAGGGTAGAGTGAGTATAAATTATTTCTCCTCAAGTTCCCACCATGTCAGCCTCATGACTTTGTATTGTATGTGAGTCGTTGTGAAGAGTTCAGCTGCTTCCCGCTCCCATTATCTTCGCTGATTAGATTAGTCTCACTCTTTTCTTCCTGCCTGCCCGCCTGAACGTGGGGCTAGAATAGGAGTCGGACAAAACAATTTCAGCATCAATCGAGGAGAGGGGATAAGGAGTGAATGGAGGGATCCTTTATGTTCGAGACTTTGCCAGGTTAATCGCAGTGACAGATCACAAATGTATCTGACAGAATCAGAGGGGTAGCAATGTGTTCACACAGGTGATGACGAGATTAGTTATGGATTATTTATGGATTAAGGGTTGGTAGCTACTGCTGCTACAAGGTGTGTTTTTGTGTTTGTTTTAAAGCAAACTGAGCAGCCGAGTGCAATATTTGAAACTGGTCAAGTGCCATTTGAAGTCTGTACACATTCTTTTCATCTTTTAGTGAGGAATGGGAGCTGCAGATCTAAAGGCAAGGAATCATGTACCAGTTACTAATTTGATTTGGAGAAATGAGAGATTAGGAAAGCCTGTCATTTTACAGTGGCTTCCATGCATAGTCTCATTTATTATTAAAAAGAAAAGAAAAATACAAATATATATTTCTTTTACTACTAAAAATCTAAACTTAGTCTTACCGATATTAAAAACTTATTTGCAAAAAATGTGAATGAAAATTAAACAGCCAGCCGGCTGGCCCCAGACCTGCAGTAGACGATGTGTTTTTAGACAAACACATTTATAAAATATGATCATATTAGGTTAGTTTTATAATGCCTTCTAATATTCACATGTTCTATGAAATTGTTTAGTGATTGTAGTTGACGCTGTAAATGAGGTGGTCTCCTAGACTCCCCTGGTTTCTATAGTACAGTTTTTAGAAACTCGATGCATGTACTGAGTTGCTGCCTGGTACTAGTGCCAGTTCTGCAATTTAGACTTTGTCGGTCATGGCTGCCTGCATTGCTGTGACGTTAAGGACAAGAAGTAGATATATATATATATATATATATATATATATATATATATATATATATATATATATATATATATATATATATATATATATAAAACAAATTAAGAAACTTCTACAACATTAAGCATGAATAGCTAACATTTTTATTCACAAAGTTGGAGTTATTTAAAGACCTATTTTTTCAAAGTCAAATTTTAAGTGCAGTGGCACAATCCCAATAGTGGCTTTTTTAAACACAAAGTTTCAGATAGAACTCTGTGCTATTATTCAATGTTATCATTGTATAAAATGCCAAATAACATCAGCTGTCTTTTACCATATTTCTTGTTTGCTTTGTTGTTAATATTATTCTGTGTAGAACACATGCAGGGCTACCTTAACTACAAGCATAGCTGCCTTTTAAATAACTCCCAGTTTAAAGCTTTTGAACTTGAATATATATATATTCTGACTGGAAAGATTTATTTTCATTGAATTTCATTATACTTTGAACTAATAACTGACACCCAATTAAATGTTTTTTCTACATTTTCCCACATTTCAGGTTTTTTTTTTATTTGAATACTAGTTTTGTCTGTAAATAATCTGAAAAAAAACATAATTAGATTTATATCTATCCATATGTTACAATACTAAATACATTTTGCAATCCAAAATAAATTAAGTTTATGTATTTACTAAAATATAATCAGCACTTTATTCAGAATTCTGGGATCTTTAGTCCATTTTTTTTATAAATATCCCATTAGTATCTGCATGTCTGTTCTGGTGAGCGATCCCAGAATACAGACATATTGCTTAAATATCTGAGTCACTCGTCCGTAAAATCCCCAGGTTGTCTGTCTGTAACAAAAGAAAAAAAAGAAAGGTGGTTAGATCTTTGAATAAATTGCTATCAGTTTATCTCATTTACGAGGTAATCAAAGCCAGAGAATGCACAGAGAAATTGAATTTTAGTTGTTTTGAAGTATCATAAATCAAAGGAGCTGTTGCGTTTTAAAAAAAAAAATAAAATAAATAAATAAAAATGTTGCCGTGTTAATGGGGATGTGCCAAGACATGCGAGGGAGCCTCTGAAAAGTTACTACATCAGCACAAAATTGAGATGATCTAAAAAAAATGTCACTTATTCAGTTTGATACTTATAATACATGTAGCAGCAAATTTGTGCATTTTTTACACTACTACTTTTTAATTCAGACTTGACCACACACACACATCAAGGTCTTACCTCTTATAAAAAGTAGACAACTATTTATTTGATCCATTAAAACCGGCTGGAACCTGTTTAACCCAGAGGAAACAACCACACCTGGAGTTCCAGCCCTAAAAGGACAGTTTGTGGTTGTAGTCTGAAAACTGTGGGACTGTCATAGCACCCTGTGTTTCTGCTATATATATGTATTTGTTTTCTATTTCCTGAACTTGAAAAATCATATGATATTGTGACCTTTTCAACTCTGTGACAAAAAGAACAAAACCATACAGGCCTGCCAGCAAGCTGGCAGGCATGGAGATTGAAGAAAACACAAAACTGATTTTAAAAAATAAACAAATAAATAAATAAATCGGTTCATGTACTGTTACAAGCCTGCTATTCCAAGACTGAGCTCTTATTCCAACAAACGGCCTCCCAGTCTCAACTTTTCACCTGTAACCTATGTAACATCGGTCTGCAGTGAACACTACTGATGGCCGTCAATTCAGTACATATCCCCAAAGAGATTCCCTTTGGTCTTTGTTATTGCTAAATGTTCATTGGCATTTGTGTCATATCTGACCTATAGGCTAATCCAGACCCTTAGTCCTGCCTTCATAGTCAAGTAATATCTATACAGTATGAACTGCACTTCTTGATTTAATATTGAAATATGATTTAACGTTTACCTCTCAGTCATGCACCTTGTAGACATCCCCTAATCCCTGTTCCCCTGTCATAGCCGGAGCTCCCAGGGATAATGAACTTCTCATGTGCTTAAAGAATGATGCAGGATGCATGGCGAGACCGCTGACAGCCCCTTAATGTGTTTCGCAGCGGCCGCCCAATGATGGGCTTTTGTCTTCGTTTTTTAGGTCTAAAACCCACAGGAAAATTGATGGCCGATAAAGAGTTTTGTTCTGGGGCGGCGTCTGTGATTAATGCCAACTGTCAGGGACTGTCATTAATGTATTTCTTTTAAAAAGTGTGTAAAATGTTCATTGTTTTGTGCATTTTACAGCACTGTATTGAAGTGCGGGTGTTTGAGTTAGAGGGAGAGAACACGTTTAGATGGACAGGTTTGCAAATGAATGACAGTATTCACATATATTATTTAGCCCCAGATAGAGAATTGAGGTGATTTTGTTGCAGTAACAGAAATGTAAGTACAAAATAAGTTTACTACTGAGCGTGTTTTAACGATGTTAGATTACATTTAATTTCCTAAACGTTTAAACTTTAATATTAAACACTTTTAACTGTTTAAACATTTTAATTTGAACATATTTTAAATGTTGGTAACCACTCAGATAACCCATAACAAGAAACACTGCAACACTGCAACAATCACTGTGATAGTATAGACTACGATAGTATGTACAACACTAATGTGTATTTGGATTATATATAAATAAATACTGAAAAATAAATAAATATTTTTACACTGTATAGTTACTATTCTATAAGCATGAAGGGAAAATCTATATTTCACATGCATATTTCTAGTAACGTTAAGACAAAATGCTTAACATTTTACATTTTGATCACTTTTAAACTCTAAACTATTGCCACACCTAGTTCTGTTTGTTTTGCAAGATTAGAGTCCTGGAGTTGATGATGCTTGTATGCAGTACCTAGAGTATACTGTTGTATGTGGAGACTTCAGATAGTGACATGAATGTGTTGCAAGGTCATGTAAATTATGGTGATAGCATCTTGAGCCATTAAGTTTGACTAAGAAGATCAAGCGGAGAGGTGACTTGGAATGGAGCCACTATATTGAACACAGGCAGTGCCGTATACTAGCACTGTGTGTTGTGGCTAGTATTCAGGCAGAATTCAGCTATGCTGCCTGCACAGTCATACACCCTGCTCTGCCGGAGGTCTGAGCTAACCCTTCTTGATGGGGATATCTAATCCCAGTGTAAACCCCAGGATTATCCCATATTAGTGAGGATCATACCCATTGTTCCTGGAGCTCGATAGCTATATCCCTTCAGTGTTTTATCAATAGGCCCTTTTCAAAGCCCAGGCTTTGGCATGTACTGAAACAGCTCTTCTCTTAGTTTGATTTAGTGTCAAGTTGTTTGTTTTTGTTTCAGCAAATCATGTTAACGTTCTTTTTTTTTAAATTTTCTTTGTCTTGCTTTTTTCTTTTTTTTCTCATTGTCTTTCTTTCTGCTCTTGTACTTTCACTCTGATGAAGACACGAACCAGAACTTTTCTAAAAGGTTTACATTAGAACTTGATTTTTTAGATGTCGAACTGAACAGAATTGTAACAAAAAGTATGCCTGGTAATATATAAGCGTTAATGCCTGTATGTATGTATGTATGTATGTCCCAGTAGCTTTGAGACATCTACCAGTAGGATAATGACTGCTCTCTCTGGATCCTCATTGGCTGACCAGATCCGGTCTATATGTAATGCTCTCTGTTTTCTGATCATGCAAATAGACTAATGTGCTTATGTATAGGTTGTGTGCTTATACGCAATTGCACTTCTCTTCAGCTGTAGAGGTGCTTTCTTCGGAGACAGGTGCATAGGCTTATACATAAAACCAAATGAGTGATTGCATTGTATACAGTGTATACCTAAGTATAGGCGCCTGCTCCTATTTGTATGGTTATGTGGTCCTGGTGCTCTCCTGTTCAGGGGTCCCTTGGGGATCTGCTATTTAAGAATTCAGTGTGCTTGGAAGGGAAATGTTAAGATCCATCTGATTTCATTATTCCCTTGGAAGGGTGATGCAACCAAAGACACTCATCCTTAAGAATACCAGCTGTTTGAAAACAGATGTCAACAGCTGTATAACAGAAATAAATGCAAAGATGACTTTACTGAACCTGCTATAGAGTTTGTATTGGTTTGTCAGCTTGAATAGCGAAGATGTATTTAAAAAGTACCTCCCATTATAACCAGTTGCAACAAAGAGGCTTGTATCTCAGTTAACATCTACAGTATAATTTTTTTTTGTGTGCTATGTGTGATTGCTCAGCCACATACCCCTACTGCCTCCAGAAAGCCTCCACACTGGCCCCAGTCCTTGCCAAGACCATGAGCCTAATTCAGGATTAGATTATTCTAATGATGGGTGCTTATCTCAACACTTTGTTTTGTCAATCCTCTATTTGTTCTCATTTCACAAATCTCTCCCTAGAGCCTGAGCCTCTGATTGCGCGACTGGGTGAGGAAAAGATTTGCCGTCACTGCGTGCAAGTGCATCAGAGTTAAAAGTGCTATTTTTTTTTTTTTTAATTCTTTGCTTCTTTGTCTGCTTGTGTGTGTTGTGTGTTTTCTTTGCAATTCTTTCCTATTTTGCTGGAGTATCCCTGAGGACTGACTGTGTATATAATGGCCCTGTCCTGATTGCACTAATACAGGTTAGGAATATTGGGTTTAATGATCTGCAAAATGAGGATGCAGCGCTCTGACATTTATGAATGACGCTCTCTTTGTTTGTTCTACTGAACAGGGTGTTAATTTGCAGAATTCAGAAACACCGCTCCATATAATGACCTGATATATGTACACCCTCCTAACTGAAAATAAATTATACAACTGGTCGCCCCCATACAACCAGCCTACCAACCAGACACACGCCTTACAAAAATAAGGATCATACACCTTCAGGACAAACAGGATTTCAGATGATTTTTCTATCTTTTGGGATATCACTCAGCTGTCAGTTGGAGGACTACTGAAATTTGAATTAGTTTCCCCAGGATAGTCCAGCTGGGTGCTGCATCTTTATACAGTGCTCTCCCCAGTTAGCCTCTGTTTCTAAGATGTTACCTTATAGAGGTAATAATCAGAGCGAGGAAAGAAGGCTTTGAATTAAGGTATAAAGTTAAAATATAGGTATTTACTGTGTGTGATCTCCCCTAAAACATGTCTCTCTCTTGCCACAAGGGACTTTGCTTTGATCTGATTGTGAAGCTGTAACCTTGTGAGACAAGTAGACCTGGTGGGTTTTACAGTGCAGATTGACAACTGCCAAGGCTCAGTATGGAAGAAATCATCTTTCTTATAGTGCAGCTTGTTATCAACATACCTTTTTTTTTTAGGATTAGGATTTGACAGCGATGTTTTGGAAGCTGATGATACAATGCCTTAAAAAAAAAAAAACCCTCCTGCTTCCACATGTTTCTGTTTATTGTATTGCTGCAACAAAGTGTTTTCTTTTACAGTATGTTGCATCAATAATTTAATGGAATGTGCTTGGCAGCGAAAAGAATAACCTTTCTTCACCTGAAAGTGAAAACAGTCTGGAGAAAAAGCACAATACGTATATCAGCAGCAGAGTGAGGGGTTTGTGAGAATGTTATCGTGAAGTTTTTGTGTTTTGAAAGGTGTTTATTAACACCTGCTTTAGGTGCATATCCCTGGTGATAAGGCTATCAAATTGATGAATATTTGTAAATGCATTCTTCTGTGCGAGAATTCTGTGCGTACAACCCACTTAAATATTTATGTGAACTTACAGTTTTAAACTAATTTTGTATTCACAGCAATGGCAGGAGATGTCTGATACTTGCATAGTACTAGATGTAATCAACAATACCACAATACATTTAAAATGTTTTGCAAGCTCCAAAGAATAGTTTTGAATTTCTTCATCTGTCACATCTGTATGTGTGCATGTTTATTGGGATGGTCGTAGTCAGAGTTTACTGGTAAATCTGTCTATTAGGAATACAGTCGCTCTTAGATATTACTTCCTTATAATCATGCATTATGCAGTTCAAGAGTTAAACGGAATGCGCACAGTTTAAGGCATCGTTTTCATGATCCAGCCATAAATACAATGACGACTCTGGCATTAAACCTACTTTAATTCCAACCTGGGGCATTAGCAGGTCAGCCCAGAGCAAGGGAAAGTGCGTTTCCCACTTAAACGGCAACATCATTTCTCATTTCCTTTCTATTGCAGTGTGTTAATTAAGGCAAAATCATATTTGCCCTTTACTGCACTGTGCCTTCATATTGGATTTAAATTGCGTTCCTTCATGCGTGCCCGTCGCAGCAGCTTTGTTAATTTACCTCTAATTTGAAAGGACTTGTTGCTTGTATATTGTTTGAAATGGGGTCGCAGGGTTAACATGCATTACAAGTGGCAGGTTCTTCACATTCCTCACTCTGGCTCGGGGGGGGGGTCAGGGAGTGCTCTGGCTTTTAAAAGATCACCAGGAACCTCGGCTGGAAGTCTGTGAGGTCAGTTTTCATCATCTATTCTACAGTATAGATTGTGAAGTAAAACCACTTAGTCATTGCATTTCCTTTTTAATAATAGTAACGTCAATAATAATGCCTTTTATGATTGGATTAGAGTGCCCTAAGGCATATTTTGTATTTTGACCCTGCTATCTTTTTGTTGTTGTTATTATTATTATTATTATTATTATTATTATTATTATTATTATTATTATTATTATTATCTGGAGATTAAATCCTCTGTGAAGGGGATATTGTGGAGTCATACATATGTCACACTATTATGCACATATTGTTGATATACTGTACATCACATCGAGAAAGACTTGGTTGAAATGTTTGTCATTTAATTTATTAATTGTCTTTTAGTACTGGCTAGTAAATGAATAGCAGTATGTTACCATCACATCACCTGTCTGCCACTGCCCTCATTCTCACCTCTCACGTAGAGAGCTATTTTAACAGTACGCTTCAATTTCACATGTAACTTCTTGTCAGTTGCGGCAAATTTTAAACTCAGCCAAGCGGGGATACATTTTATTTATTTATTTATTTATTTTTGTATATTTGTGCTGATATATAAATCTCTCTCCTCTGTGTGTGTGTGTGTGTGGTCCCTAATCACATTACCTGTATGAATGCCTGTAATTTATCGGCTGGTCGGCCAACAAAATAATTAGTTTTCTTCTGATGGTTATTATCAGAAACTGAAAGTGTATAATCTAGGAACCCAATGGAACGTATTTTAATAATGAGCAAAACAAAGGGAGTTGAGGTACAGTAGATCTGGGGAGGAAGGCATGTGGTGTTCCCTGCTTCCATGTACACAGTCATACCAGAGTTCCAGGTTAATTTACACCTGACCCAAATTAGCTTTTCGTGCACAGTAGAATGTGGGTAGTATTCACTGAGGACTGGAATTAGAATGAAGCTGCCCCCAAATATAATAATGCTCTCATTAAGTTAATTCTAATTGAATCCCTTAGAATTTCCTTTAAACCTATAAACACCAACCATATTAATCGTTTATATAGTAGACTGCTTGGAAAACAACTTTAAGGGTTTAGGTTGGACCTTTGTTCCGTTCATATAATTTTTTCTTATTAAACATAAAAGCACCTGTCTGGGATCCTGAGATCTACCTATGTACTGTATAACACACTATAACAAAAAAGCACCATGGATATTCATCTATGTTCCAAGCATGCACATAATACCATAAATAACGTTTTTTTTTATTATTATTATTCACAGTCTTGAACTGTGTGTGCAACAGTTTCAGATCAATAAACTTGTTTCTTCATGGATTGTTACTATGACCGATCAGATATCCAAGCTCAGGTCTCCTTTTGTTATTTACTGAGATTAATGACGCTTTGGCGGTTTTTCCTGAAACATATAATATTGTGCTCTGTTGAGAAGGTGGCGCTTGGCAGTCCTTTAAGCTTCCACAAGGCTGTAATCATGGTCTTCCTCTTCGAATGTGGTCTTGCATGGATAGTGAATAGGCCTGTGCCTAGCAGAGCCTATTGGTACCACGGAATACATTGTGTGCCACCGGGACATGACAATACCCTCCTAATGGTTTTGCAAACCAGAAATTGACTAGATAGATGATACCTTGTGACTCGTGTAACACAAATGTGATTGGCTGTACAATTTTTTTGGAAAAAAAAAAAAAAGTTCATCTGGGGGAGGGGGTGTACTCTGAACATAGCTGTGTGACCAATCAGATTGCTGGACTATCAAAGTCCAATATACATGGGTAGAGGTGGTTCAAGTGAGGCCTGGACTAATTGATCTTTAAAGTACCCTGTCTACTCTGCAGTCAGAGCTAACATAACTGTGATTCAGACTCAACAAGCACATTCAATAAACAACTCAGAAGTAGTTTTTTTTTTTTAAAAATTAATTTTCAATGTGTTTTTTCTTTTGTGAAAATATTGCACCGCTGGTGAGAGTTGAGGAGCCATGAGCTCAGCCACAGATTCTAAAACAGATGCCGGGACAAAAAATCCTTTGAGCTTCCACGATTCTTGTGGCAGTGAAACAGTCGGACATGCGGTGTGACTATGGGCACGTTCCTGTATCGCTGTGCCACAGTCCCTCCTGGCAAATCCAGGCAAGAGAAAGATACCTGTGAGGAGGCTGGAAACCCATCCCTAGAAATTAGAAATACTTGGCAAAACCAGGCTTTCAAGGCAACCACTAGGAACGTTTTTTTTTAATACTAATAATTTAATTTCTTGTTTAACCCCACATATTTTATTTACATCTTGAGGGTCTAAGCTGTATACTTATTGTGTCCCAAAATAAATTATTGCTGATAAATCCATTAATAGTAGATGCTTTTGATCTAATTAGAGTATTGCTTTCTGCCCAAAGGCAAAGTTCTGTTCCAGTGCATGAAGTTGAAGCATTAAAGTCACATTTACATGTACTTGTCATCCAATAGAACCTCAAAAAGAACAAGTGGTGAGGAATGATTATTTCATGAAAAGAACATGGGAGCTGTCCCTTGGTTCATCCCCCAGGGATCTTTCCAGTCCCATATGTTTCAGCTGTGTTTCTCTGCTGGACTTCAGAACAATTAAAGGCAATCTCTAAGGAGTGTGACAGGCTTGCAATGAGGATTCAAAGCACCACCTGAACCCTAAACCAAATTGTAACTTTTTAAAAAAAAAAAACACTTTATGCACTGTTTTACACTGTTTTGCCAAGATAAGTATAGTACTTAAATGACATCCACAGCACAGTCTAATCCTCAATTTCTGTACATTAAAAATAAAATATTTTAAATATTTAATTTGGAGACTGGCATACCGCGGCCTTGGTTGAGCATACTTGCACAGTTGTTACATTTTCAACTATCTGAATCGGATGTAGCTAGGCAGCATATGGAATGTCAAGTGTAGGTGCAACTTCAGATCTTTGTGCAATTCCTACATATGCCAGTCAGCTTTTCTTGTAATCCTGTTAAAGATCTGCAGCTCCCGAGGCTCTGAAACTGTAACGTTATGTAAATGAGGATGTTATTTGCATAGCCCTAATTTAGGTAATTACAAATCATTTTGGTATGAGATCAAGCGTGTGCTGATACATAAAGGTTTTTATTATTCATTCTACTCAGGCTGTGCTTATTTAACTAATTTGCTGGGGTAACTACTTGTAGTTGCTGATAAAAAGAGATCTTTATCTGACTCGGTAAAAGCAGCAGTAATTTGACGACTAAAACCAAAACCTTCAAAAAGCTTGGTTAATAATAATTTATATTGGAGAGCAACAAGCAAAAGCAATTACTTGGCTAATATGCAAGTTTGGGTCATAATGACATTACCAATTGAAGGGACACAGACATAACATGTGTTATGTTCTGCATGCAATTTGCTTGTATGCCGCAGAAGAAAATGTGCTTTTATGAACGGTGGATGGGTGGTAAGGCTAAAATGACTGCTTATGAAAAGTAAGAGAAGAGAGAACATGTTTGAATTTCTCAGGGATGGATGTTCAGAGCTGAATTCAGACTTTAATTTTTTATTGTATAATACATGTGATTTGGTATGATTTACTATAGTATTTCTGTTTCGCCTCCAAATTTTATCCTGCCCTAAAAAACTGCAACTTAAGAAATTGTATTTGACATTCACATTTAGTGCAACTCACTTTCACCACTTTATGAAATGATATCAGTCTTTTCTGTCATCCCTGATCTCAGTACCATGTGCTTTAACCACAGGCAAGGCTTTGACCGAAACTTAACTCTTTCCTCTCCAGAGCAAGAGGAGTCATTTGAGTTCAATATTGTGTCGCTGACTGGTCAGATGTGGCATTTCGAGGCATCCACCTATGATGAGAGGGAGTCTTGGGTCCAGGCTATTGAGAGCCAGATCTTTGCCAGTTTACAGTCATGTGAGAGCAGCAAAAACAAGGTGAGGATCTAAACTGCACTGTACCCAAGTTGTTCAGGAAGTTTTAGCAGGGTTCTCCCTACCATGTTAAAGGGGGTACTAATATTTAAAAAAATACGTCAAATGCAGGTTACTACTTCACAACAAATATTCATTTGGGAGTGTAGAAAACAGATAGATGAGTTTAGAACTTTTCTGTAAAAAGATTTCTAATAAACCAGAACCTGAAACAGTACAACCAGCTAAAAAACAGAAAACCACCAGCTCTGCCCAGCATACTCCAGTGCTTGTCAATGCTGCAATTTCTATCAAGTCTAAACACTATGCTAAAAAATTAAGCACAGTAAAAACCTGAAGGGATTCTCATTTCAATCTCCTGATGTTCACCATTCTTTCCCGCTGCAGACAGGTGCACTGCAGCGTGTGAGCTTGTTATTAAAGACGACAGGCGTCGGGATAAATACATGGACCGTGTAAGGAAGTGGGGAAAGAGTTTCATTTTAATATTCTTTTAAATCATATGGAAGCTGCCTTCTCTCTCTGTTCCTCCTCCCTCCTCCCCCATCCTCTTCCCTGGTTAACTGCGATTTACTTTCTAATGAAAAAAAACTCATATCATTTTTATTTCAGTCCCGGTTGGGTAGTCAGAGTGATGCACACGCAATCCAGTCAATCCGTAATGTAAGAGGGAACAGCTTCTGTGTGGACTGTGAAGGGCCTAGTAAGTAGAGAATGGAGAATCCTGGTTTGTAATTCGTTTTGTCTCTAACTAATGTTGGATCTATCAAAATTAACCTGCCAACTGTCAGTCATCTCCAGGTCACCCCCTGCCATTCTGTTCAAGGTCTTCTTGTGACCTGAGCTGGATATTTGTCACTTGGAATTGGTGCTCTAGGTGACTTTCCATTCCGCCAGAGCTTCAGCACAAGTCACTAAGATCTTTTTGCTCTTAGTCCCAAACCTTAACCCAATGAGATGCTCTGATGGAAAAAAACTATAACAACAGACTATGATTTAGTCTTTACTCACTTAATCATTACTCACCATGACCAAACAGAGTAAGTCCTGGTATAAAACGGAGGTTCTCCCAAATAAATTCCCATCTAGCTTTTGGAGTATAGGGACAAAGTTACTGACAACCCTACCTACTTTAAGACCAAAGCCAGGAGATGTGTGAGGGTTGTACTGATACTGCTTATTTCAATGATTTGGTGATATCCCTGAGAGTCTATTTTTGTCCTAAACAGACCCAGACTGGGCCAGTTTGAATCTCGGCGCCCTGATCTGTATCGAGTGTTCTGGAATCCACCGGAACCTTGGCACACACCTGTCACGTGTGCGCTCTCTGGACCTGGACGACTGGCCAGTGGAGCTCAGCATGGTGATGACGGCTATCGGCAACGCCTTGGCGAACAGTGTCTGGGAGGCCTTGCTTGAGGGCTACACCAAACCCACTTCAGACAGCTCCAGGTATGGCTCCAGGACACCACTTTAGTCTAGCGCTTCCAACCTCAGACTGTCCAGTAGCAGTTGCACATTAATACATGATCATGTTATTAGCAATGTTACGAATGCATTTGCCTCAAAGGTAATCCTTAATTCATCTTTCCAGGATTATTTTGTAATTTGTATACATTGGAGTCTCAAAAACAAAACCAGTTGTGTGTTGCTGTGTAAACTAGGCAGTTGGGTATTTTTTTAATTTAATTGTACTGTATACAGTTTGACAAGAGTTTAAATTAATTAAAAATTATTTTGTGATTTTAGATACAACTAAAAACACGAAACAACATGCCAGCTAATGACATTAACAGTAATGTTCCCTATTGGGAAAAGCCTGCTACATATAGAATCTTCTCAATATAGTGGCAGTTAGGTGGTATTCAAATAACTGCGGCCCAGAGGGTGAATCTACAGTGTGCTGGCAGCAGTATAAAAATATCTGGAACGGTACAAGCATTCCTAGAAGAGTTACAGTGCCATGTAAAAATAAACGTGACCATTTTAATGGTAAAGCGGTTGGTCCCTGTCTGTGTGAATACCGTGTAGTCTCTTGTTCTCTAACTCTACCATTGTATATATTTATTTTTTGTTCCTTTCTGTTCGTAGCTCTTAAAACTAACAGGCAGGGATTATAACTCTCTCCTGACAGCAATCAATGGAGCCGAATTCTCACTGTTAAACAACCCCAGTGGTGCTCGTAGATTACTTCATCCGCAGGGTTTTTTTCTTGTGAAACAAGCCGCTGTTGGGATTCTCCACTTTTATTCATTTATAGGACGGAGCCGTCTTTCCTCCTTCATCTCGATGTATAATCAATTTTAACAAGCCTGCAAAGATGAGCTTCTGTTTCTTCAAATGGCTTATTATATAAATAAATCAAATACTTACTTACTGGCAGATACCTAGGTGACCTGTCAGTTTACAGTTGTTTTGCTTTCCTGAGCTTAAGCACAGTTTACATAAGTTACCCCCTCCTTTATGTAAACAAACTGGTAGGTTAAGAATCCCTGGCTTATAATTAAGCACAGTGCACATAATGCACTGAGTGATCGATGACTCAACCCCCCCACACTAAAATCGAACATCCTGTTTCTCGATTTTTATTGGGCTTGTGTAATTGAGTATTTTGAAATGAGGCCTAATTGGAATTTAACCAGACTAGAGTTTGACTTGCATTCAAATTTGGTTAGGAGACTGAAATAGGTTAGTTACACAGCAGCAACCGACAGTCTAGGTGGACTGGAAGAAATGATTACAACCAGTAACTCTCAAAACCGATATACAGTGGTTTACACTGTGCCTCAATTTCTGCAATTATCTTTTTGATTTAGTGTGCCATGTAAAAGTTTAAAGACTCATTTTCTGAAGTGTCTGAGTATCAAGAAAGTTAGTAGGGGAGAGGATGATTCAACAAGACTTTAACCCCATTCACACTATTGGGCTGGCCCAGGGCCGCCACATATTTTGGTCTGCAACCCCGTTCACATATGCGGTTTAAGACATATGTGACTGAAAAGCAGGCCTAAAATGTGGAGAATTGCTTTATTATTTTTTGTATTTTTTTTTTAATGGAATGATAGCTTTCACTCAGAATGGAAGAGCTATCTGAATATACAGTAATACTTGATTTGTAGCAGATGTTTCTTATTCTTTTCAATGCAGCACAGTAGCAATTTTATGGTATGTATTTAAAAAGACATATTATTGAATATTTTGACTTAATGTTATGGTGCATCAATGATCTTAATATTTGTGGATGAGAACAGTATTTTATGTGTGTGTAAAAGCAAGCAGCTAAAGAAATAATCGGCATTTTAATGTAAAGACGTACACTTCTGTAGCTAAGTATATCGTTGCGTGCAAAATAAACAATGGTGGCTGAATATGCCAAGTCGCCAGCACCATTATTGATCATTATTGAGATCCACAGTCCTGCAGTTTTTTATATTTATCGTAGTTACTAAATAACAGGAAGAAAAGGTGATTATGACAAATTAAGCATAATTATGAATGCACTGCAACTCATATATTATGTGAAAGAAACAACCTTAACGTTAACCTGCTAGATTTTTTTTATTTAATATTTTTTGAATTAAAGTTGTATGGTGTAGAAATAATTGCCATTCAGCATTGATCCACTGTCGTCTTGGCTAGCAGAGCATTCACCTTTCTATTTACCTTTCACGTGCAAGGGAGTTCTGAGCTACGTAACCAAATTAGTCAGATGATACGAAAAGGCGGTCTTAAGTCTGCTTTGCATATATATTTGTAAAGGCTGGCCCTGGTCCTGCAATTGCAGACCCTGAGCCACATAGGAACGGTGGGCTAAATCTAGGCCGGCTCTGGGCTGCTTTTTCTTTTTTGGAGCGTTCACATATGAGAAAAGGCGACCCTGGACCGCCTTAAATCGCAAGTGTGAATGGTGTCTCAGAAGAGAACTCGCGCAATATTCCTCTGACAAAGTTCCTCTCGGGGACCAGTTTGGAATGACAGTCATTCCCAGCTAATTGCTCTTTCAGTGTGAATTTCAGTGCATATTGTGCATAATGAGTGGCCCATCCAAAATAACCTAGGATTATTACTTAACGAATGATCTATATAAAAATGACATGAAAGCAACTGGTACATGGGTCATTCCATGAAACCGGTACAATTTGAGTCCCTCTGACCTTTTTAAGTATATTTTAAGTATTGAGTCACCAAAATCTAATTTTAAAAGCTTTTTTTTTTTTATATAAATTGAACTGTCCCCTGTAATGAAGTGTAAGAACTATTCCATTACTTTCATCTTTAATATCAGAAAATATCTTGTTTTCAACTGACACCAAGCATTTTGTCATGTCCTCCATGGCCTTCACTGAATTTCTACTTCGAATATGACTAATAAAAATGCCAAATAATGCATACATTTTGCCATTGATCTAAACATCTATTTGTGCTCTTTTGCTTAGAATGTATTTTTTCCAAATAAATGCATGATTATTGATTAAAATCACAATATTTAGTTGCGTACCTCAGTCTACCCTCAACCCCGTTACGCCAACCAATCTCCCCCCATAAAAATAGTGAACTTATCCTTATGTGACATCTTCAACTGGAAGCTACATCATACAAGTCTTCTGAACAACATGGTGCAAAGACAGGCAAGTTATCACATTATTTTATATCTATATTTCATAGATTTTTATTGTTAGATTGGGGCCGTCAAGCTCAACAACTCAACCCTGTTACATGAAATAGAGATAGAAAACTATTACTTATCAAAACTATCTTTTTTATTGCAAAAATATGTGCAATTTCTTAATTTCATGCATGCCATGTGGTCTCCTGTTCTTCACCACATGAGGAGCAGTGGCCATTTTGAGCCAAAAAACTCAACCCTGTCACACTCAACCCCGTTACTCCACACCTACTTGCACAGGTTTAAAAGACACTTGTTCAACATTAAACAGCAGTATGCCTACTGCAGAGAGCTGAAGGAACACATGTCAATGGATGAGGCCTTGATCCATGTAGACTTTTCAGAAAACTACACCTGTAAATACAGCTCTGAGATACAAGCTGTCCACTTTGGGACCTCACACCAGCAGGCCACTCTGCATACGGAGGTGTTGTACATAGGTGAAAAACCAGAGCCCATATGCTTCAGCACCATCTCCCCCTCCAGGCACAAAGGCCCTCCAGCAATATGGCAACACCTCGATCCAGTACTGATTACCTTCAGGCCACACATCCGCAACTGACTGCTGCACTTTTTTAGTGATGGCCCCTGTACACAATACAAGCAGAGGCAACTTCTTCCTTTTCATCACAGAACTGGACAGAAGAGGCATCAAGGCTGGCACTGGAATTTTTCACGGCAAAAAAGGGGCTCCTGATGGTGTCGGGGGAACCTTAAAAAGAACAGCTGAAATGTTGGTGGCTAAGGGCCGTGATATCCCTGATGCACATGAGCTCTTCAAGGCCCTGACTGAGACAAACACAACAGTAAAATTGTTCTTTGTGAAGAGTGAGAACGTAGAGAACGCATTGGAGAAGCTGCCAACCCAGATACCAGCAGTGCCATCAACAATGAGGATCCACCAGAGTAGTTACTCTTGCTCCAAGAGAGCTGATATATCGTGATGTCAGCTGCATGTGCTCAACACAGTAGCAACTCGACTGCAAGTGCTTCAACACACAGCATTTCAGTTTCAACAGGAAGGTTCCAACTGATGCGCCACAGCCAGCCAGTGAAGGAAAGCCACAACCAGTGAAGGAAATCCAGTGGGGAAGTCCAGGGCTGCTTGGGCAGTGGTGTATGCTCAGATACGATGAAGACCTATATCCAGGCATCATCCTTAACACAGATGAAATGCATGTCCAAGTAAAGTGTATGCATCGCGTTGGATCAAACAGATTTTTCTGGCCTGTTCGTGACGACATGCTCTGGTACCTGTTTGATGATGTCCTTGAAATCATTCCACCCCCACAGCCCGTGACATCCCGCCAAGTAGAGATCTTGAAAGAGGTGTGGGACAGACTTTCGGGATGAACGCCATGAAGCAAGACACACACACACACACCAAAAGTATCTACCTATGAGACCTGCTCCATGGTGCTCCTGAGTGTCTCCATGTTCACACACACACACACACACACACACACCAAAAGTATGTATCTACCTGTGAGACCTGTACCATGGTGCTCCTGAGTGTCTGTCTCCATGTCCACACATACACACCAATAGTATGTACCTACCTGTGAGACCAGCACCATGGTGCTCCTGAGTGTCTCCATGTCCACACACACACCAAAAATATGTACCTACCTGTAAGACCAGCACCATGGTGCTCCTGAGTGTCTCCATGTTCACACACACACACACCAAAAGTATGTACCTACCTGTGAGACCTGTGAGACCAGCACCATGGTGCTCCTGAGTGTCTGTCTCCATGTCCACACACACACACCAATAGTATGTACCTACCTGTGAGACCTGTGAGACCAGCACCATGGTGCTCCTGAGTGTCTCCATGTCCACACACACACCAAAAATATGTACCTACCTGTGAGACCAGCACCATGGTGCTCCTGAGTGTCTCCATGTCCACACACACACACACCAAAAGTATGTACCTACCTGCGAGACCTGTGAGACCAGCACCATGGTGCTCCTGAGTGTCTCCATGTCCACACACACACCAAAAATATGTACCTACCTGTGAGACCAGCACCATGGTGCTCCTGAGTGTCTCCATGTCCACACACACACACACCAAAAGTATGTACCTACCTGCGAGACCTGTGAGACCAGCACCATGGTGCTCCTGAGTGTCTCCATGTCCATGTCCACACACACACACCAAAAGTATGTACCTACCTGTGAGACCTGTGAGACCAGCACCATGGTGCTCCTGAGTGTCTCCATGTCCATGTGCAGACAATGTTTTTATGATTCTGATGACCTGTTCTAACTTGTTGACCTGTTCTGATGACCTGTTATTAATGTCTGCTATGTTTTTGTTTTTTTTGCTTTTTTTACTGCAGTTGGGTAAATAAAACTCAGTTTAATTCAAATTGATCTCTCTATTGTCCTCATTACATGGTTATATATAAGAAATACAATGTTTATAGAACATCTTTGAGTGAATTTGAGAGTAAACAAAACCAATTTAAATGGAAGCCCTATTTGTCTCTTCAACCCTGTTACAATCTTCAACCCCGTTACCCTAGTCTCAACCCTGTTACATGGTAATTTTGTGATAAAATGTTGGAAAGGTTATGGAATATGAATTCAATGTTTGTTGAGCTCAGTCTGAAATGCTTAGAGCAATCATGAGAGTGTTGATTTTAGTTCAAATTCTGAAGTGAAACCATACTTTTGATAAAATATGATGAGGTCGCTGATACACAAAGTGTCAATTTGAGGCTTTAGTATAGCAAAAGTGTGATTTTTATATTTGCAATTATTGAATTCGTTTGAGGGACATATGATTAATAAGAAAATGTTGATTTTATTACAAGAATATTTTAAAATCATATTCAGACCACTTCCATAGGGTCCGTAATGGGGTTGAAGACAAATGGTGTCCCTATCCGAAGAAAATGGCTGATAATAATCGGACTTTGATGCCTGAGATGGGAAAATATGTTTTCTTGGAGGTTAAATATGTCCTTCATGTCGTGGGGAGTTCAGAATAATTTATTTTGGTAAAAAATCTAAAAAAGTCAAAGTCCAAATCGTACCGCTTTGGTGGAATGACCCACATATGGCACATTGGTTTAGAGGGCAAATAAGGTTTTTAATCTTTTTTCAAAAAACTTTCTTAAAGAAACAGTGAATGTAAATAGGTTTTTGTGCGTGTGTCGTGTTGTATGGTGGAGCTACAATCATCAAGTCTCAAATTAATTGAATTTGTGCAATGCTCATGCACGCACGTATCGGTGCATAAATTAAAATGACACGGAAGCAGGAAACAGTAAATATTAACTTAAAGAAAATGGCTAAGTTAACAGTCAGCCTTTTTGTGTCATGACATATTCTAATGTTAGTGATTGTTCTGTGTACCTGCAGCAGTAAAGGCCATTGACTGGCTTAAATATTACAATTCCATAGTATACATAAATAAAAGCCGTTTTTAAAAGCCAGAGTTTCCGTACAGCTAAAGACATGTGATCGTAGTTCCAGACGAGACCAACAAGCTCAGAATGGAGTTTCCTACAAGCTGTGCAATAAGGTAGGCATATGGCAGCTATTGTGGAGATGACCGGGTATTTCAGCCAGGCCTGTCAGTGAGTCAGGCTATTAATAAAAGAATGGATCCCATCACATGGCTCCTGATTGTTTTTTGGGGTGACAGATAGCAGCTGGATGAACCACCTGAGTGACAGTTTGATCCAACGCCTCCGTTGTAATTAACGAGACAATTATTGTGTTAAAGCTGACCCCGGGGGCTGTGCCCTTGGACCTGCCTTCCTCTGTCACTGATACATTACTGTAACAGGGTCGATTACTCTCATTCCCAGGCACATTAGTGCAGGAGCATCATTTAGACCAGAGATGTGCCCTAAATAGTGCAGAAGAATTGGAGTCTCCTCCGAGACCATACAGCTGGCTGCTTCATATTTAATGAGACTGTTGAATATTTAGCTGTCCTGCCCCATGGTGTTGGAGGATTCCCCAGCTGCTACTTACAAATAAAACATAAAATGCACTTTTTTAAATGATTATTTTTTTATATATTATGTTTCATGTTTCTTATATATTATGCTTGTGCAGATACTGCTATCCTAGTACAGCGATACAGTGTAGAAAGCAACACGCAAGAGGCATAGGGCTTAAATTGAAACTTCAACTTCTGCTCTGGATTGCTCGGCATAAAAGTGATTCTGGCTTTACGCTTGTGATATAGGAGGACGCTCACATGCCCTCAGAAAGTCTGTGCTGGAGGATTTGCTGCGGTTAGGAAAAAAAACATAATTGAACGTTTCAAATTGGGGGAAAATAAAATAGAAAATAATAATTGGTCACTCTAAATTTTTAAACAAAATGAAAACCAACACAACGTGACATGACTCGGTCGATGTAGAAATGAAGTATAAATCCTGGTCTGGTTAAACTGAATACAGTGTTTTGCACTGCAGTTTAAATGGAAATTCAGTAGCTAGCTTAGAAATATAACAACCCATTATACTTACTGGGTAGACCTCTCCGAGTTCTATTGTGTTCCATGATGAACCATACTTCCCTTGAACATTATTATTTGTATTGATATGTATTCATAAATCTATGAAGCCTAAACGTAATATGCTAGGTATTGTAATAGGAAATGATAAAATATTATCGCCTGAATACATGCATGTCAAATATAGATGTTAACCACAATGTTAATACAGTAATACATGTGCAGTGCAAGGATAATTGAGGTAATAGTCCATTGATTTAGTTTGAGCTTACAGTATACGCGCACATGATGTTGCAGTTTTCTGATACCACTGTTACAATGAAGAAGTGTGTGCATAGCCATGCATTGCTTTGTAATGTGGAGGGAAAAACCGTTCTGAAATGTGTCCTTAATTGCAGTGGTCTTTATACTGATCTGGCCTTAAAGCAAAGTTAACCAGTATAATAATGATAACACATTGTTTTATGTTAATGTACATTCATAACATTCAAGATTGTGGGCTTAGCATGTCCTAATTGTTGAACATGGATGACTGTTTTAGCCAAATGACAGGTGGTTTTATTGCCAACATGCTGCTACAAAAGGCAGTTGAACATAAAAACACACATGTAATGTTGGCATTTCAGAACAAGACTACAGTGGAGAAAAAGTAACATGTTTATTTAAGTGTTGAAGTACTGTTGGTTTTGATTTTGTGTGTTAGATGTCAGTCTTTATTTAGCTAAATATTAATTAGTATATACTTATACTGTAAAGAAAAACACTTGTTGTACATGTCCATTATTTTAATGCAAAAAAATGGATATTTACAGAACAAGCATTTCAGGGTTTGTGGTTAGAGAGGAATTTAGGGTTTAGCTGAGGAATTATTAATAGATGTACAGTACTGTGCAAAAGTTTTAGGCAGGTGTGAAAAAATGCTGTAAAGTAAGAATGCTTTCAAAAATAGACATGTTAATAGATTATATTTATCAATTAACTAAATGCAAAGTGAGTGAACACAAGAAAAATCTAAATCAAATCCATATTTGGTGTGACCACCCTTTGCCTTCAAAACAGCATCAATTCTTCTAGGTACACTTGCACAAAGTCAGGGATTTTGTAGGCATATAGTCAGGTGTATGATTAAACAATTATACCAAACAGGTGCTAATGATCATCAATTCAATATGTAGGTTGAAACACAATCATTAACTGAAAGAGAAACAGCTGTGTAGGAGGAATAAAACTGGGTGAGGAACAGCCAAACTCAGCTAACAAGGTGAGGTTGCTGAAGACAGTTTACTGTCAAAAGTCATACACCATGGCAAGACTGAGCACAGCAACAAGACACAAGGTAGTTATACTGCATCAGCAAGGTCTCTCCCAGGCAGAAATTTCAAGGCAGACAGGGGTTTCCAGATGTGCTGTCCAAGCTCTTTTGAAGAAGCACAAAGAAACGGGCAACGTTGAGGACCGTGAGACGCAGTGGTCGGCCAAGGAAACTTACTGCAGCAGATGAAAGACACATCATGCTTACTTCCCTTCGCGAATCGGAAGATGCCCAGCAGTGCCATCAGCAGAAAACAGTGGGACCCTGGTACACCCATCTACTGTCCGGAGAAGTCTGGTCAGAAGTGGCCTTCATGGAAGACTTGCGGCCAAAAGCCATACCTCCGGCGTGGAAACAAGGCCAAGCGACTCAACTATGCACGAAAACACAGGAACTGGGGTGCAGAAAAATGGCAGCAGGTGCTCTGGACTGATGAGTCAAAATTTGAAATATTTGGCTGTAGCAGAAGGCAGTTTGTTCACCAAGGGCTGGAGAGTGGTACACGAATGAATGTCTGCAGGCAACAGTGAAGCATGGTGGAGGTTCCTTGCAAGTTTGGGGCTGCATTTCTGCAAATGGAGTTGGGAATTTGGTCAGAATTAATGGTCTCCTCAATGCTGAGAAGTACAGGCAGATACTTATCCATCATGCAATACCATCAGGGAGGCATCTGATTGGCCTCAAATTTATTCTGCAGCATGACAACGACCCCAAACATACAGCGAAAGTCATTAAGAACTATCTTCAGTGTAAAGAAGAACAAGGAGTCCTGGAAGTGATGGTATGGCCCCCACAGAGCCCTGATCTCAACATCATCGAAGTCTGTCTGGGATTACATGAAGAGAGAGAAGCAACTGAGGCTGCCTAAATCCACAGAAGAACTGTGGTTAGTTCTCCAAGATGTTTGGGCCAACCTACCTGCCGAGTTCCTTCAAAAACTGTGTGCAAGTGTACCTAGAAGAATTGATGCTGTTTTGAAGGCAAAGGGTGGTCACACCAAATATTGATTTGATGTAGATTTTTTTTCTGTTCACTCACTTTGCATTTTGTTAATTGATAAATATAAACTATTAACATGTCTATTTTTGAAAGCATTCTTACTTTACAGCATTTTTTCACACCTGCCTAAAACTTTTGCACAGTACTGTATATCTCAAGCTCCATTGAGATTGTATTAGAATGAGAAATAGTGCTAATGGCTCTGCATGGGTCAGTGGATTGAAGAGAGTTGCCGTTTTAATGATCATGTTTGTTGTTATGTTTAGTAAGACAGCTCTAATTGCCTGGCAAGACTATAAGTGGGGCAGTGGGGAGATTTCTGACTCACAATATCACTCCTTTGCCACCTCCACCCCCCTCCTGCTGGCTGTACTCTATCTCCCTTTCTCCTTCATTTCTGTGCTGTCCTGGAGCAAGCCAGATCAGGCAGCAGTGTGGACGGCTATCCCTCATCTTCAGAGTCTTCACTGTCACCACACAGCTGCCCGGGGCCATATAGGTAATAGGTCTGATGAAGACCTCCACTTTGTTTCAGAAATAATTTGCTGTTCTCTTACCTTGCGGTGCTAAGTGGCAATAAAAATAAATCACGCTGGTACCAACACACAGTCGCTAACTGCTTCATTTCCACTCAGGGGCTCTCATATATAATTGCTTTAAGGCTTGATGGATTAATATTTTCTGAAATGCTTCCATTTTGGTAAATTGGAGATACAGTAGACCCCCGTTAATCTGTGGAGATTGGGACTGAATTAGTGAAAAACACAGATTAGCCAAAAGTGAGTTTACTGTTTGGGAAATCCCTGCGTTATTAATTGAAAACTCAAAAAATACAATAATACAAATATAATATAATGTCCCAACAACAATCAAAATATATACTGCACACAATCAGTGTTATTCAGAGGCAGAGACAGCTGGTTTAAAAAGTCACTGATCTTGCTTTTGGTCTTTGTCATAACTGCTCTTCATAGTCAGACTGCCAGGCTAAGACAGTCTTAAGTCTACTTTCTGCTCGCTGGTCACTGGTTTCAGTAAGTACAATACAGTGCTGCCCTTCAGCTTGCACTATACTATACTCAGGCGCGGCTGGTGTATAAGGGGCGTTGGGGCACTGCCCCACCAATTTGAATAAAATAATAATTCGCTATTTTATCGCTAGCCGATAGAAACACTGTAAATAAAAATGTGATTTGGTATAATTATTAAAACGCTAATAAATTAATCACGGTTGTAGCAGCAGTTTTCAATAAATAGTTCATCTAATAGTTAAAAAGTACAATGCTTATGGGGCTGTCTTGTTTTCAAAAGATATCGGCATATATGTACTGTGTGTGTGTGTGTGTGTGTGTAAATATATATATAATCAAAGAAAAAGGTAATGTAGGTAAATATGAATATTTGATTTAAAAAAAAAAAAAAAATCAAGCTGAAGAAGGATGTAGTCCAAAACGGCATATATATATATATATATATATATATATATATATATATATATATATATATATATATATATGTATACACATACACAATGATCAATTATTCACATTTTTGTGTACCTACATTACCTTTTTCTTTTTGATTTTGCAGGTACACAGCAATTTTCCTTTTTAAAATTATATAAATATATACTTTTTTTAATAGAGAGAGAGAATGTATGCATGTCTCCAGTCATATGTGGTTTTCATGATCACATCGCCTTCTAGCCAAAATTGTTCCATAGCCTTATGTTTTTGCATATTGTCATTGATTTCCCCCATTGCCGCTGTACTTTTATGTATCCAGAGCCGGTCAAACATCAGAAAAAATTCACAAATTGTGCATCCCTAGCTGAGATGTCATTGGGCAGTGTGTGATGCCCGCCCGTTTGCGACGCGACCTCCTCCATTGAGTTGCGACGGTCGCCTCGGGGCAGTGTGTTCTGGGTTTAATTCTTGATTTTTTCTTTTAAGCCTGTTTCATGTCTGAAATTAAAAAACAAAACAAAAAAAAAAAACGTTATCCCAAAGGTGAGTGGCTACTCTTGTGATTACGCTGCATGCCCGTAAAATGACCAGCCACCACGAAGGTGCTACTGTAAAATGACCAGCCACTATGTTGGTACAACTGGAAAATGACCAGCCATTACGTAGAAAATGCGTAACATTTGCACTATTTAGAACGCGTCGTATTTTATGTATTCTGATTGGTCCAAATGAGCTAGGTATGCGTTTTTGACCCGGATGGCCTTCCATGTAAATCAGCCATGAGTACAGTTTGATTTAAGATAGAAGATGATGCTCATACACAGACTTGTCAGTTGCATATTGGGCTGTATTCAAATTATATATATATATAATTTGCAAAATCTTTGAATTTTAGTAAACTGTATACATACCGCTAGTAATATCTGCTTATATATAGTAATTGGACCCATAAACGCAGCATGCCATCGGAACTTGCCGCTCTGCTCACTTGCATTTCTGCATTTAAAAAGGTGTAATTGTTAGTAAATGTATTTGTTTTATTTATTTTTTGTTTGTCTAGTAGCAAAGAAATCTGGCGATGGTTGACCATTTAAAGTCTCACGGCGGTTCCAATAGTACGTGGTCAGCTTTCACTATTTTATTCTAATCCAAGTGAGGCGATCACTAAAATGTTTATCAATTGATTTTTCTATTTTGTTTTTTTGCCATATAGAACAGTTCTTAAGCTGACCTAATACTTTCATAAAGCATACACTACCTTGTAGAAAATATTGTAGTGGTAAAAAAGCAGGGCAATTTATACAGTCATATGGCTATATTTCCATAACAGTAACACCTAAAGGGTCTCTTTCTCATCAGAGTGATATTTTTGTTGCGGCAGTATTTTTTCACTCTGAAATTGTGCCTTGACTGTGCATTTACTCCCATGTAAGTATAGGGGTAGCTGTGTTCCATTGTGAACAGGCCTTTATGTTGACTGGAGGCCAGTCTGTCTGTGTGTATTCGTCAGACTGTGTCTGTGCAATATTGTCAAGGCCTTTGTTGAACTGCTAAGAGTGTGGGAGGGCGGAGAGCTGTCACAAAGGGTTAATGACGGCAGATAAGGTGGGTCAGCAAGAGAGCTAGCACACAAACATCAGCGCTTTCTCAGGGTGACACTGACAGCAGTATTAATGTCACAATAAATCCTCTTTTTTTTTTCTTCTCTTGTCTTGGTCTTTACTGAGTGGTGGTGCTGTTTGCAGGAATAACAGTCACTTAGGATTACTGAAATGTCAAAAGGAATTTAAAGATGTATTAACTAAGGTTTTTAAAATCCATTATTCTACCCATAAAGAGCTTCAGTGCTTTTTTTTTACTGTGTACCCTTATTAGCCAATCCTTGTTTCATAATTTGAACTAGACTTCATATTTTCAGGCTTATACTGTAAAAACCCTCCATGCCAAATTGGTTAGAGACCTTGACCTCTGACCTTATGTTACTGCCATATTGCTGTATGCATTCTTTAAGTTTCTTGGGTACAGAGACAGTAGACTTGAGTTATTGCCTTAATCATTGTTTTTCTCATTTAAAACAGTAAATACAAACCATTTCATTTCATAGCATTTCCTGTTAGGTTTAACATTTTATTTGTTTGCTTTGGAACATCACTGTGCGCTGGGCAACGACCTGTTGGTTCATGACTTCTGCGTTTTTTTTGTTTTTTTTTATTTCTGTTTTATTTTTTTAATGATGTCTTTCTGAATTGAGCAGCTGCTGTTCTGTTGGGATAAATAGTACCCATACGCTGGCAATAGAGGCTTGTGGAGATAATTGCTTGCCAATTAAAGTAAATTGAATGGATTTTCCAATGCTATAACAGATGAGGTATTTTCATTGTTTAATTATAGGAAGTGTAAAACTGAAGCCTGGGGAAGGGAAACAGAATGACTGATGCCTTTGCTTTCTGTTTGAGGATGGCTTAAGGACATGCAGGAAGCTAGTTTAACCCAATTGTACCTCTATTCAAAGAAAGTAAAGCTCCTCCCTCACCACAGAATTCCAGAACTTCTGGTGGCCAGTTACCAATATTAAACTCCCAATACAAACGCGTGGCCTGAAATCTATTCTTAAACTGGTGTTCCCCATTCAATTTCATTTAATTTCAGGTTATTTAAGCTCAAGACCAGCTTTGGGGAGTTTTGCTTACATTTTTGGTACCTTTGCATCTGTTTGGACCTGTGATTTATGACAGTAGTTTGTGACCAGCATATACAGTGCTTTGTGATGTCTGAATACAAAAAGTTTGAAATAATCAACACACTGGACAAATATAAATTAGAACTTTTTATAATGGCATGCTTTAATTTATTTTCTTTTTGGACTGGCAGATAGGCAGGTTAATACATGATTGTAGATAAATAATATTTTGCAATTAAATAGAAATATAAAATATATGCAGAAATAGGCAGATCAAAAATACTAGATATATGGATTCCTATCATTCCTAAATATTTAATGGGCGATTTTCCAAATATTTGAAGTAAGGTGCTTCCTGAGAAATACCATTGCCGTAAACAGATTGGAAAAAAAAATAATTGTGGAGTTCCTCAGGGGATGCTGCAACCCATTTGGGGAGCAAGGAGACAAGAGACCTGCCATCTCTGTTTAAAGGATCACTTACAGTAAACACACTCCTTTTATTAATCTTACTGTGCAGATGTGTGTTGCATGATTATTTCTCAGCATTCCTGTATTTTCCAAACACTGTCACACCTCCCCAGCCCCTGCTCCAATTGTGCTGAATGTCGCCAGTGTCTGCTAATTGAATCTGTTCCTCACATTTAATTACAGCATCTAATCTGGCACTCCACAACTGAGCGACACCCCTCGGTTCATAAGTTAAAGCAGCCGCACACAGGCAGTATTTCAACTGGGCTCAACGCTGATGAATAAGAACAGTGTACATACAGTAATACTCCCTTTTAATTAGTGTGGATGCTATGTATTTAATACAACTCTTTCTTCCAAACAAAAGGTGAGGTCAGAACACTGAAATGACAGTGGTATAGAGGGGGGAAAGGATTAGTCCTCTCCTTATAAATCCCTTTGTAGATTAGCCACAAGTAGTTGTAATTGCAGGGTAATGCCTACATAAGTTGTCAATCCTCATTAAGAAAAGACTAAAACACAAGAACGTTTACAGTATGGTTCAAAATGTTTAGTAAAAATAAAAAACGTACAGTTTTAAAATCATTATTTTTGGCAGCACCTGCTAGAAAATGCTTTTCTAAACCAACTACCAGGAATGCATTTTTGGGTATTTTTTTGGCAGCAATTGTTCAAGCATAAAAGTCAGTAAAATGATAGGTAAGGTTTATTATATCCATGGAAATATGTTCATTTTGGGAATATTTTACTTACATTACCGTACAAAGTAAACTAAAATAAGAGGGTCACCATGTTTTGTCTTTTTAAGAAAAAAAAAAAGTAATATCCCATGACACACAAAAATCTCACATGCTGTATAGAAGACCTGTATTAAACAGAAAATAAATGAAAAATAGAACCCATTTGAACTTTTCAAATTTGTCATTTTACGTATGTAGGATGATCCGTGAAAGATGCGCAGTAACAACTGTAGCGAACCACCACAAATTGGGCTGTGTGATGCATCACTAAGCCGTTATCTTTTCATAGAACTAATTCTTTAGAGGGTCTTCGCAGATGTACTTTTGTTTATTTAACTAGAGATGGCATCTTTAGAACTTCAATTGAGCCTCCCTTTTCAAATGCCAAATGACCTAATAATTTATAGATAACATAAAATGAGGGGAGGAGGGTGTATAGCATTGCCACTTTACAACTCCTTGCATTGTGTTGACTTGTTTTTCTTTTTCTTTTTTTCATTTTTTTTTTTTTTGCTAAATATGTTTTTCTAAGTGGAAATTAAATATCTTGCACTTGCTAAAAAGTATAAATGATACAACAAACACATTACTGTTAGAGATTGTGGTTTTAAATTGTTTCATACCCAGCCCCTAGCAACCTTTGTAGCCTGGAGCCCCCACTGTTTGAAATTGACCTTATTTTTCTCTGTCTCACTCTCTTTCTCTGTTTGTGAGCTAAACTAGGCCACAGGGACACCTTCCCCAGCATGGAAGCTTCCTCCTGCTGGGAGTTTTGTTTGGAAGAGTACCCCTGGTCTCTGTGTTCTTTAGGCACTGTTTGATGTGTCTGTTGTGTAGCCATTAAACTGTGAGGGGGACAGGCAGTGGAGAATCCCTGGCTGTTTAGGAGGGCCTCTGTTGTTGTTTGGGGCAAGGATGCAGGTTTTCCCCCTGACTGGGACCATCCTGCCCCCCTTGTATATTAACTGGAGGAGGGGGAGGAGGAGGGGCCTTTGCAATAGGAGAGGCAGACTGCTCAGTCCCTGCCGCTTACTCTCATTCATTCCTCAGTAAAAACTGATTTCCTGTTGTCTTTCAGCCTGACTAATTACTTGTGTTTGTTCCTCTTTTTTTGAGTGTTTCTTTGCTCTTTAGGGTTGGTGGGGTGAATTTGGAATACAATGCTACTATTCGCCACATTGATTACATTTGTACTGCAAACAGAGCTTTAAACATGTATTTAGAAAAGAGCAATTTTCTAACTGTACTGTACACATTGTATTTATCCAAGAGACAGAACTGCATGTCTTAGCAGCAAGGCCTTGATATATTCAGTTTATTTTAGGTAAAATTTGCCAGTAATTTATCAGCCCATGTTTAAAAATAAATCAAATCAAGTCCACTAAGTAAACTTTTTTTGTTTTTTTTGTTTACAAATAATCAATTTCTGTTTTCTGGGTTTATACGAGACAAGTATTGTGCTGCTGTTGGAAATGCACTTCACTATGAATGCTAACAATTGCTTGAAGCTGTTGAAGTTAACCTGTATCAGTACTACAGTACAGTAGCTTTTTGAAAACCCTGAATGTTTTGGTAAACATTGCAAGTATTTGTGTTTGAAATATATCATACAATAATTTACAACATGTACCAAATAGCCAGACTTATGCATTTCACAAAATTGGTTGAAAACAGATGGGGTATTGATTCATTCTTAGTTATAAAGAAAAGAGAAAATCAGTTTCCAGTATTTTATCCACCACAAGGGACATTCTGACAAGACACAGCCGTCTGAAATGGAAGGTGCTTTAAAACCTTGATACATACTTGTTGGAGTAAAAGCAAATAAAAAATAAAACCATCGTCCCTTACTCTCCGCAGTCCCCTTAGCAACCCAGGGTTCCGCTGAAGCATGTGCGTTTAGAGCATGATGGGGGGTCATCTGTTTGATTTCCTGAATATTGTCCCACTCCCTCTGTTCTTCCCTGTGGTGAAGGTACATTTCTTCCTCCTTGCTTCCCCCCTCTCCTTTTTTGCTTTGACATGCTAAATTGCCGTTTATTCAGCCCTGCTTTTCCTGTCTCGGAGAGGTCGAAGGGAAATACCAGCTTTGAGTTTCAGTTTTCTCGCTGTTACTGAAAACTCCTCACTGTTTAGTTTTCTTTTATATTTAAAACAAAGGCAGGGGATTACCATTTCACTTCCTTTTGTGTCCCCTTTCAAGTGGCAGCGTCCAGGAGATTTCAAAAGCTCACAATTCCTGCAGTTAATTGTTCCCTGCGTTTTCGGTATTGTCCCACTGCACCCCTTCCCTCCCCCACTTAAAACTATTTGGCACAACCATTCTTTCCAATATGCTCATTTCAAGGTACTTTTGTGGACCTTTGTTTTGATTTACAAAAATGTGAATGTTTAAGTGGTCTGCAGTCTTCAACTTTTATTATTGCCTTTTGTTGTTAATGAGCTTTTCTAGCTTCTTCCAGTAAACATTTTAGGATGTATGTGGCTTGAAGATTGCTCTGCATAGACATTTATTCATTTAAGTGAATATAAAACAGATTGTAGCCATTTCAATATATTCATATTGTATGAATAACACAAATCTATTTGATGTACATCAGCTCTGATTTCAGTGATTGACCGCATGTCCCCTGAGCATGTTATTCTCTATTGTATTCAATATGATTTGAATTATTTGATTTATCATGTTACAATAGCTACCTGACATGTGTGGCAGTTTTTCACCAGTGATACAAATTAGGCTTTGGGGGAAAAAGCTTTGAGGGTCTCCTGTACCTCAAACTATCTTAATGTGTCCTAACCTTATCAGCCTCTGTGCAAAAGGGCAGGAAACAATATTTTTCCTCTGAGCTGTGTCATCTTGGACCAAACTGTATCCTTATCACACCAGATTGCAGATTGCCTCCCTTTACCACTGTGAGTGCATCCTAGGGACTTACACGTTGCCAAACCCTGCCAAATTTAAAATGAGCAAACTGGTTGCAGGGCATGAAAGTCTGGGTGTGGTGTATCCGTTAATACTCTGTATGGTGTGGGTATTTCTCAGATAGTGAGTGAAGTTAGATAGCACTTTCTTTGAACAAGAGAGAAAGATTTGTATCGTAAGATTGTTTAATACAGTTTTGGATTATTATTATTGTTATTGTTATTGTGGTGAAGAAGAAGAAGAAGAAGAAGATCTAAAGGCTGGTCTCACCCTGATTACCACTTATTTTGGACTCTGTCATCTAAGGTAACATTGGGTACACCTAATTGGGGTCTGAAACCTGACAACATTGTCTTCAGTATCTTCCAACAGAAATATTCCATTTTTATTCAATTTTTTCCCATTTTTTTGTATCTTAATTTGTATTTAGAACAAATCAAGCATGCTGTCAAATAAAATTAAAAAAAGAACACTGTAACTCGGTATAATCAATCAATGCACATCTAAACATTTGATTGCATACAAAAGGTAAAAGGAAACAGAAGTGTTATGAATTCACACATCTTCTGTATTCTGTGAAATTCACCAGAACTACAGTAAACTAAAGAGTCTACTCAATTCATCTAAACAGCAGTGGATATAAATGCCGCCCCCACTTTAAATGAAAATAGGGATTGTTGTGTGTTATTGAAAGCAACATCTAACAGTGCATGTGAGTTTCTGTAGTGTATTTTTGTCTTATGTAAAACATCAGGGAGGGTCTTGTTTTAATGATTTAGATGGTGGTATTTGAATGACTGCTGTTGGGATCCATAGAACAGACCCCTTGATCTGTGGACTGCTCTTTTCTCTCAGCACAATGGGCACAGCATTTCAATTGAATCACCTAATTGGGGTGTCTTGAAACAATGACGGAGTGACTTTTAAGAGAGCAAGAGCACTGTAAAACAGCTTCTGCTACTTATGTTTAATGCATGATGCTGTTATGGTACGAAAAACAAAAACATATATTGAGATTATATCAGTATTTGCAAAAACATACATGAAGTTATGCGAGACCCACTTGGCCTCAAATTCTATTCATTCAGTAAATCACCAATAAACTTGATGGAATTGTAGCCTTAGTGCAGTATGTACAGTTGGGTATTATTATTATTATTATTATTAATAATAATAATAATAATAATAATAATAATAATAATAATAATAATAATAATAATTCCCCTAGTTAATCATTCTTAATGGCAATAACAATGCACTTCATCCTCTTGCCCCTCTTTCCCTGTCCCTCTTTCCCTGTCCCTCTTTCCCTGTCCCTCTTTTCCTGACCCTCTTTCCCTGTCCCTCTGTTGCCCAGCTCAGCACAGATGGTTCAGTGACGTTAACAAGCTGACTGACAGCCTCAGAGGGCCTGTCACTTCGAGATGCGTTGTTTGTCCATATCAGTCCAACTCTGTCTCTCTGTCAGTCACTTAGACATGGACACAACGGCGCCTTTCTATTCATGTTATCAACCATCCGGTCTGGGTCAGGGGTCAGCCGTAGACTGAGCATGCTCACCAAGGCGTATATTGATTTTTATTATGTAACTTTATTGCGTTGGACAAAACGGATTGAGATTGCGACGGATAGGTTTCTGAAGGATAGATAGATCTTTCTCCTATGTTTTTTTTTTTTTTCTTCTCTCATATAAAGCCGTGGTAATTTTTCAGAGTTATTCAGTGCGATCAATCCCGCTTGCACCTTCCCTTACCCCCCAGGAGAGTAGAAATCGAGATTTGCGGAAAGATCCTTTTGTGAATGTCCAGCATTTTCAAACAAGGCAGCTGACAGCACTGATAAAACATGTTCATCTGGTATTGTCAGTGGCAGACACACTGTTCACAATGTGTAACCTTTAGATAGCTTGCTATGCTTAACCCTCCAGCAACTTGACGTTCTTCTGCTTTGCTGCTCTTAGGGTTCGAAGCTTCAAACTGGCTTAGGCAATCCAAAACCAGGCAATGGGCAAACAAATTACAATCTCCCCATCTGTTCTTGATTTCTCTCTTATTACTGATGAGATTGTAAATACATCAATTAATACTCCCGATCATTTTCAGGATCATAGTGTAAGCTCTGTTCTTGTGGGTAACAGAGTACAGCCTCCAGCTCAAGTGTGCAATGGGCATGAAAGGACCCTTTTTAGGTGCAGACTGTCAATTATTATTTATTATTATTTGTTTATTTAGCAGACGCCTTTATCCAAGGCGACTTACAGAGGCTAGGGTGTGTGAACTAAGAGTCACTTACAATTACGTCTCACCGAAAGACGGAGCACAAGGAGGTTAAGTGACTTGCTCAGGGTCACACAATGAGTCAGTGGCTGAGGTGGGATTTGAACCGGGGACCTCCTGTTTACTTTGCCCTTTTCTTTAACCACTGGACCACACAGCCTCCAATGTGGAAACCAGATCTGATCAAATACCTGTAATGTGTGTAATTTATTTTGTAGTGAGCTGTTGGGGGGGGGGGGGGGTGTGAATCGACTAGAAACCATCAAATAAATAACTATATCAAGTAGAACCTCCTGACGTGCAGTTTGAAGACTGCTTACTTGGCTACCACATATGCAGGCTTTTGGTCATATATGCTTGGTGCATCTGATAAGTGTCTACAAGCGTTTGTAATGTACCTGATCAGAAATGCTAAATTCTCATGTGTGTCTTTCCTAAGGGAGGAAAAGGAGTGCTGGATCCGGGCAAAGTACGAGCAGAAGTTGTTTTTGGCTTCGCTGCCCCAGTCCGATGTGCCCCTGGGACAGCAGCTGCTCCGGGCCGTGGTGGAGGATGACCTGAGGCTGGTGGTGCTGCTCCTGGCCCACGGCTCCAAGGAGGAGGTGAACGAGACCTACGGGGACGGAGATGGAAGGACAGCTCTGCACCTGTCCAGCGCCATGGCCAACGTGGTCATCACGCAGCTGCTGGTCTGGGTGAGCCCGCTTCAAACACTCCAGGCATCTAGTGTGAAATAAAGACAAGCAGACAAACTGGTGCTCGCTTTCTAAGAATACAGGCAACTTATCTCTGTTTGTATTTATTCACACTTGTGCATGCAAAAGCGGCACTTATGCCATTATGGGTATTTTTATTAAATCTTTATTCCAGGAAGAAGCACACTGACGTTGTATACTTTGATTTGTGTACTGGGAGGATTCAAATGTTACATCATACACACATATACAGCACAATGCATAATAAACATTATGTTAAAAACAAATCAATAACACATTGCACACCAAGGTGTTCTTTTAAATGGATTTGACAGTTTCTTTCAATGGAACCAATTTAAGAATAATTAACACTTCTGTTAATTGTTACGCTAAAACTAACTTTAAAATAGGTACAGTAACTGAATTGCAATTCTTGTACTAAAACATATAAATGCGCCCAACCACTGTTCGAGGCACAGGGTTGCTAGGGAAACAGTGGGTGGGTGGAGAGGAGGATGTCCCTTTAAACCTAATTATCTGTGTTTAGCTTGAAGATGATAATGGGACTTATCACTGAACTATCTACTGGTTCACAATGAGGGGAACAATGAGGGACTGAGTAAGAGACCTGTATCTGGAAGGAGGTCCGTCGCCACAGGCTCAGCACTTAACACCAGTAGCCAGGGTAACGGGGCCCTTTCAAAGATACAGGCCTGCAGAGTGAAGCACTTTACGATGGGGTCCTGGGCCACCATACAGGACACACCCTGACTGTATGCCATGTCAATCCTATCAAGCTTGTCTATTGATGGGATAATCACATTAGGTGCTGTAGTTTAGCAGGCCTTAATTGGTTAATGATAACGAGTACAGATTTATACTGACTAAAGATAAAATGCATTCAAAGCCAGTTTTCAAAGAAATAGAAAATATAATATGGTGGTGTCTCTTGCATACATTCCTCAATGAATACTTTAAACAATCTACATTTTCCTAACACCGTTTCCTCTCTCTCTTGCAGTATGGCGTGGATGTGAAGAGCAGGGATGCCCGTGGCCTGACCCCACTATCCTACGCACGGAGAGCTGGCAGCCAGGAGTGCATTGACATCTTGATCCAGCACGGCTGCCCCAACGACAACTTCATTCCCATCCCCACACCCAACCTGTCCCGCCGCAACACCAACAACAATGCCCAGTGCGAGCTGAACCACAGCGCCAGCATCATGTAGCCAGGGTGGGGAGGGGGGCACAGAGGGAGAACAACCACCTGTTACTCAACACATCTGACTTGATCTCACCCAGCCCCTCCCCTCCCACCAAGCCTCATCTTAGTTAACAGACTTGCCCTATATTATAAGGAGAGAATAACAGCAGTCAGTGACAAGGGAATAAGTGACATTACTTTTACTGGGGCTTCCTTCAATTCTGAAGTTAACTGCTGAACTTCAGGCTACATGTATCTTTGAATCAGTTTAAACTAAAGGTGAAACGGTGATAAAACACTACACAGATACTTAATGGGGGGAAAATACTCTGAAAGACCAACTTCAGCCAAGAAGCTTTTTTTTGTTATATATACTATATATAGTATTAGGGAAACGTGACTTATTTTTTTTTTTATTTTTTTTTTTCATCAAGCTAAATCAGGGTTCTCAGCTGGATTCTAATCCGCAAAAATCCTTTTCTGCCTCAGCTTTCAGGACCTCCCCTGGTGTTTGACCCTCAGCACCTGTCTTTGCCCTGTGATTGCCATGGGATCCTTATTGTGCTGAGATAAATACACTGCAGTCTTCTTGTTCCAGACAGAAGATGCTTTTTGTGATATTACTGGACATGTTCAGATGGCTTGCTCTTCTGTGTTTTTAGGGTCTGTTTCCAGTACCAATTTCATCAAACATACAGTTTTATTGACGTTTTGTGCTGTGCGCTGTGTTCACCGCTTCTAGGTATTGTACCATGTTATCAGTTTTATTGTCGAGTTGCACTATGTCCTCTCTTTCCAAAGCTTTATCCCAGTAGTTAACAGTACATGCTGTGTTTTACTGCATACCTGTTCTGTATGTTGTCATATTGTCTTCCTGGATGTGTGATATTCAGCATTGATTGTGTTCCTTAACTGAGTAGGACTGTATTAACCCCTTCAGCTTTAGTACAGTGGAAATCTGTTTTTTGTGTACTGTGTTTATTTTTGTTGTTGTTGAGGTAAAACTATTTAAAACAAACAAACAAAAAAAGTAGACAAACAGCAGGATTACATCAAAGCATTTGTTTCTTCTAGGTTTACCTGAGTATTTCCGAGTGTTTTTAAAGTTTTTTTATTATTATTATTGTAATGCTATGCTCATCTCCCATCACTTGTTTACCACTACAGCTGAGCAGGTAGGAACACTAATGCTTTAAAAAAAATCATTAGGAGTTTGGATGGTCCTGAGTTCTGTGCACAAATAGAATCCCTGTCCTTGCTCTTCCTGACACAGAGAATGTGTGTGCTGACTGCTGACCTCTGTTTTTTGCACTGCCTAAAGGTGTTGTGGTCTTGTTGAAATGTTTAGGCTTGCAACACCTATTTTAAAAATTGTGTTCCTTCATGCCCTTCTGTTTTATAAGTACAAAGTCTCGAAGCTTTTTTGAAACTTAACTTGTTCTTCCCCCTGCACTTTTAAAACCAAAGCCATGCTCGACTTGTGTAGCTTTTTGTACAAGGCAAGACTCACGTGACAGAAGTGATTTTAACTGATTTATTGTAGAAGCTGGACTTACGCTGCAGTACTGTAGTGCACTTCACTGTTATGTCAATCTCCCTTCATTTTAGGAAATGGCAAACTCCCAAAGATCATTTTATAGCTTGTTTTTCTTTTATACTGTAATTATTTTTTGTATCATTTTTGTCAGCTTCTTACCAATATTATGTTCTTTTTCGTCGAAGTGGGAAGGCTGTCTCCCTGCCTTGTGTGAACCATGTGGTTATTTCTGCACAGAACTAAGGAACATTCAGAAAACTCACGTGCACCTGTGTTATAAGATTGGCACACTATTGGGGAATTAACAATGGCAATTGCATCCAATTTATCAATAGGTTATTGACTATGCAATCATGACCTTTGTGATATACTCACAGGAGCAGAGCAATCACTTCTCTGTTGCCTTGTAAGCAGTAAGACGAAGTGAATGATCTATTTGAGGTGCTTCAAAGTGTTGCAGCTGAATGGTTGGAGTGATTTGTTTACTCTGCAGTTACTGGAAGCTGCGTGATAGCCTCACTAGAGAGGACTGTCTTATATATTTGGTTCTTTGTTTTCAGGTTTTATCAGATTTTCCCCCCAAATCCTACTTTTCTTTGTTGTTTTTATACAATTCCCCCCTGTTTTTTTCTGAATTGAAAATTTAAAGTATAACACAAAGTAATTCTTGTTAGTTCCTTTTTGGGTACTGATCCATCATAGTGCTTTCACAAGTGTTGAAAAGTTTTACATCCTGCAGCGCCATAGAGATATTTAAATGAAGTTTAAAAGATTGAACAACAATTTTAGGGACTATGAATACTTGTTTGTTTGTTCTTAAATGTTCACAAATAAGGTTAAGCACATCTGTTGCATTGTTCTGTTGTTTTAAAATATAAACTGTAGAACATTTTCACCTGGAAATCAATAGAAGAAACTGATTTTCTTCTGTTTTTTAAAGATTAAAAAGGAAGACTAATATAAAAATCGAACACCCGGTGGAATAAAAAAAGAAAGGTTGTTGGTTTTCAATCTGTGTTTTAGTACTAAAAACCTTTGGTTTTTCACTATGCAAATATATCAGAAATTACTTCATCATGCTCCATGTTGGTTTGAGGAATCCTAACCAAAGCTATCGGTGGGCTTTATTCATTATGCATTATTTTACTCTTGAATAATTGATCAATTTATTTTGCAGTAACATGCTTTTACTTGTCAGTTTTTACAGAAGTCTATCCCCAAGACAACCAAAGTGATTGTTCTGAAGGTGCTTTGATTACAAATCAGAGGGCTCAATCTGTTTATCAAGCAGAAAGGTGCTTTAACCTTTAACCATTGTTTCTTTCAAATCATGTTCTAATTTATTCTGAGGTACCCTGATCAGTTTAATCAGTCCATCATTATCCCTGTAGGAGATTCTCTCGTATGTTCTACATGGCATATTAAACAGTAAAACACAGTGCAAACACTACCACATGCCATACAGTTTTTGTAACGCAGGATGAAAAAATGACAGTAGCAAAGCAACCTTTGTAGAGAAATGTACTTGTTACAGGATATTAAATTTCTAAGTGTGAAATAATTTTGAAGGGGTTGGATCTAAACCACTTTTTAAGTGGGGGATGTAGGTGGATATGATGGGAAACAGGTTAGATTCTAAGTATATCCCGGAACACAGCCACGCCTACTAATCAGTGACTGCCCTCATTCAATCATCAGCTGCAAAACGCAGAACTGCTAAGAGTGTAGGGATATAGATTAGAGGAAGGGGCATGGGAGCAGTGGACATGCAGGTAGGCTCCTGCATTATTAGCTATTGTAAACTGTGTATGTGCGCACATCGGAGAGAGAAAGAGGCTGTGTGAACGAGTGAATGCAAATTCATTCAGATTAAGCAAGAAAGGTTTAAAACAGTGTTGTAGTACAAGTAGCGCCATCCTATACAGGGCTGTGTTTTGTAGTCAACAGTACTAGTGTTGTGCCTGAGGCTTGCTTTGAAACTCCTATACAGGACTGTGTTTTGTAGTCAACAGTACTTGTGTTGTGCCTGAGACATGCTTTGAAACTTCAACACCACAGAAGTAATATCCAGCAGTATGGAGACATTGTAATGACAAGAGGGTTGTCTGTTTTGTATTTCTATTTTCCTTTTAATATAAATAGATTATTATTTTACAGTTCAGTAGCAATTGCAGATTCTGTCGAGAGCATATCTAAATGTCCCAACACTACCTTGAACATGTGATAAGCAATCTTGTTTTAAAACAAAGCGACAAAGATACAACTGACCACCCAAGGGATTGAGTTAGGAATGAGTTTACAATAAAAAAAAAAAAGAATTCAAAAAGTTCAGTATTGCTTTCAACACTTAGTTTCCAATTAAGTCACATGTCATATATTGATCTGCTGTGGAAGCTATTCGGGGAAAAAAACAAACAAATGGAGACTTGGAATGTGCTAGTGATGGGGGAATCTCCAGAGGCACATTTCTACATGTTTTTTTTTTTTTTTATCATCGGGAAAGGATGTTCTCTTCCAAATAGTACAGTGTAGAAATTCTACACGTTCTGGTTCTGAAATGCACACCTTTCGAAGTGAACTAGCATACATTTTATTTGATAAGCAGTGGACCAGCAACCCAGTGCAATTTCAAAACTGATAAAGGTGTGTTTAGCCATCAGGTTTTCTTTCCTCTGCCGATGTATTTGTTGTTCACCTGGCCAACCAGGAACTCTCAGTAAAACACCATGGCACAGCCTGCTTCACAGGATTCATTCCAAGTAAAAGTAATTAAGACATTAAAACCTGTAAATCAGTTCCGCTCTGCATTAAGTTCAATATCATAATGTTTGTTTCATAAGATTTTTTTTTTACCTTTGTTTTAATATAATAAGTGATCAGTAAAACAACTGTGTACAACATGAGAGCTTACCAGCATGTGTCAAAGTGCAGCAGCCTAAACAAAGTTAAAAGAAGGGGACCCTTTTTGACTGCTGCACTATGAACAATACTATTAAACTCTGTATAATGTGAAAGCAAGCAATTGATCAGTCAGTAATTGGTGAAAATGTATACAAAATACTTGTTTGAAACAAACATTATTCAAATGCACTTTATGCAGTACGTTATTTGTATTTTAAACACTGTGAGTATTCAGCCTATACTAATATATTTATAAAACAAAGCCTGTTTTCTGAATACATTAGTAGAGGTAAGCTGAAGACTATTCCTTATGTTTTAAATGGTCTCTGAGGAAGAAAAGCCTGGTAGCATATGAAACACTGGAGAAAGAGGTGAAGCCACTCACATATTATCTAGCTCCAGTCCTTTGTGGGAAAGTTTCAAAGCAAATCTGAATGAGGGGCACACCTGGGAGAGCATTCAGCGAGGCAGGAGGAGTGTTTGCGATCGCCATCTACCCTTTGATGATGCTGCATGTGGCTCTCTTACCACCAATCATGAATGCATATCCTTTCTAAAATCATGTAGGTAGAAATATTCCCCCTGATCTTTCTTCTATACTCGGTACTTGTTCAATATAGTTATAAATCTAAAAACACACAATATGTTCTCTTTGGTTTGGCTAGTTTAGCATCGATATATAAAATAATAGACCCTACTTGAATGATGAGCGCTAGAAAGTGGCTAGGGGTATACCAGACTCTTAAAGGACACATCTAACACAATCTATTCAGGTATACCATTGGTTTCCTATACTGGATCCATAGCTGTAATTTGTTATGGTCATTTTTAGTATTAAAGGTACTATGATTTTGTTGCAATGCTTATACATCATCTGCCCTTTGAGGTACTCCATGTATAATAATGTACAGTTGAAATATTTATATTGCAGTATGTAAATATTGTTTGATTTTTTTCTGCGTTTAAAAAAAAAAAAAAAATTAAAAAAATGCTGTGTGCTTGGATGACTGTTGACCAATTATAAATGCTCAAATAAAACAATGTAGCTGTACCCAAACGATGGGGAAATGAACACATGTTGTCTTGTCTTGTTTGCTTTCATATTAATATAAAAAGGTGATTCCTTGTTGTCGCATCCTCAATATTAAGAAGTATTCTTCAAAGGGAAATTGGAGATTCAAAAAGCAGTAGGTAAATGGTGAACATGTTAACACTGTTGTTTTATTATGTCACAAGTAAAATATATCTGCCATTAACTTTAACAGGGTTTTTGATTCAAATTAAGTCAGATTCGAGCAACACATGACCGACGACTTCTTTTATTAAAATTGAGGACCTTTTAAAAAAAGTACACTACAACTTCAAACTAAAGTGCTACATTTCCAAATATGTCAGCTCTCACAAATGATCTGTTTGCATCAGGGATGGCTGATTTAAATCACTTGATTTTTGAAAATAAATCCTTGATTTAAATCATTTTTTATTTACTACCTATTTTATATAGTTTCTCAAGGAAACTTTTATTAACACAAACATCTTAAACTCTTACTGTCTATAAACTAAAACTCTTAGGGATGTATTCTGATCACAAGCGCAAACGGTGCTTGCCCCCGATTCTGTGGCACAAAAATGGAGTGAAGACGTAAAGAAAAAAAAAAATACTGCACTGGAATGGTATTCTGATGACATGTCTTGCCCCGTTACAGAGCGCCTGCCCCATCATTAACATGACAGTGCATTGGGGTCCCAAATAGACAATTGAGAACTGTGTTAAGATCCACTCAAACCAGGTTTATTTAGTGGTGCAATCAGGAACTTTAACAATTAAACACACTAAAAAGTAAAGTAGTCCTAAGTAACAACTACGTGTGTTTGGACTGACACAGAAAGAGGAAAGAAAAGAAAGAAAGAAAAGTAAAAGAAAAGAATGACTGGGATGAGTGAGGGGTATTTTTCTCTGGCGTACTCCATCGCTAAATTCTTGTAGTTCACATTTAGAGGATGCCAATTTGCTTTATTTATGTATTCATTTAAGATTGAGTAATTTAGTTTCGTATGTAACTATTGACAAACCGCAATTTCCAACATCCTTACATTTACAGTTTGGAGGTACTGTAGAGCTTCAACAACGGTACTACAAAATAAAAATAAAAAATCCATTTAAAAAATAAATAAATAAATCTCCAACCTGGTTTGCATGCAATTCTTCCATGTTTAAATACAGAGTATATGGGATGCTATTGGCGATATGAATGTGGGATAATATTGTAGGATTTGCATTGACCCTTAATCAGACCCCAAAACACATCTACCCACAGCTACCTGTGTAAATCCTGGGTCAATTGTTTGAAATCATGTAATGCTATTTAATGGTTTATGCAAGGGTTTATGCAGGAGGCAGTGTGGTCCAGTGGTTAAAGTCCAGGGCTTGTAACCAGAAGGTCATTGGTTCATATCCTACCTCTATGATTGACTGACTCACTGTGTGACCCTGAGCAAGTCACTTAACCTCCTTGTGCTCCATCCTGCAGATGAGATGTTAAAGGAATCGATGAAAAGAAGGAGTTTATGTTGACTCAGAAATGTCTTCATCTAGACAATGTGGGGAAGCTATAAAAAAAAGGCCACCAAAAAAGGCCAAATGATAATGTCGACCCAGGGACCTTTTGACCTGAAAAGAAACAAGGACCAGGGGTCACAAATGGAGATTAGATAAAGGGGCATTCAGAACAGAAAATAGGAAGCACTTTTTTACACAGAGAATTGTGAGGGTCTGGAACCAACTCCCCAGTAATGTTGTTGAAGCTGACACCCTGGGATCCTTCAGGAAGCTGCTTGATGAGATTCTAGGATCAATAAGCTACAAACAACCAAGATGGGCCGAATGATCTCCTCTCATTTGTAAACTTTCTTATGTTCTATATATATATATATATATATATATATATATATATATATATATATATATATATATATATATTATTTATTATTATTATTTGTTTATTTAGCAGACGCCTTTATCCAAGGCGACTTACAGAGACTAGGGTGTGTGAACTATGCATCAGCTACAGAGTCACTTACAATTACGTCTCACCCGAAAGACGGAGCACAAGGAGGTTAAGCGACTTGCGCAGGTTCACACAAGTCAGTGGCTGAGGTGGGCTTTGAACCGGGGACTTCCTGGTTACAAGCTCTTTTCTTAACCACTGGACCACACAGCCTCCATATATATATATATATATATATATATATATATATATATATATATAATCTGTAAAGTTACATGGTGCTGGAAAGACTTGATAGAGAGATGGTCCTAATAGAGGTGGGACTCATAGTGGTCATAAGGGTTAATGACTGACTATTCGGTAATATTAAAATGTCCAAAGGTAAAAAAAAAATGTAATTCAGTTTATCTGCACAAATGGGATAATGAATCAATCAGTGCTCTGCCAACAAACAGATTCTTAGAAACTTAAGAATTTCCAAGAGAAGTTGAATAGTAATATCTGTTGCACCAGTATTACACACAACCATTAGCACTTGCAACCTTCCATCATTTGTTACCATTTTGAGCATGGTTTCTTCTCTTTGTGGTTGTGTGGTTTTCCAACAGCATTCAAGTGGATAGCAGGTGCAGGCCACTCTCCGGAGCAAAGGTTAGTCCAGCAGGGATACAGACCGGGTTGATTGGAGTGCTGTGCCACTGCAGCCCCTCCAGTCTGTAGGCAGTCCATTCCTTGATCCGCTGTCACATTGAAGGGGGTTTAGTCAGGGATTAAGATACAGAATGAATGGGGTTTAGCGTTAAGAGTGGGTTTGCTTTAAGTCTCAGTGCTAGGAGGCAGCAGTCCAGCTTTAATCCTCTCTATCTCCTGGATAATCTTGTTTTTTGGGAATAAACTGCTTATTTACGAGTGGTCAGCTCCTTTTTTTCTATTCTTGTTGACTTTGTCATTTTTCCCATGTGTTTATTTCCTAATACTCTCTCAACCTATACAAATATCGAAATTGTTCTTAATGTGCACAATGTTAATCTTTAAAATCTTGTAATTTATTGTAATTGATTATTGACATTTTTGTATCAGTCACGTGTGACTGTTAACATACATTTTAATAATACAGACAAAAAATGATACTGAAGAGATCCCAGTTTGATACAAACAATGGGGTGGGGTGGGGTGTGGTGGGGGTGGGGGTTGAAACACTATATACTTTTGATAGGTTTGTTAAGAGAAAACAAAATTAGACCATGAAAGCACAGAAAATAATAAACCAGTATTTGGGACCCCACAAAATATTAAATAGTCAGTATTCTGAATAATGTTGCAGTATCCAATGTTTATGTGGTTAACTAAGCAACATTACATAGCAATTCATAAAATCTAAAAATGCCAAATTCCCATCTTGTTGAAACACCTATCTGCTCTTGATTGGGAGATGCACAATAAGGAATGTTGGAACAGAAAGCCCTGGCTCCCTGAGGACACACAGCTGAGGGCCTGGGGGGCAGGAGTTTGTCAAGAGTTCAGAGGTGGCACAGGCCAAAGCCTTTTTATGGCACTGTAAGTAAGAAGTAAAACTGAACCTTGACACAGCAACACAATCTAAACAAAATTGTATTGCCAATGCATTGAGCCACCTAGCTTTCCCTACCATCCAGCACAAAATGATTCATTAATAATATCTTGCCATGCATGGAGGTACAGGAAATCTGGTTTCCAACCCTTTCTTTTAATTTCAGAGACTGCAAGTAATTAATTAGCCATGTCATTGTAACAGCACAGTAATTCCAAATCAATGGTTTTAATTGCCTGATAAGATGGAGCGATTGGAGGGAACAGGAGTAGCTTGTTTGATTAGAACTATAAAACTGAACAACAGGAGATTACATGGGCCGTCTATCTGAACGGAGATATATTGCATTGAAACTGCCCTTTGGACAGATTACTTAGGCGTGTTTCGGAGATAAATATGCTGCGTACATGAGCATTTAAGTGTCTGAGACCTGAAGCTATCAACGGCAGGATCTCCTTAATTGATTTTAAATTTTAATTTTTGACAGAGCTTACACAGGCTTGGTTTATTTTATTCACATGTGGCAGGTAAAGATGACCTGTGCATACTTTTTTTTTATTTCAGCACTTTCTTACTTTAAGAGGATTGTGTTCCTACTAATGTGGCCAGACCTTATTGGATGTAACCCATGTTACCAAACTAGCTGTTCTGGTTGTGCAGATGCTTTCTGACCACACTTAGATGGATCGGTAGTTGCCTGCTGGGTTCCCTTTCAGGTACTAAATGTAACCATTATCTGACTATTATATACCAAAACTGCTCGGCCAAGCCCGCCCCTGAGGGTTCAAAAGGACTGCACGCACAGATCTCAATGCCATTTTTTCTTTCAAGAACTGACCTGACAGGGGAGCCTGGTATCAGAGAAGTACTTGTTAGTTTTACATAATTTATGTGATATTACATTTACGCCCCACGTACATTGTGCCCTGCATGAAGCCAGCAGCTTGACTCCCTCTCAGGGATCAAGCAACATAAGTGGGCTGACTTGTGCTCTCCTCACATTCTGCTTAGCTCTGGCTGGAGTTCTGAGATGTTTATTTTCTGAACTGTAATTGTGTTATTACATATTTCTACTGTATGTCGTCGTTGCTTGATTTTTCAACAGATTCATTATCCAGCTCAACTAACAGGTGTGGATTCGTTCCGCTGACCTGAGCTGTTGTGGGGAGTTGCTGTAGTGAGGCAAGCTCATACACATATCCACTTCAGGCTGCAGAACCGTATCAACTTTACAAAAATAGAGCTACATTTGCAGCCCACGTCTGGTATGTGACGTCATAAACTACAAGAACGCTGAACTACAGAAACTACAGAAACCTGAGATGGAATTACTTTCCTTTAACTCATTGAAGCCCATCTATTATTTTTTATAATACATGGATATTAGTATTTGTAAAAAAAAGACAATAAACGGGTGTTAAGGTTCAAATTGCAAGTGAATTTCATGAATAATAATAACGTTAATAATAATAATGAAGTTAATATCTTAAATATAATTTTATTTTTGATAATTCAGGAACTGTGAATTAAACTGGGTTTGGTGCTCCCGTTGGTGGAAGATGATTGTAGATCTTCACAGATACAGATTTGTTAAAAGTGCCTAGTTGCTTAGTTTCTTAAGGGTAGGCATGTTGCTTGTAGGTCTGGTGCAGGTTACAAAAGATTAAGGGCTCACTGTAATATAATTAACAGTAATTGGGATTGTTGAAGGCATTGCTGGGTAAGGTTGCAATATTTCATTTTATTACTTCACCCCAAACTTTGAGGAGATATTTCCAAAGGCCAGGTTTTTATACACAGATAATTACACTAATTCTAGTAAGTAAGTTAATACTCAGATTATTAAAAAGCATAGCCCTTAAATGTAATTTATGTATTAAGGCATTTATTTATTATGGAAAAAATGCAAGATAATGAAATATACTGCCATATATTTCCATATAATGCCAGTTCTGTTAATGGAGTTATTCTGTTGTTGACTTCTCAGTCTTGCCTTTTCTTATCTCAGTTTACCTGTACCCAGGGGAAAGAATAATGACATGCCTGAATCAATATGTTTTTTTTTTAAATCTCTTTTCCCCTGGCAATCCCATATAAGCCACTGTGAGGAGTTCAATGCACCCAGATAACCTGTGCAAAGTATGGCAACTTGACCTGGGAGGAGTCAGGAACAAGTTCAGCTGGGTGGTACTTGCGTAGGGGTCATTTATATCCAAATGTATCATTTTTTCTTTATTGTTCTTATTTTTGAAATAATGTTGTTTCTTCTGAAGTGTGCTTATCTTCATACTGTAAAGAACATTTCCACAGAATAAAACTAGAGGGTGTAAATAGATTGCACTCTAACATATTCCAGTTATGTAGCTACAGTGTTGATTTTACATTAATATCTTTGACAGAGAGGGTTATTATTATTAGTGTTTTCATTGCTAGTGTGTGTAGATATATTATCTTCCTCTGGGATCTTTTTGTTCTTTATTTTCTTGGTAAAAGTGTGTGAGTGAATGTGATAAGAAAGGTGAATGAAAGAGTTATTTTACTTTGCCTCTTTTCTCTAATTGCTGCAGCATCTTTGTGTATTGAAAACAAACTTGATGTTTTGTTGTGTGTTTGGTTTGGTCTTTGCCTCCAGCTTTTCAAAATGGCTGCCTATAGGTGTGGCTGGCAGACCAAGAAAGGCTTTAAAGGGTTTTGTCAGGGGATAATAAATTAAACAAGCGATCATCCCTTTAAAACATTACATTATGGTGTATTATGGGAAGGATTGCTCCCTATAAAAGGAGAGGACATTTTCAAAATGTTGGGTGTGTAGAGACAGTTTGGCATCTCAGGGGAACCTCTGGACAATTTATTTGTTGCTTTGTTTTATTCTGTAAAAGGAATACATTTTTTATTCACATTCTAAAGATACTGCTGTGTTTCGTCATCCTTTGTCCAAGCCTAACCCAACCACAGCTGGTGACAATATCCCTTACTGAATCTTCAACAGGATCATTTTTAATCAGGATCCAGCATTGCTGGCATTCCACATTGACTCACTGACTGTCTTCTCGCTGCATAAACTGAGCACACTACCCCCAGACCGGAACTGTCCTACCGTCAAAACATTCCCTCTCGGAAACACTAGATCACAAGCTCTTATTGATTTACTTTTAAATATTGTACTTGGTTTCACTTTCAGTTAACAATAAATGTTATTTAAACTTTGTAATTATAACGTCTATCCCTTAATCATTTAAATATAACTTATAACTGTTACACTAATCTATATGTGAAGCAGACAAAATTGCTGTTTGGTGTTGTTAACTCGCAATTAAGACCATCATTTATTTATTATTAGTTATTATACAATCTATAGGGCTTTCCAACAAACATACTGCATGTTGTACAACAGGTGTAACCACCGTCTGGGTGCAGACCATCAAACATGATTTTACTGTAACCTCATTACTCTGACAGGAGTCCCAATCCATAACGACACTGCCAGATACGCAGAGAATTAGCTAGATATAGAATGAGTGACCCCAGACAATGAATTGCATGTTTTTGGTCATATCAAGGTAGGTTCTAATGATATTATAGACCACGGAAGCTAACCACAGTGTAAATGCTTGGAAAGGTGAGGTTTGACAATGCATTCCACTGCTATCAATCTCTCTCCATCACAATTGTGGATTACGAGCGAGGGCTAACCATGTAATGTAAAAAAAAAATTCCAATGAGGGGTTCTGTGACATTATAAACCACGAGAGCTTGAGTGGTTTGTAAAATGTCACAGGCCCCTGAGATGGAATTATTTTAATGTAACTTTGCATATATGCAGTTGTAGTCAAAAGTTTAAACTTTACATACCCCAAACTTTACATACTTTACATCAAAGGGTATGAATACTTTTGAATTAGCATTTTTGGAGTATTTTGCAAAATAAATAAACATCTATTTCTTGTAACTTTTTTCTTCATCCACAAAAGCAAAACTTTTGCTACAAAAGATTTGTCCTAAAATTCTTTGTTTTTGAGAAATGTCTAGAAATTATACATTTCCATTGGGGTATGTAAACTTTTGACTACAACTGTGTGCGTGTGTGTGTGTCTCTATCTATCTATCTATCAATCAATCTATCTATCAATCTATATATAAATACATGGTAAACTGTGTAAAATAAACAAGAAATACAGGTGCTTGTAAACTGTTATTAATTGTATAAATTGCCTTGTTTTTTTCAGTTTGGATATCATATTGTAAATAAAAAGTTGTTCATGCTTATAAACTACATTCATGGCAGTAGCATTTTTTTTATTGATACACTTAGTATTTACTGGAATACATTATCATCACATCTCAATGTTAAAAAAAGAAATTAATAATAATAATAATAATAATAATAATAATAATAATAATAATAATAATAATAATAATAATAATAATAATAATAATAATATACATTGCCTTGCATAAGTATTCACCCCCCTTGGACTTTTCCACATTTTCTAGTGTTACAACCTGGAATTAAAATGGATTTAATTAGGATTTTTTGTCACTGATCTACACAAAATAGTCCATAATGTCGAAGTGGGGAAAAAAATAAATATTAATAAATAAATATTCACCCCCTTTACTGTGACACCCCTAAATAAGCTCTGGTGCAACCAATTGCCTTCAGAGGTCACATAATTAGTTGAATGGAGTCCACCTGTGTGCAATTAAAGTGTCATATGATCTCAGATTAAATACACCTGTTTCTGGAAGGCCCCAGAGTTTGTTAGATAGCATATCTAAACAAACAGCATCACGAAGACCAAGGAGCTATCAAAACAAGTCTGGGATAAAGTTCTGGAGAAGCACCAATCAGGGTTGGGTTATAAAAAAAATATCCCAAACTTTGAACATCCCCCGGAGCACTGTTAAATCCATTATTAAAAAATGGAAAGAATATGGCACAACTGTGACTCTGCCCAGAGAAGGCCTTCCACCAAAACTCAGTGACCAGGTAAGGAGGGCATTAGTCAGAGAAGCAAAAAAGAGGCCAATGGTAACTCTGAAGAATACCAGAATACCATCCCCACGGTGAAGCATGGTGGTGGCAGCATCATGTTATGGGGATGCTTTTCATCTGCAGGGACTGGGAAACTGGTCAGGATTGAGAGCAAGATGGATCGAGCCAAATACAGGGAAATTCTAGAGGAAAACCTGTTTCAGTCTGCAAGAGACATAGGACTGGGGCGGAGGTTCACCTTCCAGCAGGACAATGACCCTAAACACACAGCCAAAGCTACACTGTTTAAAAACAAGAACTTGAATGTCTTAGAATGGCCCAGTCAAAGCCCAGACTTCAATCCGATTGAGAATCTGTGGCAAGACTTGAAAATTGCTGTTCACCAATGGTCCCCATCCAACTTGACAGAGCTTGAGCAATTTTGCCAAGAAGAATGGGCAAAAATTGCAGGATCCAGATGCGCAAAGCTGGTAGAGACTTACCCAAAAAGACTCACAGCTGTAATTGCTGCCAAAGGTGCTTCTACCAAGTATTGACTCATGCGGGTGAATACTTATGTGTCACAATAAAAAAATATTTTGCACCTTCAAAGTGTTAAGTATGTTGTGTAAATCAAATGGTAAAAATCCCAATTAAATCCATTTTAATTCCAGGTTGTAACACTACAAAATGTGGAAAAGTCCAAGGGGGGTGAATACTTATGCAAGGCACTGTAGGACAGGTTTATACATTATTAATATATTATAACATGACACAGTATATTGAAAGTCTAAGATCATCATTTATCTTATTATAAAAAGACCAGTGATTAATCTGCAATGTTACAATGTGGAATTAATATTGTTTTTTTTTACCACAGGAGAATCTATAAATCCTGTATCCATAATCCATCATGATCAATAATCAATTAAGAGGTAAACATTTTTTAGTCTGTATTAAACTTTCAGAATTAAAATTAAATGATAAAAACACTATTTAAAAAAATAATAATAAAGTAACAAATTCTTTAGTGGTTCTATGATAGATAACAGGTTCCTTAGAGTTACTGCTGCCTGCGTACAACAAGTGTTCCTGAAAAATGACAAAGCTGAAATAAGGAGTGACCTACAATTCTATTGAACCACCACTGGAAAGAGGAGAGGCTGACAGGGGCCACTAATTCTTTGAGTTGCCTTCTGTCATTGAAACCAACCTTTGGTCACTTACTTGATCCTCAGGGCATTTGGCAGTTCCTGTGCCATATTGATCCATCTACACAATGATTTACAGAAAACGGTACAGTTTGTGCTTTGCCTTCACTGTTTTATATAAGCGTGTATATGGCAATTTCCTTATCTTTATTTTTTGGATCTCTATTTGAAATTAATTGTGACAGTCTGTGCACCTCTACTGACTAATACATTGCTGAGAAAAAAGAAACTATGAATAGAATTGATTTTCATGTAACTAATTGCTTTCCACTGTTTTAATTCATTCTGGAATGTATTTTCTATTTCAATGTATACATATATAAATAAAGTATAAACAAGGTTAGTCTTCTTGAATGTCATCTATTGGGGGAGCTTCTCTGTAAGAAAAGATATGAATATGAATGCCTTATCTATCAGAGCCCATATCTCCTGTGCTGTAGCGCACACTGTGTTGGATTATTAAGCCATTTGTGGAGGGGACACTGCTACTTTTCTCGTGAACAGCTTTCCTTTTCTTACTGTCAGGTTTTTCCTTTCTGTGGTTTTTCTCAGCTCCAATACCATGGCCCCTCTCATCTGATTAATATTTTTCGCTTTTTTGTTCTGCTTTAAAACAAGTCGGTAACTTAGCTGCGTCTGAGTGAAAACTTAGTTTTCTATTGAATTCGTAATCGAAATAAAATGAGGGAGTCTGGCTCTGGGGTTGTGATATCAATGCGGCTGTCTGTATCTGAGGATGTAATATAAGGCAAGCGTTTAGTTCTGACACATCTCACTTGTAATCAATCATATTAAATGCTTTGTGAACATTGTATGAAACTTTAATCTGATTTTTTTAAAAGTAATTCCGTATTTAAATCTTTGATTTGACCCATTTTACTCTTGGCTTTGCTCTTATTGTCCCTCTTGGTGGTATTCTCTAGCCCCCTCCTCTCATTCTCTTGTCCTGTTTAATCAGCCTCTCTTTCTCTCTCTCTTTTTCTCAGTTCTCTGTTAATTTGCCTGAGAATACATTAGCTGTAATGAAAGCTGAGGGCCAGGGAATCCTCCAGGGTCCCATTAATCATCCCACCTCAGACAGGCAGCCTTGATTACAAGTGGCAAGAAATTCATTAGAGCCGGGCTTCTGACAACTTTTATCTCCGCCGCTAGATCTGACTCATTAGGCAGCCAAATTAAAGCTATGATGGCCCTGATGAAATTCATCGCTTGTTTATCTTGTGCGATTTGATACATCTGCCCATACATCATCTAACAGGGAGCCTTGAGACCCTCCCAGGGAGGCAGAGATCCATCCTTTCCACAACAGGCACCGCAAGCAGAGCTCACTAGGGTAGGGTACGGCAGGTGTCCAACATTACATTGCCATGGGTATGTCGTCATTTCACATGCACTTAAAACTTTAAAGACACTGGGGTCTATTCAATTCATCAAAAGTGTCGGATCTAAATACTACCCCGTCAAAAATACAAAAAGGACATCCATAGACATCTTGATGCTAAAATTAGGTTATTTTTAAAGCGCTGCCATGGTCCTACATTTTAGATTTAATTCATGTCTAAGTGGAAAAGCTTAACGTAGCACATGCTTCTCACTCACCCACACCATGCCTGTCTTATTGCCCGGCTCAGTAATCAACTATGGACGTCTCAATTCTCACTCATCAGAAAGACCCTTGAGTTCTGGAGTAACAGTTTTACACTTTTCGGTTTACATTAAATGCAGTTGTTATTTGAAGACCTTGTTAAGTTTCAATGTTGCATTGAACACCTGGCCTGTAGACCACAAGGGTGCGATACCTTAACCTCAGTGGAGCTGATGAACATCAGAAGATCATTTCGATCCCAGAGCAGTGTTTCATTGAACCAGGTATTTCTCCGGTTATGCAGTGCTCCAAGCTAAATATAAAATTGTTCTTGGATGAAAGCCCTTTTACACCACTGCTGGGCTCCCCAAACTAAATGTTAATTTACGATGTAGAATGCTGAATTTTAAAATCTTTGCTCCTAGTCCAAAATCCCCGAACGCAGCAGCCCGACCTTTTTAAACAGCTGCCGTCTTCCTGGTAGAAGACACTGAGCGCCACATGAGACTTCTTCAAAGGAAACTCCTCTGTCAGTGAAATCTGGAAAACTCCTCAGAGTTCTGTATCATTACAAGTTCAAAACTCTTTCATAAAAGCTGAACAGTTCTTAACTTGCTCCTTTAGTCTGACCCGCCTCACACTGAACGACAGGGTCCTGAGGTTTGATCCCATTCTGCCCCAACTGAATTGGTTAGCGTATAAATAACTATGGAGAATTATATAGCACCCAGTGTTGGGTTGAGTTGAATGATTTTTATGGTATGAAAAGCTGTTGTTGCCCAATTAAAATAAATTCATCTGCTCCCTTGCCATGGTTACATCTCATCATAAGATTTTTATGTGGAACTTTTTATTAAATCTTCCTTGAATAAAAACTCATAATACCTCAAGTTTAATCATGCATACTCTAAAACTCTAATGCACATACAGTCTGATTTTCTGCATTTTTGCACATTTTTGACACTGAATGTTATCAGATCTTCACCCAAAACCTACTAATAGATAAAAGGGACCCTGAGTGAATAAATAACACAAAAATGTGAAACATATTTCATTTATTTATTAAAGAAAGTTATGCAACACCCAATGCCCCTGTGTGAAAAAGTAATCACCCCCTTAGACCACCTTTAGCAGCAATAACTGCAACCAAACGCTTCCTGTAGTTATTGATTAGTCTCTCACAGCGCCGTGGAGGAATTTTGGCCCACTCCTCCATGCAGAACAGCTTCAACTCAGTGACATTTGTGGGTTTTCGAGCATGAACTGCTCGTTTCAGGTCCTGCCACAACATTTCAATGGGGTTTAGGTCTGAACTTTGACTAGGCCATTCCAAAACTTTAAATTTCTTGTTCTTTAACCATTCTGATGTAGACTTGCTTGTGTGTTTCGGATCATTGTCTTGCTGCATGACCCATCTGCGCTTCAGCTTCAGCTCACAGACGGATGGCCTGACATTCTCCTGTAGAATTCTCTGATACAGAGCAGAATTCATGGTTCCTTCAATGATGGCAAGGCATCCAGGTCCTGATGCAGCAAAGCATCCCCAAACCATGACACTACCACCACCATGCTTGACCGTTGGTATGAGGTTCTTACTGTGGAATGTTGTGTTTGGTTTTCACCAGACCTAACAGGGCCCATGTCGGCCAAAAAGTTCCACTTTTGACTCATCTGTCCATAGAACATTGTTCCAGAACTCTTGAGGATCATCCAGGTGCTTTTTGGCAAACTTGAGACGAGCATTCATGTTCTTCTTAGTGAGCAATGGTTTCCGCCTTGCTACTCTGCCATGAATCCCATTTTTGCCCAGTGTCTTTCTGATGGTGGAGTCATGAACACTGACCTTTGCCGAGGCGAGAGAGCCCCAGAGCCTTAGAAATGGCTTTGTAACCCTTTCCAGACTGATAGGCATCAACAACTTTTTCCGGAGGTCTTCAGGAATTTCTTTTGTTCGTGGCATGATGTGCCTCTAGAACCTGTGTGCTGACAACTTCACTCTGATGGTAAGGGCCAAAGTTAGTCAGATTTATATTGGGCAGGGCTGGCCCAAATCAGACCTAGTTGTTAACCAAAGTACTCAAACAGCTGACCCTAATTATCCCTTTAATTGGGTTAAGTTAACTAGGGGGGCAATAACTTTTTCACACCTGAAGATTGCAAGTTTGATTACCTTGCACACCAAACAAATGAAAGAAGCACCAAACTTTGGTGTCATTTTTTTTCTCTGACTCCCTCTATATACTACTACAACCCACAAAAAAATCTGACCAAATACAATGTGAAAAATGTGCAAAAATGCAGAAGATCAGACAGGGGGCAAATACTTTTTCACGGCACTGTACAACAGCCACAGGGTCACTGGTGTGCCCATATGGGACCTGGTGAGTACGTTTAGGAGCAGTGCTTGTAAAAAAACCCAAAGAGTATTGAATTGTATATCATCTGATCTGTCTTGTCATACTTCTAGCTCAGAAGCTATTCAAGCCTAAGCTCCTAGGTAAGATGGTCTTCATTTATGAGGATAACTGGGTAACGTCCCTGCAACATAAATCACTAGGAAGGTTCCATGTATTGCAGTCTGACAAATCAAAGAATATTACTAATATTATTAATAGAACTTATTAATATTCTTCAACATGTAAAGTACTGTAACACTTGAAGCAGCCTATCACCCTGGGAATTAAAAATGTCACAGCAACCACCTCCGGTGGTGAATCAGGACGCCAGACAAACGCTAGTTCAACCCACGTTCAATCTAGATTGAATCTCTGCACCAGTGAGGCAGGCAACCACTTCTTGATTTGTCTTGTTCTGGAACATCAGATTGTATAGACCCCTACAGGAGCAGAAACAGTAGTTTCACTTGTGTTTCCAGAAAGCACAAGAACTGATATTTTAAAAATGATGATGTACCCTACCATTCCTAAAAGGCATGCAGCATTTAAGCCAACACTGAATGCGCATGCAAGGGTGTAGGACACTGGAAGCTTTTGGATAGACAGCTTTTGGGGCAGAATGAGGGAATGTGAAATACCCAATAGATTAATTTTAAAATATGACTGGGAGTTCTAGGTGGGACAGGCTCTTCCTAATATTAACACTTGGCATGACACAAGTGAAGAGCAGACATTTAATAATAGAAAAATGGCAATAAGAAGCATTCAGATTAATTGCAAACATCACAAAAATGTAAGAGAACAGTACAAAAAAGTTAATTGAAGCTTCTTACTCTTTAAAATGTCCTACCCACCCGATTGTTAGCGACCGTGCAATAATGATCAAGGCTCCCACATGTATTTCTCAAATCCACCAGAAGGCCACAATGTTGTTCAATTATGTTACTAAAAAGTAGTTCCCTTTCAAATGGGAAATATTAACCATTACAAATGGGTGATGTCTCTTTAAGAGCACCCGAACCGGACAACTATACCAACGCTGCTCGTCAGAGCCTGTGACGCTGTTGAGTCCACAAGCAGCCATTTTTTCTTCAAGAAATTCCTGAGCCTGTACTCTCAACTTCAGGTAAGTGAAATATACTTTCTCTTTATCTTTTTCGATAATATTTTGATATATTTTACACCTTTGATATATTGTTGACTGAATTGCTGAAAAGAATTGTAAAAATATTTTTAATTCCAAGCTCAGCGAGCAGGTGGTAGGCAGAAACCTGGCTGAACTGGTAGCTGCACGCAGGCAGTTGTGGCTCTCTCAGGCCCGCATGTCTGATGGAGATAAGACCGTGCTGCTAGATGCTTCTGTCACCCCCGGGCACACTCTGTCCTGCAGTGGATGACATGCTGCAACAGGAGTTGGTGTATCTTTTTCCGAAGCGTCCACCTCCAGTGAGCAAGCAAGGACAGCAGCATTGGCAATCTTGGCACCAATGGCGCCCCAGATTCCAGGCTCCATCCTTTCCCCTCCGCTGCTGCGGGAGCACCAGGCCCTTCTAACCTAGGATTTAGAGGAAGCCGGTGTAAGCAACAGGCGCAGGCTGTGCCACAGTCAAAAAACCAACCCTGGGAGTTTGCTGCCTCAGGCCCAAACAATTAAACCTGTACCTGAGTCAGAGACGGTTCAAGATGCTGACTATGCAACTGCTGTTGCAGTCCATCAGGCCAGGCGATTGATTCGTTATGGTGGACCTGAAGGACGCCTACTTCCACATCCCAATAAGAACGGCACACAAAAAGTACCTACGGTTCACCTTTCAGGGGACCGTGTACGAATTTTGTGTCCTGCCGTTTGGCCTCTCTCTGGCTCCTGGTGTCTTCACAAAGTGCATGGAAGCTATATTGGCCCCATTGAGACTCAAGGGCATCATAGTTCTCAACTATCTGGACGACTGGCTCATCTGTACCACGTCTCCAGAGCAAGCACGGTGAACAATGCGAAGAACCAACTGACTCCTTTTCAGACAATATTTTGGAGCTGCAGGCAGTTTTTCTGTCCCTGCAGAATTTTTTGGAGGAGATAAGAGGGAGACATGTGTTGATCCGGATGGACAACACATCAGTGGTAGCCGACATAAACCGCCAAGGGAGTCTACGGTCACCAAGTCTCCATTCTGTGGCCCGCAGGCTTCTTTTATGGACACACAAACACCTCCTCTCAATCAGGGCAGTTCACCTGCCTGGGGAGATCAACTATGCTGCGGACCTACTCTCCAGAGGGGTCCCGAGCGCTTCCAGAAGGTAGTGCTCTCATCTGGGAAAAATTAGGGAAGGCAAAAATAGACCATGAAGCACGAGGACTCCATGGGAATAGATGCCCTAGCCCACCAGTAGATGCGTGTTCCCACTGTTTGCGCTGCTCCCACTGTGTCTAGAGAAGACTAAACAGGGCCTGGGTCCTTCTAATAGCCCCGTTCTGGCCCAAACTAATCTGATTCTCTTCGCTGATACAGCTCCTGAGCAGCCAGCCGTGGGAGCTGCCGAAGCGCTGCAACCTCCTCAGTCAGATGCAGGGCACCTTGTGGCACCACAACCCAGCGATGCACCAACTCTAGGTTTGGCCCCTGAACGGCTGCACTTGAGTCGTTTAGGGTTGTCAAATAGAGTGATTGACATTTCTGCAAAATGCCAGAGCAGACCATAACACTCTTAGTACGCTTATAAGAGGGGCGTGTTTAAAGCATGGTGCTTGGAGTGTGGATTCAAACCCACGACTTGCCCTTTAGCAGTTCTACTGCAATTTTTATAGGACCCATTCGACGAAGGGAAATCCCCTTCGACTTTGAAGGTCTATCTGGCAGCCATCTCGGCCTGCCACATCAGAATTGATGGGGTCTCTCCAGGAGCTCACTTCCTGGTGGGACAATTTTTGAAAGGAACCAGGAGGCTCTGGCCTCCGGTGAAAGACATCATCCCCCGTTGGAAGCTGAACGTGGTGCTCCATGCGCTCACAAGAGCTCCCTTTGAGCCCTTGCACTCAGCAGAGCTCAATTTTTTTGTCTTTCAAGCCAGGCTTTTTGCTAGCAATCACCTCTGCTAAGCGGGTGAGTGAATTGCATGTTTTCTTATATTGAAGGCTTGCTTAATTTTTTCTGAGGGTACAATTTTTTCCCTTTGTACCAACCTTCCCTTTCTGCTGAAAAACCATTTCAGCGTTCGGTCAACCAATTATGGAACTGGAGTTGCAAGGACAGGCAGTTTCAAAACAGCGGTTGTCCAAGTGGTTGACTGATACAGTCATGACTGCTTATGACATAGCCAACCTGCCTCCTCCAGAGAAGATCACTGGCCATTCCACCAGAGCCAGACGACTTCATGGCTCAGATAGATTGTTCCCACAAGGTCTGATCTGGGATGGGATTTCACAGCGACACAGCATGCCATGCCATCCCTGGGGATATCTACTTGCAATATGAATCAATAATGAGAATATTTAACATTCTTAACTCCAAAACAGTACATTAAGTAAAGGATAAACAAAGGATAAAAATAATTCACTGTTTCGAGTGCCGTTAGGTATAATAAACTGTGGATTATTTTTCTTACCGATTCAACACTTTCAATTGTTTATGCCACTTAAAATATTTCTTCCTAATTGATACTTTCCATAACGAGATTGGTTGTTAATTTGGCAATTTGGATTTGGTTTTTGCTTGTTGTTACGCTTAGTTCAAATGGTTAAAATGTTTGTCTCTCACATTGCGGCAATGTTTGAGTTTAAAATCCCACTTACACAGACACAAGTGTCAGTTGTAAGTCAAGATAGTAGCGAGCACTATGTCTTAGACGTAGAACATAAAAGTGGCATTAGAAAAATAAAAATGCAAAAACAAAGAAATTAAGTTTAAATGGAGTTTAAATCAAATGTCAGTGTAATTGATGGAGGTTTACAAAGTGAAGATGAAATTGTGTTTGTTACTGAAAAAAAATTAAGTTCTTGCTGTTTAGAATGCCATAGCTGTCCCCGAACACTGATTGACTGGCAATCAGTTAAACTAATACACCTGTTCATATTTTAACAAACCAGGCAGGTATAAAAAGACAATAACTGTGGGGAAGTAAGAAACTGTATGTAGACCTGAATGCGATGTACGTTAAAACAAAGTATTTTAAATCTGTGATTTGTGGATATTTAAAGTCAGTAAACCGGATTAGCATCTGACTAAAGTTAGGGATGCTGTTAAGTTTAGTTAGCGCTCCAAAACATGAGCGAGGGTTTATTTTTGTTTTGCATTGTTTGTTAAAAGAAGCCGTGTTCCCCCTGGAAACCCATCCTTTGTTGTCGAGCTGCTTGATCCACCAAACACGTGTTAGGAACCCAGAACTGTTACACTGCAAATAAAGAAGCTTTCTCACAATTTGTAATTCAGAAAAAAAAGTTTATATTTTGAATGTATAATTGTATTAACGTACATTAAGCACACGATATGAAATGCTAATTGAAATCGCAAGCCCTTTTCTAAGTGTTAGGTTTGAAATGTGTAATATTAATGAACTAATTGTCAAAATGATTGTTGCGTAATAAAATGCTATTCGCGTTCTGTTGGAATTGTTCTGACTCACTGTGGTTTCGTTAACAAGTCCAGTTTTGTGTGGATTTATTAATCAACAATTTATCTGCCCCGCACTCCCCTTTTCTTAAAGCCACTCAGTTAGAAGGTGCGTAGAATTCATCAAACAAAATATCAAAGAGTGATGTCACAAATGTTTTAAAGTTTACTATTCTGTTTTCAACTGCACAGCCTTGCAATATCACACAACTTTAATAATAAGTTATCAACTCTGCAATGTACTTAATATACATATTCAGCTGATATAAAATGATATACAGACATTGAAGGCATACCCTACTTCACAGCTGAAAGCCAAGTCAAATACAGTAATACCTTTTGAATAAATAGCAAGATTCAATCCGGCATCTTGCCAATCTGTTTGGAACATCATAGAAAATTGCTAGCTGCCTTGTGTTTTGTGTGAATGGGAAATGTCTGATGTTGTGCCCCTCCCCCCATCAGAAATCTTCTGACCCCTAAAAAAAATATATATATATATATATTTCGAATAGAGACCAACTGAAAACTGATTAAAAAAAACACAAACAAGAAAAAAATGTAATTAAAGTAGTATATATATATATATATATATATATATATATATATATATATATATATATATATATATATATATATATATATATATATATATATATATATATATATATATATATATATATATATATATATATATATATATATATATATATATATATATATACAGTGCCTTGCAAAAGTATTCAGACCCCTGACCAATTCTGCATATTACTGAATTACAAATGGTACATTGAAATTTCGTTCTGTTTGATATTTTATTTTAAAACACTGAAACTCAAAATCAATTATTGTAAGGTGACATTGGTTTTATGTTGGGAAATATTTTAAGAAAAATAAAAAACTGAAATATCTTGCTTGCATAAGTATTCAACCCCTGTGCTGTGGAAGCTCCCAGTTTACACCGATGAAAGAAATTGCCCTAACAAGGACACAATTACCTTACCATTGGCCTCCACCTGTGAACCATTAAAGTTGCTGTCACATTTTCTGGATAAAAACCCCACTGTTGAAGGATCATTGGTCAGGCTGTGAATCTGAAGGAAAATGAAGACCAAAGATCATTCTACAGAAGTTAGAGATAAAGTAGTACAAATGCATATATTAGGGAAAGGGTGCAAAATAATATCCAAGTGTTTGGATATCCCAGTGAGCACAGCTGGATCAATAATCAGGAAGTGGAAGCTGCATCACACCACCCAGGCACTGCCAAGAAAAGACCGTCCCTCAAAACTCAGCGCTCAAACAAGAAGGAGACTTGTGAGAGAAGCCACAGAGAGGCCAACAATCACTTTGAATGAGCTACAGAGTTCAGTGGCTGGGAGTGGAGTAATGGTGCACCAGTCAACCATATCAAGAGCTCTGCATAACACTGTATGGGAGGGTGGCAAGCAAGAAGCCGTTACTCAAAAAGTACCATCTGAAAGCACGTCTGGAGTTTGCCAGAAAGCATGAAAGTGACCCAGCTGCGATGTGGGAAAAGGTTTTGTGGTCAGATGAGACCAAGATAGAGCTTTTTGGCCAAAACTCAAAGCGCTATGTGTGGCACAAACCTAACACTGCCCATGCCTCAAGACAGACCATCCCTACAGTGAAGTATGGTGGTGGCAGCATCATGCTGTGGGGATGCTTCTCATCAGCAGGGACTGGGCATCTTGTTAAAATTGAAGGAAGAATGGATGGAGCAAAATACAGGGAAATACTGCAAGAGAACCTGCTTCAGTCCGCTAAAAAACTGAAGCTTGGGAGGAAATTCACCTTTCAGCAGGACAATGATCCCAAGCACAAGGCCAAAGCAACATTGGAGTGGCTCAAGAACAAAAAGGTGAATGTCCTACAGTGGCCCAGTCAAAGTCTGATCTCAATCCCATTGAGAATCTGTGGCACTATTTGAAAATTGTGACCCACAAGTGTCGTCCAACCAACCTGAACAACCTGGAGCAAATCTGCCAAGAAGAATGGACCAAAATCACTCCGACACTGTGTGCAAGCTGGTACATACTTACCCCAAAAGACTTAAAGCTGTTATTGCAGCGAAAGGTGTCTCTACCAAATATTAATGTGTGGGGGTTGAATACTTATGCAAGCAAGATATTTCAGTTTTTTATTTTTCTTAAAACTATTTCCCAACATAAAACCAATGTCACCTTACAATAATTGATTTTGAGTTTCAGTGTTTTAAAATAAAATATCAAACAGAACGAAATTTCAATGTACCATTTGTAATTCAGTAATATGAGAGAATTGGTCAGGGTCTGAATACTTTTGCAAGGCACTGTATATATATGGGCTTCAGTGAGTTACAGGAAAATAATTCCATCTAGGGTTTCTGTGATGTCATAAATCATGTATATTAATATTTGTTTATTTAGCAGACGCCTTTATCCAAGGCAACTTACAGAGACAAGGGTGTGTGAACTATGGATCAGCTGCAGAGTCACTTATAATTACGTCTCACCTGAAAGACGGAGCACAAGGAGGTTAAGTGACTTGCTCACGGTCAGACAATGAGTCAGTGGCTGAGGTGGGATTTGAACTGGGGACCTCCTGGTTACAAGCCCTTTTCTTTAACCACTGGACCACACAGCCTCCTATTAAGTATCATAAGGCCTCTCTCACATTTTTCTTAACATTAAATGTGTATGTTTACACCAGTCCTAAACAGTGGTAAAGTGTTATTCCCTATAGGTGAAAGGTCTGAAGTACTTGGCATCAGGGCCACAGAAAGAGGACTTGGTTGTTTGAAACGGGGTACTGCCCCCTCCTCTCCTCCCAACAGCAGTGATTGATTGTGAAGTTCATTACAAAGTGTTGGAAATGAACACTTTAATGAGGATCCATCACTCCTCTGTGAACCAGCATTCCCTCCTAAAGAGGGACGAATCACCCCCATTCTCATTAACACAAATCTCACCGTTTCTACCTTTCACCGCAGTGATTGGCAAATAAAAAACGCTATTTATCTAAATCACCAGGGCTTGCTTTTTTTCAATTTCTGAACAAAAGGCAACTGCAGCAACTGACCTACATAGGAAAATAGGCTCAGTGTACCCACTTCCACGCATTCCCTGTACACAGAATTAGTGTAGAAATGAAGGAGACAGTGTGTGTATTCATAAAACATTAGCATGCCAAGTGCTTTGAAGTCTATATAATTAACATGGCAATACTGAATACTGTTTGATAGATACTGGGTATCTGGATATAATGTATAGTACAATCGTTCACGTCCTGAATAATAGTGTGATTTTGATTTTCAATCCACAGAAACAGCTATTAACATTATATATCTATATATATATATATATATATATATATATATATATATATATATATATATATATATATATATATATATATATATATATATATATATATATATAGTGCTCACCCTCTATAACGCTATATTGGGGAGCTATAGTTACAAGACTGTGCTATTTGTGTTCCACCTTATAATGAGTATAAAAGGGGTAATGTAATGGCATTATGAAGCAAATGGGAGCCACAAACCTACTGTGTTATAACCGATTCTGCACTATGAGATTCTGGGATCAATAAGCTACTAACAACCAAACGAGCAAGATGGGCTGAATGGCCTCCTCTCGTTTGTAAACTTTCTTATGTTCTTATGTTCTTATAACAAAGTGCGCTATAACGGATGAGCACTATATATCAGTCAGTGTCAGTGCTTGGAAATTCTGGCCTGTGATTGGTTAAAACCTCATCATAGGAGCAAAAATAGATTTAACTATTGCCGTCACATCCTTACACCACCGGGCAATAGTCTCCGTCTGTCATGTGATTGGTTCACATCAATGTCAGTCCCGCCCCTTTTCAAAGGCACACCCTCCACCTCACACCTCATATTTACTATCCAACCTTTCCTCTCTTCTTATTTTGACTGACTCATATATTAAATATGTACTGCAGACTCAGCTAATAGTGGAAAATTAAATGCCCCTCAGGAAGACTATTGTTACCTCCAGGGTGCGGCTTCGGGCATTATAGCCCCGTCGGTAACAATAGTCTTCCCTCGGGTCAATAATTTTCCACTATAGCCCTCCTCTTCAGTCCATATATATATTTTACCAGCACTGCTATAATGTTTAATAAAAACTCTCATTTCCAGCTGTTCATGCTACCGAGCCTCCTATATACTGTATATATATATATATATATATATATATATATATATATATATATATATATATATATATATATATATATATATATATATATATATATAATTTTTGTTTACATTACACATAAACTAATATTTATTCGTAAAATAATTGTAAGGTGGTCATTATGATATTATAGTTCTGGCACCTGTCATGCAACAATGATATCACATGATTGTTCATGGCACAGCCAGGTGTTATTTGACACTATAATTTAAAAAAGTGATATTTATGCCATACACTATATTTTGGCTGAAAAAGGCTCAGTTGTTTAGCTAAATAGAACAGTGGGAATACAACGTATATCTTAGTTATGTAAAATACATTATATTTTTATATCCAGGAAAAGGTACACAAAATATGTATAATTTAATACAAGATATTTGTTGTTTTTGATATAAAATAATTTATTGAAACCACAAATGTACATGTATGTTTACATAGACCTGTGTGATTTATTAAATCACATTTAAAAATGTTATATACATACAACTGGTATGTTGGTTTCATGGAATTGTTTTTTTTTTTTTTTTTACAATTTGATTTCACATATAACTGCAGAATACGTTTTCTAAACTGTACTGGAAACGTGAACGAAGACATTTGCTCCACATGCTAACTATGTAAATAATAAGAACATATTCACAGAACTATAAATTGCACAACAGTTTAAAAAAAATTATAATAAAAAATAAAAGGGGGTAGAAAAGAAAACAGCTTTTACAATTAGGAAGCATGCGCCAAATTCACACATTTTATACAGAAAACATTTCAGAACATAAACAAAATTATAACTGGTGTTTTGCCACATTTCAACATATAAATATTATGATTTAAAAAAAAAACTGTATACAATCTCATTTCTTAGTGCACATGTGTGTCATATCCCGACACTATTGAGAATTTACATATTTTACAAAAAAATAAATAGGTAAACATTTACATATCCCCAAATAATATTTAGGTAAAACGAGGTTACTATTTAAATTAGGAAATTAATTCAGCAGAGTGAATTTGTATACCTATTTTTTTGTTTAAGTTCAGTGCCACAATTATGAGCTGACAGATTATGTTTTACTTTCCAGACTCTTCGATTCTCTTCCTTTCCGAAGTATAGCAAATAGATATTTTTCTTTTTTTACTCCATATATATATATATATATATATATATATATATATATATATATATATATATATATATATATATATATATATATATATATGTTGTTACTCAGTATAACTAAATACTATAATTGAGGCTACAGTAGCAGGTTTAAGAGTCCAGCAGAGGTTTTTTTGTTTGTTTGTTTGTTTCAGGTGTATATGAATAAAACACAGTTTGCGTTTTTAATGTACAGTAGCCTTAAAAAGGATGTCCAACCTACAAGCTGAATCGTTTCGTGTTTTCCAAAACTTTTTTTGTGCATGTTTACAAAATGTTCGTTCTCTGTGTTCTATAATTATATGATTTAACTATATAGGCTATACTTTAACAATGCTGTTTAAAAAGCCTCTCAATGCTGATTACTTCATTCCCCTTCGTTAGCTTTGGCTGTTTTGGAGTCTGGTGGTTTGTTGTAATGTTACTGTCGTTCAACTCCATGTTCAAATTGATTTTTACAGTATACACTGTTGTTTAGAATACAAGTGTTTTTTGTCCATAATTTTCAAGGCCTGGTGCTCCCATCTATCTGTTGGTGTTGGCTCCGTACTGCAAACCTGTTCACATGGACTGGGATGGGGACTACAATTTTGGGGTTCCTGACAGGTTCCCCTGTTCTGTTATTTACATTACCGGCCTTAATCCGTTTCCATTTGGCCCGGCGGTTCTGGAACCAGATCTTGACCTGGACCTCGCTTAGTTTGAGTGCGTGTGCGATCTGAGAGCGCTCGGTGAGGGAGAGGTATTTCTTGCAGTGGAACTCCTTCTCTAACTCAAGTAACTGCTCGCTAGTGAACGCCGTCCGACGCCGTCTGCTTTTCCCGGTGGAGTTCCCCAATGGTAGCGGCTCCTGAGACCCAGACTTAATGTTGTTCTTTTGGGATAAAGCAGCGCAGTTATTGCCATCAGAGAAGCTTTCGTTCTCGCTGTCAGCAGAACTGTCCTCCTCTCTGTCGCTACAGGGAGTCTCGGCTGATTTCACTTCCAATTTCTCGTCATCTGAGCTGTACAATTTGGTCTCACCTGGAATTTGAACAAATAAACAAACGCATAAATAAATACATCAGCGACTAAAGACAAGTAACCTAACTTCAGACATTTCCTTGCTCCGAATCACCCCTCGTCGCCTTCATTATATGAACATGTGGAGTGTTTATGGCAAGGCTTTTCTATAAAACAACTGTCAAGTGTTCACTCAATTTTTTAATCTATCTATTTAGAGTCTATATGCAGCAGATCAGAAAAATAGTATAGTTCCGTCACATATCAATATTGTTCACTGTTCTTATTCTGCCAATGTGCTTGTTTTAGATCAACTGGTCACCAATAATTGGCTGCACAGCCTGCACTTCATTACAGAACCAGCAAATCATGCATTTGCTAAATAGCATTGAAATCATCAAGGTCCCGTGAAATCAGGGTACCAAAGTCGAAGCTCACTGGTGCACTGACAATTGTACTAAACTACTTAAAGAAGTCATTTAGACAGTTCAAGTCAAGTTAAGTTTGTATGTCTTTGTAAGCGCCGTAGCATTAAAAAATGAAATAATAGGCTACATCTGACTTAATCTGTATTATGTTGGTTATTTAAAG